>CM076847.1:17752138-18352138 GCA_039519185.1 Astragalus membranaceus | reverse complement strand
TAGGAGGTGACCGAACCAGGATAAATCTCTGCGTGCTTTACTGCTTTCCTGCTTTACTGTTATACCGCTTTACTACTTTATATTCTAATTCCTTCGCTTCCACTTAACCTGCGCGAAAATTGATCTAAGTCATTGAAAAGGGGAAAAACATTTTCAAAAGATCTGAAAAGTTTTAAATCTCAATTCACCCCCCCTCTTGAGACTGAAGCCACTTGGTAACAAAGCTACTAGGGTGCTTGCCGGTCAATGTCATCAACATTATTATAATATGTATCATCATCTTGAAGTAAAGCACTAAGCGATGACATTTGGACATTAAGATCAATATCCAGCGGGGGTGACCGCTGCTGGGGGTACTGCTGGTTTGGCTGGATCAGGGGTGACTGATGTTGGGGCTGCTGGTATGGCTGGCGGGGTGACTGATGCAGCTGCTGGTATGGCTGGAATGGCGCATACTGCGGTGCATACTGCGGGGGATATTGGGGTGCATACGGCTGGGGATACTGGGGTGCATACTGCTGCTGGTAGTAATGCTGCTGTGGCGGCGGCGGGTAGGATGCTGATGAGGATGGCCTCGAGTGCTGAGACATCATCTGATCCTGCAATAACTTAAAGCGCTCCTCCATGCGCTCCTCAGCTACCCTAGCCTGCTCCCGAAGCGCCTGCATTTCCCGATCACTTCGATCCTGAAGCGCCTGCATTTCCCGATCACTTTGCTCCCGCCGCTCGACAATCTGACGCTGAGCCTCGCTCAGTTGCTGCGTCAATTGCTTATCATCATTCAACTCACCAGCATTGGGAACATAATTGCGACCAGTCGAGGATCCAGAATGTGAATCTGATAGACTCGGAATAATGCTTGTTCGAAAAGGAGCCGGTCCAATACCACCTGATCCTACCAGACGATTAGTCTTTTGGGGACCAACTGCTCTCTCCCAAACATCACGAGCTACTCTAGCCTCCTTCACTGGATCGACAGCTGCCCCACTGCTCTGTTGTGACTGATGGTACTCAACCATCCCACCCTCGAAGCTCTCCTGAAAAAAATAACCCAACAAATAAATAACTAATTATTAATATAAATAATAAACATTAATTAATATATAATTGTAAAAGTAGTTTTACCTGAATACGCCTCGTCCGATCTGTAGCGTATTCACCAGTCTCCTCCACCATATGCATGTGGCATTGCAACTTAGGCAAAGTGATTGGCCTTTGTTCCCTCTCCGCCTATATATGTACATATATATATATATATATATATATATATATATATATGACTAGTTAATTATTATAAATAATTAATTAATTAATCAAGTAATAAAGTAATAAATTTACCAAACGCATGTAATGCGTTGCAGTATTAACACTCCCCCCCATGTGTGTGCAGCCACCTTTTTCAGAAGCACGGTTCTTTTTGGCTTTCTCACAATAATTCTTAAATGCTTGATCTGTCTGCCAATACTCATTAAACTCAGCCCAAGTTGAGTCTCTGTTGACTCTCAATCATATGATGTAAGTTATGTATTTTTAGGACCAATTGTGCAGGTTTTTCATTGTATCACAGTCATTATCTGGGGATTTAGCCTAGTTTTAGATAATTGTAGTAGGAAGTTCATTTGTAAGTAATTCCTTCACTTTTGGAGCTAAATGGGACTTGAAGACCTCTAAATTGGTTGTGGCATCATTCGGCGAACCAGACACTTGCCCGGAAATGCAGCAAAATGGAGGGATTTGATTTCTGTTCAATATCGCGTCGCGACCAGGAAGGTTCGCGACGCGGCCAGGAGGAATTTTGCAAGCCAGAACTTTCTATTTTTTTTCGCGTCGCGACCAGGAGGGTTCGCGACGCGACCTGGAGCAGTTTTGCGATGCCAGATGATTCTGTCTTATGTCGCGACGCGACGGGCACGGGCCGCGTCGCGATGGTGCGTGAAAATTAGGGTTTTTAAAGCTGTTTCAGCAATTTTTCAAGGGACTTCGTCTTGGGGATTGGAGCCACACTTTTGGAGCAGCTGGAGGGTGCGATTTTGGGGGCCTTCTCACCACTTGGGAACAAGGGATTGAAGGTTCTAATGTCTTCCTTTATGTTTGTTTTGTATCTTATGTTGGTTTCCAGTCTTAGGATGGATTGTGACTAATTTGCTTAGATTAGGGAGAGATGAATCTCCCAACCCTATCATGTGAACCATTGCTCAAGTCAATTCAGTTGTTATTTGATTTGCTTTGTCTAAATACTTCTGTTCTTAATGCTTTTCAATTACATATGATAATTGTGATGATCTAGGCTAGTGATTGCATAGGAATATGAATTAGTAGCTGGAAATTGGGTAATTAGATCATCTGCTAGTAATCAGCATAGGGATATGTGATGGCTTAGGTGACTTCGTGTAAAATTCTCAATCGTAATGCGTTACCCTTTGGCATGTCTCACCTAAGGAATTAGGGTCACTCTTAGGGTAATAGGGGTCTTGAGGCAAGGAATTGCCCTTGACCTTAATTAGTGAATTGAATCTAGAAATTGAATAATTAACTTGAATTGGCTAAGGTTCATGTGATAGGCGAGGTGAGAGGATTTGATCCCTAGTCGTTTTTCTCGCATTATTAATTCACGTTTGTGTACTGTTACTGATTACTCAAATCACCAAATCTTTACAATCTAAGAATTTACAATTTTGCTATTGTTGTCAACGCGCAATCCCTGTGGAATCGACCGGTTACTTACCGTATTTTATTACTTGCAACGACAATTGGTACACTTGCCAAAAGTCCTAACAGTCTCCCATATAAGATGGCTTCGTACCCGTATTGCGCGCCCTCCGCATCAATTCAGAATAGCGATGAGAACATCTCTTATGGAACACTCTCTCAACTGCGGCTTGCTCCCCTGGATACCATGTACATTTTTCCTATTTAAGAAATTTACAATAATGTTGTTAATAATAAGGCAATAATTAATTAATCAAGTCAATAAGATAATAGACCAAATTAATTATTTCGTAGAACAACTTACCAAAAATGATCTTAACATCTTCTTATTTGCATCCTTATCTTTTCTAACTTCCGTCCAGTTCTTCCAGCTCTTCGTAAAATTCTCCTTGATTGTTTTTGTGATGGCGGTAGCTGAAGCCTTCGAAGGAATAAAACTGCATTAAAAAAAGATGAATTTTGTTACACCAAATATAAGTTATATAAAGGGCAACAAAAATAAATTAATATATATATATATATATACTTACGAATCGCCAACAATCTGCAATATGATACGCCCATCAGGTGTAACCCTAATCACATCAGTCCCATCAATGAATGTGCGTACCCCATCCGCATCAACATGTGTCGGGGATAAGCCCTCAGTACCAACAGGAATCGATGGGCCCCCTGCAGTACTAGTACTAGCACCATCCTCAGACACAGGTGGTGGCAAATATCCGCCAGTAGTAACAACAACACGCGTAGGCTAAACACGGCGCCCTAGGCGAGTAGATGTCTTCCGCCTGCTAGTGCTGGCGGCATCGGGAGGTGGAGGAGGAACATATGCGCCGTCATGATCGGATCCTGAGTCATCATGAGATGCCATATCTGTATCTAGACATATACATTTAAACAAACAAACATATACTAAACAAGGTTAACATAAACATACAAAACTCATTAAAATAAATAATTTGAATCCCATTCATTGTCAAACAAATAACATCCTTCATTAAAAATAGAATTGTTGAAACATAAATTACATCCTTATATAATTGATTGAAACATAAATAACTAATTTGAATCTCATTCATTCTCAAAATCATCATCATCGGAGGAGTGAATTCTTGATACACCAATGTGGTCTGTTGCATCTTCACCATCAGCATCTTCGTCATCAACAACTTCATCGCCGGTGTTTGGCTCAACACATAAACGAACAATGGGTTCAACTTGAATCACTTCATTTACATTAGACATCTCTTCCATTTGATATGGCACATCTTCCACCGTGTCATCATTTGTCTGATCAATGCGACCTCTTAGTTTTGTTTTAATTGCGACACACCAACCATGCCTATCAGTCTGCATTGATGGATAAGGGACATAATAGACTTGTCTCACATTTTGTGCAATGACGAACGGATCATACGGTCGATATCTACCATTCATTTTAATGTCCACTGTATTTGACTTTGGATTCACCTTTGTTCCTCGAGCAGACGGATCAAACCAATTACAATAAAAAACCACTACCTTTGGACTAAAATCTAGATGGGGGTACTGAAGTTCATATATGTGTTGAACCACACCATAAAAATCATCTTCACCTCCTTCAGTGACCCCCTTCATGCACACTCCACTATTGACTGTCTCTCTGCCCTGTGTCCATTCATTGGTGTGAAATTTGTATCCATTGACAAAGTATGTGTACCATTCTTTAACACATCTTCGAGGACCGTCTGATATGCTCCTCAAGTGTTGGTTGCTAGGATTTGGCGGGAGGGAATACACATATTGACTAAACCACATTGGAAAATGCGCATGAATATGAGCAGAAGATTGGTCTTCACGTACTGCCTCTGATGACAAGAACTCACTAAAAAGAAATAATTTAATTGTTACACTTGTCTACTTTATATTAACTAATTAAGATCGATTGTTAATGTTGAGGAACATACTCAATAAATGGTTGCACCTCAGTACAGTTTATCAACACATGAACATGTGCTGAACTTAACTCTTCATCTGTTAGCCAGTGAGTTGACTCCTTCCCAGATGGACGATGTAACACCCCTTTTTCTACCCATTAATTTATTTTTCGTAAAATCAGAGTTTTCAAATTTTAAATACACCACAAGGGATGTCACACTTACTTCGTTAAACATCACACGCCAAATTACTCGCTTTTCGAAAACAGTCTTAGAATACTTACAACACGTCATTTGTAAATTAAAATACAACCTCACAGCGGAAAATACAACAAGTTTAATCATAATAGGCATTGCAACCAGGCAGGCTTACAATACTGAAATCCAACAACAACATCAATCATAAGTAACTTAAACAACGTCATTTCCTAGCCACTTGGGGGCATCATCGTCATTTACACATCATTATAAACAATATTAGCCACCAAGGGCAAAACAGTCATTTACGCGTCATTATAAATAATATTAGCCACCAAGGGCAAAACAGACATTTACACGTCATTATAAATAATATTCGCCACTAAGGGCAAAACAGTAATTTAACTAGCCACTAGGGGCATAATCGTCAAAATCATCATTTTCGACACTAAATCGTTAAAACCACTGGTCATACGCAAAAGAGAATTTTTTTTAAAGACACCAACGAATTTTCAATGTCACAGCAACGACCACAGGGGACAGCCACTTGGGCGCCCAGCAACCTTCTGAAATTATAAGTTTTTATTTTTAAAAATGGGACACACAGATAGACAACTGAAAATTCTTCACAACGCTTTTTGAAACGTTCAAAACGGATGTCCGAGTCAAAAGATATAGCGAAAACAGTTTTCGAAAACATTTTGGGAACATCCTGAAAAACTGGCGCCATGGGCGCCCAGCGCCCAGGAACCTGGCACCCAGCGCCCAGCAAAACGCAACACACCCACACGCAACACACGGGCGCTCAGCGCCCAGCGCTGGCACCCAGCGCCCAGCGCTGGCACCCAGCGCCCAGCGCTGGCACCCAGCGCCCAGCGCAACGCACACACTCACACACACGGGCGCTCAGCGCCCAGCGCTCCACACACAGCAACACACACGGGCGCTCAGCGCCCAGCACAGGGCGCCTGGCGCCCAGAACACTTCCAGCAACCAGAATTCTTGTTCTAAACACCCACACATCATGCCAAAACATCATCAAACATAACGAAACCATTCTCAAACATACCGATCATCACCAATTGCATATGAACACCATCTAACACAACCAAATCATCATCAAAACGCATCCAATCACCTTGAACATACACATTATCACATTTATCTCAAAATCATCATCAACCACAATTTCCCAAATAACAAGTTATCATATGCCTAGGGTTCATCAATAATCTCTAGAAATACATAAAACGGCATACATAGAGCCTACCCTTACTTAGTCCCCATCATAAAACCCTATTATAGAGAAGATGAGACCCACCCTTACCTTAGCCCTTAGGAGATGAAACGAGTGAAACCCTAGCCTTTCCTTGCTCCTCCTAGGATGCGCCTCCCTCTTCTCCTTCTTCTCCTATGGCCGCGCCTCTCCTCTCTCACTCTCCTCTCTAATTCGCGTTTTCTTTCTTTTTGGCACAAATGAGCTACACCTTAATTTTCTAGCTTAAGTATGCTTGGATCACGGGCTTCTATTGGGCTATTTCGAATTAATCAAGGGCTTAACACTAACACCTCTAATTTTATTATTTTTAACCCACACGAGGCCCTCTCCTCTAATCCTCTTATTTTCATTCGTTCCAGTTACTAATAAAGCTCACATACACAAGCATACATATATTTTATTATTTCCCTTATTTTTCTCAAAACACAAATCCCAGATATTTAACTACATAAGTTAATTACTGACACAATTAAATCAATTAAATAATTAAATCACTTAACAAAATAATTAACTCAAATAATTGGGCTGTTACAACTCTCCCCCACTTAAAGGAATTTCGTCCTCGAAATTTTTTACCCGCCACGCCAACACTCTCCCTCTAAGGCCACCTAGACAACTAGGGCCATCTATATGCTGATTACTATTGCTTTGATTACCGGCGGTAAGTGCTTGGGCGGCCGTCCCTCCTACTTGTTCAGCCAGGTAACTTCAAGCAGTAATAATCAGACTCACTCTCTACTCCGCTGCGCTACTCTGATAAACTAGCTCGCATTCTACCTCACTCATCTACCCTTAAGGATAACAAAATACATCAATCATCACAGCATCACAACGAAACTCACCGGGCGCATAACAGTCGTACCACAAGCCTCATAATTTAGCAACATGACAACAACATCAACGAACAACTTTGCCACTCAGGCGACATCAACAACTAAAATTGCCACTCAGGCGACATCAACGACTAAAATTGCCACTCAGGCGACATCAACGACTAAAATTTCCACTCAGGCGACATCAACAACTAAAATTGCCACTCAGGCGACATCAACAACGACAACCCATAGCAAAGCAACATCATCAATAACAATATAACTTGGGCCATTCGGCGGTACCCAAGACAGCACCAAAACATCAACATTATTAACGAGGCAACCACAAGCAACAACAAAGCAACAATGCGGAGACAACTCCGGGACCAACAATCCTATAATCAATAACACATCAACAACTTCAGGCACCAAAGCTCCGACACTGCAACAACGATTTGGGGCACTAAGCCCCCAACAACACAACAACAATTTAATTCGACCGACACGCCTAAAAATCAACGACACCAGAAACCGTCAATTTTGCCTTGAAATTAGAATATTCAGTTAGGCCTCTGAATAAGCTTTCCAAAACATTTTAGTTTACTCAAATCGGACTCCTGGGTCAAAAGATATTGCAAAAACATTTTTCCGTTACAATGACAGCATAAACTAAGCAACGCAGGAAATTCCAGCACTCACACATAAACTTAAACAATTTATTTACCCTATCAAACGACATCGGAATTTTTCAAACAACCCCTCTGCGGAATACTTACGAAGTCTAGTTTCTGGCTATATTTTTAGAATTTCAAAATGATGAGTCGAATAGCACAGTTTTCGCAAACAAGGCAGTTGGTCTAGAAAATGGGGCAGCGACTGTGTCCAAAGTTGTGACTCTTCTACAATGCCCAAAACAAACCCAAATAATACGAAACTTTAGCCTAAACAGTAAATCATTTTGTCTAGTTTTCAAAGAAATTGGATTCATTCGAAAAGGAGTTCATTTGAAAACACCACAATCAAAACACTGACCCTGTGTCCAGACCTTCCCCAGAATTTTTCCCTAACTTGTGCAGCCTATAACTGGAGCTGTACTATTCCAAATGCGACCAAACCAAAGTCAAAATGACAAGCGTTCAGTCTAGTTTCTAAAATTGTGTGCGACATAATTTATCAATTCAGTAAAACAGTCCTAGTTTAGCCGAAAGTCAAACCTACTCAAAGTGCCTACACATTGAGCCTAGCAACAAATTAAGCATCCAAGCAGCCACCAAATCAGCCATCAAGCATAGTTTAAATTTCCCAATAATCTTATACCAACCAATCAAAATACATCAATCACTTTAACACACTCGCTATGTAAATTACAAGCAATACATATTCCATATAAATCAACAATACGTAGAGCACGCCAAATTTCTTAATCAATTTAAACATCATAGAGCACACAAGTTTCATACATACTAATACATTTTTGCTCCCAAAGAAACCCAATACTAATTTCGAAATCGTCATTAAATCATTTTTGACAGGGTTTTTAAAATCGACACAACAACAAATCACTACTCTTTTTCAAATAAAACCAACCAGGAAGATCATTTTCCAATCCAACCAAAACTTCACCTCCATACTTCCTCATTTAAAATCCTAAGTCAAGAATAATTTTATTTCCTTTGACCTCCACCACATCAACACCCACGTTCATTCATTAAAAATAGATTTTATTTCTAATTTTAGTATCCAACCGTAAAATAGTCCATTAGACATTTCAAAAACAATTTCAGAAATCATTTTACTTTTCAGATCACAATACTACATAGCACACGGCATTAGTGTCGCTCAAATAAAACGGTTTTCAAAAACATCAATAATTAAACAGTAACACTAATCCTTAGAAAATAGTACAATATTTCCAACAACAGCAACATCGATCTTTTAAAACGGCAATTAAACAGTAACAGCAATAATATTTCCCAGCTAACAGCAACGGTGGTTTAATGGTAAAATAACCCAACTACGTAACAATAAACAAACAGCAATGGCAATAACACAGTATTTACTTTGCAGCACAACAGTAACTTAGTTTACAGCAGCAGCAATCACCCAAAAGCACATAAGCACAACAACAGGGTCAAAATAAAAGTCACAACCAAACGACACAGGGTTCACATGGAGCACAACATAGCAAACAGCACACAATACCAATACGGGCGTCTTCCCCACTAGTTTACTTACCATAGCAGCTTCCGTCTACTTGTACCTGCAGGAACATCACTACAACACAAACCAATGGTCAAGACTAAAAGACAACAGTTGGTCGTTAACCGACACAACGACTCTACGACTTGGCCGGACGGACCAACCATTGCTCTGATACCACTAATGTAACACCCCTTTTTCTACCCATTAATTTATTTTTCGTAAAATCAGAGTTTTCAAATTTTAAATACACCACAAGGGATGTCACACTTACTTCGTTAAACATCACACGCCAAATTACTCGCTTTTCGAAAACAGTCTTAGAATACTTACAACACGTCATTTGTAAATTAAAATACAACCTCACAGTGGAAAATCCAACAAGTTTAATCATAATAGGCATTGCAACCAGGCAAGGCTTACAATACTGAAATCCAACAACAACATCAATCATAAGTAACTTAAACAACGTCATTTCCTAGCCACTTGGGGGCATCAACGTCATTTACACATCATTATAAACAATATTAGCCACCAAGGGCAAAACCGTCATTTACGCGTCATTATAAATAATATTAGCCACCAAGGGCAAAACAGACATTTACACGTCATTATAAATAATATTCGCCACTAAGGGCAAAACAGTAATTTAACTAGCCACTAGGGGCATCATCGTCAAAATCATCATTTTCGACACTAAATCGTTAAAACCACTGGTCATACGCAAAAGAGAATTTTTTTTAAAGACACCAACGAATTTTCAATGTCACAGCAACGACCACAGGGGACAGCCACTTGGGCGCCCAGCAACCTTCTGAAATTATAAGTTTTTATTTTTAAAAATGGGACACACAGATAGACAACTGAAAATGCTTCACAACGCTTTTTGAAACGTTCAAAACGGATGTCCGAGTCAAAAGATATAGCGAAAACAGTTTTCGAAAACATTTTGGGAACATCCTGAAAAACTGGCGCCATGGGCGCCCAGCGCCCAGGCACCTGGCGCCCAGCGCCCAGTAAAACGCAACACACGGGCGCTCAGCGCCCAGCGCTGGCACCCAGCGCCCAGCGCAACGCACACACTCACACACACGGGCGCTCAGCGCCCAGCGCTGGCACCCAGCGCCCAGCGCTCCACACACAGCAACACACACGGGCGCTCAGCGCCCAGCACAGGGCGCCTGGCGCCCAGAACACTTCCAGCAACCAGAATTCTTGTTCTAAACACCCACACATCATGCCAAAACATCATCAAACATAACCAAACCATTCTCAAACATACCGATCATCACCAATTGCATATGAACACCATCTAACACAACCAAATCATCATCAAAACGCATCCAATCACCTTGCACATACACATTATCACATTTATCTCAAAATCATCATCAACCACAATTTCCCAAATAACAAGTTATCATATGCCTAGGGTTCATCAATAATCTCTAGAAATACATAAAACGGCATACATAGAGCCTACCCTTACTTAGTCCCCATCATAAAACCCTATTATAGAGAAGATGAGACCCACCCTTACCTTAGCCCTTAGGAGATGAAACGAGTGAAACCCTAGCCTTTCCTTGCTCCTCCTAGGTTGCGCCTCCCTCTTCTCCTTCTTCTCCTATGGCCGCGCCTCTCCTCTCTCACTCTCCTCTCTAATTCGCGTTTTCTTTCTTTTTGGCACAAATGAGCTACACCTTAATTTTCTAGCTTAAGTATGCTTGGATCACGGGCTTCTATTTGGCTATTTCGAATTAATCAAGGGCTTAACACTAACACCTCTAATTTTATTATTTTTAACCCACACGAGGCCCTCTCCTCTAATCCTCTTATTTTCATTCGTTCCAGTTACTAATAAAGCTCACATACACAAGCATACATATATTTTATTATTTCCCTTATTTTTCTCAAAACACAAATCCCAGATATTTAACTACATAAGTTAATTACTGACACAATTAAATCAATTAAATAATTAAATCACTTAACAAAATAATTAACTCAAATAATTGGGCTGTTACAGACGACAGGGTAGACAAAAGACAGACAAAGCCAAAGGATGTCTAGGCCATTCAGTATCCACTTCATTTCGACTGCTTCCAGGAGCAAACTGATTCTTGAAATAATGAGAACAAAAATGTGTTGTTTCACGGTGTAAGTAAGAAGAACATGTCGATCCTTCAACTCTAGCTTTGTTTTTCACCGATCTTTTTGAATCACCCATGAACCTAGAGAATATGATATTAATATAATAGTCATATATTTTAATTTAAACTTGTTTATTATATTATAAAAATTAGCTGACCTTTCAAACGGATACATCCATCTGTATTGGACAGGTCCGCCAAGTTTAGCTTCATATGCGAGATGCACCGGTAGATGCTCCATAGAATCAAAGAAACCAGCCGGAAATACTCTCTCCAACTTGCATAAGATAAGTAGGATGTCTTGTTCCATTTTTGAAAGATCGTCAGCTTTTAGCGTTGCAGAACACAAATTCTTAAAGTATTGACTTATTTCAATGAGCGGATTCAAAACGTGTGTTGACAACGAACTAAAAGCGATAGGAAGTAAGCACTCCATGAATACGTGACAATCATGACTCTTCATCCCATGCAACCTCCCATTATCCACATCCGCACATCTAGATAAATTGGAAGAATAACCGCCTGGCATTTTCAACTCTTTTATCCACTGATAAACTGCTTTCGCTTCTTCGGTAGATAAAGTATAATTGGCTTTCGGTTTCAAAATCCTAGTACCTTGCTCAACCAACAACAAATCCTTTCGTCTACAGAAATGATCTATATCCTTCCTAGCTTTCTCATTGTCTTTCGTTTTGCCTTTCACGTTCATGACAGTGTTAAATATGTTGTCAAAAAAATTCTTCTCTATATGCATGACATCGAGATTGTGTCTCAATAGATTATCTTTCCAATAGGGAAGTTCCCAAAAAAATACTTTTTTTGTCCAATTGTGCCATTAAATTGAGACTTAAGACCCAACAACCGAACACACATTGATAATTTTGAGTCTGTAGATCCTTCAAATATGGGTTTGTTTGTCTCACTCAAATACATGTAAATTCTTTGAGCTTCCTCATTTGGAACTTCGTCAGCATCTAGTTCTTCAAAATCTAAATTTACTCCAACAGCGTCAGATATCATTCCCTGATAAACATCTAACGGTTGTATTCCCCATCCTTCAGATGTCGTAGTCGCTGGATAACTACTTGATGTTTGATCTACTACTTCAACCGGAACATTAACCGCAGGAACTGTAGCTACCCCTGGCGCTCCTTCCCCGTGACGACTCCATGTCCAATAATTTGGCCTAAACCCATTATTGTACAAATGAAGTCTAACTTCATGTTCATTTTTTATAGCTCCCAATGAACATTTCAAGCACGATCTAATACCGCATTGTCGCCCAAATTCTTCATGATCAATGTACTTAGCACAAAAAAAAAAACTCTTCTACTCCTTCTACAAAACGTCGTTTTACACCAGATCTTCCAGGATACAATCGATCATACATCCAACTACGATCCATTTTCAAAAACTATGTATACTACACTACAATATAAATAAAATAAAGGCTAAATTATAGTTTTGGTCCCCCTATTTTCAAAAATTCAGACATTTGGTCCTCCTATTTTAAAACTCAGACATTTGGTCCCCCAATTTTAAAAAATCAAAGACATTTAGTCCCAAGAGGAATTTTCAGTTTTTTACGGCTAATAATCAAAGACATCTGGTCCCTCAATTTTAAAAAATCAAAGACATTTGGTCCCCCAATTTTAAAAAATCAAAGACATTTGGTCCCTCTTTGGACTAAATGTATTTGATTTTTTAAAATTGGGGGACCAAATGTCTGAGTTTTAAAATAGGGGGACCAAATATCTGAATTTTTGAAAATAGGGGGACCAAAACTATAATTTAGCCTAAAATAAACTATCAATTACTTCATATTTTGATATATTTGTTTATATATTACTCATTTTATTTTGATATTTCAATAAACTATCAATTACAAGCAACACAATTAATTTTTTGATAATGTTATATACTAATAATTTAAACATTATAAATAATAATTCCAAATTTAATTTTAAATTTCAATTTTTATAAGACAATAAATGTTAATAAAATTTATAAGTGAACTTAATAAATAAGTTTTTTCAATATAAATTATTTTGTATTATTATTGCAAACAAAATTTGTAACAAAACTTTACTATAAATAGTGAAGTAAGTAATTTTTTATTAATTACTTTAACAACTAACCGTAGTGAAGAGAATGCTCTGGCTTGAAGCTTATCTTGAACTCAAGCAGAGAGGAAAAAGGAGGAACCCAAACAATACCAAAACAAACAACAACACAATTAGTAACAAACTCATATTATTATAAAATAATTTAAAAACGAATATAAAAAAAATTAAAAACTAAAACTATTAACTCATATCAAAAACATACCTTGAAGAAATTTCCCAATGAGAGGAGAAGACAATTCGTAGGGAGGAAGTGCTACACTTCAAAAAGAAATTTAGTAGAGAAGGAGAGAATTTGGAGAGAGTAAAAGAGAAATTTTAAGAAGAGAATGAGAGGATTGTTAGAAGTGTGAAGAATGAGAAGTGGGGAAGGGATATATATAGCAAAACGGAGCCAACGGTCAAAAGGAAATATCCGCCGCAAAGACCCTTTCCGGCGGATTTTTGGTCTTTGCAGCGGATTTTGAAATTAAATATCCGCGCTTATTTTTCAAACGGGGATTTGTGGCGGATTGTGGGTCTTTGCGGCGGATATTTCAAATTAAAACACCGCGCCTTTTTTTTAAAACGCCCAAATATCCGCCGCAAGAACCCAAATTCCGCCGCAAATACCCAAAATATCTGCCGCAAATACCCAAAATCCGCCGCAAATACCCAAATATCCGACGCAAATAGCCAAAATCAATATTCACTGTTTAGTTAGTGTTGCCAAGATCTTGACCGTTAATTAGTATCGACACTAATCACTATTGACTATTCAATAATCACGCAGCACTATTTAGTGTCAGCAAGATCTTGATCGTTAATTAGTGTCGACACTAATCACTATTGACTATTTAGTGTCGGCAAGATCTTGACCGTTAATTAGTGTCGGCAATATCTTGACCGTTAATTAGTGTCCAAGCTAATCACTATTCATTATTCAATAATCACGCTGCACTATTCACTATTTGGTGTCGGGACTTTATGACCGTTAATTTAGTGTCGGATATGTTGTTGTATTATTATGAGTATTATGGTTTTTTATTATTTTTTATCATTTATATATTTAATGTCTGCTACCCCTAAACAGAGACCTACGCCATTCTCTTGATACGACACTCTCTTGAGCATTGTCGGCAGCAGCTCCAATAGAGTGGCGTATGTCTCCATTTCTTTGTAAAGAAATTTCCACATTGTCATGAACACCCCTTCATTTTTTCGTTAAAAGTAACCCATTTATCAGCAAAAAGCTCCTCCTCATTATTTCCACCACAAGAGACATATACGCTCATCAAACGCTCGATATCATCCTCCAACTTAACAACCCGTCCTTACAATTCTCTCTAAATAGAAAGTTTCACAAGTTGGAGGATGAGCGTATATGTCTCTTGTGGTGGAAATAATGAGGAGGATCTTTTTGCTGATAAAGGGGTTACTTTTAACGAAAAAGATGAAGGGGTGTTCATGACAATGTGGAAATTTCTTTACAAAGAAATGGAGACATACGCCACTCTATTGGAGCCGCTGCCGACAATGCTCAAGAGAGTGTCGTATTAAGAGAGTGCCGTATCAAGAGAATGAGAGTATTGGTAGAGGTGTGAAAAAGAATAAGGGGAGAAGGGGTTTATATAGGAGAAACGAAGTCAAACGGTCAAAAGGCAAGATCCACCGGAAATAGCAGTTACCGGCGGATTTATGGGATTTGCGGCGGATTAGGGGATTTGCGGCGGACGGAGGGGGAATTGCGGCGGTTTTTGAAATTCAAAATTGGCAAATATCCGCCGGAAATAACCTTACAGGCGGATTGTTAAAATCTCGTAAAATTTTAACAATTTTTGTAATATTGATCCGCCGCAATTTTTGTTAAATCCTCCGCAAAAACCAAGTCGAATATTGATCCGCCGCAAACGTCAATTATTCCGCCGGTAACGTTGCGGCGGATCCATATCCGCCGTAAATGCCTAGAAACCGCCGGAAAATTTGCGGCGGATCCATATCCGCTGGAAAGTCCTGGCCGGAAAAATCAAATATTCTTGTAGTGTATTGTGGATGTGCTCTTTGTGATTTGGGTGCAAGCATCAACTTGATGCCCAAATCCATCTTTACTCAATTTGGCATTGGTAAAGCCAGGCCCACCACTGTTACCCTTCAGTTAGCTGATAGGTCTATGGCCTATCCTGAAGGAATAATAGAGAATGTTCTTATTAAAGTAGATAGATTTGTTTTTCCTGTTGAATTTGTTATTCTTGATTTTGAAGCTGATGCAGAAGTTCCTCTCATTCTTGGAGGACCCTTCCTTGCCACTGGGAAGACCTTGATTGATGTTTAGAAGGGAGAGTTGACTATGAGAGTCAATGACCAAGAAATCAAGTTTAACGTGTTGAATGCTCTTAAGTATCCAGATGAGGGTACTGAGGAGTGTTCCTTTGTTATGTCTCTTGGCTCCCTAGTGCAGAAACACTTTCACAAGCAAACTGGCCACTTGAATTAGGTTCTTGCTGAATGTGACAAACAAGAGCTTGTGGAAGGGGGTTGTATTCGAAGAAGCCACAGTGAAACAGATTTGGGCAAAGAAATATGAGTCCTTGGAGATGAATGATACAAGCTTCAAGAGGAATGTTCCATCAATTGAAAGCTCCCTAGCTCTTGAGCTTTAGGAATTGTCTTCTCATCTCAAATATGCCTATTTGGGGGAGGAAAACACTTTACATACATAGAATCATTCTTGAAGAAAATTCCAAAAATAACATAGAGGGGCAAAGGAAGCCCAATCCTATCATGAAGGAAGTGGTGAAAAAAGAGATTTTAAAGTGGTTGGATGCTGGTATTGTCTACTGTATCTCCTATGTAGCCCGGATACGGGATACGATACGGGATACGACACGACACGGATACGTGGATACGGAAAAATTTTGAAAACCAAGATACGATACGGCGAGGATACTTCAATAAAAAATTAAATTAAAAATAAAAATATATAAAATATAACTAAAAATATTTCACTTTACTATATTTGTATTTGAAATAATATTATTTGATTGGTTTATTTTATTTTATAAAATATTAGTGTTTAAAGTATAATTGATCTTTAAAAGTTATTTTGAGCTATTGAGGTGTTAAAATAATAGTTTGCGTGAAAAATGGCTTTAAAATGGATTAAAATGAGCTATTGAGGTGTCAAAACGTATCCGCTGAGTATCCTGCGTTTACGCCGTATCCCGCGTCCGTATCCTGCTAATGGCGCCGTATCCCCAACGTGTCCCTCACGTATCCTGTAAGTATCCGATCTTTTTTTAATTTAAAAATAAATATAAATTCCAGGATACTCCCCAGATACGTATCCGGACGTATCCGACACGTATCGGTATCGGATACGTGTCAGATACGGGTACTTGGTCATTTTTGGAGTATCGGGGCTTCAGAGTGTATCTCAGATAGTGCATGGGTTAGTCCAGTGCAACGTGTTCCAAAGAAGGGGGTGTAACAGTTGTGGCCAATGAGAAGAATGAATTGATTCCAACAAGAACAGTCACCGGTTGGAGGATATGCATGGATTATAGAAAGCTCAATAAGGCAACAAAGAATGATCACTTCCCATTGCCTTTCATTGATCAGATGTGGGATAGGCTAGCTGGCAAGGAGTTCTATTGCTTTTTGGATGGCTACTCTGGCTACAACCAAATAGCAATAGTTCCTAAAGATCAGCAAAAGACCACATTCACATGTCCTTATGGTACCTTTGCCTTTAGAAGGATGCAATTTGGGTTGTGTAATGCACCTGCCACTTTCCAAAGATGCATGATGGCTATCTTCTCGGATTTCATTGAAAAATCCATGGAAATTTTCATGGACGATTTTTCTATTTTTGGGGAGACCATTCAACATTGTCTGTCCCACTTGGAGGAGATCTTAGAAAGATGCGAAGAAACCAACTTAGTGCTAAATTGGGAGAAGTGTCATTTTATGCTACAAGATGGTGTTGTGTTGGGCCATAGAATCTCCAAGAAGGGTATTGAGGTAGATAAGGCCAAGATTGAAGTTATTGACAAATTACCACCTCCAACTAGTGTCAAGGGAGTAAGAAGTTTCTTGGGAGATGTTGGATTCTACAGGAGGTTCATCAAGGACTTCTCTAAAATATCCAAGCCAATGTGTCATTTGCTACAACATGACACACCATTGTTTTTTATGAAGACTGAAAGAAGGCATTTCTGAAATTGAAGAGAGCACTGGTTACAGCACCAGTGATTGTAGCACCTGATTGGACAAAGCCATTTGAGTTGATGTGCGACGCTAGTGATTTTGCCATAGGAGCTGTCCTAGGCCAAAGGTATGACAAGGTTTTTCATTCTATTTATTATGCTAGTAAAACATTGGTAGATGCACAACTTAATTACACTACCGCTGAAAAGGAACTCTTAGTTGTGGTTTTTGTATTTGATAAATTCAGGGCATACTTAGTAGGTACTAGGGTTATTGTTTATACTGACCATTCTGCTATTAAGTATTTGATTTCTAAAAAAGCCGAGGCTTATTAGGTGGGTGCTCCTCCTCCAAGAGTTTGACTTGGAAATCCGTGACAAAAAGGGGTGGAGAATCAGGTGGAAGACCATTTGTCAAGATTAGTAGGTGATGGTATAGGGTATCATCAAGGGAAAATCAAAGAAACATTTCCAGATGAAAAATTGTTAGCTGTATCAGGTGCTGAATCTGATGCTACAGCACCATGGTATGCTGATATTGTTAATTTTCTGGTTAGCAAGGTGGTGCCCCGTGATCTGTCATATCAGCAAAAGAAAAAGTTCTTTCATCAAGTGAAACAATATTTTTGGGATGAGCCCTTTTTATATAAGAAATGCCCTGACCAATTGTTGAGAAGATATGTGGCTGAAGAGGAAGCCAAGGAAATGCTGCAGCACTGTCATGCAGCACCATATGGAGGCCATTTTAGTGGATTTAGAACTGCTGTAAAAGTATTGCAATCTGGATATTATTGGCCCACACTATTCAAAGATGCTCATGACATGGTGAAAAAGTGTGATAGTTGCCAAAGGACTGGGAATATCTCAAGTAAACATGAGATGCCATTAACCAACATTCTTGAGCTAGAACTCTTTGATGTTTGGGGTATGGATTTTATGGGACCTTCCCCCCATCTTTTGGCAACTTATACATACTTGTGGCTGTTGATTATATTTGTATCTAAGTGGGTAGAGGCAGTTGCTCTTCCACTAAATGATGCCAAATCAGTAAGTAAGTTTTTGCAAAAGAACATATTTACTAGATTTGGAACCCCAAGAGCCATTATAAGTGATGAAGGTTCTCATTTTTGCAACAAATTAATTGAGAACCTATTGACTAAGTATGGGGTGAAGCACAAGATTGCAACTTCTTACCATCCTCAACCAAGTGGGCAAGCAGAGTTGTCCAATAGAGAGATAAAGAGAGTGCTAGAGAAGGTGGTAGGACCCTCAAGGAAGGATTGGGCTGTTCATCCTGATGATGCCTTATCGGCCTATAGAACTGCTTATAAAACACCATTGGGAATGACTCCGTATAGAATTTTTTATGGAAAGGCTTGCCACCTGCCGTTGGAACTTCAACATAAGTCATTTTGGGCCATCAAAAAGCTAAATCTTGACTATGAAAAGGCGGGTGTTGCAAGGATGCTACAGCTGAATAAATTGGATGAAATGAGACACTTTTCCTATGAGAGTGGTGAGTTGCACAAGGAGAAAACAAAAGCTTGGCATGATAAGGGAATTCACAAAAGAGACTTGAAAGAAGGGGGACAAGTGTTATTATTCAATTCAAGATTAAAATTGTTCCCTGGGAAGCTAAGATCAAGATGGTCAGGGCCTTACAAACTTATCAAAGTATATCCCCATGGAGCTGTAGAGTTGTTTGATGAAAAGACCAACACCACTTTCAAGGTGAATGGTCAAAGGGTGAAGCAATATCATGGTGAACCCCTTGAAAGAGAGAAGGTCACCACATTGTTGAAGGATATCTAGCATTGAGCTAAGTCAGGCCGACGACTCTTAAACCAAGCGCTACTGGGAGGCAACCCAGATTTTGAGAACTAATTTTGTGTTTTTTGTATGCTTTTGTTGTTATTTTGACGGGTGTGAGCAAATGGACTTGTAGATTGTGTTATAAAATTATGCAGAATTTTGGTGCTGAGTTGGTGCTGCAGCACCGTGTGTAGCACCTGCTTCTATGGGAAAGGTGTTAAGAGCTTGGTCAAGGAGTCAAATAAGACGTCTTAATTGATGAGGTGGGAAATTTAGCAGTTATCTCTGAAATTGGCTGGCTAGAAAGTTTCTCTCTCCATTTTTAAAACTCTGCCAACGGTCTTCTTGCTTCCCTCTCGCACATAAAAATTCCCTCCATGATTAAAGCTGAAATTGTGGAAACCACCACACTCAACCTCTCACCCACTCTCTCCATGGTAACCATCAGTCATTCAACCCTCCCATCAAACACACCACCGCCCCACTAAACCAATCCCATCACAATCCCACTCTCAAGCCAAAATTAATTTCCTCTCTTTCCTTCGTTTGTAACAAAACAAAGCCAGAAACAAATTTACTCTCTCTCTCTCACCTCATTTGTAACGCAACCAAACCCATAACCTTCGCTAATCTTTCTATTTTGTTTGCAACAAAATCAAACCCATTCCCCTCTCTCTTCTTTCATCACCAAACCCCAAACCCATAGCATTTCTTTCTTTCATCTCTTTTCCTCCAATCACCAACGCACTCATCAACACCCCATTACTAGCATTCATTCCAATCCACTACAAAAAAAAGCTGATTAGCGAGGGAATTTTTAGTCTCTCGCTAATTCTGTCATTAGCGACGGAATTTTTAGTCCCTCGCTAATTAGCGACGGAATTTTCAGTCCCTCGCTAATTCCCTCGCTAATTTCTGACAGTTTTCAGATCATAGGGCTCAATGCAGGTGATTAGCGATAGAATTTTCAGTCCCTCGCTAATTCCTTCGCTAATTTCTGACAGTTTTCAGATCATAGGGCTCCGTGCAGGTGATTAGCGACGAAATTTTCAGTCCCTCGCTAATTCCCTCGCTAATTTTTTGACTTTTCAGCTTATTTATCCTCTCACACACACTCTTCTATCCTACTCTCCTCACACTCTTCACTCTTCTCTCTTCTTCTCTCCCACCTTCCCATAACTTCCACCACCTTCCCTCATCCTCACCCTCTCTCTCTCACTCTCTATTTCTCCCTTACTCTTCTCCTTCTCTCTCTACCCTGATACCCTTCACCACCACCACCACCACCACATAGCTTCTCTCTCTCTCTCTCTCTCTCTCTCTCTCTCTCTCTCTCTCTCTCTCTCTTTCTCCCTTACTTTTCTCCTTCTCTCTCTACCCTAATACCCTTCACCACCACCACCACCACCACATAGCTCGTTTCTCTCTCTCTCCCTTACTCTTCTCCTTCTCTTTACCCTAATACCCTTCACCACCAGATTTAAAAAAATTAAAATAGTACTTAATACAAGTCATACAGTTTGGAACACGTGACTGTCAAACTTAGCGACATAATTTGAATCCCTCGCTAATTAGCGAGGGATTCAAATTTCCAAGCGAGGAGCAATTTAGCGAGGGACTGATTCCCTCGCGAATGGGCATTAGCGACAGATTTGGGGCATTTAGCGAGGGAAAAATCCCTCGTTAATGGGCAATTTTTTTGTAGTGATCCCTCATCTAACATAATCACCATCCCTCCAACCCCATTCCCATTACGTCTCTCTCTCTCTCTCTCTCTCTCTCTCTCTCTCTCTCTCTCTCTCTCTCTCTCTCTCTCTCTCTCTCTCTCTCTCTCTCTCTCTCTCTCTCTCTCTCTCTCTCTGTGTGTGTGTGTGTGTGTGTGTGTGTGTGTGTGTGTGTGTGTGTGTGTGTGTGTGTGTGTGTGTGTGTGTGTGTGTGTGTGTGTGTGTGTGTGTGTGTGTGTGTGTGTGTGTGTGTGTGTGTGTGTGTGTGTGTGTGTGTGTGTGTGTGTGTGTGTGTGTGTGTGTGTGTGTGTGTGTGTGTGTGTGTGTGTGTGTGTGTGTGTGTGTGTGTGTGTGTGTGTGTGTGTGTGTGTGTGTGTGTGTGTGTGTGTGTGTGTGTGTGTGTGTGTGTGTGTGTGTGTGTGTGTGTGCGTGTGCGCGCACTTAGTTCATTAGTTCACATCACTTCCAAACCCCTTATCCCCAAACCCCTTCATTCATCATGAAATCCCAAAACCATTAACCACCTCACTCCTTTCACTCCCCACTTCCATCTTAACACAACCCATTAACCCAAAAGTTCCTTCTCTCACTCAAACTGAACCCAAAGCCAAACACCCCTTTTATTTTATTTTATTTTCCTTTTTCAAATCCAAAACCCCATCCCGTCCTTAAATTCTATTTTCTCAAAACCTAAACCCTTTGTTTGTGTGGTGGTAAATCAATTTCTGGAATGGCAAAGAAAGGCTCTATGTCAAAGGATGAATCAAAATCCTCAAAAAGAATTGTTAAAAATACCACCAAGAGCTCAAAGAAAACAACAAACAAGCCTAAGGCTCGTGTTACACTATCTGAAAGGAGTTTCATTGTGAGCAAAGCTCCTGAAAATATTCAGGCCATGGTTGAAAAACTTGGATGGACAACAATTTTGAAGCATCGAAAAGCATACTCACCTTCCTTAGTGAGGGAATTTTATGCCAGCATCCCTAAAGCTGACACTACAGGTAAACCTTGTCTATATTCTATGGTTAGAGGTACCGAAGTTGTTTTTGATTCCAAAACAATTAACAAAGTCTATAACCTAGTGTATAATGGTAAGGAATTTGAAAATAGGGTAGCTAGCATCAAGTCCTCTTATATGAATGGTTTGCTAAAAAAATTAAGTGTGAATTGAACTAGTTGGGAGAAGAAAAGTGGTAATGATTATCGGGTTAGAAAAACTGCTCTTAGAGCTCTTCCAAAGTTGTGGAAGGATGTAATAGGAACTAAACTTTTGCCCACTAGTCACACTTTAACCGTCACTAAGGAAAGGTTTGTGTTATTAGGAAGTATTCTAGAAGGTAAAAATATTAATGTAGGGAGATTAATTTCAAGAGAAATAACTACATGTAAAAAAAGTCTAAGGGCTCATTGTTCTTTCCCTGTTTAATCACACAACTGTGCACATTAGCTGAGGTTGGAGTTTATTCCAACGAATTAACTCGTGTAGTTAAAGTATCCTTCAGTACTGCTCTTAAAGAAAAATCTGAAAAATTTGTTTTACCTGCTGCGTTTGATGCTCCCACAGCATCAATGCTGCAGCACCAGAGAGCTTTTTGGAAATTTTCAAAAGAACATTATTTGTGGGAGCAGCAAATGTTTGCTGCCAATTTTAAGAGCAAGTCTGTAGCTTCCCCTCCCAAATTCCCTGATTGGCTGCTTGAAAATATTGATATTGCTGAAAGTAGTCAAGGAAGGAAGGAGGGTAAGAAACAAGTTGTAGAAGAGGAATTGTTTGTTAATGAAGATTCTGGTCGTGAGGAAAGAAGTGATAGTGAGGAAGAGGGTGAAAATGAAAATGAGGAAGAGCAAGAAGAAGGGCAAAGTGAGGAAGAGTGTGAAGAGCAAGAAGAAGAGCAAAGTGAGGAAGAGGGTGAAGAAGAACAAAGTGAGAAAGAGGGTGAAGAAAATGAAAATGAGAATGAGCAAGAAGAAGAGAAAAATGATGAAGAGGGAATTGAGAAAAATAGTAAGAATGAGGAAGGTGAGGCAAGAAGTGAAGGTGAGGAAAGAAGTGGAAGTGAGCAAAAAGAAAGTCAAGAGCAAAATGAGCAAAAAAACCCCATTTCACATTCACCTAAACCGCTGCCAACCAAAGCACAATCCATTCCACCACAAAAATCTCCAACCGCTTAACCTTCACAAAAACTACCTACACCACCAGCCAAATCAACCACCCCACCACCCAAACAGCCAACACCCACACAAAAGAAAGACAAAATTTCACAAAAATGACAAAAATCACCACCCACAAGCAAAAGCAGTGCTGTAGCATTTGCTGCAGCACTCGAGCAGAAAAATTTCCAAGCAACTGTCATTGAAGAAGAATCAGTCAAGAAGCCTGCTGCAAAGGTTGTAGCGCCCAAGGTTCAAACTAATGCAATAGCATCAAGTACAACACCTGCAAAGTCAAATACAGAGGTAACACAACAGAGTAGTGATGCAGCACCAGATCAAGCAAGTAAAGCAGCACCACAGAAGAGCAGTGTTGTAGCACTCAATGGTGCACCTGATGCTAAACCCCTCAATGTTGCTGTCAGTGAAGCTCTTGTGCCCCCAAAAGGTACAAGAATTAAACATGTTGCCAAAAGACAATTGAACAAGAGGGCAAGTGGAGCACCAAGCAAGGAGCAGCCAGAACCAAAGAAGATAAAAATCAGTCCAACAAGATCCAGCTCAAGGATCAAATCAGGGGTGACACATCCCTAAACTCTCTCTTTCTAGATTTATGTTTTGTTGATAGGTGCTGCAGCATCTGTGTAGCACCTAATTTATGTTGCTGTTTTAAGTTTAGTTATGTTTTGTCTGTTTTGTGTTGCTATTGTTGTTTGTTTGTGTCAGGTTCTTCTCTCTACTAGATTCTTAGCAGTGGGGACACTGCATGGTATTCTGTTGGGGAGGGGGGCTTTTGTCTTTAATTATCTAGAATCATAGCGGTCTTTACACTTTAAACTTTAGGCTTAGGTAGGGACTCAATTATCTAGGAATGATCTGATGCTAAAACTAGTTTTGGTGAACCAAGATCATTGCCAAGTTTCTAATATATAAAAACTTAGGGTAGCATATGAAACTAAGTTTATATGAAACTAAGTTTGGGGTATAAACTTAGTTTGGGGGTGCATCGGTTATATTGAGGCTAAGTATGAAGAATGTAGGAGGTCAATGCACTAAGCAATAGGCTTATGTTTAAAAAAAAGAAGAAAAAAAGAAAAAAAATGAGAGAGAAAGAAAATAGTGAATAAGCAGCAATTGCTTAGTAGGCAGGCCATTCAGTGGGGGACACATTATGGTTTCAGTCAAAAGGCATTGTGGCTAGGTTGGCTGCTTAGTAGGGAGGCCATTTTGTGGGTGACACATTATGGTTTCAGTCGAAAAGCAGTTAACCAATTAAAAAAAAACAAAAAGTGAGGAAAGAGAGGATAACAGCAAATAAAAAGTGCACTGGCCAGTGATGTGAATTGCTTAATCAAGCCCTCTGTCATTCTTTGAAGCCCCTCATTCTTATGCTGAATTTGTTAGTCTACCGTTCTTTTTGAAAAATCCTTGCCATGATCGAAAGAGAACCAATCTTTCTAAGGCTAGGTGAAATTTGAAACTAGTTGGGAACTGAACTAAGCCTAGTCGTCATACACTCACTTAGGATGATTTGTGAGCTGAAACATTCATGAAGAGCATAGGGAAATGTGATAAGTGCAAACTGAAAATGAAGCCTCTGAAAAAAAATTGATTGAACCTTTGAGGAAAACTTGTCTACTAATATGTGTTGTTACTGTCTTTGTGTGTTTAGATTGTTTTAGTCTTGTTCAAGTGTCATTACTTGAGGACAAGCAATGGTTTAAGTTTGGGGGTGTGATAACTCTTATTTATAAGAGTTATTTATACCTTTTTGCTTAAATTGTTGTGTGTCTTAAAGTAATTAATTTAGTAAATAATTTAGATAATTAAGAAATTGAGAGTTTATGTGGCTGCTTCTGATTTTGAACCAAGTTGAGCACTTTGGTGCTCTTTTGTTGGAGTTTGATGTGTTTGTTAAGTGTGCAGGGTGGTGCAGTTTGTAGTGTTGTAGCACTCGTTGCAGCACCAGATTCGCAGGAGAGAGAAACAAGGAGACAATTTCTGTACAAGTGACAATCACCCACTGCTCTGGGCTACTGCTACTGTTAAGAGTCACTAATAGCTGCTGGCCAGTTGCTTTTGATTTGATTGGTTGCTTGCTTTTGAAGAGATAAGGTGCCAAAAAGTCAAAAAGGCAAAAGAGGAAGATATGCAAGTTGTGCAAGTTGTGCAAGTGGTGCAAGTTGTGCAAATTGTGCAAGTTGTAAATTTTTCTCTCTTGGTCCCATTTTTTTGGGTATAAATAGAAGTTCGTTTTCTGAAGTAAGGGAGTTGGAAAAAGTGAAAATTTCATCTAGACATAGTGCTCTTTCTTTTCCAGCTATTTTTCATCACCATTAAAGGAGCTTGTTCGCACAGGTGCTGAAGCAATGCTGCAGCACCTTCTTACAGCAGATTGCAAGGAAATTAGGGACTGTTTTTCTTCTTCAGTTTGAAAGGGCCGAAGCTTATATGTGTAACCTTCATGCTCTACTCTTATTGTAATATCAGTACCATGGTTATGCTCTTGAACACCTCTTTTGTGTTGATGGATTTATTGTTTATCGTGAGCTAATTTTTCTAAGTTAGGATGCTTTAAACTTGTAATGACTCTTTGATGGTTAAGTTTTAAAATGTTGCTTAGTTCCTTTAACTCTTGTGCTATAATATTTCCAAACTTGATTTAAGCTTGATTACCTTTTATTAAGTACTTGCATTTTAATTCTGAAAAGGTTAATTTATTGAACTCAAGAGTTAATATGGGTAATGTTAATTAAAGGACACTTTAGTTAATCTTATTTTAACCTAGACATAGGAAGATAAGCCCATAAAGTGAACTTGTTACTTTTAATATCAAGGGTGAACCTAATGAGTACTTAGACATAAGCAATCTTAGCAAAACCCTGTAGTAAGTAACTGAAAGACACATACTTTTCTGCATGCGCTTAGGTGTTGTATCACCATTATAGCACCAGACTATCATTGAGAAATTACTTGTGTAAAAGCATCCTAACTGATTCTCTCTTGTTGTTTTCATATTCTCTTTATCTTAACTGATATATTTCCAGAATGTTTACCTACAAAGTGATATTATTTTTACTCACTAATTTATTTACTCAATTAAGCATAGAATAAACTACAATCTTTGTGGGAACGATCTTTATTTATCACTCTATTACTTGTTACGATTGTGTATACTTGCACATCACCATTTCTACACAACATACAATTCCTTAATTTGCTCAAAACCAATGAACTTAGTTTCATGAGTAGGAAACAAGGCGTCCCTTCTTGAAAGTGCATCAACTACTACATTGGAATTACCTTTCTTATGCTTGATCACATAGGAAAATTGGTCAAGGAACTCAAGCCACTTGGTGTGACTCTTGTTAAGCATACCTTGTCCCTTTAAATACTTCAAAGATTCATGATCACTATGTATCACAAATTCTTTTAGCAAAAGGTAGTGCTGCCATGTTTGTAATGCTCTCACCAATGCATACAACTCTTTATCATATGTAAGGTAACTAAGAACAACCCCATTCAAGTGACAAGAGCAAAAAAGCGAGAAGGAAAAAAGTGCAGGAGAGGAGAGATTGAATTAGGAAGAAGTGACTGAGAAGAGGATTTTGAAATTTTGGATCGAGATAGTCTTGATGTGTGCATTTCGACAAAACGTCCGAATGTGCAGTCTGAACTCTGAACAACGATAAAATTTGAGAATAAATAAATAATTGTGGGGAATTTTTGTAGCAAAAAGGGCGATAAGGATACAAGGATAATAAGAGACAAACTGTCAAATTTTTTTGAGAGTTTAAAGAAATTTTACGAATAATTAAATACACCACAATTTTGATACTATATTGAAAGCTAACAATATTAATATATTTCTTAACGGGGTGTAAGCTATAAAAACTAGGGGTGTATTTAATCATTCTCAAAAATTTTACGAAGTATGTGACAAGTTTTCCAAGAACAATTTCACAATGTAATTTAATTTAATCACTTGCACGACTAGTTGCGGTAGTTTGAGTTTATGTAATTTGTGATTATAATTAGATGCTTAGTAGCAATTGCAACAATTTTGTATTGTGTCCTAATAGTAAAAGTATCCCAACATAAATTGCTATTATACACTTTAGGACTTGTTTGAAAGTTTAGAGGGAAGGAGGGACAAGGATCGAGAGAAGGACCTAGTTATTAAAATAATATTATTTTTAAAATATTATTATTTTAATAACGGGCCTTTCTCTCTCTTAGAAAATTTCAGTGATGGGAGAGGATTTGGACCTAGGGGAGGAGAGAGTTTGAAAAAAATACGAAGGATGAATGACAAATAGAAGGAAGAATGTAGCATCACTTTCAATGGAGAGCTTATTTTTGTTCATAAAACAAAATCCTCCCAATTTGGAGGAACTCAAAAAAATGTATTTATTTCGGTATAGAAACCAGGGGTGTGTTGGAGGTTGAAGATGGTGCTCCATTGATCTCCAATATGATGGTACTGTTAGGGGTGGCGTACCTGCAAAGTCACTTTGATGCCAAAGTTAGGTCATAATGGTGAATTGGTGTGCTAGGGTTTAGAGAGGTTACATTCACCTTAGGGTTTAGAGAGGTTACAGTCTCCTTATATAGCCAAAGAATGGGCCAATAGTTGATAGTGGACCTTACTTTTGGCCCCAATTACAACTAGGCCAATTGTCACTATCAATTGCTACTGGTACAAACCCTTCGAGCACCGAGCGTCCGTGGAGGTGAAGGTGGTCCAAGCCCTTCAGTGTGACTGGCCGAAACTTCCGAGCTGTGTCTTCGGTGTGCTTTGTTGCATGGTAATGGCGTTCGTCTTCTGCCATCGAGGTAGTGGAATGGCCACTACCTGTAGTACGTGCCAATGGGTGTTCGTTGTCCTCCTCGTCTGTCTTCTAGTTGGACGCGTCTTGGTTGTGCGAGGTCCATACGGCCGCGTAGGTTGTACGGATGCTCCCTTCAATACTGTCTATGCTACTTCGGGTGTTGATCGTGTTGTCGAATCTGCAAATAAATAGATGCTGTCGAATCAACTCTGTTGAGACAGAAGCTGTCGAAACTGCATAGACAGATGTTGTCGAATCAACTCTGCTGAGACAGAAGCTGTCGAAACTGCAGAGACAGAAGCGATCGAATCTGCAGAGACAGCTGTAGTCGAACCTGTTGAGACAGAAGCAGTCGAACCTGCAGAGACAGAAGCAGTCGAACCTGCAGAGACAGAAGCAGTCGAACCTGCAGAGACAGCTGTAGTCGAACCTGCAGAGACAGAAATGGTCGAATCTGCAGAGACAGCTGTAGTCGAACCTGAGATCAAAGCAAACGTTAGATAAACAACCGGAGGCGTCTTGCGACTTCCCTGAAGAATTTATCCGCCTCAATAGCGCAAATTCCCCGAGGTACAACTGGTCTCGTCTCTGATTGCAGTAGCAACTGAGGGCTCCGAACTGGCAAGAATGGAAGTGTTTAAGCGACAGGAGATGAACCCATGAATAATTCGGAAGGAGAGAGTGCAAGAGAGAAATCGGTTTTTCGATTTATCTCAAGCGCTACTCGAGTGGTGTTTATATAGGCTAAGCATATAGCTGATACCATTAAAACAACCGTTACAAATCAATTATAATATTAAAATATCTGTTACGAAATTAATAGCAATAAAACGGCGTAATAAAATGGCCGTTGTAAAATAAAATCGATTTAATTTGCTGTTACAAAATTAAAACGGATTTAATTTTGCGGTTACAAAATAATAAAATATTTATTGTTGCTTGTTTAATATTGCAGTTACGAAATAATAAAATATTTATTGTTAATAATAAAATTATATTTTGTAACTCCCTCACACTTGAATGTCATTATTGCAACAATCCCCCACTAATGGCAAGCAAGTGGAAAAACATATTTAGATGTTGTAGAAAATGGAATTTTTGGGTGGGCTCAAGTTAGCCCAACAAATATAATATATCATTAAGTAAAATTTATTTTACATAAATTATTGTTTCACAAAATTCACTTAGAAACTTTGAAATGTCACAAAATTTACAACAATCCCCCACATATTTCAAAAGTTTGAAAAATAAATTTATAAAAGAGGTTTCTTGGGTTAACATCGTAGATGTAATGCATCGGAGCTGTGTAGCAAGCAATGGAACCAGTCCTTGACAGATAAAACTTAACATACAGTGAATTGGTTTAGCAAGCTATGGAATCCAAGACACATATTATATGTTAGAGGTTTTACTATCACATTACACCCCCACAATTCTTGTTGTTTCCACGGTGGTACGCTACTAGGCCCTACGCGTGCTCGGTATTCATGAGTGCTCTAGAGACCTCGCCAGGATCTCATGCAAACAGCCCCACTTGACACTCATATAGGTGATTTCATCAAGTGTATGCTGCAAGTCATACACCACCCATAAGGGCTATGATAATCATTAAAAGCTTTAAGCTTAACCTCTTTAGCCCTGCAGTCTAGCACTATCACAATAACATCATAACACCATAGGAAGGGACAAGAATAAAATTAATTACGTGAATTAATTTTTCAGTGCTAGCAATGTCAAGAAGCGACTTGTTTTTACCACATTGAACCTTCTTCATGGGATCTCCAATCACAAAGGTTGGGTCACCATCACTTCTTGATTTCAATTGGCTTAAGTCCCATTCCCCTCGATGTTTCAAATATCAGTTTCTTCCCTAGGATTTTGTCAGAGGATCGGCCGAATCCACTTCTGACTTCTCATAATCGATCAATATTACTCCATATATTTGCAATTGTTTGACAATATTATGTCTCAATTGCACATATCTATTTTTGCCATTATAGGTCTTATTTTTTGCAACGCCTATTGCCGACTGACTTTCACAATGTTTTAACACAGATGGTGTCGGTTTTATTCCCAAAGGAATTCCAGCTAAAAGGTTCTTAACCCATTTAGCTTCAGTACCAGCCAATTCTAGAGCTACAAATTCCGACTCCATAGTCGATCTAGCTATTATGAATTGTTTGGCTAACCTCCAAGTTACCGCACCACCACCAAGTGTAAAAATGTAACCACTAGTGGATTCTGTCTCGTCTGAATCAGATATCCAGTTAGCATCGCAGTATCCTTCTAATACTGCGGGAAATCCACTATAAGTAATACCATAATATGGGGTACCTCTCAAATATCTCATAAGGTGAGCAACTGCCTTCCAATGATCCTAACCAGGATTATGGGTATAACTACTCAGACGACCGACTGCGAACGCAATGTCTGGTCGAGAAAAGTTCATTAAATGCAGTAGGCTCCCAATTACTTGGGCATACTGGGGTTGGTCAGTAGGATCACCTCTCTTTTTCTTTAAGTGCGAGTTAGCTTCATATGGGGTACTCAATGGGGTCGAGTTATAGTGACCACACTTCCTAAGAAGTTTTTCAACATAATGTTCCTGTGATAGTATAATACTATCACTTTCCCTAATGACTCTATAGAGAATTAAATATAAACACTTAGATAATTTCTAAGCCTTATCACTTTCATAACATACTCTAAAATTACCAGAAATGTGATATTTCTTTGCAAACTAATCTTTCAAAAGATTTAAACTCATACATTCACATATCAGTAAGTGATCTCAAATTATGGATATCAAATATATTCAAAACAAAATTCTCATATCTGATAATCTAGTTATCAACATGGCATAACATGGGAACACTTAAAAACTCAATTTTACATAAAACATAAATCCAATAACAGCCCCCACAATGCCTCATACAACATTGTATTACAAAATCAAAAGTAATACATCACATATTAATATTATGAGAATTTACTTGCAAATTGAAACTCTATATAATAACAACTTATTTTATATTAGCTATCAATGCATTAGCGGATTTGTGCACATATAATTCCTTAGATGGAATCAATCTCAATTTCACCTATCATAATATACACAATATGCTTACATTAAACTCAATAAATTGATAATGCAAAAATTTTCAATAAAATTGGTGCACATACTCGGATGGTGCATTAAGTTTGTCTCTATTTTTCTCTTGACTAGGTTTTAGAACCATTAAGGATATTCAATGTTTTAACCCTAAAGCATCTAAACTTACTTCTAAAAGTTGGAAGACAAAAATTAGTGAACTCATACAGACCAAATCATTGTAGAGATGCCATTTGCATTCTTATAGTGAACTTCTTTGGGATTGATGACCTGTCATTTGTTGTGCTAGTGAAATTAAAGAAATGCTTCATGACAGTGTCGAGAACTCTTAGCATGACGTTAAAATTATGCAAGTGGTCACTTGAAAGTAATAATCGATTTCTAAAAACTTTGTTTTTGTGAAAGTTATTCTGATAGTAACTATTGACACTAGTGCAAAGTTAAATGCCTAATTCTCTAATAACTTGTCCAAAGACACCTAGCACATCTTGGTGGATAGGAGTGATTTAAGGACCAATAGTTGTTATTCTCTGCCTATACTTCTGCACTCAAACCTTTGTAACAGTATCATTACTCAATGGTATGGTATTTGATGTCAAATGTCAAATACCACTAGATAATTTCAATCGAAATAAAATAAATCAGCTAATAACACATTATGTTCAACGAAGATAATGCGCAAATTGCCACGGATCTTTATCTCAAACAAGCAACAATCACGCAAAAAATACCAAACTAATTTCGTATTTGAAGACAGCGTTCAATCAATCCCAAATCAAAAATTAACCTTCACTCAAATGATACAAACTGATTTGCAAAACAAATAAATAACAGTGCTAAAAGCAAGAAATGGGATTAGAACGATAGAACCTGATAAATGTTAAGCCTTCGATTGATTTGAACGTTGATGCGCAAAAGCCTTGTAGAAGCACACTACTCATTTATGCACCATGAGATTTTGTTTCATATCCCATTCAAAAGTTGCATAATTGGCCTTAGTAAGTGCTGCAGCAACTCCGTGAATGTCAAGAAGAGAACTCATGCGCTCCTGCCATCTGCGAAAATTTTGGCCTGCGAAGACCTCAATTTTGGAGATGTCAGGGAAAGGCTTCGCATAAGTGACAGGGACAGTAGCAGGAACGATAACAGTGTTGTTGTTGATTGCGTCACCCATGAGATAACTTCTTCAGATTGTTGTCGAATCTGCAAATACACAGATGTTGTCGAATCAACTCTGTTGAGACAGAAGCTGTCGAAACAGCATAGACAGATGCTGTCGAATCAACTCTGCTGAGACAGAAGCTGTTGAAACTGCAGAGACAGAAGCAATCGAATCTGCAGAGACAGAAGCAGTCGAACCTGCAAAGACAGAAGCAGTCGAACCTGCAGAGACAGCTGTAGTCGAACCTGCAGAGACAGAAATGGTCGAATCTGTAGAGACAGCTGTAGTCGAACCTGAGATCAAAGCAAACGTTAGATAAACAACCGAAGGCGTCTTGCGACTGCCCTGAAGAATTTATCCGCCTCAATAGCACAAATTCCCCGAGGTACAACCGATCTCGTCTCAGATTGCAATAGCAACTGAGGGCTCCGAACTGGCAAGAATGGAAGTGTTTAAGCGACAGGAGATGAACCCAGGAATAATTCGGAAGGAGAGAGTGCAAGAGAGAAATCAGTTTTTCGATTTATCTCAAGCGTTACTCGAGTGGTGTTTATATAGGCTAAGCATATAGCTGATACCATCAAAACAACCGTTACAAATCAATTATAATATTAAAATATCTGTTACGAAATTAATAGCAATAAAACGGCGTAATAAAATGGCTGTTGTAAAATAAAATCGATTTAATTTGCTGTTACAAAATTAAAACGGATTTAATTTTGCGGTTACAAAATAATAAAATATTTATTGTTAATAATAAAATTATATTTTGTAACTCCCTCACACTTGAATGCCATTATTCCAACAATCCCCCACTAATTGCAAGCAAGTCGAAAAACATATTTATATGTTGTAGAAAATGGAATTTTTGGGTAGGCTCAAGTAAGCCCAACAAATATAATATATTATTAAGTAAAATTTATTTTACATAAATTATTGTTTCACAAAATTCACTTAGAAACTTTGAAATATCACAAAATTACAACAGATTGCTCTCCTCGATCGCTTCTCCTCAGTCTGCTTGGGTCTTCCTCGGCCAGTCAGGGTCTTCCTCTTTCTTCTGGGGCCTAGGTCGGCATTTTCCAAATACCCCCAACACAATATTGGAGGAGGGTTTGAGAGGACTTAGGCAAATTCTTAAAATCATTTACATCCTTTTATAATAGTCTTAAAATTAAAAACATATTAATTATAAACATTCTCTTAACCCAAGACCCTTAGTGTAATAGTCATGGGTTAATTCCATTTAACTTTGCCGTAAACATTTATGAGCCGGTGGAAATGTCTTCCTCATAAATCACAAGTTAATTAGCTCACATGGTTGAGTGAAAGGGACATCGTTGGTGAAAAAATGAAGGCGTGCGGTACGGCGTTCGAACTCCGCTCCCCCTCCCCTTTAATAACTAACACACTAATTACTAACCACTTTACCTATAAAAAAATCAAAATTCTAACTTCAAGAACCATTCGTGAAATAAATGAAGTTACTATGAAAGTCCTACAAACTCCCATAATATGAACCTCAATGCCTGAACTGAGTGGAGACACGCTGATGCCTCGAGAAACCAAGCTGCAATTCCCACCAAGCCATTGGAGCATAGCACAGCAGAGCAATGAGAGAGTCAATGCATGATTTGAGCACAATGTCAACCTGGAAAAAGGAATGTCGGGGATATTTTCGTATTCACTTTCCTTTTGGAACATTTTTGACTCTTCCTTTTTAGTTTTTAGTAATTGATTTAAGATATAAAATGCAAAAGGTTTCCCAAGTTAAGTAGGAAATTAAAGGGAACAAATAATTAGACTTGTGATATTCACCTACCTCTAAAACACTTCTTTTGACTTCCCATTGGATGCATGTCTCACGCAGCAATCGGAATTATTTTAACGGAAAGATGCACTAATTGAGATCATGATAGACAATAGACAACTAGACAATTTCTCTACTTTATTGCACATCTTTTTCTAGTCATTCCCGTTATTTAATGATCAAAAAAAGTCATTCCCGTTATTTTTCTGTCAATTGCTAATTGTCGTTTTATTTTGTCAACTAACATCTTTTTAGCTAGAAAGGTGTTGTAATGAGAGAATATGGAGAAGTGGGAAAATTTTCGAAAATAAAAACACATTGTGAGTGTTCTGGTCTGGAACTCTGGAAGATACCTCGGTTCTGATCGGATGTAGAGCGCTGCCGCATGCCAGGAGTATCTGCAAAGCAACTCCGACGACCAAGCTAGGTCTCCCTCTAGCAGTGTCAGATCCAGAATTTTTTATTAGTGGGGGCAAAAAAATAGCCTATAATATTTTCATAAAAAATATTGTAAATTTTTACAAAACATATAATTTTTATTACAGAAAATTCCTAAAATATATAAATTTCTACAAATTACATAACTAAAAAGTTAAAATTAATATCAACTTATTTTTTTTATTTACCTCATATGAATTTCTACATTTAATTTTTAAAAATTATCTTATAAGAAATATCTTTATTTTTTATGGGGTAAAATAAATTTGCTATCTATATTTCTAACCAAAATAATTTTCCAAGTGGGGGCAAATGCCCCCAATTTAATACATATGCATTCGTCCTGCGCTCTAGTATATTAGAAGGGTTTTAACCTCCAACGGGTAGGAGCGCGCATATCCCGTAGTGATAGACTCTTCCTTGTCACTTCAGCCGCCTAGGGTTAGGCCTTCTGCTTCGCTTAGGAGCAGGGGTGGACCTATATATAAGTCAGGGTGTGCAGTTGAAAACTCTCAAATTTAAAAATTTGCACCAATACCCTTATAAAAAATATATTTTGACACTCCTAGTTTTATTTTTTGCACATCTTGCTACTATTTTTCTCTTTCTGTTCCTAGCTACTCTTTCCTATTGCAGCTCCAGAAGCAGTTGGTAGTGTAACTATGGGATAGTTTTGGTTATCCAAAAATAATATATGTATTTAGATAATTAGGTATATTTTAAATTTAGCTACCCCAATAATATGTTATTTAGCTACTCCAACTAACTTTATTTGTCTAATGAGATAAAAGAACAATAACCAGTCCATTAATTTAATTAGTCTCATTTGATAAAAAAATCTATTATTATCACAAACAAATATGGTGATTTTTGTTAACTTGGTGATTTTAGTCTTTTTATTTTACTTTAACAATTTTGGTCCCCATTTTTCTTAATTTCGCAATTGTTTCCCTCAAAATCATATATTATTTGCACTTTTGGTCGTCAAAAAACTTGATTTTTTGGAAAAATAAGGGAATAAATTGCACAATCCATGATTTTTAGCAACCAAAAGTGCAATGAAAAATCACAAAGACCAAAATTACCAAATTAGAAAAGCAAAAATATGTTTAATTGGTGTACACCATCGCTGTAAAAACTTTTTAAGGTAGGTGAGATAAAATTAAATATTTTTTATGATGTGTTTTTTTCGTGATCGACTAACGTTGTAATTTTTTTTTCTACACAACGATATATATTAATTGTAAATTAAATCGTTTGACTACCCTGGACCAAAGTCTTAGATACACCACTACTTAGGAGAGTTGGATATCAACCAGGTCAAGCTAGTTGTGTCAGTGTAATATGTCGTGGCCCATAAGGGCTACACGCTGAGCCCAACATTATGGGCGACTCTCAAGTCTGTATTATGGGCAATTTCCATGCCCCTTAGTCAATATTGTTGAGCTTGATGTATCTGGACTGTTAGACCTACCACGGGCGACTTACTCTTATCTAGTGTGTAGGAGGGCGGCTTACTCACGCCGAGTGTAAGGGTGACTTGCTCTTGACCAATGAGGTTTTGCGAAGATCTTCTTTTGCTAGAATAAGCACTTCCCAAACTAATTATGTTACTTACTTTCTCTAGTAGACTAAATACATTAGTTAGTTATTTTTTTTACAACAAATACATTAGTTATTCAATTAATCTAAATGATAAGAGTCGATGGTACGAAAATTTTGTATGAAACCTACTAATAGTGTAGTTTGCGAGATAAGTTACACCATGAATCGTGATTTTCGGTGAGTGGGTGTAGACGTGTAGTGTAATTCTGACATTTTTGACAACTTCTCTTCGTACCGCCTATCAATGCTCTAATCTAAAACTGCATTTTTTTATAATTGAAACCAGAGATAGAATTAATAAAGCTGTAAAATAGTATAGATATCAACTCAGAATTTAGAGGGAGAATAAAACAATTTTCGCGCCAGAAAACAATACAAATGAATCTTCTTAACACCATCCTTCCCTCTTGTCTCCCTGTCGGTAGGTAACTGTGAGAATAGGAGCAGCACTAACACCGGTGGGACCTACTTAACTGAGCAAATAACACATGACAAGACAGACATTAATAAATGATTATATTTAACAAATATAATCATCAACCACACCATGCCACGTGTTTCCTGATCAGCATGATGACACACTCTCACTAATGCCACGTAGGTAATCACCGCAGTTAACAAATCTCAGACAATATTACTACTACCCATACGCATTTCACGTGCTTCCCCTACCCCCTCACCCATTAACTTTTCTCTTTCTTAGTTTCTTTCTTTGTTGCACTTTGCCAAAGCCTGTTATGATAAAAAAATACATTTAAAAAGAAAAATAATATCAGTTTCGGATTTATTTTTGGGAGAGTTTTTCGGAGAGTCACAGAAATACTTTAGAGACGTAAAATTAATTTCAACGTATTTGAGGATTCTTGAGTAAAATTTTTTGGTACATATTCTTGAGTAAAATTGTTTTTGCTTTTAATTAGGAAAGTGATTTTTTTAGATAAAAAATAAAAGAAAAGGATTTATAGATTCTATTTTAAAAGTAGTTTTTAGTTTTAAATTTTTTGCTCAATTCAGTTTATTGCTCCATACATAATTAATCACTTTTACTCATTTGCTATAAAATCCAATTTCGCTGATGGAAAAATAAAAAGTAAAAAGGAACTATTTCAAGAAAACAAGAAAGTGAAAAAAAAAGTAGAAAATAGTTAAAAACAAATAAACGAATATATAGTTTAGACTTTTATTTTGGAGAGGTAAAAGTCCAAGAGTAACTTTGGAGAGCTTTTAGTATATTTGAGTGATCTTGAGTAAAGTTAATTTTTCTTCTAAAATTAATTCAAATTTGAAGAATTGAATTTTTAGCTTTTATTTTTAAAAGAAATTTATAATCTCAAGTTTATTATTCAACTTAAATGTAAACCCATTAAATTAAAAACCATTTTACATTTAATTATGTTTTATTAAAATTAAATTACATTTTTCTTTTTGGTTTAGACGTCTATCCTGGGTACTAACCGAATTCGCCTTTTTAGATAAATTTCACTAACCACTCACACTTAGGGATGGCAAAACAGGCCGGCCCGCCCCGCCCCGCCAATTAGTCGCGAGTTCAAAATACTCGCCCGCCCCGTCAAATGGCAGGTTTTTTGCAACTTTTTTTAACAAAAAAATCACCTATTTTTAACATTTCACTTTCAATTTGATTTTTCACATGCTTTTTAAAACAGGTTTTTTTTTGACAACAAAACAGTTTTTTTATAAAGCTTTTTTTAAGGTATATTTATTTTAAAAACTCTTGCATATATTCAAAATAAAAGTATAAAACCATAATAGCATTAGAATTACTAGGATTAACTATATATCAATAAACAACTAAAATCATCAAGAAATTATTTTGGTTGCTTGATAACCATCAACCAAAAGGTCCAAAACCATAATTCAAGTATTGACCTTCAACTTCAAGCAACCAAAATAAGTATTTTGGTTGCTTGATAACTAGGGATTAACCATCAAGCAACCAAAATAATTATTTTTAAGAACCAAAACACCATAATAATTAATAAGTACAACGCCAAAGTCTAGAGATTCAAATTACATAACATTGTCTAACAAAACAAGAGTGAAGCATCTAAATTCTAATCTTCAAGGTCAATAACATTAGATGCACTCTTAGAACCACTTGTGCCCTCCTTTTCATCTTCATTGTCATCATCATTTCCATCTACATTATAAAACAATGAAATCAATATGGTTGGAATAAAATATATATAAAAAATAATAGTTAACCATAAATAAATTACAATCATTAAAGGCATGAATCCATATGCATTCATTCTCAGATCATAAATAAAGATCTATTTCATATAAGAGCAGAAATTCATATGCATTCAAGTCCATATGCATTCATATCAGATCGTAAATAAATTCAATTTCATATACAAATCCATATGCATTCAAGTCCATATGCATTCATTCTCAGATCTGTTTCATATTCATATACAAACAGTAAAAGTGCTGCGAAAATTGCTTGAAATTGAAAGTGATGCGATAAGAAAATTGCTTGAAATCACTACAAAAATAACTGCCGTTTCCTGCCATTTTTTCCGACGAACTCTAGTCCGCCGCAATTTCCGACGGATTCCCGACCAAAATGTCGTCGCAACGGTTAAGAAGAATGGGCGCTAAAATTCCCGCTTACGTTTCTGACCAAATCGTTTTTCGTCGCTAATTTCCGACGGCTATTTTCGTCGGAAAACGCTAAAAGTCCGTCGCAAACCTAAAAACCCAATTAAAATAGAGCTTCTTCCCTCGAGCCCTCTCATTTTCACAAACGAACTCATTTTCACGCTAAAAGGCACTCACTCTCCTCCTCTGAAACTATCGTTCTCTCCCTCCGCCCTCCACCCTCCACCGCCCTCCCTCCGTCCTCCACCACCCTCCTACGTCCTCCTCCATCGCCAAGCTTGCTCCATGGCTAGAAGACAGTCGTGAATAGATCCGGAAGGTTTTTCTGCTGCGATCCTCACTCTCACTCTTCTCACCTTCGATCCTCCTCCCTCACTCTCAATCACCGGCCACCACCTCACCTCTACCCAAACTCACCACTGTCGTGCTCGCCTCCTCCCTTAGCTACGCCCTCGTTCTCCTCAATTACGGCGAAACCCTAACCTGGCATTTCCCCAAACCCATCTCCGGCCTCCAACCTCAATCTCACAACCACCGCGTGCCGCCAACTACTTATTTATCCAGCCACTGAAAGGTTAATACTCTCTCCACTCGTTTCAGTTCCAGAACTGTTTTCTCTTTCATTTTCACCATTTTCGTCTTTTTAATTTTACTCTATTCTTGATGTATGAACTAGAGAAGTGGAAGTCTTCAAATCAAAGGGGAAGGAAGAGATTCAGGTTTGTTTAATTTTTATATTAGGTAATACATCTCATTTTCTCACTTATTTAATTTTTTGATTTTGTCGAAACTTTTTTGGTTGATTTTACTGTTAGTTTATGTGATTTTTGGGTTTGAATGCATCAATAACTATTTATTTATGTTAATTTTTTTATTATTGATGCCCTTTAATCACAAATTCAATAAAGATGAATTTTTTAAGCTCGCTGCATATGATACTCTAGGGTGTTATTTGTTTTGTTTAAATTAAGTGCAAACTGCATATATTTTTGATACATTTTATGCTTGACTCCCTCAGCCTGACTTCTGTAACCTGCTGTGTGTTAATGTTGCTCTAATTGTGCAGTTGTATTTGTTTTATCAGGTTCGATGCAATTGTGTCTGCAGATGCTTTTGAGAATTTGAAACCTGCTCCTGATATTTTCTTAGCTGCATCCAGAATATTGAGTGTTCCCCCCAGTGAGGTATATGATACTAGCTAGATTGAGCTTGTCATTAGAGGCCTAATTTGTAATTTTTTGGTGGCTGACTTTGTAGAGTGGTGGTGTTTTATTGTTGTTGGTTATTAGTATAACGGAAATATGTAGATAATAATTGACAATCATGGACTTAGAAGGATAGTATTAGATGAGAAGTTTGTTGAATGATTGTTAGTGCTACTATGCAGAATGCAGAAAGTTGACTTGAATTTCTTCCATATTAACTTAACACCATTTATGCAATTCTAACTAGCACCATAATGGTTGCATTTCCTTTTAAATGTCAAAAAGTAATCTCCTTGTATGTTTTCCTAGTGTATTGTTATAGAAGATGCGCTAGCTGAAGTGCAAGCTGCCAAAGCTGCACAAATGAGGTAAGCATTGATCTCTATGCTCCTGATGTTAAAAAAAGGAGCAATAATGGCTGCTTTAACTTACCAACGCTGACTAATTTTTAGACTCAAAAGTCATGTGTTTATGCACTTTCGAAAATAGAAAACAAACTACTGATGTTGTCAATTCATTGTTTGCAGATGCATAGCTGTAAGGACCACTTTATCAGATGAAGCTTTGGAGTCATTCTTGGATCAACAGTAAGCCACTCTTTAGTCCTAAAAACTTGTTAGTCTAATTTGGTGAAATCTCAGTTATAAATATGTATTTCTTGCTTGTTATAGAACTCTGAGGATTTGCCGGTTATACATGCCGCGTTTCCTGAAGAAGAACTCACTGGCCTGATATCTGAGCAATGGAAAGACATAGGCTGGCAAGGGAAGGATCCATCAACAGATTTTAGGTAGATATTATTCTGGTTGATTTCATCCCTATGCCATATGTTCTCATCATTTTAACTTCTTGTCACTAATTATTTCTATTTTGTACAAATCATTGGTAGGGGCGGTGGTTAAAATTATTTCTTCTTGTCACTAATTACTTCTTGTCACTCTTTTGGGTGTTGTAATCAATATCCCTTTGCATCATGATCTATTCTTTTGGGGAAAGTGTCATGTGGGGGCCTGAATGTGTAGAAGGTATATGCAATGATTTTAGGTTACTGTAATATATTTTCCTTTGCATCATGATCTGTTCTTAGCCTATCTGATATGACAATATTTTCATGTGTGCAGGAGCCAAAATTTGGCTTAAATGGTATGAATGGTGCAGTGAAGGAAGATGACTCCACTGAAACCACCATTGGCTCCCTAGGGTCTTATAGCATGTAAATTGGTATACAAATACCTCAACTATCAATATCGTCATAGGTTCTTAACTATCATTACATCAATGGTACTTTTCTAACTTCTTCTTCATCTTCAATTATTTTCATTCCTCAAAACTCTAGATTTTGATTGGTTCGTGATTTTTTGTTTCTAGGATAGGAATTACCGTGCACCAATTGATATTTGGAAATCACGTTATTCTAAGTATTACTATGGATGTAGTGACAGAGGCCACAATTTTGCTCGTGAGTTTCTATTACTCTCACTCACTATTCACAGGCATTTTAGGCATGGTTGGCATTGTGCTCATATTAGAGATATTTAATTCTCCCACATTAATTGTGAAACTGTACTGAGAAAATCTGGGTTAGGTTATAGGATATTTTGATTTCTTTGTGCACAAATTATATCCTTATGATTGGGATGACAAGTATACTAACTTTGCCATTTCTCACTTTGTTTCTTATTTTCGTTACCGGATAATATGTAGCTGCTGTGCGTGAGCAGATGTCAAATGGATATTTGCTTATTGCAACTAGTGGAGGATTGAATCAACAAAGAACTGGGGGTAAGTAGGACATGATCTGCCATCTTAGTTGCTCCCTCCCATACATATTAAAAGGAAAAGATAAGATTTTTATTTTATGCTATAGTCTCGTATATAATCAACTCTGATTCAGTTGTTTATGTGAATATGGGGCTTGCCAAGGTTCTCTTGCCTAGTCTTGCAGATAATTTAAGTTTTTTAAAACAAAAATGAATAAGTTCTTTTGGTGGAAATTACATTTATGTTCCTTCATCCAGATAACAGATGTTGTTGTCGTTGCATGAATTCTTAATGCTACGTTAGTTGTACCTGAGTTAGATCATCATTCTTTTTGGAAAGATGATAGGTAACCTGCAGATTCTATCATGCATTTCATATAAGAATCAATTTTAATAGTTCATTTAACGAAAGACACTTGTTTGAATACAGTGACTTTACAGTTTTCTGAAAATTGAAAGTCACCATAATTCACAATTGTGTGAACAAATTCAAAATGTTGTATAAGAAATATTTGTTTACTTCTATTTTGGGCTGTTAATTACTGAGTTGTTTTCATGATTTTAGACAATAAGCTACATGGCTGAGCGTGTTGTTGGGCATGGATATTTTGATATGAGTGTGCCTGCTGAGATGCTGGTGAAGCTGATTCTGCCTCATGCAAGAAAGCAGTGTATCTATTTAATTTCTGCCTATAAAAGTGTAGTTCACAATCACTTATGTACTTCCTGCCTATAAAGTGTATCTATTTAATTTTAAGTGGTTAATTAATAGGTTATTTTTTTCTGTTGAACCAGTAGGTGATAAACATCCCTTTGTTGAGTCAATCTAATGTGTTTTTATTATTATAAGTTATAACTGGTTCTTTTTGTTTTCATTTAAACTCCATACATGAATGGTTTACAAGGCATTATAATAGTCATGTACCTGTTAACACTTTCAGCACTTACAATGAATCTTTAATACAAAAAATTAATTATTTAAGTGCTTATTTTTTCATCTCTAAAGTTGCTGCATTACTAAATCACAGAACTTGAGCTATTAGTACCAAGTACCAACTTAACATCTTGTAAATGATAATGTTACAATTCTCTACAGGTCACCCTTGGATTTAAGTTGATGAAGTTGATCCAAACAAGCTTATAGAAAATGGCTTAGACTTAGAGTAAGTAATTTTTCTATCATCACATAACTATGTCCATGAAATTATTTCTTTTGGCTATGCTAACTAGTAGATTGTAGTATATTGAACTATATTTACAAGGTTGAATATGTGAATGACTTAACTTCAGTTTGGAATCATCTCTCCTTTAATATTTTCCACAATATTCCTTTCAGGTTATTGCTAAGAATCTCTCAAAGGAGGAAACTTCAGTGTTGAAAGAATTGTTTAACATGATAGACACAAATAATAGTGGTCATATTACTTTGGAAAAACTCAAAGTTGGACTAAAAATGTTGGGTGCTAAACTCAATGAATTTGAAGCTTTTGATCTAATGCAAGCTGTGAGTATTATTAATTAATTCAGAACCATCTTCAATTTCCTCAACATTACAATTTCTCTTGTGAGAAAATTATGATCTTTGTTTTTGTAAAAATAAATCTTTTTGAAGTCAGCAACTGTATTGTTATGCATTTAGGTTGTGCTCTGTATGCTGAGAAAATTATGATCTTGTGAGAAAATTATAATCTTTATATTTTTAATTGTTGGCAGTGTCTTACCTATATTAATGCATTTAGTCACATATTTGTTGCCTTCTACTGTAATGTATGGTGTCTAGGAGAATGTGATACAATCTATGAAATGCTTTCATCAAATGTGTTTTGACAATTTGACCTTTGTTTAGCATTTTGCTTCTTGTATATGAGATGTTCTGGTATATCAATTTTTGTTCATTGTATTGAACTTCTCATTGATTGATGATTCTTTCAAATTGCAGACTGTGAATGACCATGACACTTTCAGCAAAGATGACAAAATGGGCGATGCAAATTTTGACATGTCGCACTTTATAGAAGCGTTGAGGACGAACGTAACCGGCCTTTCAAATGGTACAGTAATCAAAAGAATACAACCAAGCAAGCACAACTGTCTTGCAGATGAGAGCTTCCACAGGTTCTAGCTTCTTTCCAAAGCACTTTAATCTCAAAGTCAAAGCTATTTCTGGTTAAGTAACCTTGAGTTGTTTTCCTTTGTATTTAGGGATTGGGCACAATGGTTGGTGACCTTGGAACTCAGCTGTCTGGTGGACAGAAGCTGCGCAGTGCCATTGCAAGGGCGGTTTTGAAGAATCCAAGAATTCTATTTCTAGATGAAACTACAAGTGCACTTGATGGTGCAAGAGGCTCTAGTAAGGATCATGGTCAACAAAACTACAATTGTCGTGAAACTATATTGTTCATGTTATTTTGATGAATTAAGACTACTTATGATGGATAATGTAAATTTTGTTAGTCATATATATTATGTTTGTGGTATTTAAATTTGAAAAAGATTTTGCTGTGTGAAAGAATAAAATCCATAACCAGTATAGCTTTTTTGGATGTATGATTTAATTTTTTTTTAAAATTACCGACGGATTTCCGACGGAAATTTCAGTCGGAAATTTCCGTCGGAAATGGTTTTTTTTTCGACGGCATTTGCGACGACAATTTGCGACGAATTTCCGACGACTTTGCGACGGAGACATTTGCGACGAAAAAATCCGTCGGAAACGATTTGTGACGAGCGATTTTGCGACGACTTTTTGTCCATCGGAAAGTTCGTCGGAAACGTCAATTTGCGACGAAAATCGCTGCATTTGCGACAAAAAATGCCGTCGGAAATCGTCGATTTTCTTGTAGTGAATTGAAAGTGATGAAATTGAAATTAAAAGAGCAGCAATTTCATAAACAAATAGTAATGGTGCATACAACAAGAGCATCAATGAAGCAATGGCATAAATAATGAAGGCAAAAATTGCTTGAAATTGAAAGTGATGCGATAAGAAACAAGAAAAAGAAAAAAGGAAACAGGATTAAATAGCTGACCTTATGGATTGAAGAAGCAACCCACGTGTGAAAGAGAGAAAGAACGTGACGGGGAGAACGGCGCGCGAGGAAGAACGAGACGGAGCTGAACGTGGCGGTGTTGAACGGCACTGAAGGGTGCACTGCGCCACTGCTGATGACGGGTGCTGATGAAGGGTGCTGAACGGCGCTGCCTGAGTGAGTCGTGAAGGCTGAACTGGATGAATGAAGAGGCTCGCTGAAGGCTGAACTGAGAAGAGAAGAATGAACGGCGCTGAAGGTCAGAGAAACCCTAGGCTATGCGTGAGTGTGAGAGTGACTGAGTGAGTCGTGAACAAAATGGATGAATGATAATAAAATGGGCTGATCTGGTCCTGATGATAATAAAATAGGCTGGGCCGTTTCTTTAATTTTTTTAATAAAATGGGCTGATGATAAATAATAGTAATACTGGTCTTTTTATTTGTTTTTTTTTTTAAAAAAGCGGGCTTGCGGGCCAACTCGCCCCATCCATGGCTTTAGCTTGCGGGTTTCCCTTTTTGGCGGGGCGGTCTCAGCGGGTATGCGGGCCCAATATCCAAGCCCAACCCGCCTTTTTTTGGCGGCTTTGCGGGCCGGCCCGGCGAGTCAAGCTCGTTTGCCACCCCTAATACAGATAGTACTCATCCACTACCCGTCTTGTTGGATTAAAATCATATCTACACATAGGGGTGGGAATAGGCTTTGTATGGTCTGGGCCTGGCCTGCGTTGAAAGTGTCCGGCCTAAGCCTGGCCTGTGGTCTGTCATAGGCTCATTTTTTAGGCTTGGCCTGGCCTTTTTGAAAGCCTGGTAAGGCCTAAAAGCCTGTTTAAAAGCCTATTTCACCATTTTTTTATGAAAACCTACAACTTTTGACTAATGTATGCTTTTGTAAATAGACTAAGAAGCTAATATGTCAGTAAAATTAAGTTCTATTTTATATGACATCCGATTTCAATTTTATTTTTTATTATAACTTTAAATATGTCAAAAAAAATGTTGATATGTTTAAATTAATATAAAATATCAGAAAATTTATGATATAACACAGTATACTAAATTTAATATAATAACAACAATATTAATAAAAGTATCTTGCGGGTTTCCCTTTTTGGCGGGGCGGTCTCAGCGGGTATGCGGGCCCAATATCCAAGCCCAACTTGCCTTTTTTTGGCGGCTTTGCGGGCCGGCCCGGCGGGTCAAGCCCGTTTGCCACCCCTAATACAGATAGTACTCATTCACTATCCGTCTTGTTGGATTAAAATGATATCTACACATAGGGGTGGAAATAGGCTTTGTATGGTCTGGGCCTGGCCTGCGTTGAAAGTGTCTGGCCTAAGCCTGGCCTGTGGTCTGCCATAGGCTCATTTTTTAGGCTTGGCCTGGCCTTTTTGAAAGCCTGGTAAGGCCTAAAATCCTGTTTAAAAGCCTATTTCACCATTTTTTATGAAAACCTACAACTTTTGACTAATGTATGCTTTTGTAAATAGACTAAGAAGCTAATATGTCAGTAAAATTAAGTTCTATTTTATATGACATCCGATTTCAATTTTATTTTTTATTATAACATTAAATATGTCAAAAAAAATGTCGATATGTTTAAATTAATATAAAATATCAGAAAATTTATGATATAACACAGTATACTAAATTTTATATAATAACAATAATATTAATAAAAGTATTTTTTTATATTTACTTAAATAGGTCGACCTAGTAGGCCTAAAAGGCTTTTTCGATGGTCTGTGGTCTAGCCTTTTTAGCTAAATAGGCTTTTTAAAAAGCCTTAGCCTGACATATTTTAAAAAAAGCCTGGTCTGGCCTGGGCCTGGCGTAGGCTGGGCCGTAGGCCCCTGTCGGACTACCTAGCCTATTCCCACCCCTATCTACACACTCCTCATACACTACAAGAAAATCGACAATTTCCGACGGCAAAATCCGTCGGAAACGCACTGATTTTCGTCGCAAATTAACGTTTCCGACGGACTTTCCGACGGACAAATTTTCATCGCAAAATCGCTCGTCGCAAATCGTTTCCGACGGAATTTTTCGTCACAAATGTCTCCGTCGCAAAGTCATCGGAAATCCGTCGCAAATATCCGTGGCAAAGTCATCGTAAACTCTAACACATTTTCGTCGCAAATCCGTCGGAAATTTTTTTTAAAAAAAATTAAATTATACAAAACCAATCTTATTTCAGCATATTTGTTGCAGGCTTGAAGCCACAAGCTAAACATCTAACACAGTGTAACCAAAATCAATTATTTTTGTAACTGATTGTAACTTTACACAACCAAAACTATTACAAATGTCTGTGACACATTTTCTATTAGGAATTAAATGATAAGAATCAAGGCATCCATGCAAATTTACATAGGCAAAACAAAATTGCTATACCAATTTGTACAACAAAGAATGCAAATAGAACCCTCTTCCTCAGCCATTAGCTGCTGAAACAAGTCTGGCAGTCTTCTCCCCAGCCATTAGTTGCTGATCAGCAAACAACAACCCTCTTGTAGATGTGAAGGGATTACCAAGAAGGCTGACTGTTTCTCTTGTATTGAATCCTCTAAGGTTGAAGAGGTGCAGTGTGCGTGTAATGTTATCATCAGGCCTCGGAATATTCTCGGTTACTTCCTCGAAACTGGGTAGAAAGGTCCACCAGCCTGCCAAGGCCATGTTCAGAAAACAAATCACAAGTGTAATAATACTTAGCTTTCAAAAAGTGCATGACAGACAACAAAATGTGATATTCTTGTAAACCTTTCTATCCAATGTTTGAACTTAGAGAGTATAATTGCATTGCTATAGATGATTGATGAAAAGAGAGAAACAAACATACAACTGAGGAACAAGCTATTGATGATTGATGAAAAGAGAATAAAAACAAACAACTGAGGAACAAGCTATTCCATAAACTTCTTTCAAAATTGCCACACTCCACACACACACACACATTGCTACACACAATAATTAGTGTCCTGACATTATCGCAGTTCTTAAAAATCATCAACCAATTTTTTGAAACAAATGACAACGTAAATTTATGATGGCAGCATGGACTATGAACAATGCTATACCTGATAAAGTATACATGGGCTGAAGCGCAAGATTTCCAGTCACACCAAAAGAGCCTAAGTGACCTCGAAGCTTCTGTTCTGGAACTCCCTGCAGAAAACTCCAATAGGCAAAGCCAATAAGATAATTGCATGTAGAGGTATTAAACAAGTTCTAAAAACACCATTACAGCCTAGCATCCACAGTTTTGAGCTGATCCCCTCCTCCAAAGAAAAGAGTAATTGTCACTTCAGCAAACAAATATCATAACATATCCATCAAAATAGCACCGCATCATATAAAAAAGTGGCTAAACACATTCAAAAAATTGACTGCAAGCAGGAAATAAAGTACAAAACATCTGAAAGCATGTAATGGAAGTGAGGTGAAATGAAGTAGCTTGTATTAGTAAAGTTGTTGGACATGGGCATTGATCGGTCCGAAGTGCCCTTTCACACCTCCAATTTCTTCTTGAAGAATCTAAACAAATGAAAAATGACAACTATGAAAATTAGATGTTTCAGAGAACTCAAAAAGGCACACAGGAATGAAAAGCCAAATTTACCTTATCAAATAATTTGGCTTCAAATTTTCCAGCACGGTGATCAGTAGTTGTAACAGATGATGCATCCTGGCCACCTCCAATTACAACCTAAGAGAAAATACAGATTGAGGAATCCAGAATAATATGATTCAAAGTAAAGGAAAGGAAACTGAAGTAGATAGAAGATTTCATCAGCAATATTATTAGGTATTTAGTTCATGAATTAGCAAGCAACTGAGATATGCAAGAAAGAAAGGGTTTGGGCATGCCTCCTTTTTAAAACTATATAGGACAGATGACTACATCAACCAAACAAAGTAGAAACTATATCACTTAAATTGATTAATAAAACATTATTAATATGAATACCATGAATTTACAATATAGAAATACGTACATGATCGAGAAGAGGTGACGTCGTAACTGCATTGACAGGGCGTTCTGTCACGTATGTCTTGATAAGAGTCAATGTTCTGCTATCCCAAAGCTACCAAAAAATCAAAAATAAATAAACTGGTTAGAGTGAAAATAAATAACATTATGTTATGTTACTGAAAAAAAGAGAGTGCTAAGTGTTGACCAAACAGTTAAGAAAGTAACGAATTAAAACGGTGAGAGGTGGTGGTACCTTAGCAGACTCCTTGCCCCCCAGCCTTTTGAATGGCACAGACATCGCCATTTGCATTAAGTGTTGCAGTCGCGCGCCCAGTCATTACAGCCTCCTCATATGTAACAAGCCCAAGAAAATCATGCATTAGGGAGAGAGACAGCAATCAGTACCACAAGATTTTCCTTACTGAAAAATCCAAAGCTGACAGCAATAGGAAGATGATGTATGATCAAAGGGAGTGGATCGCGCACCTGCAATGCGATTTATAGACAACAGTTATGGAAAGCTAATCTGCAAAGAGGCACAAAAGGACGACACACTGTTAATCTGAGAAAGCTAACCTCGGAAGGATGCACTACAACTTGTTGACCATCTTCTCCGCCCAACGAGCATTCAGGCCTTCTGAACGTCGACAGAGATGCCAATGCAGTAATATTTGCAGCATCAACAAGATTCCTAATCACAAGTTTTTGGGGTTCTATTTGACAGAGCGGGGGATTGAGGCGAATCCAGATAAATGCAGGGTTGTCACTACAAGAATAATGGGATTTTCCGGCCAGGACTTTCCGACGGATTTTAGGAATTTCCGGCGGATTTTATCCGCCGGAAAGATTCCGACGGATTTTAGGACTTTCCGGCGGATTTTGGGGTATTTGCGGCGGATTTTTTGGCATTTGCGGCGGATTTTTAAAAAAAAAAAAAAAAATTTTAAAAAAAAAATTTAAAAAATCCGCCGCAAAAGCCAATTTTTTTTTTAAAAAAAAAACCGCCGCAAAAGCCAAAAAAAATTTTTTTTTTTAAATAAATCCGCCGCAAAAGCCAAAAAAAAATCTTTTTTTTTAAAAAAAATCCGCCGCAAATGCCAAAAAATCCGCCGCAAAAGCCAAAAAAAATTTCAAAAAATCCGCCGGTAATTTCAAAAATCCGCCGGAAAATTCGGAGGGAAAAAATTCGCCTATAAATAAAAATTCCTCCTACACTCCTCTCATTATCTCATTTCACTCTTTATTTCATTCTCATTCTCTTCTATATTTCTCTACATATCTCTCTTCTATATTTCTTATACTCTCATCTCCATAAATTTCTCTACATATCTCTCTTCTATATTTCTCCTTTCTTCTTTATTCTTTTTCATTCACTCCTTAATTCTTATTTCTTCTTACTTCTTTATTCACATTCTCTCCTATATCATTCTCTTCTAATATTCTCTTTCATTCTTATTCATTCCTACTACATTCTCATTCATTTATTTATTTTCATTCTTTTCTATATCATTTTTTCTCATATTCCACTTAATTTTCATTTTTTCTTACTTTTTATTAAAATACAAATTAAACATTAAAATTCGAAAAAATTCAAAAAAAATTCAAAAATTCAAATTTTTTACCGCCAGATTTTTTAAATTTTTTTTTTGGATTTTGCGGCAGATTTTAGGCATTTCCGGCGGTTTTTAAAATTCTTTTTTGGCTTTTGCGTCGGATTTTTGGCATTTGCGGCGGATTTTTTATAAAAAAAAAAATTTCTAAAAAAAGAAATTTTTTTTTTTTTAAAATCCGCCGCAAATGCTTTTAAAATCCGCCGGAAAATTCCAAATTTCTTTTTTTAAAAAAAATCCGCCACAAAATGCTTTTCCGGGGCAAAATCCGCCGGAAAGCGTTTGCTGCGAGCTGGCTACCGGTGGGCAAAAATCCGCCGCAAAGTCCAATTTTGCGGCGGAAATATGGCTTTTCCGGCGGATTTTTCCCGCCGGAAAATCCTGTTTTTCTTGTAGTGTGTGACAGAAATGAAGTCGCCCACTAGTAAAAAGAGATCCAGAAGCTGAACGGAATGATAGCCGTGCTCTCACGATTCATTTCAAAGGCGGCCAACAAGTCTCTCCCACTCATCAAACCGCTTAAGAATGAGGCAAAGTTCGAGTGGTCGGCCGAGTGCGACCAAGCTCTAGATCAGTTGAAAAAGGTTCTGTTGAAACCGCCCATCTTGACTACTCTAGAGCCCGGAGAAACGTTATACCGGTATCTCTCCATCAGTGACGAAGCCCTAGCAGCCATACTGGTACGGGAGGATGGGGAAAAACAGAATCCCGTATATTTTGTGAGCAAAGCACTCCAGGGACCAGAGCTCAGGTACCAATGGATCGAGAAGCTAGCCCTGGCACTAATCGTGGCAGCCCGAAGGCTGAGATTGTATTTCGTGGATCACCAAATCCTCCTCAGAACGGATCAGCCCATTCGACAGATCTTGCATCGACCTGACCTAGCAGGAAGAATGATCAAGTGGGCAGTGGAGCTCTCAGAGTTCGGCGTCAAATATGAAACAAGAACGGCCACAAAAGCACAAATCCTGGCAGACTTCATAGCAGAGATGACCCCGATCCAGGAAGAAGGGCCTGAGCTGACCTGGACGCTGTATGTGGACGGCTCCTTAAACAGTAAAGGGAGTGGGGCTGGTTTGATTCTAGAAAGCCCAGAAGGGACGACGGTAGAGGTCTCGTTAACATTTTCCTTTTCCACTTCAAATAACCAGGCAGAGTACGAAGCGTGCATTGCAGGACTTATGCTCGCTAGGGAATTCAAACACAACGGGTCAAGCTCCGCTCTGACTCTCTGTTAGTAGTGTCCCAGATTGGAGAGGCATATGATGCCAAAGATGAAGTTTTGCAGAGGTACCTCGCTAAGGTACGAGAACTGCTCGAACAGTTCGAAAGCGCAGAAGTCCGACACATCCCTAGATCAGAAAATGCAAGGGCCTACGTGCTCTCGAAACTGGCGAGCACAAAGACCCCAGGGAACCACAGGAGCGTAATCCAGAAAATACTCCCTCAACCCAGCGTCCGACTAGAAACAGTTCCAATCACAAATGTCTGCACGATCGATCAGGGCAAGACTTGGATCGATCCCATCCTAAAGTACATCGTGCTGGGGGAGGAGCAGGACGACCCAAAGAAGTCATCTCTCACGCATAGGCGGGCATCGTCCTACTCGGTAATTGAAGGAAAAATGTTTCGCAGAGGATTCTCGACACCATTACTAAAGTGTCTGACGCCACATGAGGCCGATTACGTGTTGAGAGAAATCCACGAAGGTATATGTGGAAATCACCTGGGGTCACGAGCACTAGTTAAGAAGGAACTTAGAGCTGGATACTATTGGCCCACGATGGAGGGCGATGCAAACGAGCTAGTTAAAAGATGTGATAAGTGCTAAAGGCACGCAGAAGTGCACATCGCCCCTCCGGTCGAACTTAACTCAATGACCGCTCCATGGCCGTTCGCATGGTGGGGAATCGACCTTTTGGGCCCGTTCTCAGTAGCCCCAGGACAGCTGAAGTACTTAATCGTGGCAGTGGACTACTTCACCAAGTGGGTGGAAGCCGAGCCCTTAGCGACCATCACCTCCAGAAACTGCTTGAAGTTCTTCAAGAAGAATATACTAGTTCGATTCGGAGCCCCTGAGGTCGTGGTCTCGGACAACGGCACCCAATTCATGGATAAAAACTTCCAAGAATACATGTCAGAACTGGGAATCAAGCAGCGCTTTACATCGGTCGAGCACCCACAGACCAACGGACAAGCAGAGGCCGCCAACCGAGTGATCCTGCGCGGGCTGAAAAGAAGGCTGGATGAATCCAAAGGCAAGTGGGCAGAAAAACTCCCCTTCGTGTTATGGGCTTATCGGACTACCTCGCACTCCACCACGGGCGAAACCCCATTCAAGTTGGTATACGGGGTGGAAGCACTCATCCCGGTAGAAATTGGAGAGCTCAATTGGAGAACTGCGAATCCCAAAACCCCCGATGAGAACGATCAAGGACTCAGAGAAGAGCTCGACTTGGTTGAAGAACTCCGCACCAAAGCATCATTGAAAGAAGCACTTGTGAAACAAGGGATGGCGACAAAATACAACTCAAAGGTCGTCCCTAGAGAATTCACCATCGGCCAGCTCGTCCTCCGAAGAGCGACGATAGGACAGAAGTTCGCAGCTCAAGGTAAACTCGCCCCGAACTGGGAAGGGCCCTACCGAGTCGTCTCGAGGACGGGGAAGGGCGCCTACCAACTTCAAACCATGGGAGGCGGAGCAGTGCCGAGGACGTGGAATACGGCCAACCTCAGGCGATACTTCATTTAAGTTTTATGCCTAAATTCAATTGTAACCCTATCGTTGACACTTTTTGAATTGAATAAAGTAAGTACACCGGGCGGGACACTCTTTTCCCAATGGGTTTTTATTGAGGCCCGCCTGGCCATCGGCACAGATGGAATATTTTTATATGTTGTCTCATCCTTTTATGTTTTCCATAACAGATTCATTAACCACCATGCGGGTTAAAATCAAACCGAGTTTGATAAACCACTGAGCGGGTTCGAAGGTGCTTAGTCGAAATAAGTCACACATGAAGCGACCTTAATCGAGAGTCGCACCCCCAAGGGCGAGTTAAATCTGGGCACGAAGCCTAGTAAGCTGCCCGAAGGGTAAAAGACGAATTAAACACAACTAAGCGACCACAATCGAGAGTCGCACCCCCAAGGGCGAGTTAAATCTAGGTACGAAGTCTAGTAAACTGCCCGAAGGATAATATACGAATTAAATAGAACGAGCAAAATAAAAATTTCAAAGCCAAGCATTGGTAAACTACATATTACAAAAACGGAACGACTCAAACGCCGCCCTAATAGATATGTCTCAGGAAAATACTTGGAGCATTTTACAAGTTTCAACATTAATGAGGACGGTCAAAAACAACAATCTCTTCCACCACGACGTTTCCCTGCTCGTCCTCCTCAGCGGGTTGAATGATTCGACCATTTACATGAGAGTGGGAGAAGTTGATAATTTTGGGGTCGAGCACCAGGTCCGGGTAGATACACCGCACCTGAGCCAGAGCCTCATCAAACCGCCCCCGGCAAATTGTAACGGTTGATTGGACGAGCAGATCATATTCCGCAGCGGCCTCTTCTCGCTCTTTCTGTAATGCCTCAATGGTCTTTCTCATCTCAGCAGCCTCGTTGTTCAACCCGCCAACCTCACCTAACAGCTCTTTAACCCTGCCCGCTTCAAGCTGTACCCTCTTCTCGACTTCGGCTAAAGCAGCCAGGGCATCATCCCGCTCTTGGGTGGTGGTGGTGAGCGTCTTCCTGACTTCAGCAAGGGCATCGGTAGTGGGTTGGAGTGCGGCCTCTGACTCTTGCAGTTTCTTCTTGGTGGACTCCAACTCCTCACGCACCTCTGAGATGTAAGCATAAGCACGACTTAGCTTATCAGTTTTGTCTAAGTTATCACTCTCCAACCATAAGTTTTGGGCGAGGAGAATTTTACCTTTGGTCCGCTCCATCTCTCCTTGCTTCAACTTGGCAATCATGCGAGACCCAACCTTGGCCACCTTGGCGACAAACAGAAGGGGGTCTTCACGAAAACCACTGACGATGTCCACCTCAGACATCTCGTCTAGATCGAACCCCGATCCGGGACTCTTTTGAGGTCCTTTGTAAGCCCTAGACTTCTTAGGGGCCGGGTCTTCCCTGCTCAGATCGACGGTGGGAGGAGTGCGACCTCTCTTCATCCCAGTAAGAGGCGTGCTGTTCTCCCCTCCTCCAACAGCCACGATGTCCTCAGGAACCGGGGAAAGGGTGACAGTAGAGGAGGACGGGCCGGGCTGGGGCTTTCTTCCCTTCTTAGCTTTCTTCATCAACTCAGCAAACCCTAGACTAGCCATTTCACCTGCAAAGAAGGAAAGAATACGATTAAAAAAAAATGGGCCGACCACCCATACCAAGAGCGACTTTGAACTCAGCATCGTTGGCCGTTTTCACCAACTGGTAACACTTGATCAGGTCGTCTTCCATCCACGAATCCAAGTTCTCAAGCAGCCTCAAAGTCTCAATATTCTCCTCCCTGAGCTGACATCAGGTCCTATAGGTGGCAGGCATGCGGCGAAAGTGAGCATACGTCCATGCTATGGGATACTTCATGCTGGTTACTCGCCCCCGAGCATCCAGCGACCCGACCATCTTATGGGACTCCTCGCAAACAGGGACTACCCATAGGAAAGAAGACTTCCAGGGTTTGAGCGAGTCAGAAAAAGGCTTGAATATTTTGTAGTCCGACTGGGCCTTCAAACTCAGATGCTCCCACCGGTTTCGATTGCTCCCCAGCTCCTGTCTCCTGCTCGTTTCAAAAATTTTAAAGAACGCCTGCCAAGTGCACTCTCGCTCCATTACCCTCAACAACTGTTCGAACACCTTGATGAAGGCCCATGAGTTAGGGTGCAACTGCGAGGGAGAGACCCCTAGATAGCGAAGAATAGTGCGTTGAAAACAGGAAAACGGAGGGCGGATCCCAATATCGCGAAGTACGGTCGCATACATGGTAAACTTTAGAGTGGGCAGAATCATAGCTACGTTTTCAGTTGAAGAAGGACCTTCGACCGCCCATATCTGACCCGGGTGACCAACGAATCTGGCGAAAAACGGTAACACTTCATCCTCAGGTTTAAAGATCGAAGGTACCCGGCCTAGCACGACCGATGAAATCCAGGAACGATCTTCCCCAAATACTCCTCTCCAGTCGGGTTCCCATCCTCCGGCGACCGGCTGGATAACCGGCTCCGAATGAGCCGAGGAGGTAGAAGGTGGATCATGACTCTCCTCTTCCTGGAAAGACGTGGGGATAGTGGTCTCCGGATCGGACCCCTCCGCCGGGGGCGTAGAAGTAAATCCGCTCTCAGAAACCAACCGATCCGTGGACGTGCGAGAGCTGGAGGACGGATCCGTAGAAAAAGGTGGCGGGCTTCCGATTAAGCGGGCGGTTAGCATCGTCCGCGCCAAGACAAAAATTAACCTGCAAGAAGGGAGCATGAAAGTCAGACCATCGAAGATGACCTATCGAAACGGGGGCGACATGATTGACCCCGGGTTTGACACCCCCTCCTCGCCCGTGTTAAAAGAGTGCGATTTAATTTAAATTAAGAGCTAAAGAAGAAAATGAGTACCTAGAGCGGGAAACAAATCGGTCGCACTAGCTATCACCAAAATGAGGCGATCTGAAGTAAGGTCACACCGGAGTTGGAAGTCGCTGATCGGAAAACACCTTGCTAGGGTAGCCGAAAAGTTGGTCGCTCGTCGGAGAAAACAACTCGCCCTCAGAGCAAGAATTTCGGAAAGGAAACGAAGGAATAGAAGGGGTGCCCCATATTTATAGGAGGGAAGAGCCAGAAGCTGTAACACCCCATTTCTACCCGGCAAAACAATGCAAAAATATCAGAGTTCATAACAATTTTCATCAACTAAACGGAGTGCCACATTTGCTTCGTGAAAACAATAGACGGTTTAATTCGCTTTTGAAAACAGTTATATTTCGCTTTCGGTTGAACCGATAAAACAACCAATTAGTTTTCAAAATAATTCTTCTTTAATTACTTCGCATCGGATTCATAATAAGTCAACTCAAATAGACGTAGCGTCTTAACAATTCAAAACAACTCAAAACAACGAAATAACATCTTAAGGTTTCAACAAAGAAGTGACATAGCATCAATATTAAAACGTGTGTTCATTCCCCCCGAGTGTTACATATCAGAGCGACGACACCGACTCGATCAAACGAAGGTGAACTGCCTTCATTCGGGATTACCTGCACGTTACCAACATTGGGGTAACATTCAAACAGAAGGGGTGAGATATCGCACTATATAATCAGATACATGAAAAGCAATATGTAATTCAGGTCATAGCATCAATTCATCATTTAACAGCAGTCAACATCATCTCAATCACATAAGTATGCACATAATGAAAAATGTGACTCAACTCAGGGCCACCGCCCTATAATGCATGTGGTACCATAATCCAAAACCCGTAAATAGGGGCATCAACATCGCAACATCGTCGTCGTGGTTTGAGCATAGCTCCATCGTAAAAATATGCTATGCATGCGACGCTATGTAAATGCACAAACAATAACAACGGTTACATAGCAACGCACAACATCGGAGAGCAACATTGGCCGTAGGCCTACAACACATCACCTGCCAATAAATAGAGGCAAATTCGTCTTCGTACAACCTTCGTCGTCAACAATTTATAACTTAGAAATTTTCAACATTTTGGCAACATCGCAATATTTTAACAACTCTCACATTTTGGCAACATCACAATAATTTAGCAACTTCCAACATTTTGGCAACTTTGGGCCTAATCACATATTCAACATCATTTTAAAACAACAATCGTGGAATTCACATTTGGGCAGCCACACTTGGCGCCCTTGGCGCCCACTGCGCCAAGCAACACAATTGGCAGCCAAACTGGCGCCCACGGTGCCCATGGCGCCCAGCAGCACAACGGGTAGCCAAACTGGCACCCTTGGCGCCCAGCAACGCAACACAACACAAGGCAGTCAGATTCTGGCGCCCATGGCGCCCCTGCGCCAGACACAGCACGAGGCAGCCTGATTTAGGCGCCCATGGCGCCCCTGCGCCAGACACAACTCATAACAACAGCAACCGGGCAGCCAATCTTGGGGCCCTTGGGGCCCATGCGCCAGAACAACACCTGAAATAGCAATTGGGCAGCCACCACCTTGGCGCCCATGCGCCAGAACCACATAGAAAACAACAATTGGGCAGCCACCATCTTGGCGCCAAGGGCGCCCATGCGCCAGAACAACATAGAAAACAACAATTGGGCAGGCAGTATTTTGGCGCCCTTGGCGCCCATGCGCCAGGAATCTGCAAGGCAGTAACACACAACAGCAAGATGGCGCCCATGGCGCCCAGCAACATTTCAGGAACAGCGCCCTTGGCGCCCAGCAACAAGACTGGGCAGCATACATGGCGCCCTTGGCGCCCCTGCGCCAGAACACTTCACACCCATAATGGCGCCCAGGAAGGCGCCCAGTCACACAACACAGGATGGCGCCCATCACAGTTTCAGGAATGGCGCCCATGGCGCCCAGGCGGCAACACGCACAGAATTTGGCGCCCAGGAAGGCGCCCAGCCACAGCAACAGCAACATTGGCGCCCTTGGCGCCCTATGTACAGAATTTTTGGTTCAAATCATCAACAAGCAAGCTCAATCATCATCAATCATGTCCAATCATTATCAATCATGCTCAATCATCTTCAAATCACATTCATTCATCCTCAATCAAATTCAATTCCTACAACTAGGGTTTTCTAACTTAATCACCTAGGGTTCCATTATCCTTTCTACATAGAGCCCTTCATACACCCAATTATAGAGATAGAACCCCACCCTTACCTTAGCCTTGGAGAATTCGAAACCTTGCCCTAGCCTTCTCCTCCTCTTCGCCGCGCCTCCTCTCCCTTTTCTCACTCTCAAACTTTTGTTTTTCTAATTAGTGAGCAAAACCCTAAAAATGCTTATTTATACTTAGTTAATTTTCATGGGCTTTTCTCTTGGCCATGCGACTTAAATCATGGGCCTTTTCCTTAACACTTTGAATTCGCCACTACTAACCCTAACCATTGGTCCATATATCCTAACATTATTTTTATTTTATTATTTTTCTACTACATAAATTCCAAACAATTCAATTAAATAATTAATTAAATTTTAGGGCGTTACAGAACCCGAAGGGGCACGACTCTTCCCCTTTAGAATTAATGACATTCCTCGAAAATTGAACCATCATCATTGCGCGCCCCCTTGGGAAGCGTGAAGCATTATGTCAGTTCCATCGAAGCGTCGCGCTTGTCCCTTCGGAACATCATGTCTGTCAGAACACCACGTCACTAGAAGGCACGAGCATGCTCCGTTGAACGGGCACACGCTCAGGTCGTCTCACCGCAGGCGACCAAATGAGAGGCAGCTTGCCCCACGAAAAGCAAGGTCACTCTTAGGCCTGAACCCGTCCCAACGAACGACTTCGGCCTGGGGGGCAACTGTTCTGGACTGGGCCGCAGCCCACGAAGAATATTGGGCCGGGACGAGCGGCCCAGTAATAAGCCAACATTACACGACGATTTGGATCGGGTCGCGACCCGTTAAGAATGTTGGGCCTGTGCGAGCGGCCCAATAGCGACCAGACGCCATCTCATGCCCACGATGGGAAGTTCAACGACGGAGAGGAATCCTCGCAGGATCCGACGATCGTCTGCAGCGCCCCTGGTACTATATAAAGAGTCCATGACATCACCTGACAGGTACGTTTTTGACCAATACTGTTATACTAAAGATCACCCCACTGACTTGGGCGTTGGAGTGCCATCGTAGGTACACCCCGCGGGAGCTCTGAACACGACCAGCCTTCATACATGAACGACCTCAATACCTGTTGCACCCCGAAAAATCCCGGGCTCGTGGGTTTCTCAATGTACAACGTGGAAAAATTTTGGAGCCGCCACCAATATTTTAATTTTAAGACCAAAACATTGAAAAAAGGTCTTTTGGACAAGGCGGATGGTCTTTGAAAACTAGAGATATAGGTTCGGGGGTCGATTACGTGCGAGGAAGGTGTTAGCACCGCGCACGTCCTTTCTACCGAAAGGGAACCTCTAATTAAATGTGTGGTTTTAACATTTGATTTGAAAAATACCTAGATTTGCCTATTTATTTCTTGTTTGAAGACGAATGAGAAAACTTACTGGAAATTTTATTTTTGGTGAGAAAGGGGGGAAAAAGGGGTTTTTAGAAAAAAGTGCTTGACGGGACATGGCCCGCTCCTACGTATCTCCCGGTGCGATGGAGAATTCAAAGCTACGTAGTTCTTGGTTCTTTTTGAAAAGTTTTTGTTTTTTATCTTTTTTAGTGAGTTTTTGAAATAGGACGAGCATTAGCAAATGATTAAACTAGCAGAGGCTATGATGAATCACTTACTAAATACTCAAAAGAGAGAGTTGTACCGCTAGTCAAACGAACGAAGGTTCTGATGGACTATTGATAACAACTCGTTTTTTTTTATTATCTTTTTTGAAAGTGATTTTCGAAAGAGATTGATTTGTACGATGATCAAACTAACAAAGGTTATGATGGATCGTCGTTTATTATTTTTAGGAGAAAAGGACATTGTCACTAATAGCTAAACGAACAGAGGCTCTGATGAGCTACTAGCAACAATGGGTTTGAAAATGATTTTGTTTGTTTTATGAAAATGATTGGTTTAGGGGGATGAAAAGAATTTTTTATTTATTGCGCTTGACGAGAGCGTGACTCGCTCCTACGTATCCCAAACAGGAATCAAAGCGACGTAGTTCTAAAAGATGTTTTTGAAAGGGTTTGAAAGTGGCAAGCTGAATCACCCGAGACCATCTTCACCACTTAGAACATGATGCACTAGGCATGAGTGGGAATCATATGGTTCGTCATCAGCAATGGACGATAATATACAAGAACGAGTAGATAAGCGCTATAGCTAAGTTAAATCACATGGATCACAATAACTAAATATTAACAAATGAAAAGACTGAAATACCTCTGGTGAAGACAGATATTACAGATCTGAAGAACGCAAACCCCGACTAACCCTTGCAGGAGATCAGCTCGGACGGACCAACGGCGCGAATAGAGCAAAAATGAAGCGAAGAACTGGAAAATGAGATTTGCGAGAGTTGTCTTCCCAGATCTCGTGAAATGTCTCTGGAGCAATTCTTCTCAGATCTCGTCAAAAAATCCCTCCAAAATGGTGGAGCTTAGCTTCCTATTTATAGAGTTTCAAAACACAACCGTTTGTTTTTTAACAATTAATGCATGACATAATCGATTATGTCTCTCAATTGAAACATATGCTAATCGATTATGTTGATGAAAATGGAAACTTTGGTGAGATGATAATCGATTATTGTTGTAAGGCAAAACAGGTGCATAATCGATTATCAACCTTCCTTAAAAGGTGGTAATCGATTATGTGCTTTAGTTGTTTGAAGCCCCTAATCGATTATGGTATATAAAAAAGGAAGGTAAGGATAGCTTGCTAATCGATTATTCTTTTTAGTTATTTGAAGCATATAATCGATTAGTTTGATAAGAAAGGAAACTTTGTTTGCTTGCTAATCGATTATGTATTTAGTTAAAATAGGATGCTAATCGATTATGTGCTCTGAAACATTCAGGCACATAATCTATTAGCATAATCGATTATGCCTTGTGAAAATAGATTCCAAGCTTTCAACAAAATTATTTTTTTTTTGGGTTTAAGTGCCACCTTATGCATGCATGCAATTTTGTAAAATATTTTTTCAAAGCTTATTTTGATGCATCATGCATGTTTTGAAAAATCATCTCTCAGCTACTAAAGTATCATAGACCTTAAGTGATAGGACCTTACCAAAATGCCCTTTTTGACCCTAAAAACCCTAATTTCCCAAAAAGTGCATTCTAACCCTAAAAATGATTTCAAAAACTCTGGAATAGTTTCTAGGACCCAAAATGCGATGCATAATTTATTTTTGTGTGGAAAATTAGGGTTTGTACCTAAGCCGGACAAAATTGGGGTATGACAGCTGCCCCTCTTTATCTGGATTTTAACGAGGAATATGGATTGGCTGAAACATATTCCGAGGCAAAATAGAGATAAAGAATTCAGGAATTATACCGATTTTGTCTCCTTAGGCAAAAACCCGAATTTTCATTTTTTTTTTTGTTTTTGTTGATGTCAGATGAAAAATGCAATATGCAAGCAAAAACAGATTGGATTTTTTTTGAATCACCACTTGGCGTGCTAAAACAATGATTTGTGGGTTCAACACTTGGCGTGCAGAAGCAGGAAGTAAAGCGGTAAAGAACGCGGTAAGGAAAGCAGTAAAGAAGGAGCACTGAGGGCTCAGGATGAGCGCGGAGGGCTCAGGATGAGCACAGAGGGTTCAGGAGGAGCACAGAGGGCTCAGGATGAGCGCAGAGGGCTCAGGAAGAGCACAGAGGGCTCAGGAGGAGCACAGAGGGCTCAGGAGGAGCACAGAGGGCTCAGGATGAGCGCAGAGGGCTCAGGAGGAGCGCAGAGGGCTCAGGATGAGCGCAGAGGGCTCAGGGGGAGCACAGAGGGCTCAGGGGGAGCACAGAGGGCTCAGGATGAGCACAGAGGGCTCAGGGGGAGCACAGAGGGCTCAAGAGGAGCACAGAGGGCTCAGGGGGAGCACAGAGGGCTCAGGATGAGCGCAGAGGGCTCAGGATGAGCACAGAGGGCTCAGGACGAGCACAGAGGGCTCACAAATGCTGTTGATTGGTTGATTTGAAATGACCGATGCTGCTGTGTTGGATTGAGGTGCCTGCATACGTTAGTTGATGCAAGAAATGGTGCATGGAGTATGAGTGCATATTATGCATGGGCATGTTATGTATGTGCATGCAATGCTATGATTTTGGTGTGATGATGAATGTGGTGAAATGCTATTCCTGATTCTTCATCTCTTTTGTCAGCTTTCTCTTTTCTGACTGTTTGTTTTTTCTTTTTGCTCTTTTTCATTCTTTGATCAGCTTTCTTTTTTCTGATCGTTTGTTTTTTGTTTGCTCTTTTGCTCTTTTGGCTTATTTTCTTTTGCTGGTTCGACCAACCCATGACGAGACTGAGGAACCCATTAGACTTGTGGTGGCGTATAAGCCAAGTGCCGATTGTTTTGCGATTTGCCTATGAGTGCAATTATTTCCTTGTAAGCTTAATTTGTCCTGGGAACTTGCCTCCTTCCATAACTTTTAAAAATTTCGCAATGATTGTGATGCTCTATGATTTATGCACATGTTTGACAGATCAGTGTTACCATCATCATAAAACGTTTATTTTGAGCAAAAAAAGCAAAAATAGAAGGCAAAGATATAAAAAGGTTGGACTTTATTGATATAGAAGCCGATTGTACAGAAGGTTACACCGACTATTCAATACATTTGAAAATTTAAACTACAAAAAGACACGAAAAAGAGAGAAGCTGATTTCTGACTGTCCGTCTCTGTGGAACAGTGCTAAACATTTATGTCCTTGACCTTGATCACCTCCTCATCCAAGTCTTCAGGGGAGTTGTGTGCCTTTCTTTACTTTTCATGCCCAAGCTTTCCGACCCTAATTTTTGTCTGGATCGCCCTTTGCGGGTTTTCAATCCACCGGGTCGCTCTGATTTTGCCTAGGCCGCCCTTTGCGGGTTTTCAACCTAGCGAGCTAATTCTTACTTGGCTTGTCTTTCTCTTTTTTCGTCTATTTCTTTCAGACATAATACTTCTTCACTGAATCAGAATTGACTGGGTTCCTGAGATCTTCGCCGTCCATATTTGTGAGTATCAGCGCTCCTCCAGAAAATGCTTTCTTGACCACGTAAGGTCCATCATAGTTGGGCGTCCACTTCCCACGGGGATCGCTCTGAATGGGCAGGATCTTCTTGAGTACTAGATCTCCTTCATTGAATTCTCGGGGACGGACCTTCTTGTCAAAAGCAGTCTTCATCCTTTGTTGGTACAGTTGCCCATGACACAAGGCTGTGATTCTCTTCTCCTCAATGAGATTTAGCTGATCTAGGCGAGCTTGTACCCACTCAGCTTCTTCCAGCTTAGTTTCCATTAGTACCCGCAGGGAAGGTATTTCAACCTCAATGGGGAGTACTGCTTCTGATCCATATACCAGAGAAAAAGGAGTTGCCCCAGTCGATGTACGCACTGAAGTACGATAGCCATGCAGGGCAAAAGGGAGCATTTCGTGCCAATCTTTGTAGGTCACCACCATTTTCTGCACTATCTTCTTGATGTTCTTATTGGCCGCTTCAACTGCCCCATTCATCTTGGGCCTATAAGGTGAGGAATTGTGATGCTGAATCTTGAACTCTGTGCACAAATCCTTCATCATTTTGCTGTTCAGGTTGCTGCCGTTATCAGTGATGATCTTGTTGGGAAGACCATAACGGCAAATCAAGTCTTTCTTCACAAACTTGGCGACCACTGAACTGGTTACACTGGAGTAGGAAGCAGCTTCGACCCACTTAGTGAAATAATCGATTGCAACCAGAATGAAACGATGTCCATTTGATGCTTTAGGCTCTACAGGGCCAATGATGTCCATGCCCCACATTGAGAACGGCCAAGATGCAGTCATGACATTTAGAGAGGCAGGTGGCACATGAATGTTATCAGCGTAGATTTGGCACTTGTGGCATTTTCGGACGAAGCTGTAGCAGTCACCTTCCATCTGCAACCAGTAATAGCCGGCTCTCAAGATTTTTCTTGCCATGGTGTGCCCACTGGAATGAACCCCGAACGACCCTTCATGGACCTCTTTCATAATTTTTGCTGCCTCTTCTTCTGTCACACACCTCAGAAGGACCATATCATAATTTCTTTTGTAGAGAACTTCGCCATTCAAAAAGAAGTTCCTCGACAATCTTCTGAGCGTTCTTTTGTCATTCTCTGATGCCCCGGGGGGGTATTCTCTATTGATGACGTACTGTTTGATATCATAATACCATGGCTTGCTATCGGGTTCTTCCTCAATTGCAGTGCAGTAATGATGTGCCGGGAGACCCCGATGTTGGATTCTGATACGAGTTAGATTTTTGTCGCAATTGATGTTGAACATTGACGACAGAGTTGCCAAAGCATCGGCCAATTGATTTTCACCTCGAGGGATATGCTGGAAAGTAATTTCGTCGAAAGACTTCATCAATTCCTGGACTTAATTACAATAAGGGATCAATTTAGGATTTCTGGTCTCCCAATCACCTCTCACCTGATGAATAACCAAAGCCGAATCACCATACACATCGAGTCTTTTAACCTTCCATTCAAGGGCTGCCTGAATCCCCAAGATGCATGCTTCATATTCTGCAATGTTGTTAGTGACATAAAAGCTTAATCTGGCAGTGACCGGAACAAAACGGTTATCTGGGGAGATTAGCACAGCCCCAGCTCCATGCCCCCACACATTGGATGCGCCATCAAATATCATCCTCCACCTCTCCTCTTCTTGAGACTTTCCTTCCTCAAACAGTGCCATGATGTCTTCATCGGGAAAATCATACTGCATTGATTGGTAGTCTTGAATTGGCTGACATGCAAAGTACTCGGCGAGTGCACTGCCCTTGACCGCCTTCTGCGTGACATGCAGAATATCGTACTCTGACAATAACATCTGCCAACGAGCGATCCGTCCTGTGAGTGCTGGCTTTTCAAAAATATACTTGATTGGATCCATTTTAGATACCAACCAGGTTGTATGACTCAACAAGTACTGCCTTAGACGATGAGCAGCCCATGCTAAGGCACAACAAGTCTTTTCTAGCACTGAATATCTCGTCTCACAGTCAGTGAACTTTTTACTCAAGTAGTATATGGCATGCTCTTTCCTTCCTGATTCATCATGCTGCCCCAGCACACACCCCATCGAATTGTCCAACACGGTTAGATACAGGATGAGCGGTCTTCCGGGCACCGGCGGCATCAAAATTGGCGGATTCTGCAGATAGTCCTTAATTCTTTCAAAGGCTCTTTGGCAATCATCATTCCACTCTGTTTTCTGGTTCTTGCACAACAGCTTGAAGAGAGGCTCGCAAGTGGCGGTCAATTGGGATATGAATCTTGAGATGTAGTTCAATCTCCCAAGGAACCCACGGACCTCTTTTTCAGTTTTTGGTGCTGGCATTTCAAGGATTGCCTTGACTTTATCTGGATCAACCTCTATCCCTTTCTGACTGACGATGAATCCCAGTAATTTTCCAGATCTCACACCGAAAGTGCATTTTGCTGGGTTTAACCTGAGCTTGAACTTCCGTAGACGTTCAAAGAGTTTTTGCAGGTTGACAATGTGTCCTTCATCAGTCTTGGACTTTGCAATCATATCATCTACATACACCTCAATTTCTTTGTGCATCATATCGTGGAATAACGTCACCATTGCCCTTTGATAAGTCGCGCCGGCATTCTTGAGTCCAAAAGGCATCACTTTATAGCAGAATGTGCCCCAGAGTGTTATGAAGGTGGTTTTCTCCATATCTTCCGGAGCCATCTTTATCTGATTGTACCCTGAATACCCGTCCATGAAGGAGAACAATGAGTGTTGAGCCGTGCTGTCTACCAGAATGTCAATATGAGGCAGAGGGAAATCATCCTTGGGACTAGCTCTGTTCAGATCTCTGTAGTCGACGCACATTCTGACCTTGCCGTCTTTTTTTGGAACAGGGACGATGTTGGCTACCCACTGTGGATACTTCGCAACCGCTAGGAACCCGGCATCAAACTGTTTCTTTACCTCATCCCGTATCTTCAGTGACATCTCTGGTTTCATTCTTCTCAATTTCTGCTTGACTGGCGGGCACTCCGGCTTCACTGGCAACCTGTGTTCAACAATGTCGGTGTCTAGCCCTGGCATATCTTTGTACGACCACGCAAAGACATCAGCGTAATCCTGCAAGAGTTGGATTAGTCTTTTGCGTTCACTCTCTTCCATGGCGGTACCGACCTTGACCTCTCTTCTATCCCCCTCTGTACCCAGGTTGATGATCTCAATCGACTCCCCATGAGGTTGAATAACCTTCTCTTCCTGTTCTATTAATCTTGTCAATTCTGGAGGAGCTTCCCAGTTTTCAGCAACATCCCCCTCGGCTTGGTTTACCGGGTGATCAAAGTCAAAGTTTGGACTGCTAGCACTGTTGTTCTTAGAGACAATTGCTGTATGTCTGCATTTTGCCGAAGCGCAAAAGCAGAATGAAAATCGGAACAAGCAAACAAACAATAACAAAGCAATAAAAAGACGCATGAAATGAAGAGAAATGGGTTTTTATTGATTGAAAATTCCAAACAAACGTTTTTATTTAATGATGATAACTCTGAAAATAAAAACATGTTTGCCCCTAGCAACTTGTCTTATGGCCTTGGGCAGAGCCACAGGGTTGCATTACAATCATTACTTTGAAATAAAAGCGATGGGCAAGTCCACAGCTTCCCAATTTTTGAGCTTCTCCTCAGCATGGCAACAGCGAACTAAACTGGTGCTGCTTTCTTCATCCTCTGAACCAATGGCAGTGATCTGGTCTGGATCTAGCAACCCAGCACTCTTGAAGCTTTGACTGATGTTATCGATGGGGATCCTCTTTGACCATGGATCCTGGCCTCTCAACTTGGCCAACCATTCACCTCTTCTCTCTTCAGCCAACTTCCTCCTTTCAACCTCGCTTGGGTGGTATCCCAACCCGTAACGATCTTTGTTTCCTTTCAGTTGTACAGGAGCAAGAATTCCTTGTCCCGTTTTTCCTAAACCACGCCCCAGCTGGTATCCTTGATCCATCATGATTCTGGCGACCATCTCTCCACTCTTTGACAGCTTTATCACGGGCGATGACGATTCACATCCACCAAGCACAGCATTGGCAATTTCAAGAGATTGGAAAGAAGTCTCCAAAGACTCTTCAGCTGCTTCCACATAAGGGAACGGAGAAGACTTGTTAACTAGCATCTCTTCTTCTCCATACACCACCACAATTTTGTCATTAACCACGAACTTAACCCTCTGGTGTAGAGATGAAGGAATAGCCCCAGCCATATGGATCCATGGCCTCCCGAGTAAACAGCTGTAGGAGGAGGATATGTCCATGACTTGAAAATTGATATAAAAAGTTTCTGGTCCTATTTGAATGGGGAATTCCATCTCTCCTATCACTTCTTTCTTTGACCCATCGAACGCCCTCACCAGAGTTGAGCTTGGCTTCATAAAGGAACAATCAACATCCAGTTTGCTTACAGTTGACTGGGGCATTACATTCAAAGAAGAACCGTTGTCAATTAATACCCGTGCCAACACGAAATCTCCGCATTTGACTGAGATGTGCAAAGCTTGATTGTGTTTCTTTCCCTCTGGGGGGAAGCTCTTCATCAGTGAAAGTCAGATGGTTGGCAGCTACAATATTCCCAACTACCTCATCAAATTGGCCAACAGAGATATTCTGAGCAACGTGTGCTTCATTCAGCACTTTCATGAGAGCAGTTCTGTGCGCTTCTGAACTCATCAACAAAGACAGCATTGAAATCTTGGCCGGAGTTTGGTTCATCTGATCGACCACTTTATAATCACTCTGTCTCATAATCTTGAGAAACTCATCTGTTTCAGGCTCTGCCTCTTTTCTCTTCTGAATATTCTCTGCCTCCTTTTCTTTACCCTTACGGGCTCTATCTTCGGCTTCTTTGGAGGACTCAACTCGACCAAACTCAGGAGCATACATCCGACCGCTCCTTGTCATCCCGCTTGACCCAGTTATATTTGTAACAGTGGTGCTTGGAGAAACCCCTACTGAAGGTAAGGTGCTGTACTTCCACGGCACGGCGCTGTCTTTCTCATAAGGAAATGGAGCTGGGATTTCAATAACCAATGGCTGTGGTTTGGCTTGGACCGGTTTCGAATTATACAGTATCTCAATTGGTTTTCTGGCCTCTTTGCCATCATCGAACTGCAGCATTAGCACACTTTCTGCTTTCTCGACTACTTCCAACTGAACCACATAACGGTCCATCAAATCTTGCAAAACAGACTTAAAATCCACACAAGCACCTGCACACGCAGGATCAGCACACACACAACCTTTCTGAATTACCCCACAGCGACATAACTCAGCATGTATGTCTTCCAAAGGAGTCTTGATACTCTCAACGTTCTTTATCATGATTTGGCTCCCAGAATCTTCTATGGCATTGGCAGACGGTGCCCCATGACCTGGCAAGGGGTTAGTTGTCGTGCTCGGATTGTTCGGTTTAAAAGATAGCCAATTGGCATCAATTAGGTCTTGAACTATAAACTTGAACGCATAGCAATCTTCCACCGTGTAACCGACCCCTCCACTATGGAAAATACAGGTGGCGTCAGCATTATATCCTCTAGGGAAAGGTGGTTGCACAGTCCTCATAGGGCGAGTCTTGACTAGATTCTTTGCAATGAGATGATTAAACAGCTCAGTATAAGTGATGGGAATTGGATCAAAACTGGTACGTTTCCTTTCTTGATGATTCTGAGTTCTGTGACCCGGATTATTCTGCGGCGGCTGAGCTGGAACAGAGAACGGAACTTTCTGCTGTGGGGCGTTGAAGGACGGACCTCCCCCTGCTGTAATGACATTTGTCTCTCCCTCTCTCTTCTTAGGGAAACTTGAAAAAGGTTTCTTCTGCCCACCAGGATTGCCAAAACCTCCGGCAATTTTCCCACTACGCAATCCATGTTCCAGACGTTCCCCAATGATCACCATATCAGAGAAGCTAGAAGAGACACTACCCACCAATCGATCATAGTATATTCCTGGGAGAGTTTCCATGAACATATATACCATTTCCCTTTCTGTCAATGGTGGCTTCACTTGGGCTGCTACACTTCTCCACTTCTGGGCATATTCTTTAAATGATTCCCTGTCGCCTTTGCTCATGAGTTGTAGTTGAGATCTGTCAGGTGCCAGATCCACATTGTACTGATACTGTTTAATGAATGCCTCTGAGAGATCCTTCCAACTGTGGATGTCGGAGGATTGCAGTTGCATATACCAGTCTAGAGACGCTCCGGTCAGACTGTTCTGAAAGAAATGGATCAGCACCTTGTCATCATGGGCATAAGCTGCCATCTTTCTGACATACATCGTTAGATGGTTGGAGGGACAGCCAGTGCCGCGGTATTTGTCAAAATCTGGCGCCTTGAATTTGGGAGGTATAACAACACCTGGGACAAGACACAGGTCCCGCGCATCTTTAGCCCTTGTACCGAACCCTTCCATTGCTCTCAACCGTTCTTCTAGTAAGTGATATCTGTCTCTCGGTTGTGAACTCTCAACCATCTGTCCTTGAGGATAGCTCCCTGGATTGAAATAATAACCCCCATATTGAGCGGGGTTTCCCATTTGATAAGCAGCATTTGGAGGATTCACAGCAACCTCCGGAGCAGGAGCAGGCTGACTTGTCACCACAGGAATGGCTTCAGCTGTGGATGGTGTATAATTCATGGGCATCCCCCATGGATACACTTGTGCATTTGGTTGTCTCTGACCGCTTGTCCCCGAAGAACCACCAACTTCTGGTATGGGAGGAGGATGAACAGTTATAGCTTCAGCTGATGTAGGAGGAGAAACAAAGGTAACGCCCCCTTCTGGAGTTACAACTGCGATGGCCCCAGCAGCGGCCCCACTTCTCAGAGTTTGCAGCATATTCATTACTTCAGCCATCTGGGCCTCCATAGCGCCCATTTTAGTCTTCAAAACTTGATTCTCCTGAGCCAGCTGCTCAGGGTTAAGGATTTCTACGACCGGCTCATCTTGACCTTCATTCTCGAGATGCTGATTGCTAGCCATCAGTCTTGCCTGTAGACGGGTGGAATATTGGTGTTGGCGAACCAGCTTGCCTTTTGCTTCTCTCTCTCTGATGATAGAACATTTTTTATGAGTACAAGTATGAATGCGTAAATGAATGCAATGCATGGCCTTATATTATTTTTGTGTTTAGCGCCAGGAATCGTGAGATAATTTGCTCTTGTCATAAGCAAATATCGAAACATTAAAAGCGTGACGAACATTGGGATCAACAAGCGATAGGGCACATTTCCTTCGAGCTTTAAATCATAAGAAAGAAAGAGAGTACAAGAGTGCAATACAATATCTCCCAAAGAAAAATACAATGCTCTTAGAAAATTACAACATTCTAAAGAAAAATTATAACTTCCTAGAGAACATTCTAAAAAAGAAAATTACAATGCACTGAAATCTAGTAGCATATAGTCTTCAACTTCTTGTTCCTTTCTCTTTCTTTGCTTGCAGTAGCAGCTCCTTCAGCCTTTTCCATGAGTTCCTCAGTCAGGGCCTTGCAGAAATTCACGAACTCATACACATGGACCGGGGTGTTGAAGGGAAGCATCTCAGCTTCAGCCCTCCTTAGCCTTCTGGGGACATCCTTTACAGCTTGATTAGCTAGCCATGCCAATTTTGAGAATTTACCCTTCCTAAGTCGGATCTCATCTCTTAGCTCTTTAACAATCTCTTGCTCTTCTATCTTGCCAATCAGTGCTAGGAAGCGCTGTTCCCAGTACTTGCTCTCTGCTTGTACTTGCCTGTAAGACTCCCCTAGGTATCGGAGATTCCTTGCCAGTTCATCAGATCTCCCCTGCTCATAACTCAGCATTTCTTGATATTCCCTGAGAACATTCCCAATGGAATTTCTTTCTTGTTCAAGAGTCTTCAGCTGCCTTTTCAACTCCACCAAGTGAGGTTCTTGTCTGGGCTCAGTCGCCACAATCCTCCATTCTTTGGCTTCTTCAAGGGCCTTTCTTGTTTTCTGCTTGTACCTTTGGAGTTCATCCCTAGCCCCCTTCAGGTATTTCTGAGCTTCCAGTTTACTCTCCTTTTCTGCTTTGAATCGCTTGACACCCTCCTCAACAGCTATCACCTTGATCTTATTCTCTTCCTCTAACTCCTCTTTTTGTAGGGTTATTTTCTCCAACTTTGCTTGCAATGCCTTTTTCTCTTCCTCTGCTTTTGCTAAGGCAGATTTAACCTCATTCAATTCCTCAGGGGTAGGAGGGCGAGGTTTTGGCATCTCTTTCTCGACTGGCCGTGCCTCTTGGGAAGGTGGACGAGTACTTTGGATTCTTTCATACAACCATTGGTAAAAAGTGACTTCGCCAACCTTTTTCATGAGCTCATCTCTATTTTTACGGACCACAGTTTCCCATGCCTTTGAGATTTTCTGAAGTAAACCCTTGTTCTTCGGATCTTCTTTGTCAAGGAAGATAGGAGCCAACATGTCTTCGGTAGGCATATTCCTCATAGGGTACCCAAGTTGTCGGATAATCAAGGAAGGATTATAGTTGATGCAGCCTTGAGTACCTATTAGGGGCACGTTCTGAAAGTCCCCACACCGAAACACAACGGAGGGCCTGTTCTTCCAACATGAAGGAGTGTACCAGCGGACCTTGAGGGCATTAAGACTCCCTAAGGTATGCACCCACTCCTGGGCACTTTTGACCTCTACCTCACAATTCAAGGCATAAGACAACAGATCTGTAGCTGGATTCTTGTGAGCGATGACGTGGTTAAGGAGCCAAGCATATAGTACATGAAGGGAGCAGGCAATCTTCTTTTTCCCCAGCACTCGATGATGCGTAAAGGAGTAGTAAGTGTCCGCGAGTATGGCTGGTACTGGGTTAATTGGATTATCCTTGCTTATGAAGGCTAAGAACACTCCAATGGCAACTTCGTCAATGAACCTTTCAACTTGTGGGAAGAGGACAGTCCCAAAGATAGTTAGTGCTAGCAACTGCTTAAAGGGACCCCATCTGTTGGCTTGAGCATGGGACTTCAGTAGGTCTTCAAAATAACTCAGTGGAAACCCCATTATACGGTTCTTTTTCTCTTTTCGGAGCTTTAACTCCCCCACTCCAACTTGTAGTAGCAAAGGGAGAAACCTAAAGAAACCTAAAATTTGCTCATACTCTTCTAAAGTAGGTGAGAGTTGGAAATCCTTGAAGATGAAACAGCGGATACCCGGATCATAGAACTGACTGAGGGCTTTCACAACATTTTCGTGAAGATCCAACTGCAGCAACCGGAGAATATTCCCATAAGCCTTTTCAAATAACCTATGCTCATCCGGTCCCATTAGAGAGGCACACTCTGTTAAACTGGCCACATCTGCTTTCTTTACTACTGGAAATCTCGAATTTAGCATACCCTCGCTTCTTGATCCCATGTCGTCTTGTTTTTTCACGCCTATGACAAGATTCCAAATTACTGCACGATTACCGGCAAACAAATTAGATGCATGAGGAATGCTGTATGAATTTTTTCAGAATTTTGCTTATGTGATGCATGCTGTTATGATGCAAAGTGCGGATGATGAGGATTTACAGGTGGGGTTTTGAAAAATTTAGGGCGGTATACCCTATATGCCACCCCATATAGGTATTTATGAAAGAGAAGGAAAAACATATTCTTTTTTTGATTTTGTTGTTTTTTTTTTTTCAAAAACGTTGGCGGAAATGAACTAAACTAGATGTAATAATGCAACACACAATTTTGGAAAAGCCCTCGTGACCTAAAAAGAGGTGAGACCTATGATCTACGGCAATTTAAAGGGTAATCCTTCCATGTAGCTCTATTCACTCCCTCACAAGGCCACCAGAGCTACAGTCCCTTTCACAAAATTCCCCACAAATGCAGCAAACTGCTAGGTGTGAGGCATCATGAAAGAGCACAACTCTGGTTGAAACGTTCGCAAGTAGCCAAACGGACAAAGGTCCTGATGGGCTCTCACTACTCGAATCCACTCTCCTAAGTTTTTGCAGACCTGGGTTATGGTCCTACTCAAAACACATAGTCACAGGGTATAAGTGTAGTGTGTGTCAAAGGCATTTTCCCTAGTACTACCCCCACCTGAAATGAAAACCAGAGCAGTCCAGACAAAAGCAAGCCATAACAAGTTATCTACCCTAGGGTTCCATACCTAGAATATCTATAGACAAGGATATTGCTCACCTTAGGAAAAGGAGCCAAGAAGAGGGGATCATGGGGATTGAAAAAATGCAAGGGCATAAGCGATAAAAGAAAGGGAATAAAAGATAAGAAAGAAAGGCAAACAGGGTTTTAATCAAATCAATAATACATTAAACCACACATTTAAATTAGTTAGGCTTGACCCTCGTCTTTTTAAAAAAAGTATTCCCCAGTGGAGTCGCCAGCTGTTGCACCCCGAAAAATCCTGGGCTCGTGGGTTTCTCAATGTACAACGTGGAAAAATTTTGGAGCCGCCACCAATATTTTAATTTTAAGACCAAAACATTGAAAAAAGGTCTTTTGGACAAGGCGGATGGTTTTTGAAAACTAGAGATATAGGTTCGGGGGTCGATTACGTGCGAGGAAGGTGTTAGCACCGCGCACGTCCTTTCTACCGAAAGGGAACCTCTAATTAAATGTGTGGTTTTAACATTTGATTTGAAAAATACCTAGATTTGCCTATTTATTTCTTGTTTGAAGACGAATGAGAAAACTTACTGGAAATTTTATTTTTGGTGAGAAAGGGGGGGAAAAAGGGGTTTTTAGAAAAAAGTGCTTGACGGGACATGGCCCGCTCCTACGTATCTCCCGGTGCGATGGAGAATTCAAAGCTACGTAGTTCTTGGTTCTTTTTGAAAAGTTTTTGTTTTTTATCTTTTTTAGTGAGTTTTTGAAATAGGACGAGCATTAGCAAATGATTAAACTAGCAGAGGCTATGATGAATCACTTACTAAATACTCAAAAGAGAGAGTTGTACCGCTAGTCAAACGAACGAAGGTTCTGATGGACTATTGATAACAACTCGTTTTTTTTATTATCTTTTTTGAAAGTGATTTTCGAAAGAGATTGATTTGTACGATGATCAAACTAACAAAGGTTATGATGGATCGTCGTTTATTATTTTTAGGAGAAAAGGATATTGTCACTAATAGCTAAACGAACAGAGGCTCTGATGAGCTACTAGCAACAATGGGTTTGAAAATGATTTTGTTTGTTTTATGAAAATGATTGGTTTAGGGGGATGAAAAGAATTTTTTATTTATTGCGCTTGACGAGAGCGTGACTCGCTCCTACGTATCCCAAACAGGAATCAAAGCGACGTAGTTCTAAAAGATGTTTTTGAAAGGGTTTGAAAGTGGCAAGCTGAATCACCCGAGACCATCTTCACCACTTAGAACATGATGCACTAGGCATGAGTGGGAATCATATGGTTCGTCATCAGCAATGGACGATAATATACAAGAACGAGTAGATAAGCGCTATAGCTAAGTTAAATCACATGGATCACAATAACTAAATATTAACAAATGAAAAGACTGAAATACCTCTGGTGAAGACAGATATTACAGATCTGAAGAACGCAAACCCCGACTAACCCTTGCAGGAGATCAGCTCGGACGGACCAACGGCGCGAATAGAGCAAAAATGAAGCGAAGAACTGGAAAATGAGATTTGCGAGAGTTGTCTTCCCAGATCTCGTGAAATGTCTCTGGAGCAATTCTTCTCAGATCTCGTCAAAAAATCCCTCCAAAATGGTGGAGCTTAGCTTCCTATTTATAGAGTTTCAAAACACAACCGTTTGTTTTTTAACAATTAATGCATGACATAATCGATTATGTCTCTCAATTGAAACATATGCTAATCGATTATGTTGATGAAAATGGAAACTTTGGTGAGATGATAATCGATTATTGTTGTAAGGCAAAACAGGTGCATAATCGATTATCAACCTTCCTTAAAAGGTGGTAATCGATTATGTGCTTTAGTTGTTTGAAGCCCCTAATCGATTATGGTATATAAAAAAGGAGGCTAAAGTGCTCCCGGGGTTCCTTATCTTTATTTAAAGTAACGAATTAGTCCTTTATGTTTTTTTTGTCCCAAATAAGTCCTTTATCTTTCAAATTTTTGACACATAAATCCTTTTCCGTTAACAGTGCTGATTTATGTGTCAAAAAAAAGGATTTATGTGTTAAAAATTTGAAACATAAAGGACTGATTTGGGACAGAAAAGGATTTATGTGTCAAAAATTTAAAACATAAAGGACTGATTTGGGACAAAAAAAAGATAAAGGACCAAATCGTTACTTTAAATAAAGATAAGGGACCCTGGGAGCACTTTAGCCAAAAAAGGAAGGTAAGGATAGCTTGCTAATCGATTATTCTTTTTAGTTATTTGAAGCATATAATCGATTAGTTTGATAAGAAAGGAAACTTTGTTTGCTTGCTAATCGATTATGTATTTAGTTAAGATAGGATGCTAATCGATTATGTGCTCTGAAACATTCAGGCACATAATCTATTAGCATAATCGATTTTGCCTTGTGAAAATAGATTCCAAGCTTTCAACAAATTTTTTTTTTTTTTTGGGTTTAAGTGCCACCTTATGCATGCATGCAATTTTGTAAAATATTTTTTCAAAGCTTATTTTGATGCATCATGCATGTTTTGAAAAATCATCTCTCAGCTACTAAAGTATCATAGACCTTAAGTGATAGGACCTTACCAAAATGCCCTTTTTGACCCTAAAAACCCTAATTTCCCAAAAAGTGCATTCTAACCCTAAAAATGATTTCAAAAACTCTGGAATAGTTTCTAGGACCCAAAATGCGATGCATAATTTATTTTTGTGTGGAAAATTAGGGTTTGTACCTAAGCCGGACAAAATTGGGGTATGACAGCTGCCCCTCTTTATCTGGATTTTAACGAGGAATATGGATTGGCTGAAACATATTCCGAGGCAAAATAGAGGTAAAGAATTCAGGAATTATACCGATTTTGTCTCCTTAGGCAAAAACCCGAATTTTCATTTTTTTTTTTTGTTTTTGTTGATGTCAGATGAAAAATGCAATATGCAAGCAAAAACAGATTGGATTTTTTTTGAATCACCACTTGGCGTGCTAAAACATTGATTTGTGGGTTCAACACTTGGCGTGCAGAAGCAGGAAGTAAAGCGGTAAAGAACGCGGTAAGGAAAGCAGTAAAGAAGGAGCACTGAGGGCTCAGGATGAGCGCGGAGGGCTCAGGATGAGCACAGAGGGCTCAGGATGAGCGCAGAGGGCTCAGGAAGAGCACAGAGGGCTCAGGAGGAGCACTGAGGGCTCAGGAGGAGCACAGAGGGCTCAGGATGAGCGCAGAGGGCTCAGGAGGAGCGCAGAGGGCTCAGGATGAGCGCAGAGGGCTCAGGGGGAGCACAGAGGGCTCAGGGGGAGCACAGAGGGCTCAGGATGAGCACAGAGGGCTCAGGGGGAGCACAGAGGGCTCAAGAGGAGCCCAGAGGGCTCAGGGGGAGCACAGAGGGCTCAGGATGAGCGCAGAGGGCTCAGGATGAGCACAGAGGGCTCAGGACGAGCACAGAGGGCTCACAAATGCTGTTGATTGGTTGATTTGAAATGACCGATGCTGCTGTGTTGGATTGAGGTGCCTGCATACGTTAGTTGATGCAAGAAATGGTGCATGGAGTATGAGTGCATATTATGCATGGGCATGTTATGTATGTGCATGCAATGCTATGATTTTGGTGTGATGATGAATGTGGTGAAATGCTATTCCTGATTCTTCATCTCTTTTGTCAGCTTTCTCTTTTCTGACTGTTTGTTTTTTCTTTTTGCTCTTTTTCATTCTTTGATCAGCTTTCTTTTTTCTGATCGTTTGTTTTTTGTTTGCTCTTTTGCTCTTTTGGCTTATTTTCTTTTGCTGGTTCGACCAACCCATGACGAGACTGAGGAACCCATTAGACTTGTGGTGGCGTATAAGCCAAGTGCCGATTGTTTTGCGATTTGCCTATGAGTGCAATTATTTCCTTGTAAGCTTAATTTGTCCTGGGAACTTGCCTCCTTCCATAACTTTTAAAAATTTCGCAATGATTGTGATGCTCTATGATTTATGCACATGTTTGACAGATCAGTGTTACCATCATCATAAAACGTTTATTTTGAGCAGAAAAAGCAAAAATAGAAGGCAAAGATATATGAAAAGGTTGGACTTTATTGATATAGAAGCCGATTGTACAGAAGGTTACACCGACTATTCAATACATTTGAAAATTTAAACTACAAAAAGACACGAAAAAGAGAGAAGCTGATTTCTGACTGTCCGTCTCTGTGGAACAGTGCTAAACATTTATGTCCTTGACCTTGATCACCTCCTCATCCAAGTCTTCAGGGGAGTTGTGTGCCTTTCTTTACTTTTCATGCCCAAGCTTTCCGACCCTAATTTTTGTCTGGATCGCCCTTTGCGGGTTTTCAATCCACCGGGTCGCTCTGATTTTGCCTAGGCCGCCCTTTGCGGGTTTTCAACCTAGCGAGCTAATTCTTACTTGGCTTGTCTTTCTCTTTTTTCGTCTATTTCTTTCAGACATAATACTTCTTCACTGAATCAGAATTGACTGGGTTCCTGAGATCTTCGCCGTCCATATTTGTGAGTATCAGCGCTCCTCCAGAAAATGCTTTCTTGACCACGTAAGGTCCATCATAGTTGGGCGTCCACTTCCCACGGGGATCGCTCTGAATGGGCAGGATCTTCTTGAGTACTAGATCTCCTTCTTGAGTACAAAATTGGGGTATGACAATACCTGGCACCAAGCCTCCAGGTCGGCACCAGCACAGATATACTTACTGCAACAAGAGGACCGATCGCTCAAAGAAGTGTCCGGTTTAATAATCTTAAATATTAATTTTACAAAATTAGTTTTAACGACTACCGGACCAAAATACTGCTTCATGATTCAAGAAAAGAAGAAACCAAAAGAAAAAGGAAAATCTTACTATTTTTCATTCAGTTTTTTTAAGCAAAAAAAAAAAGAATGAGGGTTGTTGGGTTTTTCCTTCCGGTAATTCTACTAGGACATGATTTTGTGGAATGTGTACTTGGACTTGCACGGGTTCCGTACAAATGTGACACATGGCTAATTCTTGTCCCATAATATAGGTTTTGATGGAGACACTGTTTGGTTTTGTTGTTAAAACACGTTGGAAGGCTTGAACCAATCGTGCGTGATTAGGTGGAAACGCTATTGATTATGTCGGGATATTGACGGCTGTAGTGGGGTCGCAAAATCGCAAAATCACAAATTCAAAGTATGAATGGCCATGATTTGATTTAAACGTGGTGCACGTAACAACTTTCGTGGACTAAAAAGGTACGTACTGACGGCCCAATCTTGAGAGGTAAATAGTTGGGCGTTGACTTGATTAATGTTACCAAAATACTCACTCCCTCCGCTAATATTAATATATCATGTTACTAAATACAAGCATGTCAATGACTTTTTTACATATTATACCAACTCTACCTTTCTTTATTACTCTACTTTTAGTCCTCAAAATTTTCAAAGTAGTAAGATAATAGTAAAAACAAGGATAGTTTAGAAACTTTATTTCAACCTTTTAGTTTTTCTTAAAAACTATGTGCAGCTATCATTTACTAATAGTAGTGTGTGCACATCTGCGTTCGCACGGGCCAACAACTTCAGTTAATGTAGAATTTCTATCTTGTTAAAATTTATTTTTAGAATTGCAATACGAAAAAGTCTTATTTGTTGGTCATTTGAAAGCTAGAGCATCCCAAAACACGCTGCTTAAAATCGCTCTTTATGTATTTGTCACGATTTTTTTTACCAAATCGGTTAATGAGGAATGAACTTTGAGTATTTTAATGGTTAAGTTTTTTTTCCAAGCACTCAAAGACTCCAAAACGCGCTGGTTATTGAGGCACAAATTTCGCATATTTGAATAGTTGGTTTTTTTTTTGCAAACACAAAAGCATCAGAAACCACAACTTAACATCGTATTTTACATTGTTTGTTATTAAATTATTTTTATTCACCGAACCGGTTACTCAAAAACAAAACACGCGTATTTGAACAGTTAAATATTTCTCTTTACGTACTTTATTGCGAAATTACTATTTTATTTCAACAAACTGGTTACTGAGAAACACATTTTGCATATGTGAACAATTAATTTTTTTCGGGACTCTAAAGTATCTCAAAACACGCTGCCTAACATCACACTTTAGATAAGAGTATGAAAAAAAAGAAGGGATGAGGAATTAAAAAGGGGGAGGAGGGATTAAAAAAAAGAGGGGGTGGGTAGGAGGGGGTGGGGTAGGGGTTTTGGCGCCAAAAGTGGGAGGGACCCACTTGGAGACTACAATGGGTTTATATTTTTAAGATTTGGAAACGGAGGGAGTATTCCATCAAGAAAGATATTTCAAAGATAAAACATGTTAACTCAAGCAATATATGTTTCAGTTGACCATAAAAGAAGGCACTGTGTGTCACATGCACCACAAAAAAGTAGCAAAAAAAAGGGGCTTAAAAGTGGTTCAAGTTGACAAAATATGTTTGAATGAATCTTAATTCACTACAAGAAAAGAAATAACGACGGTTAGTCGCTAAGCGAGAGCTGCTCTCTAGATCTTGTCGACAAAAAAGACACGTGAAGTGTTCAAGTGAGGCGGTGAAAGCACCTGCTTTTGATAAGCGATTCATAGACTCACAGACCTATATATATTAGGGTGACATGGTGCAATGAGACACACAAGATTGGAGCGGTGAAGAAGTGCATAGTCGCTAAGCGATTGAGAGTCTCCAAGGGAAGACTATTTTTCATCCCAATAAATAGGTTGAGTTCAAAGGGAGGGGGCGTGAATTATCTCTTCTCCCTCTCTATAAAATCGATCTCTAGAAGAGTTCTTTTGAGTTCCTGAGTGTTCTTGAGGTTTTGTTCATGGTTCGAGTCAATTCGAGAGCGTACGAAACAAGCTAGGGTTATGCCGAAAGAAAGCAGCCAACTTTACTCTAGGTGGGGGGGGGGGGGGGGGAGATACCATATATAACATCGGGAAGATTAGCTCCAAATAGTCATTTAAATATGTCTAGAGTGACCTAAGATCTACTAAGAGTTACTAAAGATCATTTGACTACTCATCGAATTTAAGGTTAATTGAAGTTTCACTACAAGAAAAGAAGCCTTTAGCGAAGGAAATTAGCGAGGGACTAATGGTCCCTCGCAAAAATTGGGATTAGCGACGGAATTTGCGAGGGAATAGGGGCTGTCGTATTTTTGAGAATTAGCGACGAAATTTTAGACATTAGCGAGGGAATTTCTGTCGCTAATGGCAAAAGTAAAAATATTTGCGAGGGAATGTCAGTTACGTTGCTAATTTTTTTACTTTTCAGATGATGGGACTCAGTTGCAGGGGTTGGTAAGTGCACAGGAATTAGCGAGGGACAGTTCCCTCGCTAATTCCCCCGCTAAATTTAACTTTTCAGATGATGGGACAGTTCCCTCGCTAATTCCCTCGCAATTTTTTTTTCTTTTTTTCCTTAAATCCTTTTACACTCTTCTTTCTCACTCACTCACTCACTCACTCTTCACCCTTCCTCTTCCCTTCCTCTTCACCCTTCCTCTTCCCTTCCTCTTCCTCTACTCTCCACCACCACACAACCACCACCACCACCACCATCATCACCACCTCCTCTCACACTCTCCTCTCTCTTCACTCTTCCAACACCACCACCACCACATACCTCCTACCACTCTCACTCACTCTCTCTTACTCTTCACCACCACCACCCCACCACCACCACTCTCACTCCTCTCCCTCTCTCTCTCTCTCTCTCTCTCTCTCTCTCTCTCCCTTACTCTTCTCCTTCTCTCTCTACTCTAAACCACCCATCACCACCACCACCACGCCACCACCACCACCACACCACAACCACGCCACCACCACCGTCGCCACCACCACCACACATCACCACAAAATTAATAATATAATATAATATTCATTAATTAATAATAAATATATAAATAAACAAGTCATTCAGCACTGGACACGTGTCATTTTTTTTTTGAAAAACTGCAGTCATTAACGAGGGAAATATCCCTCGCTAATTCCTGCCCTCGCTAATTCCTGCGCATTTACCAACCCCTGCAACTGAGTCCCATCACCTGAAATGTAAAAGTCATTAGCGAGGGAAAATTCCCTCGCTAATTAGCGAGGGATTCAAATTCCCTCGCTAATCCCATTAGCGAGGAGGGGTTTAGTGACAGAACTGGTCCCCCGCTAATTCCCTCGCAAATGACCATTAGCGATGGATTTTGGTCATTTTGCGAGGGAAATATCCGTCGCTAGTGACCAGTTTTTTTGTAGTGTTTAGGTCGTCAATGATCGGTTAACACATAGGAATTATATGTTGTTATTTGGAGGTTTTGTTTGACTGATTGCTTGAGATGTCATTATGAGCATTTAGGACTTAAGTTGTCAATCTTGATTCTTAAGGTTAGATTTGTTGAAGTTTCATATAGAAGGATATTATCAAGGGTTTTAGAGACATGATTTAAGATGATATTATATTGGTCAAATGATATGATCTTGCTAAGAAAAAGGATCCTTATAGATTGCAATTGTTTTTAAGGTCCACAAACGTATATATGAGCATACGAGGTCAACCCCATAGTGTTTTTAAGAACATATTGTATTATTATATTATTGGCCAGGTCGGTAACAATATAGGTTACGTGGATCAGTTGTGGGTATGGGACTTATAACATCAAGACTCCTTCGAGGACAATCTGATGGGCGTTCTGGAAACGTTTGTGGCATCAAGATTATGGCCAGAGTCTAGCAGCATACATAGGCTAGTGAAAATGTTAGCACAAATGACACAGGTTGATGATCGGGATATATGATTAGGATATAGGGCATAGTTCAGGAAGTGTGTGGAGTCTAGAAGAGGTACAAGGATGCATAATGAGTCAATTGGAGAACATGTGATTGATTGTATTCCATAACGTGTTTAGATGTTGTTTATTGCTCTCATCTAAACGTTTTTATTTATACATGTGTCTTAGTCCCTATTTTCTATATGTTTGCATAAATTATTTTAAGGGTTAGATTTTCCAAGAGGTGAATGGAGTAGCACACCATGACTACATTCAGGTAGAGCCGCTCAGACGCTGAGTCGGGAATGCTATTGTGTATTGACCCCAATTCATCCAAAGAGTTTCGAAAGTACCGCCACCCCATGAGTCTAGTGAAGTCACAGCAGATAGTGGTCTCATTATGTACAATTATGCCAACTATCAGTCAGTCAGTGTAAGGGAGGTTCGTTTTGTTATGTTTTGAGACAGATCATGCGAGGCATGATATGTTGGGGGTTCTTGTAAAAAGGTGACAAAAGATGTCACATAGTATCCAAATAACGCAAATTTATTAAGGTATTTTTGGGTTACTATGGTGAATTGTGAAGGGATGTCTCATTTGGCTCCCTGTGAAACCTGTATCATGCAATAATTGCAAAACATAGTTTCTCTAACAAAAATCAATTCCTTTGTCAGATCAGGCTATTTTCAAACCAAGGAAATACCTTAAATCTCCTTAAATTTTAAGTTTAAAGTGATTTTCAAGAAACATTTGAACCTTGTTAATTTCAGCCTCATTTTGCCTAGATATCATAATATCATCGATATAGATCAAAAGGATAACAAAAGTAATACCACTACCTTAGAAAACTTATGAAGTTTGAGCAACATTCTCCCCCTTAGTTAGAAAACCCTTAGTAGGGATCATGTAAACTTCCTCATCGTCCCCACTAAGAAAAGCATTTTTTATATCCAATGTGTTCTGGACTGGACCAAGAGGCCCATTCAGCACTTGGACATGGATTGGCCCAATCACTTTGATCCATATCCACAATACACAAGCCCATTCATGACTCTCATACTTGGATGGCTCAGATTCACTCTACCGATCCAACGGTCCATCACGGGCACAATTCCCTATAAATACTGGCACACATTGCCATAAAGAGGTAGATTCTCATTCCTAGCTAAATCACTCATCTATTCTCACTACTGACTTGAGCGTCGGAGTGGCTTCGCAGGTACCACTCCCGGGCTCGCACTAACCTCCGGCCAGGCAGCAAGTGACCTACCAACTACAGTCCACCCAACACTGCAAGGTACAGAACATTGGCGACCATAGTGGGAGATATCTATCTTTCACATCATCTCTACTTTTTGAACTTCCTCCTGCTTTCCCATGGCACCCAGAGGTAGACCCCGAGTCCAAAGCATTGCCGCTCCGCACCCCCAGCCAGAGGGCACTCCCGAAGGTCTTGCTGCTTCCATGCCAGACCAAGACATTCAGGTTCCGGCACCCCGGCCAGCCTCTATCTAGATCCCTGTCCAACTTGGGGATGCGGTAACCATCTGCCAGCTCTTGGACCTGGTGTGCAACCGCACCCATACTATGTTGCAACAAGAAGCGCGCCTCAGGCAGATAGAGAGGCGAATGACAGCCATGCCTGAGCAACCCCATCCTCGCTGGAACACCCCTTCCCCAAGGACAATGAGCTCCAGGCGCCGAAGATCTCCACCCAGGCGTCATCATAATCATCGCTCTCCACCTAGACGGAAGCGAGCTTGCCACTCTCCTCCTCGACGCGGCAGGCACCATGGATCAGATTCACCTCCAAGCACCCCTCCAACCTCGCCTGACGGTACATACTGGCCTGAGGAGTCTCTCCCTAGGACCTCATCGCTCGTAACCTCCAATTCTCGCGAGAGGTCGCGGAGCCGAGCCAAGACCCATAAGAGGCATCGCCATAGATCTACCTCGAGGAGATCTCCAGCCCGACGTGACCGTCGTGACATAGATCTCGGGGACTGGTCACCTCACAACTCGTGATGGACCTCCAATGAAGGACCCTTCACTAGGAAGGTTGACGAATGCCCAATTCCGAGGACCTTAGAGAAGCTCCCAGCTCTCAAAATGTATGACGGGACTGGGGACCCTGACAAGCATTTGGCCTACTTCTCAATCATGATGCGTTACCGGGGGGCAAAAGAACCCGTCCACTGCAAGATCTTTCCCCTCACTCTCACGGATTCAGCACTAGCTTGTTCCAGGATTTAAAACCAAACTCAGTCTCATCCCGGGGGCAACTAGCTACGATGTTCATGACCCGCTTTGCCGCCTCTCGCTTGAAGCCAAAATCTGAAGAAATTCTTAGGGCGATCAGGCACGGAGAGAAAGAAACACTTAGAGAATAACTAGAAGGGTTCAACAAGGAGGCTGCCAACCTCAGGAACCTTGAAGACAAGAGGAGGCTCTTTTGGATGAAGGATGGCCTCAAAAAAGGAAGCCCGTTTCAAAGGGACGTGGGGGTTAACAAACCCCGAAGCTTGGATGAGTTCCTTCAGAAGGCACAAAAGTACACGGACTACGAAGATGACAACATGGTGTACCAAGAGGAAGCCAAGGTTGGCAGCAAGGAGGACGAGCTGGCTTACAAGGCCATTGAAGAACCATGGCAGAAGGGAGCCCAAGATGAGAGACCTCCTCGGTATTCCCGACCCCGACAAGGTCGCTTCTCAGAGTACACCCTACTGAACACATCCCAGGCTGAGATCCTTGCCGAATACGTGGACGCAGAGTTTCGGGACATCAAACAGCCCAAACCTCTCATGCAAAGGAAAGGCCGAACCTCTAAGAAGTACTGTCGTTATCACAAAGGTTTTGGGCACAGTACCAGCAAATGCAACACCCTCATGGATGACATTGAAGAGCTGATCCGCGAAGGGAAGCTCGCCCAGTACGTGAATGAAGAGGAGGATGAGACCCGTGACTCTGAATAGGGAGCAGGGGATCAGGACCTGAACCTAGGGCTAGGCCTAGTTAAAAATTTTGTTGTTTAAGCACGAAGGAAGAATGTAAAAGCTCGATATGAATGATTAACAAAAGTTTATTTTGCAATTACTTAGTCACTCTCACCACGCAAATTAATCTCAGACCCACAACACAGCATATAGATGCAATTATTTCCCTTGACCAGTGACCACTACACAATTTCAATTTTGAACGAGATAAAAAAGGATGCCTTGACTTATTCTCCATGTAAAATAAGTAATGAGATTTGAAGTTAGTAAAAGAAATTACAAGTGTCATTAGTAATATCTAAATCTATTTTAAACTTTGACAATTTATCTATGTTTTATCTAATTTAGGAATAATATTTATAATTACTATTTTATTAATTATATCGTAACCTAATTAATTAAGAAACACGAAAACTGTAAAGGTTGTTTCTCAAAAAGATAATGCATTTGTTGATATGGATTGTGCAAATCAATTCTTTTAATAGTCTTCCTTCACCTGTGCAACCCTATACCTGCACAGCCTTAGGACCCCTCTCATTTTGGTGCATATCCGGTTCATTCACGTGTCTCTTCACTAATTAGAGGTTGTTATCTTGTAATTCTGAGTTGTATTTTTTGTAAAACCTAAATATTAGGTCAAAATCCTAATGTGACTGTGGCAGTAAAAAATTAGGGTTTGTAACAAGGTTGTTTTTAGTAGTTCGAAAACATTTATCTAGGGATAGAAAAGTTTAGCAAAAGATTAGCTGTTAGGGTTTGTTAGAGAGTAGCTCTAACAAATCCAGAAATCAATTACACATGCATGTAAATGAGAAAAAGACACAGAAGAAAGCATTATTACAGAAAAATTAAAGAGTCCCTTGTTTTGCTTCCTTTATGATTAATTTTTCCTTCACTCACTTGTTTCGCTTTCGCTTGGACCAGGTCACATTTCTTGGGCCCATTTTGTATGTGCACGGTACCTTTAACATAGAAAAGGTAATTGAGTCAGTTTGTTTCAATTCTTGGGCCCGATTCTTTTACTAGTTACACCACTAGTATTCATAATATACACCAACAAATTGGTATCTAAGAGTGTCTTTTTTGTGAGTATAGTCTGAGTGACAGATTTCTTAATCTTGGGTTAAAGGGAAATAGTTGAGTGAATCGGTTTTCCAGCTCTTAACAATTGGCAAGTGGAAGTCTACCCACAAAAATACCTAAACTAGATGGCAAAATCTATGACAAATGGTGTATACAGATGGAAGCCATATTTGGCTTCCAAGGCATTCTTGAAATTGTGACACAAGGATTTGTAGAGCTAATTGCAGAACCCACAGAGGCTGATAGGGCCACTTCAAATGAGAGCAGGAGGAAATACTGCAAAGGGAAGTATCTCACACACCAAGGGTGTGATGAGTCTAATTTTGAAAAAATTAGAAATGCCAAGACCTCTAGAGAAGCATGGGACATTCGAAAAAAAACAGTTTTGTAGGAGATGCTAAGGTGAAGAAGGTCAAAATAAATGCCTTAAGGAAGCAATATGAAAATACCAAGATGAAAGATCAGGAGAAGGTATGTGAATATATTGCTAGACTTAGGGTTATAACTAATGCTATGGGGCTAAATGGGGAGGAACTCACAAATCAACATATTTGTGAAAAGATAATACGCTCCCTAACCCCAAGATTTGACTATGTGGTCAATTCTATTGAAGACACAAAAGATACAACAACTATGATTGTTGAGTAGTTGCAGAGTGCCCTAGAGGCAAAGGAAATTCACCTAAATGAAAGGGAGAGCACTGATAAAGGGAAGGAGACTGCTTTCCAAGCTAAAACTTCTAAACCTAACTTGTCTAAAGACAAGAAGAAGACCAATAAAGGTAACTGGAAATTTAACAAGGGTATGGGCAAACATGTTGAATCCTCTAAAGGAGGAGGGTCTGATAGCTCTAAAGGGAAGAAAGGACCTACCATTGGTGATGGACTAGATTCTAAGACCGTGGCATTTATGTTCACTACAGGTGAGGGTAAAACTGTGGTTGATATACGGTATTTGGACAATGGGTGTTCAAATCGTATGACTCGTAATAGAGAAGGGTTAGTGAATTTTGACCCAACCAAGAAAACCTATATAAAATGTGCTAATAACAAGAGTATGGTTGCTAAGGGAATGTGTGACATACTCATTCAAAAGGCTGATGGCAAGACAATTTTGATTGGAAATGTGTTGTACATTCCCAATATGAGAAGTAATCTCATTAGTGTGGGGCAGTTGATTGAGAAGGGGTTCTCTGTTGAGGACAACAAGCTAAAGCTCTATGACACAAAGGAGAATCTGATCTTTACCTCACTACTATCAAAAAACAGAACATTAAGAACCAGCCCAGAAGTTGTAGAAGCAGAGTGCCTCAATGCAACAACAGAAGACTCAAAGCTTCCTATGGCATCAAAGGTATGGGAACCTAAATTTTAGAAGTCTATCTCTTTTGAATGCTAAGGAATTAGTCTGTGAAATACCTAAAACAGTTTTACATGAGAAAACATGTACTATATGTCTAGTTGGAAAGAAACCTAGGCTAAAACTCAAATCAGACCTAAAAATGAGATCTAAGGATGTATTAGATGTCTTACACTATGATATATGTGGTCCTTCTAAGGTACAATCTATTGAAGGCAACAAGTACTTCATCACATTTGTGGATGAGTACTCAAGGATGCTTTGGATGCACTTAATCAAGGCTAAAAGTGAAGCTCTTGAAGTGTTCAAGAAATTTAAAGCCATGGCAGAGAAATAGAGTGGGAAGGCTATCAAAATCCTAAGGACTGATGGTGGAGGTGAATATACCTCAAAATACTTTGAAGAGTATTGTTCCAACGAGGGACTAATACGTGAAGTGAATTTCCCTTATACACTACAACACAATGGCTTGGCAGAAAGGAGAAACAGAAGCATTCTGGATATCGCCGGAAGTATGCTTAAATAGAAGCAATTGCCTCACAAATTGTGGGGAGAAGCAGTCATGACAACCACTTATTTGTTGAATAAGTGTCCTACTAAGAAGTTGAATGGTAAGGTGCCTGAGGAAATGTGGCAAGGGAGAAAACCTAGTGTGGTTCACTTAAGGGTGTTTGGTTCTTTGTGCTAAGGGAACATACCAGATGCTACAAGAAAGAAATTTGAAGGTAAGAGTAAACTTTTGATCTTAGTGGGTTATCATCCTACTGGTGCCTATAGGTTCTATAATCCTACTAATGACAAGGTTGAAATTAATAGAGATGTTGTTGTCTTGGAGGAAGGAAGCTGGGACTGGCAGAAATCAAACCAAAGCAGCGCTCATTCCTCTGTGACAATAAATCTAGATCCTATTGAAGAAGTGGCGGAACCTATGAATAGCTTAGATGAAGATGACAGGGAAGGGGAACAAGCTGAGGAGGTGGCAGAACTTAGACCTCAAAGGCATAGACAAATGCCTAGGAGATTTGCTGACTATGAGGTGAACATTGACATTGAAATCACTAATGATGGTGATTTGGTACAATTTGCAATGTTGGCAGATGCAAAGCTAGTTAGTGTCAAAGAAGCCTTAGAAGATCTGTTGAGAAGAATGAAACTTGGAAGCTGATCAAGTTACCTCAAAGCCAGAAATCTATAACTGTGAAATGGGTATTCAAGTATTGAAATCAAACCTAGAAGGTTAAATAGTCAAGCACAAGGCCAGATTAGTGGCCAAAGGCTTTCAATAGAGAGAGGGCTTTGACTTCACAGAAGTCTTTTCTCCTGTAGCAAGGCATGAGACTATAAGAATGGTTATAGCTTTTGTCAAAAAAAAAGACTGGTTATAGCTCTTGCTTGCAGCAGAGCTTGGCCACTGTTTCACCTAGATGTGAAATCTGCAATTTCTTAATGGGCCACTAGAGGAGACAGTTTATGTGGATATCCACCTGGGTTTGAAGCTAACGGTAAGGAAGACAGGGTCTACAAATTGAATAAGGCACTGTATGGTTTGAAACAGGCACCTAGAGCCTGGAATAAGAGGAGTGACAAATTCTTCTTAGACTTGGGCTTTAAGAGGTGTACAGTGTAGTATGGGCTTTATATCAGGCAGAGGAAGGCACTTGTCTTACTGATTGTTTGCCTATATGTTGATGATTTGCTTGTTACAGGTAGCAACAAGACAGAAATGGCTGAGTATAAGCAGCAGATGCAGCCAGAGTTTGAGATGACTGATCTAGGGAGGCTATCCTAGTTCCTAGGACTTGAATTGTGCTACACTGAACAGGGATTGATACTATGATGGGATCACGGAAAGCGTACCATATCGTTGCAAGTAATAGTACAGAATGACCGAGTGTCAAAGTCAGGGACTGCGGTTAATTATCGGTTTAACAGTTTAACTACTAAGTTGAGAAGGGAATAATTTGGATTTGTTTGACAATATATTAAAGTGAAAAATAGTAAATATTTTTAGTGATTTTAATTTATAATGATAACAAAACACAAGTGTGAATTTGTATGAATTAAAAAAGCTTGGGGACGAGCTTCAATCTACTTCACTCTTATATCTAACAAATCAAACGTGTTACTGAACTTATTTTATGAGCTATGATCAAATTGTTATAATTATTCTAATCCCAATTCCTTAGGTAAGAGAACCTTTACTTCTAATAAAAATCCTTAATTCCTTCAGTGACCATAAAAAAAAGCAGTAATAACAACAATTATCCTATGATTCTGAATACCAATGACTATTCCTAGAATAGAGATAAACTGATTTCAATTCTCAAGTATATGTAATTCAAATTTCCATTCACAATCACATATCATAAATCATCCTAAGAGTGATCAAATCCTAGAAAGCATTAAGGACAAAGTTTGAAACATAAATCATAACATTCGTTCAAATAATAGAGGTTTGATTCAACGATATAAGAGATTCATGAATCGTTATTCATCCCCAACAATAGGAAGTTTAGCTAGACATAGAAATAGAAATAATTAGAGAAAAACTCAAAATAGAGGGAGAAGATGGCAACATTGATGCTCCAATGACTTGTTCCCAAGCTTGAATCATTAAGGGAGGTCAGCGGAGTGCGAATCATTTCCGTCATGGACTTCAGAGCGCAAAACGAAACTGTTCCCAATGATTAGAATGACCTAAAACTCCAGCTATGGACTTAATTAATAGGTGTTGGATTAATGAGCCATCGCCTGGGGAGACTGCCCCATCGCTTGGCAAGCTGCAAGTAAGAACCAACACTGAAAACTACTTTCTCATCGCCTGGCGAGCAAGGACAATTTCCATGCAAGCTTCAGGTCAACACTGACAACAACTTCCTCATCGCTTGGCGAGCCAGGTCCATCGCTAGGCGAAGGACAACATAAACAAACAAATTAAATGTACCAAGTATCTCAAAAACACAAACGAAAAAAAACTCAAATTTAAAAAATTAACAAACAAAAATCAAACTAATATGATTCTAAAACTTACTTTTACAGAAAAATTAAACAGTCCCTTTTTTCGCTTCCTTTGTGATTAATCTTCCCTTCGCTCGCTTGTTCACATCTCTTTCATGTTGCACCGCAGCTTGTTGATTCTTCCTCGAACAACAGCAATCCTCCCACCTCTCCAATTGTCTTCATTGTTGTGACTGGGTTATGCTGATTGAACCCTTGATACACCTACAATTCACAAGAAGCAGAAATTAGGGTTTGTGCTCGTAGAGAGAAGGAAGAGAAAAGAAAGAAGAACGAAAGATAGAGGGAGAGACAGAGTATTACCGAATGAGTATTACCGAATGAGTATTGAGATTAGGGTTTAATTGTTTAACCCTTTCTTTCTCTTAGACCGGGTCACATTTCTTGGGCCCATTTTGTAAGTGCAATGTACTTGTAACATAGAAAAGGTAATTGAGTCAGTTTGTTTCAATTTTTGGGCCTGGGTGTTTTACTAGTTACACCACCAGTATTCATAACATACACCAACAGAGGTGTGCTAGCTGTCGCTCATTGTCCATGCTCTACCCTCGTCGGCCTCAAGGGTCACACTCATGGAGATTTTTGTTTTTAAAGAATGGAGAAATTCTACGTTTGATGGATGTTTGTATTCAAATTATTATTTTGCTGTCAAATAGAAAGAAGAAACTTAATATAATTAAAAATAATAATTTTTTTAACACATGCATATCTAAAGATTATTTATAAATCCATAGATATCTACAAATACCTGCAGATAGTGGCATATCTGGTAAGTACCCGCATTAGCGGATATCCGCATGGATATGGGGAGGGCACATTTTTTTTATCTAATGGGGTGAGTAGAGGATGAGTACTATCTGTGCCCGTGGATACCCGTTGACATCCCTAATTGGAATATTCACTTGTATTCTATGAATGGTGAGCAGATTTTTTGTGTTCGTATTGATGCTTAAGCTAAGCGACATGAATAAAATCTTATGAAAACAAAAATCTATGAAGGATGATTGATATGGCATAGATACTTCTGCATTTTTGTTTAATATCTTCAGCTTTTTTTTTGAAAGGCAAACATAAAAATATATAGGCTTAAAGGTACTTTTAGTCCCTGCAAATGTCACAATAATCCAGTTTAGTCCCTGCAATTCCAAAACTTTTAAAATAGTCCCTGCAATTACTAAACGTTACTACTTTTAGTCCCTGCTGTTAGTTAAGGGTTAACACTGTTATCTTTTGATGATGTGGCACACCCCCCCACCCCACCCCCCCCACCCCACCCCCCACCACCGACCCCACCCCACCCCCATCCCACCCCACCCCAACCCCTCCCCCCCTCCCCTTCGCCCCCCTCCCCTTCGCACCTCCCCCTCCCCTTCGCCTCTCCTCCCCTCGGCGTGCGCGCTGCTTCGTCTATCACAGGTGGAAGAGAACAAAGCGGCGATCGGAAGGTCCGGCGCCATTCGGTTACTTGTGAACCTTCTAGAAACCGACGGAATCTGCGCAAAGAAGGACGTGTCGACGGCGATGTACTCGCTATGCTCGGTGAAAGATAACAAGATCAGAGCGGTGAAGGTAGGAATCATGAAAGTTTTGGTTGAGTTGATGGCGGCGTTCCGGTACTTGTGGAGATCGTGGAAGTTGGATCGCAAAGAAAGAAAGAAATCGCGGCAGCAATTCTGTTACAGCTTTGCGATGACAGCGTCACTTATCGAACCATGGTGGGGTGGGGTGGGGTGGTGGGGGGGAAGGGGAGGGGGGAGGGGTTGTGGGGTGGGGTGGGATGGGGGTGGGGTGGGGTCGGTGGTGGGGGGGGTGGGGGGTTCATGAGGAAGAAGAAGGGTGGGGGTGGGGGTGGGGGGGTGGGGTGGGGGGGGTGGGGGGTGTGCCACATCATCAAAAGATAACAGTGTTAACCCTTAACTAACAGCAGGGACTAAAAGTAGTAACGTTTAGTAATTGCAGGGACTATTTTAAAAGTTTTGGAATTGCAGGGACTAAACTGGATTATTGTGACATTTGCAGGGACTAAAAGTACCTTTAAGCCAAATATATATAAAAGCCGAGCACATGGGTACCTAACCCATATACAACGGAGGAGAAAAAAAAGAGCCACAAAAACAAAAGCTGATAACTGAAACTACAACTACCACCTAGATAAGCAGTCAATAGGATCAACAATCCGTTCATAAAATAAACAAGAGGAAGAGTTCCCCCTATCCTGAAACCAGCGCCAAGGCAGAGATAATATTTTCAACTATTTCATCTGATGAGTCCCCTTGCACATAACAAGAGTAAGTATATATGATATAAATTGCATTGTATTACTAATAGGATCATAATGGTTAGTTAGTGTGTTACAAATTAGTTAGGATTTATTAGGGGTTAGTACTAGAGAGGGTGAGTGTTAACCATCCTTATTTTTTTAGTTTTACACCTTTTTAATTTCAATTTTCTGGGTTTCTTTTTCTAGTTTGTTGGAGCTCATCCCCTCACTAAGTGGAGGTTACCGCAAGGTAGGCCTTATTAACATCGCTCTCTCTTGGGTCATTGTGGCATGGTGTATTTGGGACACTAAAACAATATTCTCTTTAAAGGAAAATGCTTGAATCTTAATAGCACAATCTTTTTTTTTAACAAAGCAAATGAAGTATATAATTTTGTGTAAATGGCTACCCAAAAAACCATTTACATAGCTAATAATCCCAAAATCGGACTCGGAAAATCAACATATATCGAGCCCTCCACAGGTAAAAACTGATGTCCACCATAAAGCACTAGGCTTCCCATAGGTGGTAGAAGTAGTATAACAAAACAAATCACTGCTATTTTCTAGAAAGACACTCCAAAGGATCAACCATTCATAGAAAAGACAATGACCAAACTTAGTCATAGCCAGAAGCCAATTTTATGGTTACTGTTTAATTAAAAATAGCATCTCTAAGGGATCAATGTTTTTTTCTTGAGAATATATATTATCTCATTTAGGGTTACCCAGATTGCTCAAAGGACGACATGCCAAATCATACTAAGGCCTTTTCTATTTCGGGTCGAAGTTCACCGTACTACAAAGAATAGCGATGAACCACCCCAAGCCATTTAAACCAATGTTTTGAAAACCGAACCGGACATTGAACCGGTGAGTCCTCCGGGTCATGGTTCAACCACTTAAAACCGCTCAAACTCGGATAAAACCTCTTTGAACCGCTGAAATAACCGAACTGTATAAGGTGTCGGGTAATGGTTTAACCGGATCAACCGCTCCGGTTGGTTCGGTTTTTAAGATACTGATTTAAACACTAAATACCATATACTAATAGATATGTCCTTGAGAAGGATATAACTGAAGAAGAAATTGAAGTTGAGGTACCCGAACTTAAAAGGGCTAAGTCAAAGAAGGCCCCAGTTTCAAAGGAGAAGCAAGTTTTAGTGGAGGAAGTGGAAGAGTTGTTAGTGACATATGAGGAAGAGTCATTGAGTGAGGGTGGAAAAGAATAAAATAGGAAGATGATGAAGGAAGTTGAACAGCAGAATGAGGATAGTTAGACCTCTGAGAAGAGTGTGGATGAAAGAGAAGGATAAGAAGACAAGGAGAGTGTTGAAGAATTCGAGACTGAGCAGGACCCTAAAGCAGCCCCAACCAACAACCAACCCCATCACCCCAATCCCTACCTCCCAAAAACCCAACTCCACAATCTTCATCCCCATCAGCCACAACCCCATCAACAAAAACCAAAACACGACAACCTACTCCACCAAAAACAACAACACTCCAACCAGAGCCTAACCCTTCACCCAAACCACCAAGACCAAAACAAGCAACTTCACCACCACAAACTCAAGCCACTGTTTAAAACCAACCACCAGAAAACCCTAAAATTCAACCAGAAATTACCAAGTCACCACCTGAGCAAGAAAAATTTAGGAGATTCCAGCTGTAGCATCTAATGCTACAACATCTGCTGAAGAAAAGAAGGTGGCAGCAACAAAGAAGCATGCAAGAACCAAGTCCAGGGCCTAGAAGAAGCTTGAGGAAAAACTGTCTACATTAGAGGTGGATCATATTTAAGAAGATTTAGAGGAAAAAGAAGATCCTGAGCTGCAACAACCTGATGCTGCATCATCCACTGTAGACACTGAGCAACAAAATGGGCCCCTAGCCAAGAAAGCAAAGGTTTATGCCACAAAGAAGAACAGGGGGGCTACAAGGGCAAGCAAGCGCGGCAAACCAGGGGTCATTTCTAACTAGACCCCGTCCCTTTTACTGTTTTATGTAGTTGTTTTGTGTTTATTTTTTGTTTTTCAATAATCTTGTTGGATGTTGTAGCATCTGTATTAGCATCCATCAACTGTTTATGATTTGTCTTTATGTTTTTTTGTTAAGCGTTTTAATTCTGTTTTGTTGAGTGAGGCCTCTCCCATTAGTAACTGCATGAGCAGTGGAGACATTTTTGGGTCTTAAGTTGGGGGAGTGTAACACCCTAAATATTTAATTAATTTATTTAATTAAGTATTTAGGAATTTATTTTAATTAATTAGATATAATTTAATTAAGTGAAATTATGTTAAAATGGTGTAGGTGGTATTAGAAGGTGGAGGCGCCAATTAGATGAACTTGGGCTTAAGTGAAAAGCCCAAGCCCATGATCCATGTAATATGCGAAGTTGCTAAGTCATTTGGGATTAGGGTTTTAGCTTAGGCATTTGCGAATTGAGAGAAGAGAATAGAGAGAGTGAGAGCGCCGTGGAGAAGAGAGGAGGAGAAGAGGTCGCGACTCAAGTGGAGCTAAGGGACGTGATCCGTTGCTGTGCCACCACCACCACATAGCTTGTTTCACTCTCTCTCTCTCTCATCTCTCTCTCTCTCTCTCTCTCTCTCTCTCTCTCTCTCTCTCTCTCTCTCTTTCTCCCTTACTTTTCTCCTTCTTTATCTACCCTAATACCCTTCACCACCACCACCACCACATAGCTCGTCTCTCTCTCTCTCTCTCTCTCTCTCTCTCTCCCTTACTCTTCTCTTTCTCTCTCTACCCGAATACCCTTCACCGCCGCCACCACCACCACCACCACCACATAATAATAATAATAATATTAATATAAAAAAATAGATTTAAAAAAATTAAAATAGTATTTAATACAAGCCATTCAGATTGGGACACGTGGCTGTCAGACTTAGCGACAGAATTTGAATCCCTCGCTAATTAGCGAGGTAATTAGTGAAGGAATATTCCCTCGCTAATTAGTGAGGGATTCAAATTTCCCTCGCTAATCCCATTAGCGAGGAGCAATTTAGCGAGGGACTGATTTCCTTGCTAATTCCCCCGCTAATGGGCATTAGCAACGGATTTGGGGCATTTAGCGAGGGAAAAATCCCTCGCTAATGAGCAATTTTTTTGTAGTGGTGGTTGGGGTCCAGATTTGCGTCCTGATCCTAGGGTTAACAATGTTGGCGGTGGTGCTCGGTGGCTGAGAAAAGAAACGGTGGTGGGTGGCGCTAATCTAGGGCCACAATGCGGCACAATCATTGGGGAAAACCGTCTCATTATTCTCCATTCAATACGGACGCTACAGTTACAGAAGATGCAAAATTATCTCAACGTCTGGTGGATGTGTTTAAAAATCCACATACGCTTTTCAAACACTCTAATAAGTGTGCTCCAGCTAGCACTAGTGAAGCAAATGGGTCCATGATTAAGCCATATCAGATTATGGAAGAGAAGGAAGGGGCAATTCATGATATTATTGAAGGTGAAAAAAAGAGGCGTAGCTAAGGTTATAAGCTATCCCCCACCAATTTGCCCTCAATCGAGCAGCGAGCTCTGCTCGCCGGGTGTTGTCATCGAGAAGCGGAGGTTCGAGTTTGGGAATCACAGGCTGCTGATTCACGCTCGCTTCGCTGAATTTGTTTGAAGATGGCATCGACTCTAGCAGAACACCCTCTTCGAAACTTCTCCAGCCCGAGGTCGATGCGCCGTCGGAGACTTACTCCGCTGCTGGATTGGATTGAGTAGACGGTTGATGTTTCAGACTCGACCCTATCTTTCGTAGCATGCGTTCCCATCGGCGTCGCAACTAATTCTTGATGAATACCTTAATTAAGGACGATTACAACACTATGCATGGGAATGAACAGTGTTTCTCATGACCATACTAGCAACAACATCTCTGACAGTGTCTCTACAACCGAACTCACAATATCCTTTTTTAATGGCAGCACCTGGCAAGCAGGCCTGCCAGGATCAATGAGTATCCTCAGTTGGAACTGTCGGGGCCTGGGCAACCCGAGCGCAGTTCCGTCATTGTGTGACCTCATCTGGACATACCAACCGGATGTTATATTTTTGTGTGAAACATTGGTACAAGCTAGTAAAATTGGCTCTATTCGAGTTCGTTTGGGGTATGACTCTTCTTTTGCAGTAAGCACTGTGGGTAGAAGTGGGGGCTAGTTGTGTTTTGGAAGCAACCGTTTGACTGTGAGATACTTAACTATTCTCAGCATTTTATAAATATCAAGGCTACTCACCTTGATCGGCCAGTGTGGCGTTTGACTTGTTTTTATGGTTGCCCCGAAAGTGAGAGAAGAAGGGAATCATGGAACATCTTGAGGACACTTGCGATGGATAATTCACTCCCATGGCGTGTCATTGGTGATTTCAATGACTTACTCTCGAATGATGAGAAGCGGGGGCACTGTGATCACCCTCTTTGGTGTTGGACTATATGATAACCTTAGAGGGGGCGAATAAGGTTATATGCTAAAATTGAATTCTTTTTTATTTTCAAAAATTAATGATGCACGTTTAAATCAAATGCGGAAAATAGGATTTGAACTATATGCAGTACCTAAGCAAGCTATACCTATGACAAAACCAGTTACAATGATATTTACGCTAACCACACTATTATCAAATTTAACGATAAACAGATTGTGATATTGAACGCAGCGCAATGAAATCAAATATAACGATAAACAAATATAAACAAAAACAAAGTAAAGAGAAGGGAACGAGATACACCGTGATTTTTACGAGGTTCGGGATAAAAGCCCTACGTCCTTGGCCTCCGGATTTGCAACCTTTGGACTTGCGAATAAGCACTATATGAGAAGAACTTCTTCAACATTTTACAAGCAAGCAACTTCCCTATAGCTACCACACCACTCTCAATTTTCCCCAAATTGAGAACCCAAGCTCCCCGCTAAGGATTTCGCTACCAATCCAATCTCCCCGATTGAACGACCCAAGAACACTTCCCAGGATTTCACAACAACCAAGTAGTAGATGAATACAACAGAGAAACTATGATCCAATCACTCAAGCAATATAACAGTATAGTAGTTGAGAGAGATGAGTGATTTGGATTTTACGATGAAGAACTTAAAGAAAAAATATGACGGTGAAAGTTCTTTTCATCTTTTTCTCTTTTTCTGATTTGTGAATTTTTGCGTTGTGTTCTCTCTTTTCGTGAAAAACCCTAAGTGCCTATTTATAGGGTTTGTAGAAATATGTCCGTTGAGGCAATTTTTCACGTAAAATAGATGAGTAGTAAATCGATTGATTGCTTAAAAATAATGTGTATGACAATCGATTATTTACTCAAAAATATGACCGTTGTAGCACTTTTTAATAAGTGAAGAATCGATTGTTTGCTTAAAAACACTTGAATCGATTGTTTGCTTCCAAGATGAAGCTCATAATCGATTTTATACTTAATAAATTAAGTATATAATCGATTTTGTACTTTAATAAACAAGATAAAAATCAATTCTTTGCTTTAAAAACACCAAGTCATAAATCGATTGTTTGCTTTAAAACAAGAAGTCATGAATCGATTGTTTTCTTCCAAAAACATGTTCTTTTAAAAACATAAGTCATAATCGATTTCTTGCTTCCTTTCTCCTTAAATATCAAGTGCATAATCGATTTTTTGCTTTTAAAAACACCAGTTATATTTTAAAAAATCATCTCTCCACTACTAAAAGTTATAGAACTGAAGTGATAGGATCTTACATGGTGTCCTATCAAAAGCAGATTAACAAATAGTTCTTGAACTCTAGAGTAGCTTCTCCTCCAAGCCGCTACACTTTAAGAGATCCTTCTCTTTGATTCATGTCATGGTGTCCTATCAAAAGCAGATTAACAAATAGTTCTTGAACTCTAGAGTAGCTTCTCCTCCAAGCCGCTACACTTTAAGAGATCCTGGCTCAAAGATGGTGACTCGACCAACTCGCGCTTCTTCCATGCAGTTGCCTCGGCCAGAAAGTGACAGAATTAAAATAGATCCATTCTGGATAACGCCATGGTTGCTATAGAGACAATTCACCACATGAATTTTAAGGTTAGTGGCAAAGAAGAGGAGGTAGCTTTCAAAACTGATATTAGTAAAGCCTATGATAGAGTCAGCCGTGAATACTTAAAGGGTGTCCTTCTAAAATTGGGTTTTCACGAAAAATGGGTTGGTTGGATGGTTATGTGCTTGAATTCTGTAAATTATCCGATTATTGTTAATGATGCCAGTGTGGGGCCTGTGAAGCCTAGTAGGGGGCTCCGACAAGGGGATCATCTATCGCCGTATTTATTCATTCTTGGTGTTGAGGGGCTCACAAGGCTCATTAAAAAGGCTGAAGGGGGAGGAAATTAATTTGATGTTATGTAATAATATTTGGACTTATATGTTACTCATTCTTGTTTATCTTTATAATTAAAATAACGTTTTACTTTTGTTATTTATTTCTCTGTTTGTTTGTTTTAATAGGGTGCTTCTAAGGTGAAAGAGCAAATTAAATCTTTCACCGGCGAAACACTAAAATTTACCGTTGGATGTAGTATAAAAATTCATCAATGGTTGAGATTTAATATTGGTTGATTCAATCTTAACCATTCATAGCATTTTAAATAATATCCAACGGTCAATTTTAGTGTTTCACCGGTGAGAGATTTGATTTGCTCTCTCACTCTAGAAGCACCCGTTTTAATATATATATATATATATATATATATATATATATATATATATATATATATATATATATATATATATATATATAGGTACAGTCACAGCATCAAGAGGATCTGACCCACCGTACCACCGAAGTGTGATAGAGGGGAGGGGAGGGTTTCGACTGCGATGTATAGACGTTGCAGGCTAGTTTGTGTCGTTAAGGCACCTAGTGGCACATATGTGTCGTTTCCTTCCACGATCTCCGACGCTCAACCCTACAGGATGTAGAGCCTGCTACTTATAGAACTCCACCACCCACTATCATGGGGCCAGAGCAGGTTAGCCAGAGGTACACACCTGATACACCAGTTACTTCAGATCCTGATGAGTGTCAAGGTGGCTTTGCTGGCATCAGTTGTGGATGAGATCTTAGATTAGTAGGAGGAGGATGAGGCGGTGATTGATGTGATCCTGAGAGCCATCAGTAACTACTTTGAAGTCATATGGTGTGAGTGATAGAAGACACCAGATCGGAGATGTAAGACCAATCGATAAGTTGCAAGGGCGCTACAACAGACGATTTCAACGTGTGCGAATTCAGTCTTGCCATGAATGGATGGCCAAACAACTCAGACGTGAGCTTGGAGCCTTGGACATACATTTAGCGTGTTTCACCATGTATCCAAACATAGACTTAGTAGGAACTCCTCTCTGATTTGGAATGGCATTCTCAAAGCATTTGAGGCTTTAAAAGAAGGTTTTAGATACCATTTTCGTGATGGGGAGTCTTCCTTTTGGTATTCTAGTTGCACTGGTAAGGGACCTCTCTATCACATGGTTGATTTCTTCAACATCTTAGATACTCAGTTGCAGATAAAAGATGTGTGTTCTACTGGAACTTAGTCTTGGGATAAATTAATGGCAATGATTCCTACATCTATTAAGTTGATGGTGGACTCGCACTCTTCCCTAGTAATCTTAATCTGCATGTCCACGATCAATGGGTTTGGTCAACTATAGGTAACTATGTGTATACATCCTCATCAACTAACACTACCCAAAAACAAAGCTTCAGCGGCGCTTCTGTCGCGGCGGTTACCCCCAACCGTCGTCGCTCATTTCAACGCTCGCGACGGTTGCATTTAACCGCCTCCATACAGGAACACCGGCGGCGGTTCCAACTTGTGTTGCGGCGGTTCTAAATTTTAGGGAAAACGATAGAGCCGCGGGCTATTCTCTTTTCATTCCCCGCGCCACACTCTCTCAACAAGCCACACTCTCTCAAACAGTTAGGGTTTCGATTTTCCATTCCTCAGTTGCTATCTTTCTTCGGTTACCAGAGAAGCACTCTCTCAAGCAGCCACACTCTTTCTTCGGTTACCATTCCTCAAGCAGCCACACTCTCTTAAACTGTTTCAGTTTTCCTCATCTTTCTCAGTACAATCGATTATGGAAATCGCTAACAGAGAAGCACTGTAAAATCACGTACGATTGCAACTAAGAGAAGCGCTTCCTCAGTTAGGGTCTATGTACCCATCTTTCTTCAGGTACCATAACTGTCTCTGTATTCATCTTTCTTGTACGATTCCTCTCTGTACTCATCTTCTCTGTACAATCGATTTCCACTTACCTTCCACTTCGCTTTTTCTTGTTGCAACAGGTTAGGGTTGGTATCTTCATCATCTCAACCACGTGACATTTCTCTTCATCATCTCAACAACAGGTTAGGGTTTTTATTTAGTTTTGTACTATTGTTCATATTCGCTTTTCTGTACTGTTGTAATTCTTATTGTTCTGTATTGTTTTGTATTGTTTTGTAATTCTGGACTGATTTGAAAGTTGTAATTCTGGACTGATTTGAAAGTTGTTCTGTCTTGTTTGGTATTGTTTTGTAATTCTTATTGTTCTGTATTGTTCTGTATTTCATTTCATATTTACATGTAATTAAAATCTGATTTATTTCTACTAGTTCACTAAACTGTATGTAAATCTGCTTCAAAAAGCTTGAATGGATACATATAAAATAATAAGCATAGTGTGCAAAATACTAATTTGGACCTGTTTCGACGATTTATTTGGGTTTATCTACTATTAAATACCTTATTACACTGATATAGTATCATCATAATAACCTAGGTAGAAATACTGGTTCAGTTTAAAGGGAAGAATGATGTACTTGTAGCATATAAAGGAGTTCTTGTATCTTTGATTCCCCTAAAAATTCCTCGAATTGCCATAGAAAGAATAACAGCTGGTGCACCAAATGACCTCAATGTCAAGTATTGTTTTAACATAGGAGAATTCTGCATGCAAATCAAAATGTGGCAAGTATTGTTGTGCATGTGTGGAGCTCTAATGCATGTATATGTGACAAGTTGCTTTCAATTTATGATTGTTATGTTGTTAAATTCATTTTGAATTTTAAGTCCTTTCAGATTATGGAAGCAGTGACTGTAACACCCCTTTTCTACCCGGAAATTTTTTGACAAGAATCAGAGTTTTCTAAAACATTATTCACTACACCCACAAGGGATGCTACACTTACGGGTATATGCATGTGGTACCAATCATCACCAATAAATTAGCCAATAAGGGCAACATCACCTATATGAGCATCACCATCATCACCTATAGCTCCAACGGCCGTAGCCTTTATCACCAAAATAATGCATATGCAATATATGCGACACCATGAACAATGCACCAGAGACAATCAACAACAATAGACATTTAATTGACACAACATCACCAATATCAACAAGTGGTCATAGACCCATCACCTATCACCGTAGCCAATAAAATAGGCACATCACCTGTTACATCATCACCAATAACACCTACACCTATAGGACAGTCTAACAATTTGACCAACAATCACCAACCCTAAAGACACCAATAAATTTCCCACATCATCCATGCGGATCACATGAGATGGATCCGAAATATACTTCCGAAGTTGCGACACATGAAACACGTCATGCAAATTCGAAAGGTTAGGCGGTAAAGCCACTCTATATGCAACATTCCCGACTCTCTCCGAAATTTGATAAGGACCAATGAAACGAGGAGTGAGATTCTTCGACTTCATAGCACGTCCAACACCGGTCACTGGAGTGACTCTCAAAAATACATGCTCACCCGCTTGGAACTCCAAATCTTTCCTCCGCTTGTCGTGATAACTCTTCTGTCGACTCTGCGAAGCCTTCATCTTCTCACGAATCAACTTCACTTTTTCAGTTGTCTCTCGAACAATCTCCGGTCCAAGTACCACACTGTCTCCCGACTCATACCAACACAGCAGGGTTCTACGCTTCCGACCATATAATGCTTCAAAAGGTGCCATCCCAATACTAGAATGGTAACTGTTGTTATACGTGAACTCTATCGGTGGGAGGTAGGAATCCCACGAACCTCCTTGTTCCAAAACACAAGCCCTCAACAAATCTTCTAATGACTGAATTGTCCTCTCTGACTGACCATCTGTCTGAGGATGATATGGCGAACTCAACCTCAACTTAGACCCCAACTTCTCTTGCAAACTCTTCCAAAAATCTGAAGTGAACCTCGGATCTCTACCCGAAACAATACTCATAGGAACTCCATGAAGCTTCACAACCTCCTGGATATAAATCTCCGCCAACTTCGACACCGGATACGTGATGCTGTTAGGAACAAAATGAGACGATTTTGTTAACCTGTCAACAATCACCCAAATTGCATCATACCCTTTTGCAATATTAGGCAATCCTGTCACAAAGTCCATCGAAATGCTATCCCATTTCCACTCTGGAATTTCTAACGGTTGCATCAGTCCAGCAGGTTTCTGATGCTCAACCTTTGATTTCTGGCAAGTCAAACATGCATAAACGAACTGCGCCACATCTCGCTTCATACCAGGCCACCAAAACAACTTCTTCAGGTCTTGGTACATCTTAGTAGCTCCTGGATGAATACTTAACTTACTTCTGTGACTCTCTTCATGTCTGCATCATCGGGAATACAAATCCTACCACGGAACCTCAACACACCTTGGGAATCCTACCTGAGGTCCTCATTCTCATATCGATCAATCCCGACCGTCAAGTCTACCAGTTTAACATCTGATTTCTGGGCTTCTCTGATGCTGCCCAGAAAGTCATTACCAATCTTCAACATTCCTAACTTAACACTCTGAGGTGTCACTTCACAATCAAGACTCATATCTCTGAACTCCTCAATCAGTTCTAACTCCTTAACCAACATTGCCGACATATGCAAAGTCTTCCGGCTCAAAGCATCAGCCACGACATTAGCTTTGCCTGGGTGATAGTTCAAACCGAAATCATAGTCCTTCAACAGCTCCAACCATCGCCGCTGCCTCATATTCAACTCCTTCTGGTCAAACAAATATTTCAAGCTCTTATGGTCACTAAACACCTCAAATCTAGAACCATGGAGATAGTGCCTCCAAACCTTCAGCACAAAGACCACTGCAGCTAGCTCTAAATCATGCATGCGTAGGATAATTCTTCTCATGAACTCTTAACTGCCTCGACGCATACGCAATAACCTTCCCATCTTGCATAAGCACACCACCGAAACCCATTTTTGAAGCATCACAATACACCACAAACGACCCTTCCGGATTGGGCAACGTCAAGACAGGAGACATTGTCAATCTCTTCTTCAATTCCACAAAACTCTCTTCACAACGGGCGTCCCAAACAAAAGCCTTTCCTTTGCAGGTTAGCTGAGTTAACGGAAGTGCTAACTTAGAAAAACCTTCAATGAATCTTCTATAATAGACGGCCAATCCCAAAAAGCTTCTAATTTCAGTAGCCGACTTTGGAGCTTCCCAATTCAACACTGCTTCTACTTTCGACGGATCCACCGCAATACCATTACCAGAAATGACATGACCGAGAAAACTCACTTCCTTCAACCAGAATTCACACTTTGACAATTTCGCATACAGTTTCTTTTCCTTCAGTACCTCCAATACTAACCTCAGATGCTCTGCATGCTCTTCCTCCGATTTAGAGTAAATTAGAATGTCGTCGATGAACACCACTACAAATCGATCTAAGTAAGTATGAAATATACGATTCATATATTCCATAAATACTCCTGGTGCGTTGGTAACACCGAACGGCATCACCGAGTACTCATAATGACCATATCCCCACGGCGATACACTCGGCCTCACAAACTTCTTCTCGAGCAGATCCTCAAGTTGCTTCTTCAATTCAGACAATTCGGATGCGGACATCCTGTACGGCGCCATAGAAACAGGTTTGGTACCAGGTACAAGATCAATAGAGAATTCAACTTCCCTCACTGGCGGTACACCTGGAATCTCATCAGGGAAAACGTCAGGAAACTCGCGCACCACCTGCAACTCTTCAATGATAGCTTGATTCTCGACAGACAATGATGCCATCAGCGAGAATAACTGAACTCCTTCCTTCATCAACTTCCGCAACTGACTAGCGGATAACAGACCAGACTCCTTACGCTCACACTCAGCCACCACATGACCCTCCTTACCACAACGGTAACACTTCTTCACTTCAGCTTTGCACACGTTACTCTTGTGACCAGCTTTGCCACATTTGTAACATACAATGCTAGCAGGAGCATCTCCCCCACTAGTCCTCTTGCCAACAGCAGCTTTCTGTTTACCCTTACCAGCAGGAACATCATACGGTTTACCACGACTCTGAAATCTGCTCTTCTTCTCATTCCTAATCTTGTAGTGAGCATTGTTGTCTTCCTCATAAATTCTGCAGCTATCAATCAAGTCGGAGAAAACACGGATCTTCTGGTAACCAATAGCCTTCTTAATCTCAGGACGCAGCCCATTCTCGAACTTAATGCACTTGGAAAACTCAGCAGTAGCCTCACTGTAATGCAGATAAAACTTTGCTAATTCCACGAACTTAGCAGCATACTCAGTCACGGACATATTCCCTTGTTTCAGCTCCAGGAACTCAATCTCTTTCTTACCCCGGACATCCTCCGGATAATATTTTCTCATAAACTCCCTGCGGAAAACAGCCCAAGTGATCTCTTCGTTTGCAGTCTCCAATCTCTGCCTAGCCCCTAACCACCAGTCATCGGTCTCCTCTGCCAGCATATACGTACCATAACGGACCTTCTGTGCTGGAGTGCAGTCCATCACACGAAAGATCCTCTCCATCTCTTTCAACCAAGCTAAAGCCCCATCGGGGTCATATCTGCCCTTGAAGGTAGGCGGATTCTCTCTCTGAAAGGTAGCCAAACTCCGAGACCCAGCATTCTCACCAGCATTCTGCTGACCCTCCACGGCCTGAGCCATAGCAGCCAACGCAGCAGCAATAGCAGCATCGTTCCGTCCATCCATCTCAACAAATCACTACAATCATAAGCAACAGTTAGAACTAATTGACAATACTTGATCGTCAATGACACAATAACTTGACAACTTGGCCGGACAGACCGAAACTGCTCTGATACCACTAATGTAACACCCCTTTTCTACCCGGAAATTTTTTGACAAGAATCAGGGTTTTCTAAAACATTATTCACTACACCCACAAGGGATGCTACACTTACACCGTTAAAACATCACACGTCAATAAATAAAATTTACCATTAAATAGTACGACATATAATAGTAACTCCATCACCATGCAGCGGAATAAAATATAGGGTTCAACAATAATCTTAACATCACCATAAAACTTCAAAGATTAGAATAATAGAGACACTAGTAAAGCCTAGCGTTCATCCCCCCGAGTGCTACGTATCAGAGCGACGACACCGACTCTACTAGCGAAGGTAGACATGCCTTCACTCGCAATCACCTGCACGTTACCAACATAGGGGTAACATTCAAACAGAAGGGGTGAGATATCTAACATTATAATAGCATGTATGATAGGCAATATGCTAGAGTTACGACAGCTATATCTACCACTTCACAACAACACCAAATTACAATCACCAAGAATCATCACCAATATCATGAGTAAATGAATGAGATGCAACCCACACCAACGGGTATATGCATGTGGTACCAATCATCACCAATAAATTAGCCAATAAGGGCAACATCACCTATATGAGCATCACCATCATCACCTATAGCTCCAACGGCCGTAGCCTTTATCACCAAAATAATGCATATGCAATATATGCGACACCATGAACAATGCACCAGAGACAATCAACAACAATAGACATTTAATTGACACAACATCACCAATATCAACAAGTGGTCATAGACCCATCACCTATCACCGTAGCCAATAAAATAGGCACATCACCTGTTACATCATCACCAATAACACCTACACCTATAGGACAGTCTAACAATTTGACCAACAATCACCAACCCTAAAGACACCAATAAATTTCCCACATCAATGGTAACAACAATTTTACAACACCGGGGACAACGACAATTTACGACACCAGGAACAGTACCAATTTACAACAAACAGCGGCATTTGTTTATAGCAAACAGCAACGATAGCCTTTAAAAACAGCAACTCAAAAATGGAGACAGCAACCATGATTTTCCAGGAAAACAGCAACATAAAAACGGAGACAGCAACAGTGAATTTTCAGAAAAATAGCAACATCGAAATGGAGACAGCAACAGTGAATTTTCAGAAAAACAGCGGCATCAAAATGGTGACAGCAACAGTGATTTTCCATAAAAACAGCAACATGAAAATGGTGACAGCAACAATGATTTTCCATAAAAACAGCAACATGTAAATGGTGACAGTAACATCAATTTTTAGGAAAAACAGCAACATTTGTCCACTGTGACAGCAACATCAATTTTTAGAAAAAAAGCAACACTTGTTCACTGTGACAGCAACATCAATTTTTAGAAAAACAGCAACACTTGTTCACTGTGACAGCAACATCAATTCTTAGAAAAACAGCAACACTGCAGAAACTGGTGTAACACCCCTTTTCTACCCGGTAATTATTTAATAAAATCAGAGTTACAAAAATTTATTTCATACTTCGAAAAGAGATGTCACACATTAATCGTTAAATAAAACGTCTCATGCGATATAAATAACTTTGTCAAAAATACATCACCACGCAGCGGAAATAGAAATAAGTTTCAAAACAATAAAATCATGACGTCCTGAATGGACTCCAAACAAATAAAATGCAACAACCAAAGTTTAGCGTTTTTCCCCCCTTGAGTGTTACACATCAAAGCAAGGACACGGACGATACCGACTCAGAATAGCGAAGGTACCTAAGCCTTCACTCGCAATCACCTGCACGTTACCGCATAGGGGTAACATTCAAACAGAAGGGGTGAGATATCTTCAATATAATAGCGTAAAATGATAGGAAGTATGCTAGAATATGACAACTATATCTACCACTTCACTACACACATCAAATCATCAACACACGTCAAATTATGAACACCACAATCAGTCACCAAATGTCATGATAATGCATGAATGCAACCCACACCAACGGGCATATGCATGTGGTACCAAATCACCAAAATTTTGCCTGTAAATAGAGGCATCACCAAAATTGAGAGCTTTCACACCCGGCTCACCAATTCACCAAAAATTGAGCTTTCACACCCGGCTCACTAGTTTTAGAAAAATTGAGCTTTCAGACCCAGCTCCAAGACCAAAGGCCTTCACCAAAATAAATGCACATGCTGTATGCGACACCATGAACGCACACAGACAATCATCCAAAATAGTCACAATGTGACACACCAAAATTAATCACCGAATATCACCAAAATTGGGCTTTCACACCTAGCCCAACGACACCGAGAAACCAAACCACCCGAAACAACGGAACACCAAAATTTGGAGCCTTCACACCTAGCTCCTACAACACCAAGGTTTGACCCTTCACACCTAGCTCAAACCGCACCAAGACACCAAGAGGACAACAATTTCCAAAACATTTGAGACGCGATGATTTTCCCAACACCGAAGACAAGCGGCAATTTTCCAAAACATTTGGGACCACGACAATTTTTCCAAAGTATTTGAGACACGACAACTTTCTTTTTAAAGCATCACCATTTAACGACTACACCAACGGTTAACAATTTTCCATAAAAATGGACCACTTTGCCTCAGATTAGAATATTCAGCTAGGCCTCTGAATAAGCTTTCCAAAACATTTTGAAACGTCTAAATCGGACTCCCGAGTCAAAACATATGTCAAAAACAAAACCGGGGAAAAATTGAGGAACATCCTGAAAATGGCGCCCAGGCACTGGGCGCCTAGCAGGCAACATGCTGGAAACTGGCCAGGAACAGAAACTGGCGCCCATGCAACAAAAAACGCAACATGGCAGGATATGGCGCCCAGGGAGGCGCCCAGCAGGCAACACTGTAGGATTTGGCGCCCTTGGCGCCCAGACACAGTAGGGAACACAACAGGAACGCAACATGGGACAGGAGACACGCCCAGACACGGCGCCCGGGCACTGGGCGCCTAAAACAGCAACACACAGAAAACGCAACACACCCAGGATGTGGCCCCCATGGCGCCCATGGCGCCCATGGCGCCAAGACACAGCAACACAGATGGCACACGCACACACCCACCAGACACGGCGCCCATGCACAGAGCGCCAAAAACAGCACCAGAACACTACGCAACATGGCCAGGCATGGCGCCCAGGCACAGGGCGCCAAAAGCAGTTTCTAGGACAATGGCACCCATGGCGCCCTAGGGTTCAATAATTTCGTTAATTCACACCTAGCTCCTACAACACCAAGGTTTGAGCCTTCACACCTAGCTCAAACCGCACCAAGACACCAAGAGGATAACAATTTCCAAAACATTTGAGACGCGATGATTTTTCCCAACACCGAAGACAAGCGATAATTTTCCAAAACATTTGGGACCACGACAATTTTTCCAAAGTATTTGAGACACTACAACTTTCTTTTTAAAGCATCACCATTTAACGACTACACCAACGGTTAACAATTTTCCATAAAAATGGACCACTTTGTCTCAAATTAGAATATTCAGCTAGGCCTCTCAATAAGCTTTCCAAAACATTTTGAAACGTCTAAATCGGACTCCCGAGTCAAAAGATATGTCAAAAACAAAACCGGGGAAAAATTGAGGAACATCCGGCGCCTAGCAGGCAACATGCTGGAAACTGGCCAGCAACAGAAACTGGCGCCCTTGGCGCCCAGGCAACACAAAACGCAACATGGTAGGATATGGCGCCCTGGGAGGAACCCAGCAGGCAACACTGCAGGATTTGGCGCCCTTGGCGCCCAGACACAGCAGGGAACACAACAGGAACGCAACATGGCACAGGAGACACGCCCAGACACGGCGCCCAGGCACTGGGCGCCTAAAACAGCAACACACAGAAAATGCAACACACCCAGGATGTGGCGCCCATGGCGCCCCTGCGCCAAGACACAGCAACACACACACACTGGCACACGCACACACCCACCAGACACGGCGCCCATGCACAGGGCGCCAAAAACAGCAATAGAACACTACGCAACATGGCCAGGTACGGCGCCCAGGCACAGGGCGCCAAAAACAGTTTCTAGGACAATGGCGCCCTATGGTTCAATAATTTCGTTAATTCACCAATTCAAATCACCAATCCTTAATCACCAATGTCAATCATCATAATTTGTCACTCACAACACCAATCAATAATTTAATCGAACACCTAGCATGCGTTTAGTAATAACAACAATGAGCACCAAGTTCTAGAGTCACAACTATCACCAACAAATGTCAAATTTCAATCCAACCTAGTTATAATTCAACTAACACCAAATCAAACATCACAATCCATCAAAGGTTATTATAGGACCTATCCCCACATAACCCCTTCATGAAACCCCATTATAAGGAAGAACCCCACCCTTACCTTATAGTAGGAGAGCACCAATTCTCTTGATCGAGTCACCAACAAAACCTCAGCAACACAGCTCCTCCTCCTCCTCTTCTCCCTTAGGTGCGTCGAAACCCTTTCTCTCTTCTCCTCTCTCTATTTCGCCACTTTTCTTTCTTTCTCCAAGCAATTCGCAAATGAGCACCAAACCCTAGCCTAGGCGCTTCACCTATGCGCCTAGCTAGTGGACTTGGATCCCGGGCTTTCCTCCAGCTTAAGCCCGATCACTAACGCCATCCCCTAATATTCAATTACACACCTCTTAATCAAACGCTAATATAATTACACCAACTAAAATAAATAAATAAATAATTGAATACCTAAATATTTAATTAAATAGTTTTAATTAAATATTTAGGCATTACAACTGGCGCCCAGCAACAGGGCGCCTAGTGCAACAACATCACAACAGGAACTGGCGCCCAGCAACAGGGGGCCTAGTGCAACAGTGGCATCAGCAGACATGGCGCCCAGCAACAGGGCGCCTAGGACAACAGTGGCAACAACAGACTTGGTGCCCAGCAACAGGGCGCCTAACACCACAGCAACAGAATTAGACTTGGCGCCCAGCAACAGAGCGCGTAGCAGCAACACAGAAAATGGCGCCCAGGAGCAAGGCGCCTAGCAGGCCAGCAACACAGAAACTGGCGCCCAGGAGCAGGGCGCCTAAATCAGCAATAAGCACAGAAAATACTGGGCGCGTAGGGCGCCCTTCACAGCAACACAGAAACACACAACACAACACTGGGCGCCTAAGGCGCCACTTTCAGCAACCCAGAAAACACCCTGGGCGCCTAGGGCGCCACTTCTTGCAACAAACAAAACCGAACACCATGTCTGGGCGCCTAGGGCGCCACATCCAGCAACAACAACACAGGAAAACAGTGGCTGGGCGCCTAGGGCGCCACATTCAGCCTAGCCTACATAATGTTTTTGTACGAACGCATCAATCATCAAACACCAAATTGCACCGAGTCCCAAACACCAAATTTTCACCATGATCAACCAATTACAACCATCATGCATACATTCTAACATCAATAAATCAACACCAACAAGATCAAAGGGACAACATAGGTCCTATCTCCCACATAACACCCATCATATACCCTATTATAAGGATAGAACCCACCCTTACCTTAGATTTTCCGAACACGAGATCCTCTTGCACGAAAGCTCCAAAGAACCACAGCAACAGAGCTCCTCTCCTCTTCCTCCTTGGTGCGCCGTCCCTCTCTTCTCCTCTCTTCGCAATTCTCTCTTTTCTTTTCTTTTTCTCCAATAATGCGCAAATGATCCCAAAACCCTAGCTAGGCTCTCACTCATGCGCCTATCCATTGGGCTCTTGGATCACGGGCCCCCGTCTACTACTCAGCTTAATCACTAGACACCACTCCCAAATTTAAATAAAACACCTTATAATTATTTTAATACAACTATACTAATAAAATACCTAAATAATTTAATTAAATAAATAATTAAATTATTTGGGCGTTACAGTGACTATATAATATTCACTCCTGATTTGTTCAGTTACTTCATTGTGATGAATGCTCCATTTCAGATTCACCAAGAGCAAAGCTTAGAAATATCAGATACAAAAGCAGCCCCACACTTGAATTTCTTGGTGCATGAGCCACTTTCAGCGCAGGCCCACGTTTACGAAAGCTTGAATTTCTTGGTGCATGAGCCCTGAGTAGGTAGCTTTAATTTGCTTATAACTTGTCTATCTCTATCCTGCTAGATACCAACCACTAATGCATATGATGCCAACTCCGTGTGTCAACCTATTCAGGGTAGAAGCTTTGATGACTCTGAACCTTACATGTTGAGCAAACAGACTGCCAAAGCTCGCGCTCCTGAAAACACACTGAACAGTTTACCTGCAGACAAAGAGAAGTCTGGTTCTGTGGCAAAGATTAAAGTGGTGGTAAGTTCTCTTGCATATCTCAGTTTACCATTCATGTTTCATTTTTAATTTTTTAGTTCATTTTTCATTTAAAATGTTATTGGTGACCATTTGCTTGTAAATTGAATCTTTTTTCCTCAAAGACTGTATTCGCATGATAACCAGATTAGTGCTGATAGAACTTCATTTAGAATTCATTGAATTGTCTGAAAATGAAATTTACAGTTCGTTCTGATGAAACATTGATACTTGTGTGTCACTTTTTTAATGCAGGTTCGTAAGAGACCATTAAATAAGAAGGAGTTAGCAAAGAATGAGGAAGACATTATAGATACATATTCCAATTCTTTAACCGTGCACGAAACTAAACTGAAGGTGAGTTTAAGTGGCAATACGAACCAAACATTCAAATTGTTCCAATGTTGTGTAAGATTAGTTGATGTCATGCTGAAAGTGGCTCATGCACCAAGAAATTCAAGTGTGGGGCTGCTTTTGTATCTGATATTTCTAAGCTTTGCTCTTGGTGAATCTGAAATGCAAGTACATTGTGATGAATGCTCCATTTCATTAATGAGGTTGGGATTGGGATGTTTGAACCAGATGCTCAGTTTTTTGTATTTTAAATAATAATTTTAACTTGTAAGATTCAAGTTCTGTATGTAACATGTCTGAAGAGGTAATATGTTCTTTGGTTCTTTACGCAGGTATCTACATTACTTCTTACACCATTCTTTTCTCGGGTAATTTTGCAAATTCAGCTCCAACCCCAAGTATTTATTACAGGTACATTACTTCTTACGCAAATATTTACTTCAAGCATCCTGTGTTTGCCATTTACAGAGTACTTATGCTATAATGTTGAATTGCTTTGAGCCTGTGTACCCCAATTGGTTATTTCCTGATCTCAGATCTTATTGGACGTTCAATAAATGGTACAAAAATTCTGACTGCCCAAATTTAAGAAACTTGACTTTTATGTCGAATACAAACACATGTATGCGCAATATCCCCTTCACGGTGGGAAAAGTCTGTCTTTAATTCTATTATAAGGAATCAGTTACTGGAATTAAGTAATGGGTAATCTTTTCGTAAAAATATCAGTTAATTGATGTCATTTTTCATACGAAATTTTTACAATGTCAAATTGTATTTACTTGTTCTTTAGGTTCTCTCTCAGTGTTAAGGAATCAAGGTCCATCTACTTGTTCAGCATGTTCAGTTGCTTGCTCCTATAAAATCATATGAATCTTACATCATGCTTTTGTCCCTCTATCTTTTGTCCCTCTATCTTTGAATTGCCATTTTGTTTTATTACTTGTTATAGGATTTTATGAACTAGTTTGCTTAATAATTGTATTAAGTGACTAATTTGCTTGTTTTGATTTATGGATTTATTTTTACTATATTGGTTTGATGTCATAGTTTGATTTTGTTTTAACAATACTTAGTATATTATTTTGGAGCATAGCAATGATCTTAAGCAATGATCTTAATTGTTCTTCAACAAGGAAAACTGGTTTCCTGTTTTAATTTATAATAGTTATTACGTGCTTATTGTTTGTTTTGTTGCCCAAGCTCATGCAAATGGATAAGTCTTGGATTACAAAGCCGCGAAACACATATGAGTATGTGAAAGGGGTAAAGGAATTCATTAATTTTGCCTTTAAACATCGTGCGGTAAATGGGAAAATATTATGTCCTTGTCAAGAATGTGGCTTCAAAAAGAGGAGGACTTGGGATATGGTATATGACCACTTAAGATGTACACCATTTCCAATAGGATATACCTGTTGGTCCTATCATGGGGAGAAAAAGTCAAACCATAACGCCTCATGCAGTAGCACTCTACATGCAGCTCAAAGCACAACTATTGAAAATCCCATCCAAAATATGATTAATGATGCTTTTGGTGTTGATGGGCACTGTGCAAATGAAGTGCCATTTGCATCCAATGTAGAGTTTGAGAGAGATGAGGATGTGATGCAAAATACCACTCAAGAAGGGAATGAAGCCAAAGAATTTTATGAATTAGCAAGAGATGGAGAACAACCCTTGTATGAAGGGTGTACAAATTATTCAAGGTTATCTTTTTTGGTGAAGTTGTATCATATCAAATGCTTATGCGGAATGAGTGACAAGGCCATGACAATGATATTAAAAGAAACTGAATTACCTATATTGTTTGGCTTGTTTTGTAGTTCACGTTGTTGAGAATTTACTATATGCGACATTGTTTAGATATTGGTTCTAATTTTATTTATGACTATTATTTTTTCAGCCGGATAATTTGGAAACACAACATGGTCTGAGACGCTCTTCTGAATCTAGTAACATAGGACAACATGAAGCAGCACCATCACGGAGGATATCTAGATAAATGATTTTATTTTATTGTTATGAACAACACAAACATGATGCTCATTGGTTGTATTTTGACTTTATTAACTAAGTTGGTTGTATTTTGACTTCATTAACTAAGTTGGTTGTATTTTGACTTCATTAACTGGTTCTAGTTTGATGTTATGAAGTTAGTTTGATTTATAAACTTTAGAACTTTTGTATGTGTTTTTAGCATAAATTTAGTTTCTTTTAATATGTGTATTACCAAATAATTAATAAGTACATTTATAATATTCGTAAAAGAAAGATAGATATACTGAAACACAAAAAATCCTTACAATTACAAAAAAAAATTGATCTGTTGGCGGCGGTTCCAAACCGCCTCCATATTTAAATAAAAAATTAATTTTAATTTAGTTGGCAGCGGTTTCAAACCGCCGGTAACCGTGACGTGGAAAATCAGTTGGCAAATTGGCGGCAGTTTCCAACCGCCGCTACATCCGCGGCGGTTTGTGTGACGGTTGCTTGAACCACCGCTAACAACACCTCCCGACGCTGAAAACCACGGCGCTTCTGGCACCGCCGCGCCAGCCTTCATTAACGACGGTTTAAACCGCCGCCGCTGGCCTTTTTAACCGCCGCCGCTGACAGTTTTTTGCGTAGTGTAATAAACGGCTCACAAGACGTAATAAGACATGGGGGAACGATAATTGGCACTAAATATGAAAGTTAAAGGCACCTGCTAAGCTATAACCCCTACAAGAATAAATGGATTTTCCGCCCAGGACTTTCCGGCGGATTAGTGTCCGCCAGAACATTTCCGGCGGATTTTATCCGCCGGAACATTACCGGCGAATTTGTTGGATTTTCTGGCGGATTTATTTCCTCCGGAAATTTTCCGGCGGCTTATTAGGTATTTTCGGCGGATTATTGTGGAAGAAATATAATTTTAAAAAAAAAAAGAAAATCCGCCGCTAAGGTAATTTCCGGTGGATCAATAAAAACAGTGGGAATTTAAAATTTAAAAAATCCGCCGGTAAGTCATTAAAATCCGCCGGCAATGACACAACGGCCAAAATCCGCCGGAAACGTCATTTCCGGTGGATATTTTTGAAAATACGCGAAATTTAAAACTTAAAAAATCAGCCGGTAAGTCATTAAAATCGCCAGAAATCCCCTAATCCGCCGAAAATATATTCAATATGCCGGTAGGTGACATTTTCAGCGGATTTTTGGAAAATCGACCGTTCCCCCTTCTTCCTATATATATAACTTCTCCACATTTCTTCTTTACGCCCAAATTCTCTTCTTGATGTTCCTCTCTTCCTCCCTACGAATTCTCTTCTTCTCTCTACTAAATCTCTTCCTCTCTTTGGAAAATTTCTTCAATATGAGTTAGTTACTAATTGTGGTGTTGTTTGTTTGAGTTTGGTTTCCTCTTTTTTCCTCTTTGTTTGAGTTGGGGATTCGCATCAAGTCAGAGCCTTCTCTTCACTACTGTTAGCTATCAAAGTCATTAGTTGGTATAAAACGTTATTTGATTTTATTAGTTTGAATTTCTTTATTAAGTAAATATCAAATATTATAATATATTAGTTTATAAAAAATAAAGTAATTAATATATCAATATATATCAAAAAGTAATATTTGATAGTTTATTTCATTTACTTTGTTAAAAATAAAGTCAATGTAATTAATAAATCCGAAATATAATAATATATTAGTTAAAAAATAAAGTCCATGTAATTATTAATTTCTATTGTTTGTAATTTTTAGATAAATACGAAATATTATTAATTTCTGTTGATGTTAATTAAAATATCAATATATATCAAAAAGTAATATTTGATAGTTTATTTCATTTACTTTGAATATGTATGATATTTAATTTATTGATAATCAAAAATTGGATACTTTGTTTAAAACATAGTAATTTATAGTTATTATTGAGTCAAAATGTTATTTATGTTGTTAGTACATAGATCCCTAAATTATGATAATGATAATATTTATTGTAGTGTAGTACATAGATCCTGAAATTATGGATCGTAGTTGGATGTATGATCGATTATTTCCTGGAAGATCCGGTTTAAAGCGACGTTTTGTAGAAGGAGTAGAAGAGTTTATTTTTTGTGCTAAGCGTCATGAAGAATTTGCATAACAAGGCGGAATTAGATGCCCGTGCTTGAAATGTTCATTTCGATTTATAAAAAATGAAGAAGAAGTTAGAGTTGATTTGTACAATAATGGGTTTCGGCCAAATTATTCAATATGGAGTCGTCACGGGGAAGTAGGACCTGGGGTAGCTGCAGTTCCTGCGGTTAATGTTCCGGTTAAAGTAGTAGCTCCCACATCAAGTAGTTATCCAGTGACTACGACATCTGGAGGCCAAATTATACAACCGTTAGATGTTTATCAGGGAATGATATCTGACGCTGTTGGAGTAAATTTGTATTTTGAAGAACCAGAATATGATGCTGAAGAAGTTCCAAATGAGGAAGCTCAAGGTTTTACATGTATTTGATTGAGACAAATAAACCATTATTTGAAGGATCTAAAGACTCAAAATTATCAATGTGTGTTCGGTTGTTGGGTCTTAAGTCTCAATTTAATGTTGCTGAGTTGTGCAAGGAATATATGACCAAAATGATGTTGGATGCAACCCCCATTAGAGGGCTTTTGCCGCAGAATTGATTGTTGTGTGTCTGGTTGCATGCTCTATTATTACAATGAGTTTGGCATAAATGATGGAGAGTTGTCGGAATGCAAGTTGTGTGGAGAGCCACGCTATCGTGTGAGTAGGAAAGAGATGAGCAGAGGCAAACCGGTTCCACGAAAAACAATGTTCTATCTGTCGTTTATACCAAGGATACAGAGGATGTTTAATTCAATGGAGACCACGGGTAAAATGACGTGGCACCATCAAAATAGAAATAATTCTGGTGAATTACGTCACCCATCTGATGGTGAAGCTTGGAAGCATTTTGATCGTGGTCATCCAGATTTTGCTAGTGATCCACCCAATGTTCGGCTTGGTTTATGCTCTGATGGTTTCACACCATATATTCAAGCCTCGGCAACAACGTATTCATGTTGGCCAGTTATTGTTACCCCATACAACCTTCCTCCAGAAATGTGTATGTCTAAACCATACATGTTTTTAAATTCTATTATTCCAGGGCCAAGTAATCCAACAGCTGGTATTGACATATTTTTGCAACCTTTGATTGATGACCTAAAAAGGTTGTGGAATGGTGTTTTAACTTATGATGTAGCACGCAAACAAAATTTTGTGATGAGGGCGGCTTTGATGTGGACCATTAATGACTTCCCTGTCTATGGAATGTTGTCTGGATGGGGTACACATGGTAAGATGGCGTGTCGGATTTGCATGGTTGACACAAAGGCTTTTACTCTTAAATACGGAGGAAAAACTTCATGGTTTGACTCGCACCGTAGGTTCTTACCTATGGATCACCGATTTAGAAAGCATAAATATGCGTTCATCAAGGGGAATGTTGAAACAGCTGGACCTCCTCGTAGGTTGACACCAGAGGAAGTTTGGAATAGTGTTAGGGATATCCCTCCTGTGGAAGTCGTAGCGGGTGTTGTTTCTCGTCCAGATGGCTATGGACAATGGCACATTTGGACAAAAAAAAAGTATTTTTTGGGAACTTCCCTATTGGAAAGATAATCTATTGAGACACAATCTCGATGTAATGCATATAGCGAAGAATTTTTTTGACAACATATTTAACACTGTCATGAACTTGAAAGGCAAAACGAAAGACAATGAGAAAGCTAGGAAGGATATAGATCATTACTGCAGATGAAAGGATTTGTTGTTGGTTGAGCAAGGTACTAGGACTTTGAAACCCAAAGCAAATATACTTTATCTACCGAACAAGCGAAAGCAGTTTATCAGTGGATAATAGAGTCGAAAATGCCAGACGGTTATTCTTCCAATTTATCTAGATGTGCGGATGTGGATAATGGGAGGTTGCATGGGATGAAGAGCCATGATTGTCATGTATTCATGGAGTGCTTACTTCCTATCGCTTTTAGTTTGTTGCCAACACACGTTTTGAATCCGCTCATTGAAATAAGTCAATACTTTAAGAATTTGTGTTCTGCAACGCTAAAAGCTGATGATCTTTCAAAAATGGAACAAGACATCCCACTTATCTTATGCAAGTTGGAGAGAGTATTTCCGCCTGGTTTCTTTGATTCTATGGAGCATCTACCGGTGCATCTCGCATATGAAGCTAAACTTGGCGGACCTGTCCAATACAGATCGATGTATCCGTCTGAAAGGTCGGTTAATTTTTATAATATAAGAAACAAGTTTAAAATAGATGATTATTATGTTAATTAATATCATTTTCTCCAGGTTCATGGGTGATTCAAAAAGATCGATGAAAAACAAAGCTAGAGTTGAAGGATCGGTATGTTCTTCTTACTTACACCGTGAAACAACCAATTTTTGTTCTTATTATTTCAAGAATGAGTTTGCTCCTGGAAGCAGTCGAAATGAAATGGATACTGAATGTCCTAGACATCATTTAGCTTTGTCTGTCTTTTGTCTACCCGGTCGTCCATCTGGGAAGGAGTCAATTCACTGGCTAACAAATGAAGAGTTAAGTTCAGCACATGTTCATGTGTTGATAAACTGTACTGAGGTGCAACCATTTATTGAGTATGTTCCTCAACATTAACTATCGATCTTAATTAGTTAATATAAAGTAGAAAAATGTGTAACAGTTAATTATTTCTTTTTAGGGAATTCTTGTCATCAGAGGACGTAAGTGAGCAACAATCTTTTGCTCATATTAATGCACATTTTCCAACGTGGTTTAGGCAACATGTTTATGCCCTCCCACCAACTCCTACCAAACAACACTTGAGGAACATATCAGACAGTCCCCGAATATGTGTTAAAGAATGGCACAGATACTTTGTCAATGGATACAAATTTCACACCAATGAATGGTCACAGGGCAGAGAAACAGTCAATAGTGGAGTTTGCATGAAGGGTGTCACTGGAGGAGGTGAAGATAATTTTTATGGTGTGGTTGAACACATATATGAACTTTTGTACCCCCATCTAGATTTTAGTCAGAAGGTAGTGGTTTTTTATTGTAATTGGTTTGATCCGTCTGCTCGAGGAACAAAGGTGAATCCAAAGTCAAATATAGTGGACATTAAAATGAATAGTAGATATCGACTGTATGATCCGTTCGTCTTTGCACAAAATGTGAGACAAGTCATTTATGTCCCTTATCCATCAACGCGGACCGATAGGCGTGGTTGGTGTGTCGCAATTAAAACAAAACCAAGAGGTCACATTGAGACAAATGATGACACGGTGGAAGATGTGCCATATCAAATGGAAGATGTGCCATATCAAATGGAAGAGATGTCTAATGTAAATGAAGTGATTCAAGTTGAACCCATTACTCGTTTATGTGATTAGCCAAACACCAACGATGAAGTTGATGACGAAGAACATGCTGATGAAGATGCAACAGACCACATTGGTGTATCAAGAATTCACTCCTCCTATGATGATGATTTTGAGAATGAATGGGATTCCAATTAATTAGTTATTTTATGTTTCAACAATATATGTTAACCTATTTTTAATCAAGGATGTAATTTATGTTTGTTTAATTAGTATGTTTATATATTTTTGTTTAGTATGCTTATGTTAACTTTGTTTAGTATATGTTTGTTTGTTTAAATGTATATGTCTAGATACGGTCATGGCATCGTCTCATTCAGGATCTGATCACGACGACACATATGTTCCTCCACCTGTCACGGGTGATGGCGCCAGCACTAGCAGGAGGAAGACTTCTACTCGCCTAGGGCGTCGTCGTCAGCCTGCTCGTGTTGTTGTTTCTGGTGGCAGATATTTGCCACCACCTAGGTCTGAGGGTGCTAGTAGTAGTACTGCAGGTCAGTTAGTGATTCCTGATGGTACCGGGGGCTTAGCCCCGATAGATGTTGATGCAGATTGGGTACGCACATTTACTGTTAACCAGGAGGTGGTGAGGTATACAGCTGATGGTCGTATCATATTGGAGACTGCTGGCGATTCGTAAGTATTATATATTATTATTTATTAATTTATTTTTGTTGCCTTTTATATAACTTATATAATTTATTTTTCTTGCCTTTTATATAACTTATATAACTTTTATATAACTTATATAATACAAGTTTCTTCCTTCGAAGGCTACAGCTACCGCCATCACAAAAACAATTAAGGAGAATTTCACCGGCAGTTGGAAGAATTGAACAGCGGTTAGAAAACATAAAGAGGCAATTGCGAGGATGTTAAAATCATTCTTGGTAAGTTGTTCTACGAAATAATTAATTTGGTGTATTTATCTTATTGACTTGATTAATTAATTTGTCTTATTAACAACATTATTGTAAATTTCTTAAATAGGAAAAATGTACGTGGTTACCAGAGCAGCAAAAAGAAGTTGAGAGAGTGTTCCATAAGAGATGTTCCCATCGCTATTATGAATTACGGCGGGATGCGCGCAATAAGAATGTGAAGCCATCTTATATGGGAGACTCAACTTGGGCTTCATTCAGAGAGTATTGGGAGACACCAGAATTTAAGAATTATTGTGAGAAAGCCAAGAAGAACCATGCTTCTGAAAAATGTGGCTGCATACACACAGGGGGGAGTGTTAATACTGTAACCCATCAGAGGCGTTTGGTAAATTTATTACTTTATTACTTGATTAATTAATTATTTATAATTAACTAGTCATTTTCATGTGTATTAATTAATAACACTATATGTATATATATATAGGAGGCGATGCATCAAATGAAAATCACTTTGCCTGAGTTGCATCGCTACCTTCATATGCGAGAGGGCACTGGTGAGTTTGCTACAGATCGGGCGAGGAATATTCAGGTAAAACTACTTTTACAATTATATATTAATGTTTATTATTTATATTTATCTTTATATATATATATATATATTGTTTTTATTATATTGTATATTATTAATAATTAGTTATTTATTTCTTTGTTGGGTTATTTTTTCAGGAGAGCTTCCAAGATAGGCTGGCTGAGTACCATGAGTCACAGCAGAGCAGTGGGACAGATATCGATCCTGTGGAGGAGGCTAGAGTAGCTCGTGATATTTGGGAGAGAGCAGTTGGTCCCCAAAAGAGTAATCGTATGGTAGGATCTGGTGGTATTGGACCGGCTGCTTTCAGAACAAGCATTATTCCGAGTCTATCTTCTTCACATTCTGGATCAGAGAGTACTGGTCGCTCTTATGTTCCTAATTCTAGTGAGTTGAATGCTGTTACGCAATTGACCCAGCAACTGAGCGAGGCCCATCGTCAGTTTGCTGAGCGGCAGGAGCAAAATGAACGGGAAGTGCAGGCGCTTCGGGAGAAAGCTAGGATAGCTGGGGAGCGCATGGAGGAGCAGCCTAGGATATCTGCGGAGCAGGCTAGGATAAATGAGGAGCGTTTTAAGCTTTTGCAGGATCAGCTGATGTCTCAGCACTCGAGGCCATCATCATCACATATGCCATCCTACCTGCCGCAGCAGCATTTCGGCGGTGCATTTCAGCCGTGGCCTCAGCCCCAGTATTCCCAGCAGTATGCACCCCAGTATTCCCAGCAGTATCCACCGCAGCAGGTTCAGCACCACCAGCAGCAGCAATACCAGCTGTAGATATCTTGTGTTGCAGGCTATGTTTTGATGATGAAGTTGTTAAGAGGTTTTGATGATGAAAAAGACAAAAGCTAAAGTTGATAATAGTAAAAAGGACAAAGCCAAAGTTGATAGCCAAAGTTAATGAAAGTGACAAAACATCAAAGTCACAATCCAAGACAAACAAGCTCAAGAATTGAAGATTCAAGTTTAAGGGTAGTCCTTAAATATAAGGGTAGTCCTTAGGGTTTGGGTGTGTCTTAGGAAAAAGTGTAAGCTCTTTCAAAGGTCAGCTCGTATCTCAAAGCCTCACACACTCACAAGTTTTTCAAAGATGCATGCATACTTACGTAAACATACCTATCATCTTTAAAACATAAAAATCGATTTTATCTTGCATATACATTCATCAAAATCGATTTTCAGGCCAAACAGAAAAGGAAGAATCGATTTTCACTTCATGTATTTTCAGTGCATAAATCGATTCCTGAGCCAAACTTTTTTAAAGGAAGAATCGATTCCCACTCTTTTGCACTTAACTGAGAATCGATTCCTACATGTCTCAGGCAAGCTGAGAATCGATTCATACAAATTTTCACTAAGCACAGAATCGATTCCTAGCCCTTCATGGTTCTCAAGAATCGATTGTCCCTATTTTTCAAACAAGTCAAAATCGATTCCTCACTTAAATGAATCGATTCCTAGATCCAATGCTTTCAACAAAGAATCGATTCCTACAATATTTTCAACGTAAAATTGATTTCCTCATAGCCTATAAATAGGCACTGCTTCACGTTCATTTACACACAACCCATTTCACGAATCAGAGAACTTTTGAGAAAAACTCTTTACGCTTTTACTTTTGCTCGTCACGCACGGTTGGTCCGTCTGAGCTGATCTTTTGCTAAGAGTTAGTTGGGGTTGCATTCTTCAAGTTGTAATAGCTGCCTTCATTAGAGGTATTTCTGTCTTTACAATTGTTTATTATTTAAGTGTTGTGATTTGTTCTAGGGAGTGGGGTATCTCTCTAGGGTAGCTGTCTGTACTAGGAAGTGGGGTATCTTTCTGGGGCAGCTGATTGTAACAGGGGTGGGGTATCTCTTGTTATTGTTATATTAGATTTGAGGGCTCTCCATAGGTGGGGTATCCTAGGAGGAGAGTGCCTGAGTCTGTAAAGGTTTTCCAAGGCACCTGTAAGCCTTGTTTAGTGGAAAATCTCACAAGGGTGTGAGGACTGGACGTAGGTCACTAGGAGGTGACCGAACCAGGATAAATCTCTGCGTGCTTTCCTGCTTTACTGTTATACCGCTTTACTGCTTTATATTCTAATTCATTCGCTTCCACTTAACCTGCGCGAAAAATTGATCTAAGTCATTGAAAAAGGGAAAAACATTTTCGAAAGATCTGAATAGTTTTAAATCTCAATTCACCCCCCTCTTGAGACTGAAGCCACTTGGTAACACCAGCCATACCAGCACCCCCAACAGCAGTCACCCCACCAGCCCAACTCATACATCGATCTTAATATCGTAGCGATTAGTGCTTTTCTTGCATCAGATGATACTTATTATCATGATGATGAGTCAGGACAGCAGCCACCCCAGTAGCTTTGAATTGTTTTATTTTGTTGTATGAATATTTAAGTTTTCATTTGTATTTGTTATGGATATTTGAGTACTTTGTTCGATTTTAAATTTGAATTAAATTAAATCGTGTTCAGTTCAGACCTATTATTGTTTTTTATTTCGTATATTAGTAATATCGATATTATTAATTTTAATTATTATTTTTTATTTTAAAAAAATAATTTTAATTTTTTTTTTAATTAATTTAATTAATTATATAAAATTAGTTACTATATTAAATTAATTATTAATTTTCATTCCTAATTTTTATATTTTTAATAAATAAATCAATTAATAATTAAATTACGTATTAATTTTTATTTTTTTATCAATAACTAAAGTTTTTAAATTAATTATTAATTTAAAATAAATAATTTTAAATTGTTGTTATTAATTTAATTAATTATTTAAAATTAATTACTATAATCTATTAATTAATAATTAAATTAATTATTAAATTTTATTTTTTTATAAATAATTAAAGTTTTTAATAAAATAATATTAAATTTTTAAATAAAACGAAAATTAATTTCCAGCAGATTCAACGGGTTTTCAGGCGGATTTTTTTTTTCAAAAAAAAATTCCAGCGGATTTAACGGGATTTCCGGCGGATTTGTTTTTTAAAAAAAGAGTTTTTACCGGCGGATATTTCGGCGGTATTTCCAACAGATATTTCGGCGGGATTTCCGGCGGATAATCCGCCGGTAATGTAATGCGATTTTTTTGGGAGTTTCCGACCGATTTTTCGGCGGCACGAAATCCGCCGGAAACCGTTTGCTGCGAGCCGGCTACCGGTGCGAAAAGTCCGCCGGAAAGTCTAATTTTTCTGCGGATTTTTGACTTTTCCAACGGATTTTGCGTGCCGAAAAAACCAACTTTTCTTGTAGTGAACGTTTTGTACGGTTGTGTATGCACCAAGCTCTTCCCTCGATGGGGAACAGTGCAATGCTTTGTGACCACTTGTGGAAGATAACCCATGTGTTACACAATGTAAAATTCATACATAGGGAGATTACTACTCAATATCATCCCCATAGATCATCGCCACCTTGAATCAGTATTTGGTGGCATCCACCTGTCACTTGTTTCGCCCAGCTCAATGTTGATGGAAGTCGTTCTATAGGTGGGGAGATTGCCTCAAGTGGGCTTGTCTACAACGAGCATCACCAGTTGAATGGAGATTTCACAACAAAAGATGGGATAGGAGATGCTCTAATGGCGGAGCTGTTTGCAATTTTCCATTTCCTGCTTTAGTTGAGCATTTCCTCGGCTATTAGTGAGTCAGATTGTAATAACAATTGAACTTATCTTCAGCTAGGAAAACCATATTACTCATGCATATGCCTCCTATAGAGAGCCTTATGCCCAATTGACCAAAAAGAACATCAGGCCCAATTGACTCAATAAAACCCTAGAAATTAAAATATACTAATAAATATCAAATCCTAATTTTAATGAAAATAACTAATTGGCATTAAAGCCATGGATTCAAATCCTAAATTAAAGAAGACAATTAAATGACATTAAAGCGTTAGATATAATCCTAAAATAAAATACTACAAATGGAAATAAATTGCACTAATTTATTATTCATGATATTGTACTAATTTACTCTTTATGAGATTTTTCTTCAACTTCTACGTGTAGAACTTAGTTGCATGAGTTGATAGGAATTCCTTCGGTCAATAATAATGCAAGATGGCTACTTGGATTCAAAATGGTATAAGCCATTAAAGTCTTATACTCAATGAAATAATGATATCTTTATAAGTTTCTTTCCACATGCTTAGTAAACTTAGGATCACATCAACTACCGAGCAAAATATGCTAACAAGCATTTAAGGGGTATATTAGCTTTTTGAACTCTCCTCTTTTAAGGTCGAGAGACTGCTATGGTAGCCTTCTTTTTTTTCCTTTATTTCTATGCGCTAGAACCAAAGAATACATAAAGAATTAGTTAAGTAAATTTTGAATAACTAATAATAGTTTTTGTTATTTTTAAGCACAACGCATTCTTCATGCACAACGCATTCTTCATTTTGATGTTTCCTTCGTTATTGAGATTTATGTTTCTGTAACGTTCCTAAAAAAACAATTGAGCCGTCGTGCATAACGTCCAGAAATAAAAACAACGAGAATCAAAGCCGAGTTGGGAAATGAATAAATAATAAATAAAAAAAAGTTGAAAAGAGCTTAAAAAAACTTAATAAACATAATACTCTTCTATACTTGGACAATATATTATTAGGCAACGGAAATATAAATATATATTATAAATTAAATCTAAACAAAACTTCATCACATTGGCTTAGTTATATGGAATGAATTTCCAAAACAAATTAGTAATAGTAGTATGCAAGAAATAAAAAACTAATATTTAACTCTCTTAACCATGAAAATAAAAACCAATTCTTCTTCTGGGATTTAACTACCACCGGTCCAAACTTTTGCAGATCACTCAACAGAGGAAAAAAAGCTTCAAAGCTTCAGAATCAAACCATCAATGTCTCAAGTTGCTTTTCACAGCACAATCAGAATCTAACAAAATATCCTCAATAAAATCTTCCACTGAAACGTCTTGAAAATAATCATCAAATTGTAACAACGCTGAAGAAGACAAGTGCTTTTTATCAATTTTCACATCATCACATAGATGCTTATTACCCAAATACGTAGCAGGCTCATCAAACATAATGGAGAAATCTGAAGAAGTAGTTGAAAAATTAAACATATCATCCCACAATGGCAACAAGTCTTGTTGCAAAAACACATTACTTTCATCAAACGAAGTCGTTTCACCATTACACTCTTCAGCTTCACAAACCCTTTCCGGTTCAACCGGTTGGACCGGTTGGATCCGTTTTTCTGGTAGACTTATTTCCCCTCTTCGAATTCGGAGAACCGAAGTCGGTGATGAAAGATTGATAAACTCATCGCCCGAACAGGATTCCTCGCCCGAAGCAGAAACACGAGTCCTTACATTGAAGGCATTTATTTTTGATTTCTCGTCTTGTTGCAGTATCGGAAAGTTAGTTACAGCGTCAGCACCACGAAATCTAATCGCAGCAGAGTCATATTCCATTGCAGCTTCTTCAGCAGTGTTGAAAGTGCCTAACCAAATCCGTTGACGAGTTGCAGGATTTCGAATCTCAGCCGCCCATCTTCCCCATGGTCTCCTCCGTACACCGCGAAATTTTGTTCCGTCACCGGCCACGGTGGGAGTGGAGACCTTCGCCGGCTGATGACATGGACTAGTTTCTATGTTTCTCCTCTTCTTAGAAATATTACCGGTAACTGCAGGTGAAGCAACCGTTTCAATGTTGATATTGTTGATATAGCGCTTGATTCTTCGCCTAGCGAAAATTTCTCCTTCTTCATCGCTTGAAGAATCGGTAGCATCTGGATCAGTAAAAGAAATTCTAACAACTTTGAAGTTAATGTGATTTCCATGAGTTGGTTTCTTTGGTTTTATGAACTTCTTGGTGGAAATTTCATGGACAGTGTATTTACACCGATTACTCTGTTCCATGATATTATGTTACTGTGAAGGTGAAGAACTGAGGATTTTATTTTTTTTGACTTATAAAGCAATAGGAAGAGGTTTTGGAATTGGAATATAGAAAGAGAAACGTGAAGAAGAAGATTGAGGCTTTTGGATTGACACACTTCAAAAGCTGTTTAGGAAAAAAACTGACAAAAAACCATTAAAAGGATGAAAAATATAAAGGGAGGTAGTAATTATGTAATAAAGAGTATTAAATTGTGAAAGGTTCATTGGTAGGAATAAAGAGAAAAGAAGCTGAAAAAACTTTTAAAAGAGAATTACTGAAACGGTGAATATGGTTCTGGAGAAGACTTTCGTTGAAGTTTCTTTAAAAAGACACAAAAGGAAGGAAATCTTCTTGAGCTTTAAAAGGAAGGAGAAGATGCAGTTTCTATATATTGTTGTTGTGATTTTGGAAGTAATTGATGAGTACTAATAATACTAATATACAGTGTTTGAATTAGTAGACCGAAACTATAGTGAAGTTTTCAGAGTAACAGAGTGAGAGAAGACCGAAACACCGAAATTGCGGATTTATAGGATCAATCAGCCGAATTCAGAAAGATTTTATTTTATAATTTCCTCTTTTTCATACATAAATTAACTAATAATTATAAAATCTCATCAAATATTTTCTTTGAAAAAATTTCGCTGAGGTGAATAACATTAATATGCAACGCGCCGCATAATTAAGATATAGACAAGTGGTGTTAATTTTTTTTTTACAACGGTAGTGATCAGACCGTGTGTTAAATCTCGAATACAGTGAGACAGTCACGTGAGCAAGATACTCGATTTAATTTTAAATTATTCGGTCAAATTAATTTGACTAATCAAAAGTATCTTTTCTGTTAATTGATCTTTTCCAATTTTGGTAATAATATACTAGTATCAAGGATAGTAAAAATCTGAATAGGAAACATATCATTTTGTGCTGGCCAGTTACAACTGTGATTGTTCTGTCCTATTTGTGTGGGTCAATAAATTTTTTAGCAATTGTAAAATGTTTTAGCTTTTGAAAATGTCATTTTATAATTTACTTTTTACAGCTATAGGTAGAACTAACGTGACGGGAAACCTAGAACTCGCCGCCATATAGAAATCGATTCTACTACTACTCTCTGGGCTTCTTTCTGCTTCACTGTTACTGCAATCGAGGCTGAATCTACGCGCGCCAAACACTCGTGTGAAACACATCTTGCTTTTTTTTGGTTATATTGTCGTTAATGCGTAGTTTCCACCGGCTTTGTCGAAGACTCATATATCATATATGCCGAGAAACCCTCTCAATAGAAATTTTGCCACACGCAAGTGTCGAACCCGAAACCTTAGGAAAATAACAAAAAAATAGGGATTTGAGTTCAGTTACCACTTGGACCAACCATTATTGGCGAAACACACCTTTTGTTACATTTGAAGTAAAAAAATATTAATTAATCAATTATCAATTAATTAATTACAAATAAAGAAAATCAATTAGTATCTCGTACTGTATCGAGTGCACAAGAAGATACATAATCATCAAGTCAAAAAAAATACATAATCATGATGCACTGAAATTTATAAGGATTACAAAGGACATAATACATTCAAAAATCAGAGTTAAAATATTTTATTTTGATAAATAAAAGGTGCACAAGAATTTAAATTGATTTTATCTAAAGGGAAATTTAAATTAATTTTTTTGACGTGAAGGGAAATTTAAATTAATTTGATAAAAGCAATTTGTAAGCATAATTGATTCACATAATTATTGTATTAAAAAAATTGATTCAAAGAATTTAAGAGCAAGTTTGTTATGGTTTTCTTTTTTAAGAATAATCTCTTATAAAAAAATAAACTATTTCAGAAGTTTTCCATCTGTTTGTTACAACTAAAAATGAGAATTTTAAAATAATATAAAAACTGATTAAAATTGGATGTTGTTTAGAATAATTTCTCATCAAAATAATTTTCAGAAAAATAACTTTTCATAGAATGATTTTTTAAAAAAAGTGATTTTCATTATCTTACACAAATACAAAATAACTTCCGTTTTTCTTAAAAATCTCTGTAAACTAATTTACAAGGGCCCGTTTGTTACTGATTAAAAAATTAGTAATTTTGATGTTAAAAAATTTAGAGATTAGAAATTTTTAAGAAAAGCGGAAATTGTTTTTTATTTGTATAACATAATGAAAATCAGTTTTTTTTTTAAAATTATGAGAAGGTACTACTCAAAATAGCTTCTCATGTTAATCAATTTTTAAATTAATTTTAGATTTTCAGTTTTTTAAAAAAGTTGTAACATACAGATGAAAAACTTATAAAATAGATTATTTTTTAACACTAAACGGGCTCTAAATTATTCAACACCAAAATCACTTATTTTTTTATAACACATAAATAGATGTCCTAAAATTCTTGCTCAAATTAAACTTCTCTTTTAAAAATTTTCGTATAGTCAAAAATGTGGCTACAATTACCAAAAAATGTGGCTATAAAGAAGAGGGTATATATTTTTGTGGCAAAAATTTCATAATTACTTTTCTACGCATTTGTTTTTGTTTTTCTCCTCACTTTTAGGAAGGAGAATGCCGAATCAGAGGAGAGTATTACCTAGCTATTCAATATGAGTTTTGATCCTTACTTGTGGAACAAGTTATGAGAGAGATTGACATATATAATATAATAAATGCATTATCTTTTTGTCTATGTCTTTCTCTCATAACTTGTGTGACAAGTACTTGTAGGGATCCAAACTCATTCAACACTAGACTGAATTGGCGTGTGACATGGTATAAAATAGATTATTTTTTAACACTAAACGGGCTCTAAATTATTCAACACCAAAATCACTTATTTTTTATAACACATAAATAGATGTCCTAAAATTCTTGCTCAAATTAAACTTCTCTTTTAAAAAATTTCGTATAGTCAAAAATGTGGCTACAATTACCAAAAAATGTGGCTATAAAGAAGAGGGTATATATTTTTGTGGCGAAAATTTCATAATTACTTTTCTACGCATTTGTTTTTGTTTTTCTCCTCACTTTTAGGAAGGAGAATGCCGAATCAGAGGAGAGTATTACCTAGCTATTCAATATGAGTTTTGATCCTTACTTGTGGAACAAGTTATGAGAGAGATTGACATATACAATATAATAAATGCATTATCTTTTTGTCTATGTCTTTCTCTCATAATTTGTGTGACAAGTACATGTGAGGATCCAAACTCATTCAACACTAGACTGAATTGGCGTGTGACATGGTATGCACCTAAGGGTTTCAACACTAGACTGAATTGTCCCATAGCTCAGTTGGCGAGCTAAGGGACATGAAGGAGTTGCAAAGTTGCAAGAAGGAGGTCCAGGGTTCAAACCCCGGAAACTAACATTCCCCCACCCCCACTAACATTTGCTTATAAAAAAAAACACTAGACTGAATTGGCATGTGAAGTGGCAGGGACTGAGGGGAGTGTAACCATCAGAGGCCATCCCCAATAGAGCAACCATCATTTATAATTTTCTAATAAAAAAAATATTATTTCTTAATATGCACATATTCCAACCCAGCTTCTCTACAAATTTTACTAAGTGAGTCTCTCATTCTACAAAAAATAATTTTTATGAAAAACTACTCAACAACTTTCCATTTTAATCAGTTTTTAGATTCCTTTTTTTTTAAATAAAATGTAACAAATAGACGGAAAAATTCTAAAATAAATTATTTTTTTTCAAATAAGTAATTTTCTTTAAAAACTGTAACAAACAGACTCTAAATTATTTAACACTAAAATTACTTTTTTTTTATATAATACATAAAAGTGGGTCCTTAAATTGTTGCTCAAATTATACTTCTCTTGTAAATTCTTTCATATAGTCAAATACGTATTTGTGGTGTTGAGCACCCCTAGTACTCTTATGAATACAACATTCCTTATTGGAAAAAAAAACTACCAAAAAAATGTGGCTAAAAGGAGGGTATATATTTTTTGCTAAAATAACATAAGTAATTTCCCACGCATGTTTTTTTGTTTTCTCCTCATTTTTAGGAAGAAAAAAGCCGAATCATAGGAGAGTATTACCTATTCAACACTAGGTAGCTCAGTTGGCGAGCTAAGGGATACCGAAGGAGTGCACAAAATGAGTACAAGAAGGAGTTCCCGGGTTCAACTTCCGAAAACTAACAATATTCCCCCACCCCCACTAATATTGCTTATAAAAAAAAAACCTATTCAACGCTAGACTGAATTGGCATGTGATGTGGTAGAGACTCACGATTTCAACATTAGATTGAATCGGCATGTGATGTGGCAGGGACTGAGGATAGCGTGGGGCCTTCCCAACGGAGCAAGTATCATTTTAGTGTTTATTTGGGACCTACTTGTACACATCACTCATTTATAATTTTTTAATATTATTTCTTAATAAGCACATAATTCCTCCAATCCAGCTTCCCTTCAAATTTTACTAAATGGGTCTCTCATAAAAAATGATTTTTATGAGAAACTAGCTACTCAAAACAGCTTCCCATCAATTTTTAAATTCTCATTTTTTAAAAAGCTATAACAAACAAATGAAAAAATTATAAAATAGATTATTTTTTAAAATAAATTATTATTCTTTAAAAAAACTGTAACAAACGGGATCTAAAACTCTAAATTATTTACTCCAAAATTACGTATTTTTTCAATACATAAAAATATGTCCTAAAATTCTTGCTCAAACTAAACTTGTCTTGTAAAATTTTTCGTTTAGTCATATATGTGGCTACAAGGAGGGTATATATTTTTTTGCGAAAATTTCTAATTACTTTCCCACACTTGTTTTTTTTGTTTTTCTTCTCATTTTTGGGAAGGAAAATGCATCAAACGAGAGTATTAGTGTATTACCTATTCAACACTATATACTGAATTGACATGTAACATGGTAGGGACATGAGGGCTTCAACACTACACTGAATTGGCATACGATGTGGCAGGACTGGGGATATTACCTAGTCAACACAAGACTTAATTGGCATGTAGTGTGTGGCAGGAACAGAGCTAGGGTAGTGTACCTATGAGAGTCCAACCATCATTTTTGTGCTTAATGTGAGACCTATTTATACACGTCACTCATTTATAATTTATTAATATTATTTCTTATATCATTTTTCATCACATTCACCAAATAATTCACATCATTTCTATAAGGTCCCACAAAGAAAATAAAACTAAATTTACTCTATATGGTACTATTCTTAAAATCAACTACAATTATTAATACATATTTTATTTTTCAATAATGTCTTTTATTCGTGTAAAATATTTTCTCGTAAAAAATTAAATGATGGAAAATGATATTCTATGAAATACAATTATTGTTTAGGTTACATTACTGAAAAAAAAATGAAATTAACTATACTTTTTTCTTTTGAGGAAAACCGTTTTTAGCTTATATTTTATTTTATAGATTACGTCATTAATTACAAGATTATGTCTGATTGTTTCTTTTTTAATTAAAAATTACGATAGATGTAACATCCCCAATTTAGCTAATTTCATTTATTGAAATTAGTAAGAGGTTATGTTTAATTAATTAGCTAAATTAAGATGATTAGGCATAAATAATAATATGTCATAGTTGGTTAATTGCCAATGATATGAATGTGTGCTTGGATGAGTAATTGTTTGATTTAAAATGGTTTAAGTGGTTTTTAAGTGAGGATTAGAAGTAAGGGTTGATTGGTCTTTTCCCTAGCCTTTTACCCCAACTGACCCACACTCCCATTAAAAACAACAAAAACAACAACACTCACTCACACAACATTCAGTTGCTGAAAAACAGAGAGATAGAAGAGTTTGAGAGAGGAGAGAGTGCGAGAGTGAGAAGAGGAAGAAGTGGAGAGATTTCCTTCAATCCTCAATGCATGTAGCCCATTTCGGTGCCATTCTTCTCCTCTTCCAATTCTCTTTCCATCGATACTAGTTTTATGAGCTCATTCTCTATCTTTTCTTCTCCACCATTTTCGAATCCTAGAGCTCAAATTAGCTAAAAATGGAGTTTGAGGCATTTGGGTACTTGTAGAGGGTCCAAGGAGGTTCTATGTTCAGTTAGAAAGCTTAGGAGCCAGCTACATTGTGGATTAAAGTTCAAAGGAGGGGTTTTTTGTTGCTGGAATTCGAGTTGGTTAGTTTGGGTCAGTTTGGAGCGGTTTTGATAGTGTGGGAAGCAATTCAGGGATAGCTCGAGAGGTTTTGTTCGTGTATAATTAACTACGTGGTTGTTGTTGTGTGTGATTTTCATCGCAAGAGGTGAGTTCTATAGTCGCTTAGGGATGTTTTCGATACTGAGTTTGCATGTTTTCTGAGTCGAGTAACATTGAGTTTCGTTTTCATAAAATGTCGTCAAAACCGTAAATTGGAAATATGCATGTGTTGATGTTCATGAAGTATCGATTGTTTGACAATTATGTGATTGTTGTGATTATTGTTCTGGATTGGAATTAATGTTTGGTTGTGTTAGGAAATCGATCGGACTGGATATTGGAAACGAACGGAATGGGGATTTATTTGAAAAACTGCATTTCTGAAACACTGATTGATACGCACGGATCGTGCGCCCTTACGCACGGATCGTGCGCCCTTGCGCACGGGTCGTGCGCATCCGTCTGTCATTCATGCGCAAAACTTTAAAAATGCGCCCAGGTCGTGCGTCTTAGCGCACGGACCGTGCGTCCCTGTCTGCAACTATGCGCCATTTTCTTTGGAAATGCGCACGGGTCGTGCGCCTTAGCACACGGACCATGCGTCCATCTCTATTATCGTCTTCCAAAATGTGTTTTAAGCCATTCCAATTGGCTCCAAGTCCATTCCAATCCCTTCCCCAACCCTATGTATTGATGAAATAACCGTAATTCGCTTAATTAAGTGTAAGCATGTATAAGACATTGGAATTTATCAAGTATGTCAAATGTATGATAACCGATTAGGGTTACGAGTGAGAACACATGTACATGATAATGAAATGAAATGACTTGACATTATTCAAGGTATGTTAATGAAATTACTTGATATAATTCAAGGTATGATAATGAACTACTTGATGAAAGGATCAAGGTATGATAATTAATGTGATCGACATTAATTGGGGTGACGACCCCTATGATAACACACTAGGGGAGGGAAGTCATGAGCCCACAATGAAAGTAGTGGATTGGGTTCATCGGGGGACTTAAACTGCAGGTCTCCGGTGTTGTGTTAGTATGAAATGCATTCCGTAGTCGCTTAGTAGGGCTACGATTTGAAAGAACATATTGTCACGTAGTCGCTTAGTAGGGCTATACGAGTACAAAAGAATAAAACATAATGAATCGCTAGTGTTAGTAAGGGGTCTCGAAAGGGCTCACTGAGATAATGTTTATTTCACCCTTTAATGTTGTTGTTTTTCAGAGAAACAGGGAAAATCGAAAGCAGTGAAGCATGGCTAGATGATGTTCCGCACGATGATGTTCCGTACTTAAAGTTGTATATCAGTTTCCGCTTTATTTCTCTAATTGGATATTGAACCTTAGGAATGAGGCGAGGACGTCTAACTATGAAACTTAAGTTTTCTATGTACTTCCTTTGAAGTGTTAAATTATGAGTGGCACTTTGACATGTTTAGTCAAAGTTTTAGTATTGTTTAATGTCCATAAAACAGGAATAATACTCTGATGTATGCTATGAAAGTATATTCTGGTATATCCACTAGGTGTGATATGTCGGGGTGTTACATTATGGTATCAGAGCAGTTCGACCTAGTCGGGCTTAGTTTAGTTCAGGGTTGAGTCGATTCCTTGTTAGTCTTGTTATAACTCTACTTGTGATGCTAAGAGACATTGAGCCTGATCAACTCAATACTTGGTGCATCATAAGCAGAATTATGGCAGGATGATCAAGACGTAATCCTCGACCAAGACCGAAGTTCCTTAAAAACCCGTTTCATCTTAGGGAATGGAGAACCTGAAGTGATGGAAGCCTAACATCAGATAGATAAGGTAGAAAAGATTTTTGGAACTTTTCAAAGTAAGAATGAAGGGAAATTTTAGCCCTCTAGCAGGGTGACCTGACAGTAGAACAGTACACTGCTGAATGTGTGAAGTTGTCCCAGTTGTATTGGTTGGCTACCTATGTACTGAATGATCAAGAGAAGCATAAAGGGAATATTGGAAAGGAAAGTAGAAGGTAGCTGAACCATCAACTCCAAATGCAATGTCAAAAGGTAACTTCAACAAAGGAAAGAAAGTGCAATCGTCTGATTTCTCAAAGTTCAGCAAGTGTTCCAAATGTGGAAGTTCCACCAGGGTGAATCTCGTATGGACTCCTATCATTGCTTTTATTGTAAGGAGGAGGGTCATATTACTAATGAGTGCCCAGCAAGGAAGAGGAACAGAGAGGATCAAGCTGCTCCCTCACACGGGAGAGTCTACACTCTGGGTGCTCAAAAAGTCAGTCTTTACTCTAAGGTGCGAAAGCTTATGTTATTATGTCATCTGCATCAACTGAAACTGGTTTAGATCTATCTTCTGTACAAGTTGTTAATGAATTCCTAGATGTATTCCCAGATGAAGTTTCTTCTTTGCCTCCGGATCGTGAGGTAGAATTCTCTATAGAATTGGTCCCAAGCACATTGCCGATATCTATTGCTCCTTATCGAATGTCTCCTTTAGAGTTGAAGGAATTAAAATCCCAACTTGAAGAATTAATATCCAAGAAGTTTATTCGGCCTAGTGCTTCTCCATGGGGTGCTCTGTGTTGCTTGTTAAGAAGATGGATGATGGGAAGAATGAGGTTGTGTATTGATTAGCGCCAGTTGAATAAAGTCACCATCAAGAATAAGTATCCGTTGCCAAGAATAGATGATCTGCTTGATCAACTTCGAGGTGCTGCAGTATTTTCAAAAATTTATCTAAGGTCGGGTTATCATCAGATAAAGGTAAGAGCTTTAGATATTCCGAAGACAGCTTTCTGTACTCGGTAGGGACATTACGAGTTTGTAGTGATGCCCTTCGGTCTAACTAATGCTCCAGCGGTATTCATGGATTACATGAATCGAGTATTCCACCCGTACCTAGATCAGTTTGTAGTTGTATTCATAGATGATATCTTGATATACTCGAATACCATTGAGGAGCATGTTCAGCATCTCCGCATTGTTCTGAATGTACTCCGAGAGAAGAGATTGTATTCCAAGCCTTCAAATGCGTAATTAGGGTCACTAGTGCAAAAACAAGAAAAGAATTGGTGATTTTAAGTCGGACTCCCAAATATCCGACTTAAATGGTGGACGCGGTGGCAATTTTGTAATAAACACGCGAAAAAAATTCTGGCGTTCACCCTTTTAAGTCGGGCAACTCTTAGGTCCGACTTTAAATGTGTAATCTATTTTTTGCAAACAGCACATCTCGCGCTGCAAGTTTTTTTTATTACTTGCGTTTAGTATTTTTTTATCTTGCGTTTATTATTATTTTTTTACCAAAAATCAAAAGGTTAAAACAACCCACCCTTCCATTCCATCACTCTCGATCGATCTCCACCAGTTTCGACCCTCACAACCCTAAACGCAACCGTGAACCCATCGGTTTCCCTCTCCACCAAAACAACTGTTCCATTCCATAGCTCTACCCATCACTCTCTCTGCCGAAGCTCCCTCTCTCTGCCAACTCGCCGTCACGCAACAGTGAACCCTAAACGCAACACGCAACACGCAACAGTGAACCCTAAACGCAACAGTTCCACGCTCTTCCCAACACTCTCTCTGCCGAAGATCCCTCCCTCTGCCAACTCGCCGTCTTCCTCCATCGCTCTCTCCTCTCTGCCGTGGTCTCCATCCAGCTCGTCGTCCACGTCTCCCTTCCTCTCACCGTCAACGTCTCTCTTCCTCTCACCGTCAACTTCATTGGTTGGCTTTCTTCTGATTTTTCTAAAAGGCAAACAACAACTCTTTTCTGATTCATTTCATGAGTTGAGAATCTTCATTAAGATGAGAGCTATTTCTATGTTTGATTGAATTAAAGGAATTCATATCTCTCGTTACATCCTTAGGGTTTTGTTATATGCCTTATTATTTTGTGAAATTTGTTAGGGTTTAATGTTTTTTGACTGAGTTTTAAGAATTGATAGTTTTACCTTTCTAATTTTGCAAGAATCCGGTTCAGGAGTAAGCACCTTGCAATCTTTCTTATTTAATTGATTTGACACCATTCATAGTAAATGTTGAGGCACCACAAAAAATCCTGCACTTGTCTCATATACTTGAAATTGATATACTAAATACAGTTTTTCGTATTTCAATTTTAATGTAAAATAAAATGGAACAATTGGTAAAACATTTAGCAGTAATTTTAGATCTCTAATACTCTTATCATCACATTGATTGGTTTTATTCTTCTTGTAATGCATGTATATATGTGTCTGTGCTAATGAAATGTGGTTGGTCTTTGGTTGAGTTAGTCTATTTTAAATGGAAACTTAACGTGCTGTGGTTATTCTTTGCAGTGATTATCTGTTCAAGCTCCTTCTTATTGGAGACTCTGGTGTTGGTAAATCACGCCTTCTTCTAAGATTTGCTGTAAGCTGTCTACCTTCGTTTTCATTTTCTCTCGAAACCCTAAGTTTTCATGATTCGTTTTCGTAAGCTTTTCGATTTTGTGAGAAGTACAAATGTTGTTGTTGCACCTCCCTTTGTGTACATCGACCAACTTTTCGTTTTCTCTTGATGTGTTTTTTATTTTTACCAGTTTATATTGTTATTTTCTGGTAAGATATTAACTGAAGGTTGTCGTCAACTCCAGTTTTTAGGAAAGAAAGTTGCCCATGCTTTGAGCCAGGGTGTTGGAGTGATTGCATGCATTGGGGAATTGTTAGAAGAAAGAGAAGCTGGGCAAACTTTTGATGTCTGTTTCCAGCAATTGAAGGCTTATAAAGGTGAAAGCTATGTTTCTTTATTATCAATTTTCTTTGGATTGGTTTTGCTGATTGTTTACATAACATTCAGTATGTACAGATGCAGTGCCTAGTTGGGATATATTGTTATTGCATATGAACCTGTATGGGCCATTGAAACTGCCAAAGTGGCCATTGGAACCGTTATCATTGATCTTCTAACTGTTTCTTATCTCTTTTCCTTTTTGTTGTAGGTTTGATTCAATAATACATTTTACTGGACTGAAAGCAGTTGGTGAAAGTGTGCAGAAACCATTGCTCTACTACAACAACAACTTGGCTGGGACAATCACTCTATTACAAGTCAACAACTTCAAAAGAAAAGACAAATAAATGATGCACTAATTCTCATTTTCATCAATATAATAAAATACTAAGGTAGGAAGCATCACTAGCTTTTAAGCATGGTCTTCATGTTTCATTTCAATCTCTACTTATCTTTTCTCTCTTGCATTCTTGGCTCTTGATATATTTTGTAGGTACTGTAATCAGAGAAGATATGGGTTTCACCTTAGAAAAGGTTAACACAGATATGTTGGGCTCTGCTACCAAGGTTGTCATAACAAATAATTCTACCTTAATAGTCACTGATGGAAGTACTCAAGCAGCTGTTGAACAAAGAGTTCAGCAACTCAAGAGGCTTGTTGAGGTGCAGAAAGAACTTAACCATTTAAAAATTATCACATTTCACACTTCATCAGTGTCTAGTAAATTAGAAGTAACATTACACATGATGTTACATATTTTGCAGAATACTGAAGAAAATTTCCAAAAGAGTATATTGAATGAAAGGATAGCAAGAGTATCAGGGGGATTGCCATTCTTCAGGTAATATGAATTTGAATGAAAGGATAGAAGATGCCTTAAATGCTACCAAGGTAATTCTTTTGCTTTGCTTTAAATTTTAATAATGTTATTTATTATCATTTAAGCTTCGAATTTCTATTTGAGAAACTGTATTCTGTAAGAGATTGAGGCTTGTTATGTAATGCAGGTTTTATCAGATGATAACATAAATTTTGGTTACAATGCTGCTACAAACTGTTATGAGGATCTCATGAAAGCTAGGATCATGGATCCAACAAAGGTATAAATAACCATTTGAATGTCTTTCACTGAATAGAATAGTGGATAGATATCTAAAGTTGGCCTGAATCTCATCTTTTATTTGTAGATTTTGTACATATACTGGAGCCATTCTTGAAAATCATCACGTAAGGATTCTAAACCTTTCTCTTCACTTCTTCAATTAAGTCTTTGATGTGTCTTTTCATCCCATCATTTTGAAGTTGATGAATAATTTAAGAATTCCTTATCCTCTATATTCCTTGTAATTCTCTTCTGTTTGTTTTAATGAATTTCTCTTTTTATTAGAAGATAATTCAATGGCTTCTCATGATAAAGAAAATGAGATTCAACTCACTGAGAATGATGATAAGGAAAATGCTTCAGCCACTAATAGTGAGCACATGTAAGGAATTTAATTTTTCTCAAAACTTGTATTATTTTGGCTTTGTTTTGCGTTTGATGAGATCAATGAATTGTTGGTGGTAGTCAGACTCTGAGAAAGTTGAGCCTAGTTTATTTCTGATGTTTTAATGTGAAAACATAGACTAGCATTTGGATGTTCATTGAATGAAGGTGAGATTCTGTTGTGGTGATGTTGATTTCTTGTGACTGAACTCTGCCCTAAAGCAGATTTTTAGGTACCTGATCTGATTTCCAAGACCTAGAGAACCAAGAAGGCCAGTATTTTGGGAAATATGGTATGTGGTGTTACTGATTCTGAATATTCTTGTTTTTTATTTTTGTATATTTCTTATTTTTGTTAATTTTGTAGATACATCTTGTTTCTTGATATTCTGACTTGGCATATCTGTTCTTGATATTATTATTTAATATTATAGTTTGAGTATAACAATAATATTCTGACTAGAAAACGTCTCAAATGCATAGATACCTAACAGAACAATTGAGCTTAGAGATATGAAATAGAATGTCTACACCTTCAGCAACAATTGATGTGAAAACATAGAGCTCTAAATTGTAGAGAGATCAATTATGTTGCTACAATTTGATGAATTCAAGAAAGGTTTAATGAAAAGTAAAAAGTCAATTTGAATTAGTTGTTCTTTAATAGAGAAAATAAAATCCAGCAAATTTTTTAAAACTTGACAAAATAACTGGACTATGAACTCTTTTGTTGGTGGCTACAAGCGAGTAGAAGGTGCTGCTGTGAGCTCTTTTTGCCACGAGATGGGATTTAAATATGCAATATCCTTTTTGGTGGTGAAATCGTAACTACGTACAGCAATGGAAATTTGCTTTTGCTTTGCTTTGCTTAATCTTAGTCTCAGCCATGAAGTGTTTATGGATAGAAAAGGTAGTAGCTAGGAGCTTGTTGTGGGATTGAAGAGAAGTTCATAGAAGATCCTAGTATGCATCTCTGGTTCCTGCCATCAATAAGGAGTTATGACAGTTCTTAGAGAGTCTTTTCTCTTCCCTTGGTTGCTGCCTCTGTTTTTGCCAAGAACCAAACCTCTAACCATGTAATTTGGTTCACACGATTTAAGATTAATACCAAACAAAGAGAATGACAGTAATAAATGCTAAATCAAGAATATTTAAGGAAATAGACTAAATCAAGAATGACTGTTGACAGATTTTTAATCTCTGTTGCTTGGGATGATTACTTTTTAGATTAGCTATATGCTGGGTGATATTTTAGTTCGCTTAGTTTATGAACAATGACCTTTTGTAGCAACTTCACATGTGAAAAAAAATGAAAGAGGGAGTTGAAATTCATATATAAATATCAATTGTAACTTAAATGTTTAAAGTTCATTTCATCAAGGAGATGGAAGGGAGGGAGTATTCTGGCTTGTACAAGAATTCAAGTGAGGATCTTTTCCTATTGATTCAGTAAGTAATGCCATTTCTTTCACTATTATTAGAGATACAAATTAGCTGCATTAGTTAAAAGGTTAGTTAGTTAGTTAGTCCCTGCTCTCATTGCTATGGTAAACCATGTTTATGATTCTATATTGATTATCTTGTTTGCTTCATTTCTAATTAAACTTCAACTCAGTTGACACATTTTGGTTTGGTTTCCTAAAATTAGGGTTACAATTCATCAAGCAAAGGGCTTTATAGTCGACTATCACATAGGTGAGTATAGATGTTAGTAAAATATATGCTTTCTGAAGATGTGTGCTAAAAGTAATCTGAATATTTCAATTATCAGTGTTAATCAAGATACTCAGTTGCAAATTAATGCGGCTTACTACTAACTGTTATTTACCATTTTGATTCTGTTGTAACTGCAGAATATTCAGTGTTAATCTTACTTTGCCATTTTAATTCTGTTGTAACTGCAGAATATTCAGTGTTAATCTTACTTTGCCATTTTAATTCTGTTGTAACTGCAGGATGTCCACTGAACTATCTAATTTGTCCAATCAGCAAAATGCATGTGGAGTTTCTGAAGGAAGAAATATGCAAGATGATCCTACGACTAACAATTTTTCGGCTGATTTCGATCAATTTTCTATAGGGTAATTGTATTAGCCTTCCAGTAAAGGGTTCACAGAACCTGCTATATCTTTGTTGTGATAAAACTTGTAACCAATACAGTTATACAATTATTTGATTAAGAAAATAGTTCATAATTTGGTTTTCTTTCAACTTTTGCCAGAGAACCGGTTGATAAAGAAATGCAATCTAGTAATATTTGATTAAAAATTGGTTTTCTTTCAACTTTTAAAGTCGGACCTTTCTGTCATCCGACTTTAAAATAACACTTTTAAAGTCGGAGTTCAGAAAAACCCGACGTTAAAGGTTTTCCACAGAGGCCAGCTAATCAGAAAACACGCCATAATTAAAGTCGGACGCACTAATAGTCCGACTTTAAAACGTACTTTTTAAGTCGGACCTTAACCCGACTTTAAAAAAATATACTTTCTAAGTCGCTTTGATAGAAGTCGGGTGAATGTCCGACTTTAAATGTCTGAAATATCTGACTTTGAATCTCATTTTTCCACTAGTGGGTATTCAAGTTGGTCAGTCGCGGTGTTTGTTGTCAGTGGTATGCAAAGCCACTCTAAAGTCAAAGTCGGGTTAAATGCGTAATTAGGGTATTCAAGTTAGCTAAGTCGTCCTCGTACTAGCCTTCATATTTTGACCCATGAGTATTCGGTCTAAGAAAGGCCGACTAACCGACCGACAGACACATATATAGTCGTTGCGAAAGTGATCCATTAATATAATTAGCCGAACCATGTTTTTTTTAACGTGTTAGTCGAACCATGTTATGAAAAACCTTTTGCGGCCAATGAGTATGCATGTTGGGCACAGTACGATGATAAAATACAACTTACAACAGTTTGAAGCAAATTTATTGACAGAAACATACAAAATTAACTTTAGCTAAGGATATTATACAGCTTAAGAAAGTGAAAGACAACAATATACTCAGTACTAAAGTTTTGACGTTTATTTTGTCAATTTTGTAAAATCAATATATATTTGGAATATAGGTTAATGGGCCAAGTCCGGCCCTGAAAAAAGACCAAACAGGTAAACTGAAACAGTACGTAAAACAAAGAAGCCGACTTGTTTGGTTCTATATAAGGATTAAATAAAAGATAATACTGAAAATTATTGTTCAAGAATAAATATACAGAAAAGGGAGAATAAAACAGAAAAAAATAGTCAAGGACAGCATTAATACTCTTGACCTGTCTCTCATAAGTCCAGCTAGGAAAAGCATTCTTATGTGTCACCTAATATTTGGTAGTTAGGCTTTCTTAACCACAATTACCAGAATATCAAAATAATAATGAAAGTTAGATGTTAATTCTGCTATAAATTAAGAGAATGCTTTGGCCGTTTTAAATTCAAAAGGCAGTTTTGGTTTATGCAATATCCGTTAGTGGCGAGAATATTACATGCCGAAAGATTGCAGATATACTTTTTTGTTCTCAATTATTATTATTATTATTATTATTATTATTATTATTATTATTATTATTATTATTAATATTATTATTATTATTATTATAAGAAAAAATATGTACAAGTGAATTTAAGTCCCACTAATTTTTTTTGATGTGAGATAAATGTAATGCTTTTTTTGGATATTAATTAATTGTGTTCTGGACTGGACCAAGAGACTCATTCAGCACTCAGACATGGATTGACCCAATCACTTTGATCCATATCCACAATACACAAGCCCATTCATGACTCTCATACTTGGATGACTCAGATTCACTCTACCGATCCAACGGCCCATCACGGACACAATTCCCTATAAATACTGGCACACATTGCCATAAAGAGGTAGATTCTCATTCCTAGCTAAATCACTCATCTATTCTCAATACTGACTTCAGCGTCGGAGTGGCTTCGCAGGTACCCCTCCCGGGCTTGCACTAACCTCCGGTCAGGCAGCAGGTGACCTACAAATTGCAGTCCACCCAATACTGCAAGGTACAGAACAAAATGTAACTTTTTTTATAACTCTTCCAAGAGTCGAAGATTTTTCCTGTTTTGCACGGTAGTTAAATGCACTAATTTTTTTGATTTCGTAAAAAATGAAATATATTACTAAACTAACTTTTTTTTTGACAAAAGAGATCTACTTCATTTCATTCATGATAGTTGTAATAATACATGCTGGATTATCATAAAGAGTCTGAGATGAAGTTGAAAGTAATCCTACCCTTGCAAGAGTGTGAGTCACTTTGTTAGCTTCTCTCCTAGAAAACTCCACATGAGAGTTGTTGCTAAAAAAAGTAAAAGTCTCCTTACAATGATTTAAAATACAACCATAATCCGAATAAAAAGAGGAGCACTTGTTGAAATCATCCACCACCACTTTGGCATCAAGCTCGAAGATCACACGTCCTTAAACTCAAGCTCCCGAACCCATTCCATCGCTAGCATGAGACCCAATGCTTCACCTTTGTATACTTCTATAATTGGAGAGAAGGAGTACGTGTTTGCAGCAAGGAAGATCCCATTTTCCTCTCAGAGACACAAGCCAATACCCACCTTAGTACCTCCATTATCAAAAGCAGCATCAATATTGCACTTAACAAAACCATGGGCGGTTTCTGCCACTGAACTGAATCCCCAGCCCACTACAAAAAAAAACGCATATTAGCGAGGGAATTAGCGAGGGAATTTTTAGTCCCTCGCTAATTCTGTCATTAGCGACAATTTTTTAGGTCCCTCGCTAATCAGCGACGGATTTTCAGTCCCTCGCTAATTCCCTTGCTAATTTCTAATAGTTTTCAGATGATAGGACTTCGTGCATGTGTTTAGCGACGGAATTGTCAGTCCCTCGCTAATTCCCTCCTCTCACACTCTTCTTCTCTCTTCACTCTTCCACCATCACACAAACACCACCACCTCCTCACACTCTTCTCTCTACCCTAATACCCTTCACCACCACCACCACTACCACTCGTTTCTCTCTCTCTCTCTCTCTCTCTCTCTCTTTCTCTCCTTCTCCCTTACTATTCTCCTTCTCTCTCTACCATAATACCCTTCACCACCACCACCACCGCCACAACCACGACCACGACCACCACCACACCACCACATAGCTCATTTCTCTCTCTTTCTCTCTCTCTCTCTCTCTCTCTCTCTCTCTCTCTCTCTCTCTCTCTCTCTCTCTCTCCTTCTCTCTCTACCTTAATACCCTTCCCCACCACCACCACCACCACACCACCACCACCACCACCACACCATAATAATAATAGTAATAACTATATAAAAAAATAGGCCGATATAAAAAAAACGTGGCTGTCAAACTTAGCGACGGAATATTCCTTCACTAATTAGCGAGGGAATTAGCGACGGAATAGTCCCTCGCTAATTAGCGAGAGATTCAAATTCCCTCGCTAATTCCCACTAGCAAGGAGCGATTGAGCGAGGGACTGATTCTGTCGCTAATTCCCTCGCTAATGGGAATTAGCGACGGATTTGGGGCATTTAGCGAGGGAAAAAATCTCTCGCTAATGGGTAATTTTTTTGTAGTGGTCGTTGTACCGCCAACCACATCAATACATGTTCTCTTTGGACACTCACGCGCAATCATCCAATCATGAAGAAGTTGGCTGCCTCGAATAACAATAGACGCCACAGTATCTCTTACGGCTCGACCACAAGCTCCACATCGACATACACCAAGCTAGCTTGTCATTACTACTCAGCTGCCCCAAGATGAACTCGCGCTGGCAGCTAGCATCCACAATAGCGATGCCAATGGACCGCCAACACTCTTGCGCCTTGCGACAGTGAGCAACAAGGTGCAGTGGTGTTTCCTCCTCATGATCGCACCAAGGACATACATTTTGCACCTGAATACGGCGACGAGCAAGGATAGACTGAGATGGAATACAATTTTTGCACAACCGCCAAAGGAAGTTCTTAACCTTAGGAGATAACCGTAATCTCCACAGGTCTTTCCAATTACCTTCAACTTGGAGATGAGATGTATCTAAAATTTTCTGCATAATTAAGAAATAGGCACTCCTGACGGAATAAACACCAGACTTTTCACCGCTCTAACTCATCAAACCCGAATCAACACAATTAAATAAAGGCGTTTGTAGAACCGCCTCAACCGAAGCTCCATCTAGAATAAATCGCACAAGTCCTCATTCCAAGCCTTAGTCTTGCTATGCAACAAATAATACATGCAAGAAAGGATTAAAAAGACTAGGTTGTCTTGGTTGTATATTCCACCTGTTCCTAGCCCATTTATCATAAAATAAACAAATTTCTTGACCATTACCAATAGACCAAGTTGCATCCTCATTCAAGACAAACCTAGACGCTCAATAATACTATTCCTCACAAAACTCCCATTACTACCCTTATGCACATTTAGGATATTGCCGTGAGGAAAATACCGAGCCTTATACAAACGGGATACCAAGAGATCTGGTTGACTCTTTAAACACCAAGTTTGCTTCCCGAAAAGAGCCAAATTAAAGGCACTTAGATGCTGAAACCCCATCCCACCATGCTCCTTACTCATACAAATTTTCTCCCAAACTAGATGGAATAAGAAAAAGGCACATAAAGTAGGTTGAAATAGATTGTAATACCGATTTGATCAAAACTTCTTTGTCAGCCTTTGAAAGCAATCTACCACCCCACACATTAATCTTCCTCCAAATTCTATCTTGATGAATTTGAACAAAGATTTTTTGCTCCTCCCTATCATAGATGGTAATCCCAAATACTTACCAGTGCCCAAACAAACATTCACACCCAGCTGAGTTGCTATAAGATCCTCCTCCACTTGCCGAACATTCCAGCTAAAGAAAATTTCAGACTTCAAAAGTTAATTTTCTGTCCCGATGCCTTCCCATAGATATCAAGAATACTATGTATTTGTGTAGTTTCACCTCTATTTGACCTGAAAAATAGAAAATAATCATCTGCGAATAAAAGGTGAAATATAGTTGACGCCCCTCTACATATTGAAATACCATGCAAGTCTCCTCTAGCCATAGCCTTATTCAAAAGTGCTATGAGCCCTTCAGCACACAAAGTAAAAAAGTACGAGGAACACCATGTCAGAGACACCTACCCGAAATAATTGGTCCAACATGATCCTGATTGACAAGCACAAAAAAAGAGACAAATTGAACACACTTTATAATCCACTTAATCCACTAATCACTGAAACCCATCCTCCCCAGCACTTCAAAAAATATAACCTCAATCCATCCGATCATAGGCATTATTCATGTCAATTTTCAACGCCACCTCCCCTTTTTACCTTTCTTCTTATTCTTAAGATAGTGAATAACCCCAAAAGCAATCATAGCATTATCTAAAATAGATCTATTAGACACAAAAGATGACAGCTCACTTGACATACATTTAGGAAGAACAAGCTTTAAACGATTTGCAAGTACCTAAGATACCACTTTTATAGATAACGTTGTAGAGAGCAATAGGGCAACAGTCAGCCATAGATCATGGATTGTCATTCTTTGGAATAAGAGCCGAATTAGTGTCATTCAAAGAAGGCGGTATTTCACCACGCTAGAGCCATGTGAGACAATTTGCAAAGATTTTCAAATTATTAATGAATTAGTTTAAGAGTATTCTTAGAATAACACTATTAAAGATTGTTTGAATAGTTGGCATTTTTTTGACAATAGAATAATTGAAAATTACATATATTTGAGTTGACCAAACTCCAATTTTGGTTGTGAGTAATTAGTACTTCATGTAAAGGGACAAACTCGTGTAGTACCCGAGTTTGCTCTCCAACAATGAAACAATTTGGGTGAGATCGAAGAACCCTAGAAAAAAAAATTAGGTTGACCAAATATAAGCACCTTTTTACGTACAATTGGGTCGAGGGAAGTACAAGTGGACACATGTAAAACTCAAGGTGTGAACTTGCACCTCGTAAAACATATTTCACTCATACCTATATTTTTGACCCTAGGGAAGTACAATTAGGCCTACTTTATTCGAAACTTTGCACCCACGCTCTAACTCATTTCATTTGCACCCTGATTTCTCTTCCACTTGTACCCTTGTCTCTTTCAAATTAGCGCATTTTAGCTCAAGCACGACTTCTCTCACTCTTGAACTTTTCATCAATGGGATCATAGATAACGACCAGTTAGTAATAAGCACTCAACAGTGGAGACTGTCGACCATCAAGTAGCGACCTTGGTCTCGACTCTCAGCAGCGACCTGTGGTGGATACCGCCAGGCCTCCCTACGTTGTCAATGTTGCTCCTTCTCATGTTGCTATGAGTCTGAACAATTTCCCCCATTTCCCCCAAAATGCTCATAAACCCTAATTTTTGTTTTGTATTGCATTTTGTGTTTCTTCCGTTGGCGATTCTATTTCATTCTGTGTTTGGTGACACCTGTAATGCTTAATTTTGAAAAAATTTATGTGTATATGTTAATAAGAGTTAGACAGTGAAGTTCATGAAATTATTTTCAAACAGTTCTTATGCACTATTGTTTATATATCCACACTGGACCCACTGTGTGACATGATGTTGGTGCTAGGATATTATTCATTTTGAACTTTTTATGTAATTGTTTTTTCTATGTTGGCAATTCCCAATCCAAAGGCCAATAATTCCACTCCATTTATTTCCAAATATATATTGTCATTTTACCTACATAACTCTCCACATATTTTCCTATAACAAAGTCAATTAGCTATTAGTACCAGTAATATTTCAAAAAGTTTGACACCCATTGACCCAAGTTCCCTAATCTGTCGCTGTTGGGTGTCTCATACATATATTATTAGTGATAATGAATAAAACATCGTATCAAAGAATATGTATTATTAGTGATATATTTGACTTAATGAAAAGGAAGTAAGAAATAATCATAAAATAACATTTTTCCTATTTATTTTTTCTCAAAAAAGGTCAAACACATATGTTCTCACCTAACGTATACATTACATTAAGAAGATTGGCATGAATGTAGCAGTAGTAGGTATGGCCGGGGGAAGGGGAGTATGCTTGCACGCCTCACGCCTGCAAGTGAAAGCAGAAACAAAATTAATGTATTGAGCTAATCATGGGGTGATGGTCCGTCACATGCTCATGTGTTCCAAGCATTTTAATTTTCATGTTCTTGGAATTCCACGCGTTTATATTATATATGGCTAACATAGTTGACGAAGGTACACATTGTGGGTCTAGTCATTAGCTAGTGTTGGTACGTGTGTGTCTCTCGGATTGTATGCATAAACTCGTTTCATGTGACTTCACTGTTTTCCCTATCTCAAAGAATACATCAACGACTATAGTTAAGTTACTACTATATAGAAGGCGTTCAATAACACTACAAAGAACCTACTATGATATAACACTCAAGCATTCTATATACACACAAACTTTCACACTCAGACAGTGATTATACCCAATGATCTTAAAATCGGACCGGAGATCGAACCGGCGAGGCCTCCGGTTCATGGTTCAATCGGTTCAACCGGTTCAATCGGTTCAACCGGTTCAACCATGGTTGAACCGGATGAGTAATTAATTAAATAAAAAATAAAAAATAAAAAATATTAAATTTTGGAGAAAAAAGTAAATTTAAAAATAAAAAAATGTATTTCGGGCGGTTCAATCCGGTTCGGTTTCCGGTTCAAAGCGGTTGAATCGCGGTTCAACCCGGTTCTTCCCCGGTTCGATCTGGTTCTGGGCGGTTCAATAGGACTGCGGTTCAAATGGGGTTGAACCAACCGGCCTGGGGTCCGGTTCCCGGTTCAACCGGTTGAACCGGCTTGTCCGGTCCGGTTTTTAAAACATTGATTATACCCATTCAAGCTCAAACACCTAAAGGCAAAAGAAATCCGCTGGAAAAATAAATTATCGGCGGCTTTTTTTAAAAAAAATAAATACTTTTTTTTTTAATTTTTGAATTCAATATTTAATTTAATAAACAGCAAGAAAGGATTAAAATGAATGAGAAGATAAGAAAAAATGATATAGGAGAGAATGAGAAGGAATAGAGGAATAAGAATGAAGAAGTAAGAAGGAATAAGAATGAAGGAGAGTATGAGAAGTAATAATATAGGAGATGAATTGTACCTTGATCGTCCAAGGGTAGGTCGATCCGTTGCTTGGTCGCTCTGCCTGGTGATGAAGTCGGGAGCAGAACTCAGGTCGGGTTGTACCTGCAAAGACACTCTGACACCCAATTCAGGGAAGAAGAAGTCAAACCAAAATAAGGAATGAGTCAGCGAGGCGATGCTCCTTAGCCGTAGGATCAGCCGAGTCGATCTCAGCCGTTGATCATGTTAATATCTTGCTCATTTTGTGCCCCTTGGCGGGTGGATTGCAGTGATTTGGGCCGATCCAGGACTAATGCGAGGATTGGGCCTCGGCCCCGTTGATCATGTTAATATCTTGCTCATTTTGTGCCCCTTGGCGGGTGGATTGCAGTGATTTGGGCCGATCCAGGACTAATGCGAGGATTGGGCCTCGGCCCAGTCCAGAACAGTTGCCTCCCAAGCTGAAGTGGTTTAGAGGGCGGGTTCAGGCTTGTTGCCCCCGGTATGAAGTGGTCTGGAGAAGGACTGCGTCGATTCTTTTCCCGTCCTATAGGAGGGCGGTTACCTGGCTATGACGTGCATGATTATCACGCGCGTGTCTTGGGAACTGCCACGTGTGTGTCTAGGGAACTGCCACGTGCGTGTCTTGGGAAATGTGTGGGAAATGACTGTGATTAATGGATGTGACGTTTGCGCTTTTCGAGGGGGGCATAATGGTGGTGGTTTGTCAGTGCCTCGAATCTCGAGCATTTAATGCATGATGTGAAGGGTCGCTTCGTTTCGCATTCGGCCCGCGATCCGTCGCGAGGCCTAGTATATAAGGGCATTGAGTCATAGCCATTTGCTAACTTTGCAAGTTTTTCGGTACTCTAGGAGCGATCTGATTCTCCGGTGTGAGCGACCTAGTTTTCCGGCTAGACTCGGGCGAGGTGTTTTCTGTTTCCAGCAGTGAGGATCCCTTCCAATCGCTCTTCTTTTCTACGAGATCTACATCGTCGCTCTTCTTCAGGCAATTGCTCGGCCCCTCTGCTTTTCTGCTATTTGTTTCATTTGCTTGTGCGCATTCGACGGGAAGGAGGTATCATGCCCGAAGTAGACTTTGTCACCCCCTTCTAGGAGTTCGTCATAGTGAATTAGGACGCGTCGCCCTTTTACCTGCAGGTTCGAGATCCTGGCGAGGACCAAAAAGACAGCGCGAGTGAATCGATCTCGGCAACTTGCAAAATTCATCGCGGGTAAAGTGTCTACCGAGGGCATGTCCAGCGAGGAGGGAGAGTCGACTACGCAATAGGACCAGTCATCTGAGTCGTCGAGAGAGAGTTCTTTCGATACTTCGTCTGAGGCGTCCACGCCCCTTGAGTCGGTGGATTCACAACCGGTCCCACAGGGCCATCCAAATGAGCAGAATCAGGAGACAGAGGCAGAGGTGGTCGTTGGCGAGGTCGCTCGAGTTGACAAAGTCGTTCCCGCGTAGGGAATAGGGAAGCGGGCGAGCAAGCGTCAAGGGCGCCACGGGTGGTGGACTACTCTTGGATTTCTGAGACCCTACGTGAGATAAGATCGCTCTTGCGGGCGGGAATGGATTTGGTCGGAATGTATAGACATCTAGTAGGCGATGCCGACCAGGATTGGATAGTCGAGGGGGTGGCCCGGAACGAGTGCATTGCGACATCCCCCCGGGAGCGTAAATTTACCATGTACTCCACTGTCATGCTTTCCATACGGATACGACTGTTGTGCGAAAAATAGTTTGTGCAAGTGTACACAATCGCAACAAGTAATATACTGATAAGTAGAGATCGTACCCACAGGGATTGATGTTAATTTTATAGTTTAAATCGTTAACAAGTTAGTGAAATAAACAAAATAAAAATAACAAGTTTTTGAGCATGAAAATAATAAAGATGTTGTATGGAAACAGTAAGAAAGTTTAAGAGTTTGATAAAGTGAGTTGGACTGCTTTTTGTTGTATAAATCCCCAAAAGTAAGGCGCTATAGCATTGAACGCTATAGCGTTAAGTGCTGGCATATGATTTTGTGCCTTTCGGTCACTAACGCCAGAGTTTTGTTACAAGACTCCTATGTCTAGGTTCTAAATAAGTCCACCCTGTTTAATGAAGAACCCACAGTATTCACCTTATGAACTATTGCTCCCCTATGTCTAGAGTTAAGCAAAAATGGATTAAATGTCTTTAACCAATTAACCTTTCGTTCATATCAACCCTTGAGTCCTATTCGTAGACCATGTCTGAACCTACGAATCTACCCATTTCAGTTGGCCAATCCCAAAACAAGTTTGAAAGCATTAAAGTACAAGGATTGAAACGCAAACATCACAATATTATATTAACACTACTCATGGTTCATTACAAACTAGAAGCAATCCAACTACTAAGTATTTAGCTCATGATAAGCATCATCAACACAATACAAGACAAAAGGCTCATATTACCGTAAATACACAAGAAATAAACGGCTACAAAGGATGCACTCCGTAGATTCCAAGTCATGCACAGCTGGATGATGCTATAGTGTGGCTTCACCGTGTAGAAAGATAAGAAAATAAACAAAAAATGAAAGCTTGAAGATGGAGGTTTAATGGAGAAAATGTGTGTCAAGTTTTCTCTCCAAAAACTCCTTCCAATTCTGAATTAGGTGCAAGGGTGGAGAAGATGGATAGATATTATCCTAATCTCATAAAGTAGCTTTTCACCAACCAAAAGCAATCCTTCAATAGCAAGTGGACAAGTGTCCACACTAGCCAATAAGAAGCATCCACACAGTCCTAGACACAGGGAAGTCAGAATTTGACTTGACATAAAGTGTGAGACTCCAAAATGTAACTTTTCTTTTTGATATCCAGCTGACCCAGTATCATATAGCGCTATAGCGCTTAACGCTCTAACACTGAACAAATGCATTAAAATTCTCACAAAGGCACCAAATGTGCTAAATGATAACAAATTAGCTTCTAACCCTTTTTTACACTTCTTAACACATATCTACATATTTAACCACATAATTACTTAAGAACTCACATTAACTTAAGCGTAAAGAATATAAATAACTCATATAAATAAGAGTTATCACACCCCCAAACTTAAATCATTGCTTGTCCTCAAGTAATGACACTTGATAAAGATAACAACTGAATAAAAATAGAATAACAACTGAATATCAAGACCAAACTAGTTGCACCTTTAAATCAGACAGATTTTCAAAATTGCTCTCATTAGGCCAAACTTTCAGATTCACACCCAACACACACACCATTGCTTTTCACAACATCTAGAATTATTACTGCACAATTGTGAGTGTGTGACCTCTAAGTTCAGTTTAGTTCCTAGCTAGGTTTAGAATCTCCTAGCCTTGGAAAGAGTGGCATTCATTTGGTTTAGTCAAAGAATTTTTCAAAAAGGAGAGTAGACTAACAACTTCGCATAAGACTTGAGGGGCTTCAAAGCACAACAAAGGGCTTTCTTAGGCATTTCAGATCTTTGGCCAGTGCACTAACTATTTATTTGGTGATTTCTCAGTGCCATAGCGTTAGATGCTATAGCACTGGTGACTTGATGAACAGATTCAGCTGCAATGCCCTCATTACGGAACTCCTTATTTGCATTTCTTTCTTTTTTTTTCTTTTCTTTTCTTTCTCTTTTTTTTATATGCATTTTTGGAACAGTTCAGCATTTGTTTCGGGCAATTGCAGCTAATTACAATATACATGACCAATTGACAATACATTTGTATACTTTGTGAGCCTATTGCACTAACCATCCTATAATCTTCATACCTAGCCTTAATATAACCGATGCACCCCCAAACTTAGCTTCAAATGCTACTCTCAATTTTTAATAAAAACATGACTAAACCTCGGTTAACCAGGACTAACTTCAGCATCAGATCATCCGTAGCTAACTAGATTCCTTGCTAAGCCTAGAGTTTGAGTGTAGAAGCAGCAATAAGACTAGTCATCAATCAAACAAGGCTACACTACACATATACACTTAATCATCATTAAATTTACCCCAACAAGTACAACTTCTATTACTGAAAAATTTAAAAATTGCAACTAATCATGCCTTTTTATTCAAACAAAACATAACATTGACATTTATAAGGTCCTCCCCCCAACTTAAGACCTAGCAGTGTCCCCACCGCTCATGCAATTCCTAAAGGGAGAGTCCTATGACTAAAACTCAACAAAATTAAAAACAACAGAAATAAAACTCTAAACATATTGTTAGATGCAAGAACATACGCTATAGCACCTAACAGGTTTATTGAAAACAGACAAACAACTTTTATTATTATTATTATTATTATTATTATTATTATTTTTTCAAAGAAGGGTTTGAGTACTTGTCTGCTAACCCAGATTTGAGCCTTTTACTTGCTCTGGTGGGTACTGGTGTGTGAAAATATGTACAAGTATACACAGTCACAAACAAGTAATATAATGATAAGAAAGGTCGAACCCACAGGGATTGGATTAACTTTGTGTGTGTTTAGAAAACATATAAATTTGGGGTTTTTAGTTTAAGTAAAAACAGAATGCAAGTATGTAAAATAAGATGAAGGAAATCAGTTGAGAAAGATAGTTGAGGTGTCTTTACTAGATAATTCTTCTTTTGAGAGTTTCTATGCTTTTAGAGATGCAGAAGCACTATGATGCAGAAGCATCAAGCGCAGAAGCATTAAGTGCGGTAGCATTGAGTAAAGTGTTTGATCTACATATTATCAAGTGAGATATGCGATGCTCTTCAAGTGAGAAGTGGGAGCCCTTTTTATAGCCTTGGAGATTTCCTTTGCTTGAGGGTTTGCTTGAAAACCAAGTTAACCTAAGGAGGCTTAACCATGGTTGCTTTTCTGATCTTTAGATAAGGAGATTGAGTTCAGCACATTTCCATAAGAAGAGGTCCATTTATGTAAGGCCATATGTCTTTAGGTGAATAGCCTTTCATGATGATGTTTATGGTGGGCGCCTCCTTATGCATGTGGCCATGTGCTCCATGTGAATTGTGACAAAGCATGATGTCATAGAAGTTTTGGAGCAGAGGTATGATTTGAGGTGCTTCCATTGTGGGGTTATAAATTTTCAGCGCAGGATGGTGCAGAAGCACTAAGTGCAGAAGCATTTGTGGTGCAGAAGCACTAAGTGCAGAAGCATCATCTGAACACATCAAACATATCAATATATATACAAAATGCTTTATTCATCACATAATTCCTAGAATGTTGTTATTTTACTAATATTACTATATTTAACACACTTTGTACTTGAGTTTAAAACAAATTGTTGCGTTTAGAAGTATAAATAACTCTATATAAATTAGAGTTATCACACCCCCAAACTTAAATCATTGCTTGTCCTCAATTAATGACAAAAAGGGAATACAAGTAGGATTTTCAATTTAAAGAAGAACAGATCAGCTTATATCTTTTCAAAGAATGATTTTGCATTTCGATGAACTTCTTTTTTCAGAATATTTTGTGCTTTTGAATTTCCTAAACATCCATAGTTCATTAAAACTCTTTTGTGTGAGTGTGTGCCCCACTGAGATTCAATCAGTTCCAAAACTAAGTGAAAAGTTTCTCTTTAATTTTTGGAAAATTTTAGATCCCCTTTGGTCAAAACAAAAGATGTTTCAAAATATAGACTAGACTAACAACATCTTCAATATTTGGGGAGCTTTAAGTACAACTGAGGACTTTGATTGGGCATTTCAAAACTGTTTGAGTCTATGCACTATACTTTATTTTTGGTGGTTCTTTTTGTTGGTGCAGAAGCACTGTTAGTGCAGATGCACTGAATATTTTTGTGAAATGCAGAAGCACTGACTTTTTGTAACGGTGCAGAAGCACTTGAGTGCAGCTGCACTTGACACTACTTTTCATGGTTTGAAGCATGTATTGCCCTCCTCACTGACCTCCTTATGCATACTTTTTTCTTTGGTTTTTCTTTTCTTCTTTTCTTTTCTTTTCCTTTCAAACCAAATGCACTACTAGAACAGGTTTCAGTTTAATGATTTGGGTCAATATGGCTAGCTCATAATATTTTGGCTCTTTTGTAGTGTATTTTGGTAACCTTTTGTATTGACTCTTCTAAGCTTCTTATACTCAGCCTTAGTATTCATGGAAATTCCCCCAAACTTTTTTCTTTATGCTCTTCTATATTTTTAGTAAAAAGTTGTTTTTGACCTTGGTTTTCTAAAAAATTCTTCTTGTATCAGATAATTTTTCATATAGCAAGGTTCTTTTCAAAACTCAGTTTTGATGTGTCAAGGTAATAATAAAAATTGGTCATTTTGAGGAAAACAAGGCTTTCTTTTCTTTTTCTTTCATTCATCATTAAAACTTAGTTCAAAGAATGCATTTAGCTAAGTTTTGTAAAAAAGATTTCAAGTTTATCATGCTACAAAAACTCTCAAATCTTATTTTGACATAAAAACAATTTGATGCACTTCAACAAAGGTTTGTGTGACTGATGTTTTTGTAAAATAATTTTTTGAAAAAGTTTCAAATGAAACTTTGATGATTGCATCACAAAATTTGAAAATAGCTATACTATATTTTGCACATATAAGGAAATAACAAAACTCAGACATGCATACTTACTCGAAACATATCAGCACATGCATATAGTAGTTTAAAAGGGTTTTTCTCCCCCCCAACTTAAAGTTGAGCAGTGTCCTCACTGCTCTAAGTTGAGTTAGAAAAAGTAATTTTTGTTCCAAAATGGGGAGGGGGGGTTAATACACGTGGGATACCAAAAATTACTTATAAAATAACAACATGAAAGAGTTTACTCTTTCTTGGCACCACTTTTGATTCTGGAGCTGGTTCTGCTGGGCATGTGTTTGACTTTCTGTTTCTTCTTCTTTGCCTGTTCAACCTTTGGTGCTTCTGCGCTAAGTGCAGCTGCACCAACCTCCTCTGTTGCTGGTTTTGTAGGTGCAGATGCACCAGGTGCTTCTGCACTGAGTTGTTCAGAAGTAGTTGTGTCTTCTGTTTGCTGCTCTAGTGGTTGCTCAAGTGTAGCCTGAGCTTCTTTTGGTTGGTCTTTATCCTTCTGTGGGTCTTACTTTTCAGCTTCTTCTCCTTGTGCCTTGCTGTGTTCTGCACCTTCCAGTCCTTGACTTTCCTTCACACTGGTTTCAACAGCTTTCTTGAAGAATTTCTGGGTGTTGCCCAGTTCTTCTCTTTTCTTCTGTGCCAGCTCTTCCAGCACCAGTTTGACAGTATCTTCTTTGTTCTTGGGTATGATTGTCACAACTGGAACACCTTGAGATGCATCTGCACTAGGTGCATAAGCATCAATTGCTGGTTGATCTTTTTCTTCAGGGCTGGATTCTTCTTCTTCTTCCATTGTTTCTTCTTGAATGACCTCCAAAGTTTGTTTCTCAAAAATAATGTTAGAAGTTTATGTGGCTGGTTCTTGTTCAGGTTGGCTTTCTTGGTAGATGGGTGGTGGTGATGATGACTGTGGAATGGGTGATGGTGATTTAGAGGTTGGTGGGGTAGGTGTCTTCCCTGTGGATGGTGATGTTGATTTTTCTGGCTGGGGGTGGGTTGGTGGAGTGACTTGGGTGAGGAGTGGTTCTGCTTGGGATCTAGCCTCATATTTCTTTCTTACAATTTCCTCCATGCTCATATTCTCTTCCTCTTCCTCCCCACTTTTGTCTGCACTTTCAGTGGTATCATCATCCTCTTCATCTTGACTTCTCTCCATTTCATTCACCATTCTTGTTAATGTCTCATCTTCATCAGTCTCAACTAGCCCCTCACTTAGCATTTCTTCCTCTTCTTCTTCATTCTTTTTCTTCTTCCCTTTCTGCTTCCTGCTAGTCTCCCTCTTTCTTTTCATTACTTTTTTCTTTTTCTCTTCACTCTCTTCCTTCTTCTTTTAAATTTGAAATTCTGGTGCAGTAGCACTGAAGAACTGTTAGGTGCAGATGCACTTCTTCTTCTTCTTCTTTTAAATTTGAAATTCTGGTGCAGTAGCACTGAAGAACTGTTAGGTGCAGATGCACCTAAGTGCAGAAGCACTAAATACCTGTGTTCCTACAAAACACTTGAAAAACATTAAATTGAACAAAAATTGCATAACTAAATATTAAATAACATGGGTTGCCTCCCATAAGCGCTTGTTTTAAGAGTCGTTCTGCCTGACTATCTCCTTTTTTTAGAGATTTTGAAAATGGGTGGTGAGTTTATCCCTCACCACATGTTCACCATAGTACATTTTGACTCTCTGCCCATTTACCTTGAAAGTGGTGTTTGTGGTTGCATCATATAAATTAACTGCACCATGGGGGTAAATTTTGATTAGCTTGAATGGCCCTGACCATCTTGATCTCAGTTTTCCAGGAAATAATTTTAACCTGGAATTGTATAGCAAGACCATTCCTCCTTCTCTAAGTTCTCTTCTTTGGATTTTCTTGTCATGCCAAGCTTTGGTTTTTGGTTTGTAAGTTTCTTCTTTCTCATATGAGAATTGCCTAAATTCATCTAATTCATTCAACTCTAAAAATCTTTGTTTTCCTGCTTTGTTGAGATCATAATTTAGCTTTTTTATAGCCCAATAAGATTTGTTTTCCAACTCAACAGGCAGATGGCATGCTTTGCCATAGACTAATCTATATGGGGACATACCTAATGGTGTTTTAAATGTTGTTCTGTATGCCCATAATGCTTCATCTAAATGTAAGGACCAATCTTTTCTAGCTGGTCCAACCATTTTTTCAAGCATTCTTTTAATTTCCCTATTTGATAGCTCAACTTGCCCACTTGTTTGTGGGTGGTAGGCTGTAGCAATTTTATGCTTAATCCCATATTTTGAAAGAAGATTTTCAATAAGTTTATTGCAAAAATGTGATCCTTTATCACTGATAATTTCCCTTGGGGTGCCAAACCTTGTAAAAATGTTTTTCAAAAGGAATTTGCTAACAGATTTGGCATCATTATTAGGCAATGCTACTGCCTCTACCCATTTGGACACATAATCTACAGCTACTAAGATATATTGTTTTCCAAAAGAAGGTGGAAATGGTCCCATGAAATCCATGCCCCTTACATCAAAGAGTTCAATTTCTAATATATTGGTTCTAGGCATTTCATGTTTTTCAGAAATATTACCTGTTCTTTGACATTTGTCACAAGTTTTGACCATTGAATTTGTATCTTTAAATAAAGTTGGCCAATAATAACCAGACTGTAGTACCTTAGCTGCTGTTCTGTTGCATCCAAAGTGACCTCCATATGGCGCAGCATGGCAGTGCAGAAGCACTGCTTGCTGTTCTTCTTGGGGGATGCATTTCCTCATTAATTGGTCTGGACACATTTTGTAGAGAAATGGTTCATCCCAGTGATATTCCTTGATTATGTGAAAAAATCTCCTTCTTTGTTGGTAAGTCATATCCACTGGTACCACCTTGCTTACAAGAAAGTTAACAATGTCAGCAAACCAAGGTGCAGAAGCACTAGGTGCAAAAGCACTGGATGCTGTTAGAGTTATGGCTAACAGTTTTTCATCAGGAAAGCTTTCCTTGATCTCTCCCTTTTGTGTACCTGTTCTTTCACCTTCAAGTCTAGATAAATGGTCAGCAACCTGATTCTCCACCCCCTTTTTGTCTCTGATTTCAAGATCAAATTCTTGAAGGTGGAGAATCCATCTTATTAACCTTGGTTTTGCATCTTTCTTGGAAATTAAGTACTTGATGGCAGCGTGATCAGTATAGACAATAATTTTGGTGCCAACCAAGTAAGATCTAAATTTATCAAATGCAAAAACCACTGCTAACAATTCTTTTTCTGTTACAGTATAATTCATTTGAGCTTCAATTAATGTCTTGCTAGCATAATAAATAGAATGAAAGATTTTGTCATAGCTTTGTCCTAAGACAGCTCCTACAGCAAAGTCACTAGCATCACACATTAATTCAAAGGGCCTGCTCCAATCTGGTGTAACAATCACAGGTGCAGTTACCAATGCTTTTTTGAGTTTTTGGAATGCTTCCATACAAGGCTCATCAAAGTTAAAAGGTGCATCAATTTGCAAGAGTGTACATACTGGCTTGGATGTCCTTGAAAAATCTTTGATAAATCTTCCGTAGAAGCCTGCATGGCCTAAGAAGCTTCTGATTCCTTTGACAGTTGTCGGAGGTGGTAGTTTTTCAATGACCTCAATCTTTGCTTGATCTACTTCCAGACCTTTCTTTGATACTTTGTGACCTAATACAATGCCTTCTTGTACCATGAAATGGCATTTCTCCCAATTAAGTACTAAGTTTGTTTCCTCACATCTTTGGAGAATTTTCTCTAAATTTGATAAACATGTTTGAAATGTGTTTCCAAAGACTGAGAAATCATCCATGAATACTTCCATTGATTGCTCAATGAAGTCAGAAAAGATGGACATCATGCACATTTGGAATGTTGCAGGTGCATTACAGAGTCCAAAAGGCATGCTTCTAAATGCAAATGTTCCATAGGGGCATGTAAAGGTAGTTTTTTGTTGGTCTTCAGGTTCTATTGCAATATGATTGTACCCTGAATAACCATCTAAGAAACAATAAAACTCATTACCTGCCAACCTATCTAACATTTGGTCAATGAAGGGTAAGGGGAAGTGATCTTTCTTAGTGGCCTTATTGAGTTTTCTATAATCCATACAGATCCTCCAACCTGTAACAGTTCTTGTTGGGATCAATTCATTTTTTTTATTGGCTATTACTGTCATACCTCCTTTCTTTGGAACACACTGAATAGGGCTTATCCATGCACTATCAGATATGGGGTATATGATCCCAGCATCTAGCGACTTGATGATTTCTTTCTTTACAACCTCTTTCATTATAGGATTTAGCCTACTTTGCCCTTCTATATAGTTTTTAGAGTTATCTTCTAAATTTATCCTATGCATGCATATAGAAGGGCTAATTCCTTTTATGTCTTCCATCTGCCAGCCTATAGCTTTTGTATGCTTTCTTAAGGTACAAATGAGATCATGCTCCTGCTCTATTGTTAAGTCAGAGGCAATGATCACTGGGAGTGCATCATCTTCCCCTAAGAAAGCATACTTCAAATGTTTGGGCAATTCTTTCAATTCTAGCTTAGGAGGTTGTTCAATTGAGGGTAAATTCTTTTTAAGGTTAGGGTCTTCTAAATTAAGAGATTCAAAAGTTCTAGACCATACCTTTTGTGCTGGTGCTTTTCTTGAAAAAATATCTTTTTCCAAGATTTCTTCTTCAGGAGGTGCAGAAGCATCTGGTGCTAGTGCACTAGTGAGATAATCACACTGTTTCTAGAATTGCTTTTGCACCAAATGGTCAAGATTGGTGATTGCTGAGCACTCTTCACTCTCCTCAGCAGGATACTTCAGAGCATTCATCACATTGAATTTCACCTCTTGATCATTTACTCTCATGGTTAGTTCTCCCTTTTGCACATCAATTAGTGCTTTCCCAGTTGCTAAGAATGGTCTCCCAAGAATGACTGAGACTTCTTTATCTGCATCAAAATCAAGAATAACAAAATCTGCAGGAAATACAAATTTGTCAACCTTAACCAAAATATCTTCAATGATTCCTTCTGGATAAGCTATTGATCTATCAGCTAGTTGAAGTGTTACTGTTGTGGGCCTAGCATTTCCAATCCCCAGTTGTGTAAATATGGATTTAGGCATTAAGTTGATACTTGCACCTAAATCACACAATGCACGACCTGTATAAGATTTTCCTATTGAGAATGGGACTGTAAAGCTACCCGAATCCTTTAGTTTTCTTGGAATTTTGCTTTGTAGAATTAGACTGCATTCTTTAGACATAGCAACTGTTTCAAAGTCCCCTAATCTTCTTCTTTTTGAAAGCACATCCTTCATAAATTTAGCATAATTAGGCATTTGATGAAGTGCTTCAACTAAGGGAACATTGATGTGTATTTGTTTTAAAATCTCAAGAAACTTACTGAATTGCTTCTCCTCATGTGCCTTTTTTAATCTTTGAGGATAAGGGGGAGGAGGGTATTCAGGAACTAACCTTGGAGTTGGAACTTCAGGAGATGCAGATGCATCTGGTGCTTCTGCACCATGAGTATTTTTTTCATTTTTGTTTTTTTCTCCCTTACCTTCACCTTGATCTTCACCTGGATCTACAAGATCTTTTCCACTTCTTAGAGCAATGGCCTTCACCTGCTCCTTTCCTGGCCTATGGGCTGTGGTAGCTTCTGTATTTGATGGTAATGTACCTGTTGGTTTTTGATACAGAGCTGTTGCTAACTGTCCCACCTGATTCTCTAAATTTTTTATAGAGGCATCTTGTGCTTGCCTAGCTGTTCTGGTTTCACTAATGAAAGACTTGAGCAAGGCTGTTAAGGAGTTATCAGTGGCAGGTGGTTGTTGTCTTTGGTTGTTCTGAGAATGAAATTCTGGTGGTGTGGCTGGTGCAGAAATACTAGGTGCAGATGCACCAGTATTGTTCCATCTGAAATTTGGGTGGTTCTTCCAGCCAGGGTTATAGGTGTTAGAGTAAGGGTTGTTATTCCTGTTATATCCTACAAAATTGACAGAGACAGGGTTGCTGGGACATTCTTCATACAAATGGCCTCCTCCACAATACGCACAACTTGTGTCTCCTGGGGGGTTTGTTCTATGGCTGCTGCAGTGTTTTCAGTTGGTGCAGCTCCACTAGGTGCAGATGCACTGGTTGAAGTGAAGTTTTTAAACAAGTTTGTCAGAGAGGCTAACTGAGCAGATAGGGCTGATATATCACTGATTTCATGTACCCCTGATGGTTTCTTTTGGGCACTTACCCTCTCAGTAGGCCAACTAGAACTATTGGTTGCAATTCTATCAATTAATTCACATGCTTCATTATAGGATAAGTTTAATAACACACCCCCAGATGATGCATCAAGCATTATTCTGGTTTGGGGTTCTAAACCATTATAAAAGATTTCCATTTGAATAATGATAGGCAGACCATGATGTGGACATTTTCTTAAAAGTTCTTTCCATCTTTCCCATGCTTCAAACAATGATTCAAATTTTTTTTGTCTAAAAGATGTAATATCATTCCTCATCCTGGCATTTTTGATGGGTGGAAAATATTTTGCTAAGAACTTTTCAGCTATTTCATTCCATGAATGAATAGAATTAGGCTCCATTGAATTTAACCATGATTTAGCCTTATCTTTTAAAGAGTATGGAAATAGCTTAAGTCTAAATGCATCTTCACTAACACCAGGAAGAATAAAGTTACTACATACTTCTAAAAACTGTGTTAAATGCTCATGGGGGTCCTCATGAAGAGATCCACCAAATTGACCAATTGTTTGTAGCATTTGGAACATCATGGGTTTAAATTCAAAATGCACAGCATCAATATGAGGTCTTGCTATACTTGTTTGCATATTTTGATGATTAAACATAGCATAATCTGTAACACCCCGATAAATTCTAATATATAGAATCACCGAAATGCACTAAATGGCATACATCAGAGTAACCTCCTGTTATTGAAATATTGAACACATCTAAAACTTGCGATAATACATATCATTCGGTTCTCTGAACCTCATAAACTGTCTGAAAATGCTTAAGTTTCAAAACTTAAGACTTGTACATAATCCTGGTGTTCAATACTCAAAACATAAAGTAGCGGAAACGATTTACAACTGATACATGATCGTTATACAATCGAAACATAGAAACAATAAATGGGACAAAGGTCTAAAACATGAAATTAAGTCTTCAACGACTCCAAGAGTCGCATTAGCTAACCGTGCTTTGTCGCCTTTGCTTTCCCCTGTTTCTCTGTAAAAACCACAAATATGAAGGGTGAGATAAACATTATCTCAGTGAGTCCTATCGAGACCCCTTACTAACTCTAGCGGTTCATTATGTTTTACTTTGAACTCGTGGTCCTAAAAAGCAACCACGTGGAAATGCATTAAGTTCTTGCAACCTTTATGCTCATGGCCCTCCTAAGCGACACATGAAGCATACAATCTTTTGTTCCATGTTTTTAGCATAACACCTCAGTCTACCTATTTTATAGGCATCTCTTTGACGTTGGTGAACCCATCCCGCTATTTCTAGTGGGGGAAACATTCTTGAGTCTAGGTTTTGGGGCTCATGACTTCCCCTCCCCTAGTATGCTAACCTCTTAGGGTCATCACCCTTTTTCCTCTTGTATTTATTATACATTATCAGTCTGTGTACCCGCAATGGACTGTTAGTCATTTCAGTCAAGTACCGTTTATCATATTAGTCAAGTACCGTGTAACATATCAGTCAAGTACCGTGTATTATATTATTATTTCTTGACATATGTTCTCTCGCGTTCTCTAAGTACGGTCTTCCATTTTGTTCATAATACACAAGTTTTCTAGTAAACATGTTCAATCTCATGACATCGGTATCTTTACATTGTTGGGGGACCTTGGGGAATGGATTAGAAGGGAATTGGAATCATTTGGAATGGATAAAAAGGTACTTTGAATTTGAAGATCAGAAGGTCTCACACGACCCGTGCGTGTAGGCGCACGACCCGTGCGCTGTTGAACAAAGCTGTAAAAGATTTCCAGAAAGATACGCACGACCCGTGCGACTAGGCGCACGATCCGTGTGTGTTTAAAAACTCAGTTCGTGTAACATCAGATGGGGGCGCACGACCCGTGCACAGAGGCACACGATCCGTGCGTCTCCATCCGTTTTCCAGAAAACAGACTTTTCATGAATAAATTCCATTCCGTTCCGATTCCAATTTCGTTCCGATCGATATCCCAACATAACAGTTATTATTCCAGACCAGCGAAAGCGATTAAACAGTCAAACAATATATATCATCAATCGACAATCCATTCTGTAGATAATTTTGTCTACTTTCGGATGGTCAAAGGAGCATACGCATGCATCCAGTAACTTGGGAGATACACCCGAAACAATGTGACTGGTTCAGGACAGTGCTTGAGTCTGAATCCGAAACTTGGGGACATGATATCTCCTTCATTTTTCCATGAAATCATACGGTTCTTGTACCCAAAATGAAGATCTTTGTGTCTAGTTTCCAGAGGGACAAGAATCACGATCATCGGAGCAGTGTACGGTGAGATACGATGAAAACAATGAAGGTAGGTCATACGGGTTTTTCCTAGATTTTCTGTGGGACTTCCAACTTCAACCTCAACTTCGACTTCCATCTCCAACAACTGCCCAAAATGAATCCCAAGCACTTCTAGCTTCAGAACCTTCCTCAAATGTGCTTCAATCCATTATGTTGTTGTCCTAGCACCTGAATATTGCTCTAGGCTCATCATGCAACTCACAACTCTTCCAAAACATCATTTTTCTTCCATTTGAGCATGGTGGTTTGAAAATGGTGTTTTGATGATGGCTGAGGAATGTGGAATGATAGTGGTACCAGTAGATAGAGGTTGATGAGCTGAATCTCATGAGCCAAAAATGGTGAACATGCATCAAGGATTGAGAGAGTTCCCTCCTATTCTCTTCTCCCTCACTCTCATGGCCTCTCCCTCCTCCCACTCTCTCCATTTTCTGATTCTGTTTGGTTTCAGCAACAAGTGTGTTGTTGTTGTTGTTTAAGTGAGCTGAATTTTAATGGGGTGGAAATGACCCTTTTGCCCCTAAGTGATTCATACTCCACAGTCTCACTTAAATCTATCTTAATCCACTTCAAATCACTTAATCAAACAATAATTATCCAATTATCAGTAATGCGTATGTGTGAGTTTTGTGAAAGGTGGGCCAGCTGAAAGTCACTTATGGGTGGAAAAAACGAAAATACCCCTGTGTTCCTATTCGCCTAAAATCCCTATTAACTCGCCATATCATAATTAATCAATTAAGCTAATTAATTATCTTGAGACATCTAGCTAATTTCAATAAATGAAATTAGCTAAGTTGGGGATGTTACATAATCCCTTATGGGTCTATTTCTATCATTAATCATACCTATTGGGCCCATGTTGATGAATTGATTTCTGTGTCCTTCTTTAGTATCATGCTGTGAACCAAGTCCTCCTCCAACTGAGGCTGATCTTGAGCTTTGTCCTTCACTGTGATGAGACATGTTTCTCCAGTCTTGATTCCTTTGCTTTTGAAGTCTTAGCAAACTCCTGAACCTTCTTTCAATCTCTGGATCGAATTCAAATTCTGGTGGCTTATCTCTGGGAATAAGCTAGTGCATTTGCACCTGTTTATGCACAGAAAATAACTACCATAGTAATAAAATACTAATTTATAAATCCAAACAACAAAAATTAATGGCAATCCACGGCAATGGCGCCAAAAACTTGGTGTGTGAAAAGATGTGCAAGTATACACAGTCACAAACAAGTAATATAATGATAAGAAAGGTCGAACCCACAGGGATTGGATTAACTTTGTGTGTGTTTAGAAAACATATAAATTAGTACTACTACACTACTCACAAAATTTGGGGTTTTTAGTTTAAGTAAAAACAGAATGCAAGTATGTAAAATAAGATGAAGGAAGTCAGTTGAGAAAGATAGTTGAGATGTCTTTACTAGATAATGCTTCTTTTGAGAGTTTCTATGCTTTTAGAGATGCAGAAGCACTATGATGCAGAAGCATCAAGTGCAGAAGCATTAAGTGCAGTAGCATTGAGTGCAGTTGCATAAGTGTGTGCTTGTCAGCTACTTTCTTCAGAGTTTCATTACAAGCTTCCCATGTCTGGGCTTGCTAAATAAGTTCACTCCTGCCTTTGAGGTACCCACTGTTTCACCCTAAGGACTATGTTATCCTATGTCTAGGACTTAACAAGGTTTTAACAAAGTTTTCTTTATTAACAATTCAACAAAGCCTTTATTAAAACACTCACCCTTATTAGTCTTGATTTCTAGTTATAAACCATGTCTGTGTATATAACTCTACTTCTTTTAAGCGATCAACCTTAAAATAAGATGGATATAGTATAACACAAGACCCAAAATGCTACAACACTTAAAAGCATAATAACTTACTCAAAAGATCATTATAAGTTTAGAACATCTCAACTAAAGGAATTTAGCTCATGTTACTCATTATATAATAGAGAGAATCTGTAAGAAGCATAATAATATGAATCATATAAAAGATATCAATAGGGTAGAAGTTACACGTATTGATGTTCCTTTGCATGAATTCTGATTGGTGCAGAAGCACTGATTCCTTCGTCTATCTATGAAGAAGTGGAGGAAGAGGGTGTCAATTCCTTCCTCACCTTCTTACAACTAACTAGTAGATAAAATGCAAGAAATGAAACTACTAAAATATAAGTAAAGTGTTTGATCTACATATTATCAAGTGAGAAGTGGGAGCCCTTTTTATAGCCTTGGAGATTTCCTTTGGTTGAGGGTTTTCTTGAAAACCAAGTTAACCTAAGGAGGCTTAACCATGGTTGCTTTTCTGATCTTTAGATAAGGAGATTGAGTTCAGCACATTTCCATAAGAAGAGGTCCAATTATGTAAGGCCATAGGTCTTTAGGTGAATAGCCTTTCATGATGATGTTTATGGTGGGCGCCTCCTTATGCATGTGGCCATGTGCTCCATGTGAATTGTGACAAAGCATGATATCATAGAAGTTTTGGAGCAGAGGTATGATTTGAGGTGCTTCCATTGTGGGGGTTATAAATCTTCAGCACAGGATGGTGCAGAAGCACTAAGTGCAGAAGCATTTGTGGTGCAGAAGCATCATCTGTAGGAAAACTGAACAAACACATCAAACATACCAATATATATACAAAATGCTTTATTCATCACATAATTCCTAGAATGTTGTTATTTTACTAATATTACTGTATTTAACACACTTTGTACTTGAGTTTAAAGCAAATTGTTGCGTTTAGAAGTATAAATAACTATATATAAATTAGAGTTATCAGGTACTGTGGTGGCTCTGCTGCTGGATGTCTTTGGCTTCTTCATTACTGGCTTCTTCTCTGCTACCACTCCGGGCGCTACGGCATCAATTGCTACATGATTCTTTTCTCACTTCGCAAAATTCACTCTTGCACAAAAGAAGAGTCAAAAACACAAAATTGTTAATTAAAATCCATGGGTTGCCTCCCAAGAGCGCTTGCTTTAAGAGTCTTCAGCCAGACTTTCTCTTTTGTTAGAGGTCTTGAAGTTCAATGGTTGTCTTGTCCCTGACCACATGTGCTCCAGAGTAGTGCTTCACCCTTTGACCATTGATTTTGAATGTTCCACCAGTGGCTTCATCAAACATATCCACAGCAGTTGCTGCAACATTCGTTTGTTCAGCAGATGCTGTAGCAACAGATGCTGTTGTAGCAGATGCTACAGCCAGGTTTTCTTCAGCTTTTGGTTTTGATTGTTGTGGAAGCTTGTTGGTTTCTGGTTGTTTGATTTCAGCAATTACTTGAGTGCATTTGGTGATTTTTGGTGGTGAGGGTTGTTTGGGTGGCGATTGGGGGGATGAGTTTTTGTGAGATGGGGAAACTTGTTGGTTGAGGGTTGCTTTAGGGCCTGGCTCAGGCTCAATATCCTTAGCACTCTCTTCTTTTTCTTCTGATCCATCTCTTCCTCCCCCACTCTCCTTAGAGCTCTCGTTGACATCATCCTCACCTTGTAACACATCTTCTTCCACAAGCTTTTCTTTTTCAGTGTTGGCAAGAGCCTTGACCAAGTGGTCACCTTGCTTGTCGAAGTCTTTTTTAATAACAGAATCAAGAGACACCACAAAAGAACACTCCTCAGTTCTTGCATCTGGGGGCTTGAGAGCATTCATCGCATTAAACTTAATCTCTTGATCATTGACTCTCATAGTCAATTCTCCCTTCTGGACATCAATCAAAGTGTGGGCAGTAGCTAGGAATGGTCTCCCAAGAATGATAGGAACCTCCTTATCCGCATCAAAATCAAGAACAACAAAATCCACAGGAAAAACAAATTTATCAACCTTAATAAGCACATCCTCTATTATCCCCTCAGGATAGGTTATGGACCTATCTGCTAACTGAAGGGTAACAGTGGTAGGCCTAGCAGTTCCAATACCAAGCTGTTTAAATATGGATATGGGCATCAAATTGATGCTTGCCCCCAAATCACATAGTGCACGGCTAGAATAAGATTTACCAATAGAACATGGTATTGTGAAACTGCCAGGATCCTTCAATCTCCTTGGGATCTTGTTCTGTATGATCATGCTGCATTCTCCAGTCATTGCTATTGTCTCAAATTCCCTTAGTCTTCTCTTTTTGGTGAGCACATCTTTCATAAACTTTGCATAGTTGGGAATTTGTGGAAGTGCTTCCAACAAGGGAACATTGATGTGGAGTTGTTTGAGAACATCCAAGAATTTACTAAATTGCTTGCTCTCATAAGCCTGCTTCAACCTCTGTGGAAAAGGAGGAGGAGGGTGTAACATCCCCTAATTTTTAGAAGCTTCGTCGGTCGAGGTTGGATTAGTGGTCACGAGCTAAGTATTTATCCATTCGGATAGTTCGGTATCATAATTAATTATTCTTAGTATTTATGATATATGAGGTGTTTTAAATAAATTGAATTGAATTGGTATCTATTTAATTGATAAGTATGTGAAATGGTGTGTCTAATTAAATTTAATTGTGTCAAGTGGGATTGAGTTGGGCTGAAGGAGTCATATGGAATAGGATGGGTAAGTGAGGGACAAAACTATCTTTCTACAGGGCTTATATTTAAACCAATTCTTCAGCTGGAAACCAACACACACACTTCACTTTTTCTAGATTCAGAAACTGAACCAGGGAGGGAAGGAGGAGAGGCTGCGAGAGTGAGAGAAGAGAAGAGAAGAGGGTTTTTCTCAGAACTCCTTGCATGTATGATCCATTAACATCACCAGAATCAGTTCATCTCCCCCTTTTCATTCATACCATATTCGAAATCCCTTCCCTCTCCAAGCCAAAATCACCATTATCAATCATCAAGCTTTTCATGACAAAACAGAAATTCTGAACCTCTTGCATGTTGGATTGAGAAGCTACAGAACCATTCCCTGTACCTGAATCACGAACTGGAACAGCTTAGGAATCATTTGGGTGTTTGGGTTTCAAAGTTCAAGCTATTGGAAGTCTGAATTTCAGTTTTGGGGGCGGTGTAGGAGCAAGTTCGTGAGTCATCGTGCTATCTCGAAGTCTCGGTGTGATTGTTGTTTGTCTTCTAAAGGTGAGTTCTATACTCACTAAGGAATCTGTGTTTATGTGTGTGTACTATGTATTCTGGTTCGGTCACGGGTTTTACAAAATCAGTGTCGAGTCGTGTTACGAAAATCCGCTTTAATGCAGAATTATGTAATTGTTTAATTGAGGTTATGGTTGATTATTATAATTGATATGTTGATTGATATGTGGATTGTTTGGCTGGATAATGTTCTCTTTTTGATGGTTGATGAGTTAGGTATCGATCAGAACCGAGTTTGGACACGAAACGGATTCGAAAAAGGGCTCGAAATGGCATTTCAGCAAGTCTGTGAGATAGGCACGGACCGTGCACCCAGCGCACGGGTCGTGCATTGCCTTCTGATTCACAGGATTGCTGAGTGTTGATTTCGCGCACGGACCGTGCGCCATCAAGCACGGGTCGTGCGTATGCTTCTGTCAACATTTTCAAAATGTGTTCAAAGCCTTCCTAATTGATTCCAAACCCATCCTAATCCCTTCCCAATGTTATGAAATGATAAAATAACCGTAATTCATTGGAATTGCTTAAGTTTAATGATAACAACCTTATGTCATGATTGAATGATTGTTGACGGCCCAATGCGGGTACATGGAAGCTGTTTGGATTGATTGTAAATATGTATAAGACAGGTTAACAAACTTAGGAATCCGAGTGAGATCACGACACGAAATTAAGATGGACTTAATGCCCCTAATGCTAATGATAAGAACAAGTCATGATCACATTAGGCCATGTTAAGTTATGCCATGTTATGTTATGTAAATTCATGTTCACGTCAATGTATTTATATTATACATCATGTTAGGGTGACGACCCTAGTTTTCAAGATTAGTGTACTAAGGGCGAGGAAGTCATGATTCCTTATGACCTTAGGCCCCGTCATTGTTTGTCCCATGGTAGTAGAAAAGGCCGGGGATCGAGTTTGCCGGTGCTTTCAAATAACGTGACCGGTGATATGCTAAGAATCATGTCATGTCATGTGTGTGTCTTGTGTGTCGCTTAGAAGGGCCACGAGTACACGTTGTATGTTCCACGTAGTCGAATTAAAGACTACGAACTCATGAATCAAGAATAACGAGTCAAGCATAACTGAACCGCGATAGTTAGTAAGAGGTCGCGATAGAACTCACTGAAACAAGTTGTCTCACCCAATCTGTAACACCCCGATTTCAACATTTCTATTATCTTCTGTGATTTTTGTGTCGATGTGCGTCATAGTATTTATTATGATAATTTAGTGAATGTTCAATTTGCAAATAATATATGACTAGTTACATTTAATTATTTCTAACTAGTTCCTATTTTGATTATTTTTATTTTTAAATAATTATCTCAACATATTATCAATATTTTGGAAGTGATATTTTTTTTATATAAATATAAATGTGTTAAAATTAGCTTTAGTGGCGGATAGAATGCTTTGAAAATAATTTGAACGAGTTTTGGGCCTTTACTAGCCAGTTTCCTAGTTTCACTTTTTACGGTACTATCGTACATTGGGCCGGATTAGGATTTTATAATTTCTAATGGGGAAGCCCACTGATTGGAATTAACCTAATTCTCACGTCCTCATCCTTTCCTCATCAAGTCAGCCGCATTCCCAAAAATATGAGGTTGTTTCTATTACCTTCTCCAATTCAAGCTATTCACGCCCATCCTCTTTCTTTGAGCAATCCCGTGTCTCTCTCACAGTTATGATTATTAGGTGTAGCATATGATCACTCTTATCAATTGTTTGTCATAGGTTTCATTCTTAATTCTAGACTAGATACCAAGTCTCCACGTGTAGCATATGTTGAAGGATTTGAATCCTTACAATTTGATGGTCATCCCGTTCCCTTTCTTTCTTTGATTCATGATTGCTCACGTACATGTAGCATACGCCATTTCATCTCATCTTTTAATATTCTAGATATACTGCCCAAGCCATGTTCTACTCCCCTTTTGTATGATTTATAATCCAAATTTCAATTGCCATCTCCAATATTTTCATGTTCAATGTTCCGTCTATTTCTTTTAGACTTTCCCGTATTCATCACTTCCATAGAGCATTAGCCAATCATATGCTTCGCCCTCATTCTTTTTTTTACCAATCGCATATGCATAGTTACGAGTCACACACCAATCAAATTCTTTACATGATGCTGACCATTATTTGAGGAGCGATAAACATTGATTCGCGGCTGATAGGATTTTCGAGGGCAGCCTGATTTTTTGGGTTTGGTCACTCACTCTCAATTACTAGTTATTTGGAACCTGTCACGCTGCTATTTTGCTTTGGCACTATTTGTTCGTGTCGTGTATTATGGTTGACGTCCCTCTTGTTGTGTCGGTAAGATTTTTCTCGGTCATTTCCTTTTTACTCTATTTTTATCCATAATATTTTGTTAAATATTTAACACTAGTATTTTTTTAAACTCTACATAATTTTACAGTTTTATTTCGTTAGCTCTGTGAACGCGTTGCAGAACAATTAAAATATCAACTCGTTCGTTGTGTCGACTGTCGTGTTGAAACTTCAGTTAATTGTATGTCGTACGAGATCTTCAGACCAGGTAAGGGTGGGTCTCATCTTCTCTATAATAGGGTCTTATGATGGGGACTAAGTAGGGGTAGGCTCTATGTATGCCGTTTTATGTATTTCTAGTGATTATTGATGAACCCTAGGCATATGACAACTTGTTGTTGAGAAATTGTGGTTTGCGTGCTAAGTGCTTGGATACTCCTTGATGGTACTGTGATTGATAATGATTCAGTGGATGATTTTTGATGACTCTTTATGTGTTCATGATTGATTTGAGATGTGATATTATTTTTACGGTTGATATGCGATTTGAAGTTGTTTGTATGAGTTGTATGTGATTTGATGAAGTTGTGTTGCTCGAATTCGTTGTTGTTGGTGTCATAGGCGCATAGGGCGCCATTTTTGTGTTTATTATGTTGCTGGATTTTGTTGTCTAGGTACGGAATTAGGCGCCCTTGAGTGGGGCGCCCTGTGCCAAGTCTCTGTGTTGCTGAATTTTGTGCAGGTTTTGGCGCCCCTTGGCTGGGCGCATGTTCTATGCCTATTGCTGTGTTGCGCGCCCAGTGCGCCTATTGCCGTGTGCGCGCCTGTTGCCTGTGTTGCCTGCGATGTCTAAGTTTGTGTCTTAGGCGCCTAGTGCCTGGGCGCCATTTTCAGGATGTTCCCGATTTTTATTGAAAACTGTTTTCGCTATATCTTTTGACTCGGGTGTCCGTTGTAAGTGTTTCAAAAAGCGTTGTGAAGCCTTTTCAGTTGTCTATCTGTGTGTCCCATTTTTAAAAATAAAAACTTATTATTTCTGAAGGTTGCTGGGCGCCCCAAGTGGCTGTTCCCGGTGGTCGTTGCTGTGACATTGAAAAATCGTTTTGGTGTCTTTAAAAATCCCCTTTTGCGTATAATCAGTGGTTTTAGCGTCCAAGTGTCAAAAGTGATGATTTTGACGATGATGCCCTTAGTGGCTAGTTAAATGACCTTTTTGCCCTTAGTGGCCAATGTTGTTGATAGTGATGTGTAAATGACGATGAGGCCCCTGGTGGCTAGTAAATGACGTTTTTGCCCTCAGTGGCTATTGTTTGAATTGATGATGTTTATGAATAAGTGACGATGAAAATAAGTGACGTTGAGGCCCAAAAAGGCTAAGTGACGATAAGGCTCAAAAGGCTAAGTGACGATAAGGCTCAAAAGGCTAAGTGACGATAAGGCCCGAAAGGCTAAATGACGTTGTTGTGTGTAATTATGAATTGACAGGTGCTGTGCCTCTTATTTGGAAAATTGGTAAGTGACGTTGACTGTGATTGTGTGTTTGTGCGTGGTGCATGTCATAGTGTCTCATGCCTCCCATATGCATAAACCCAGTGACGTTTGAGGCCCAAAAGGCTAAGTGACGATGAGGCCCAAAAGGCTAAGCGACGTTTGTGAAAAGGTACCTCATGCATATGCCCGCGAGTGGGTTGCATTTCATACTCCTGCATGACATTGTGACAACTCGTTGTGCCGAGTAACTTGATGATGAGATTGACTGTTTACCCTTGCTGATGGAATTGACTGTTTTATCCTTGATGATTGACTTGATGTTTCGTGGTGTGGTAGATATAGTGTCATAACTCTAGCTTAGTGCTTATCATATGCTTTATTATATGGTTAGATGAATTCACCCCTTCTGTTTGAATGTTGCCCCTACGCGGTAACGTGCAGGTGATCTCGAGTGAAGGCTTATGTATCTTCACTAGCTGAGTCGGGTCGTCTGCTCTGATTATGTAACACTAGGGGAGGGATGAACGTTGTTTAAGTTATTTATGACCATTGTTGTTGTCGGATTTTACTATTGTGAGCCTTGCATAGTTGCAATGCCTTTTATGATTAAACTGGTTGGATTTTCCGCTGTGAAGTTGTATTTTAATTGACGATGACGTTTTGAAAGTATTATAAGGCTGTTTTCGAAAAGCGAGTAATTTGGCGCGTGATGTTTAACGAAGTAAGTGTGACATCCCTTGTGATGTAACTAAAATTTGAAGCACTGATTTTTACGCTAATAAATTAACGGGTAGAAAAGGGGTGTTACATTAGTGGTATCAGAGCAATGGTTGGTCCGTCCGGCCAAGTCGTAGAGTCGTTGTGTCGGTTAACGACCAACTGTTGTCTTTTAGTCTTGACCATTGGTTTGTGTTGTAGTGATGTTCCTGCAGGTACAGGTAAACGGAAGCTGCTAATAGTAAGTGGACTATTGATGTTGCCGTTTGTTTATTGCTGCTTGCTGTGTCGCTGAAAATTGATTACTGTGCTAATTAGGTGCCGTTGTTGTTTTAATTTACACCAAGTTGCTGCTACTGTTTAATCATTGTTGCTGAAATTACTGTGCTGTTGCGGTTTAATTGCTGTTGGTTGCAAAAAGCTATTTTCGAGAATTGTTGCTGTTTCTGAAAACCGTTTTATTTGAGTAATACTAATGCCTTGTGCTATGTAGTTTTGTGATCTGAAAAGTAAAATGATTTCTGAAATTGTTTTTGAAATGTCTAATGGACGATTTTACAGTTGGATACTAAAATTAGTAATAAGATCTATTTTTAATGAATGAACGTGGGTGTTGAAGTGGTGGAGATCAAAGGAAATAAAATTATTTTTTTTGACTTAGGATTTTAAATGAGGAAGTATAGAAGTGAAGTTTTTGTTGGATTGGAAAATGATTTTTCTAGTTGGTTTTATTTGAAACAGACTAATGATTTGTTGTTGTGTCGATTTTAAAAACCTTGTCAAAAATGATTTGATGACGATTTTGAAACTAGTATTGGGTTTCTTTGGGAGCAAAAATGTATTAGTATGTATGAAACCTTGTGTGCTCTATGATGTTTAAATTGGTTAAGAAATTTGGCGTGCTCTATGTATTGTTTGATTTATATGGAATATGTATTGCTTGTAATTTACATAGCGAGTGTGTTGAAGTGATTGATCTATTTTAATTGGTTGGTATATGATTATTGGGAAGTTTAAACTATGCTTCATGGCTGAATTTGTGGCTGCTTGGATGCTTAATTTGTTGCTAAGCTCACTGTGCAGGCACTTTCTGAGTAGGTTTGACTTTCGGCTAAACTGGGACTGGTTTACTGGTTGGTAAACCATATAACTCACAGTTTTAGACACTAGACTGAACGCTTGTCATTTTGGCTTTGGTTTGGTCGCATTTGGAGTAGTATAGCTCCAGTTATGGGCTTCGCAAGTTAGGATAACATTCTGGGGACCGTCTGGACATAGAGTCAGTGTTTTGATTGTGGTGTTTTCAAATGAACTCCTTTTCAAATGAATCCAATTTCTTTGAAAACTAGACAAAATGCTTCACTGTTTAGGCTGATGTTTCGTGTTATTTGGGTTTGTTTTGGGCATTGTAGAAGAGTCACAGCTTTGGACACAGTCGCTGCCCCATTTTCTGGACCTACTGCCTTGTTTACGAAAATTGTGCTATTTGACTCATCATTTTGAAATTCTAAAGAAATATAGCCAGAAACTAGACTTCGTAAGTATTCCGTGGAGGGGTTATTTGCAAAATTCCGATGTCGTTTGATAGGCTAAATAAATTGTTGAAATTTATGTGTGAGTGCTGGAACTTTCTGCGTTGCTTAGTTGTACTGTCACTGTAACGGAAAAACAGTTTTTGCAATATCTTTTGAACCAGGAGTCCGATTTGAGTAAACTAAAATGTTTCGGAAAGCTTATTCAGAGGCCTAACTGAATATACTAATTTCAAGGCAAAATTGACTGGTTCTGGTGTTGTTGATTTTTAGGCGTGTCGGTCGAATTAAACTGTTGTAGTGTTGTCGGTGGCTTAAAGCCCCAAGTTGTTGTAGTGTTTTCGGTGGCTTAGTGCCCCAAGTCGTTGCTGCAGTGTCGGCGCCTTGGTGCCCGAAGTTGCTGATGTGTTCTTGATTATGGGATTGTTGGTCCCGGAGTCTTCTCTCCAAGTTGTTGTCATGGGAGGGTTAGTCCCGGAGTTGTCTCCGCATTGTTGCTTTGTTGTTGCTTGTGGTTGCCTCGTTAATAATATTGATGTTTATGTGTTGTCTTGGGTACCGCCGAATGGCCCAAGTTATATTGTTGTTGATTTGTTGTTGTGGGCCGATGGCCATTATTGATTAGTACGCCGCTACTATGCCCCATGCGTTGTCGTTGTAGATGATGTTGCTTTGCTGTTGGTTTGTCGTTGTTGATGTCGCCTGAGTGGCAATTTTAGTTGTTGATGTCGCCTGAGTGGCAAAGTTGTTTGTTGATGTTGTTGTCGTGTTGCTAAATTATGAGGCTTGTTGTACGACTGTTATGCACCCTGTGAGTTTCGTCGTGATGCTGTGATGATTGATGTATTTCGTTATCCTTAAGGGTAGATGAGTGAGGTAGAATGCGAGCTAGTTTATCAGAGTAGCGCAGCGGAGTCTTAGCATGTCGTATTGGGAAGGAACTTTAATAGAGCTTGGGGGTGATCACGTGGTACCAACGTGATTACGCTCAAATCCCTATCGGAGATCCTTAGGGAGAGGATGTGTCTGGTTATTATTTCTCAAAGCTACCTGGCTGAATAAGTAGGAGGGACGGCCGCCCAATCACTTACCGCCGGTAATCAGAGAAATGGTGATCAGCATGGTAGATAGAACTAGTTGCCTAGATAGCTTAGTCGTTGGTGGGAGAGTGTTAGCCTTGGCGAGTCAAAATTTCGAGGACGAAATTCCTTTAAGTGGGGGAGAGTTGTAACACCCCGATTTCAACATTTCTATTATTTTCTGTGATTTTTGTGTCGATGTGCGTCATAGTATTTATTATGATAATTTAGTGAATGTTCAATTTGCAAATAATATATGACTAGTTACATTTAATTATTTCTAACTAGTTCCTATTTTGATTATTTTTATTTTTAAATAATTATCTCAACATATTATCAATATTTTGGAAGTGATATTTTTTTTATATAAATATAAATGTGTTAAAATTAGCTTTAGTGGCGGATAAAATGCTTTCAAAATAATTTGAACGAGTTTTGGGCCTTTACTAGCCAGTTTCCTAGTTTCACTTTTTACGGTACTATCGTACATTGGGCCGGATTAGGATTTTATAATTTCTAATGGGGAAGCCCACTGATTGGAATTAACCTAATTCTCACGTCCTCATCCTTTCCTCATCAAGTCAGCCGCATTCCCAAAAATATGAGGTTGTTTCTATTACCTTCTCCAATTCAAGCTATTCACGCCCATCCTCTTTCTTTGAGCAATCCCGTGTCTCTCTCACAGTTATGATTATTAGGTGTAGCATATGATCACTCTTATCAATTGTTTGTCATAGGTTTCATTCTTAATTCTAGACTAGATACCAAGTCTCCACGTGTAGCATATGTTGAAGGATTTGAATCCTTACAATTTGATGGTCATCCCGTTCCCTTTCTTTCTTTGATTCATGATTGCTCACGTACATGTAGCATACGCCATTTCATCTCATCTTTTAATATTCTAGATATACTGCCCAAGCCATGTTCTACTCCCCTTTTGTATGATTTATAATCCAAATTTCAATTGCCATCTCCAATATTTTCATGTTCAATGTTCCGTCTATTTCTTTTAGACTTTCCCGTATTCATCACTTCCATAGAGCATTAGCCAATCATATGCTTCGCCCTCATTCTTTTTTTTACCAATCGCATATGCATAGTTAAGAGTCACACACCAATCAAATTCTTTACATGATGCTGACCATTATTTGAGGAGCGATAAACATTGATTCGCGGCTGATAGGATTTTCGAGGGCAGCCTGATTTTTTGGGTTTGGTCACTCACTCTCAATTACTAGTTATTTGGAACCTGTCACGCTGCTATTTTGCTTTGGCACTATTTGTTCGTGTCGTGTATTATGGTTGACGTCCCTCTTGTTGTGTCGGTAAGATTTTTCTCGGTCATTTCCTTTTTACTCTATTTTTATCCATAATATTTTGTTAAATATTTAACACTAGTATTTTTTTAAACTCTACATAATTTTACAGTTTTATTTCGTTAGCTCTGTGAACGCGTTGCAGAACAATTAAAATATCAACTCGTTCGTTGTGTCGACTGTCGTGTTGAAACTTCAGTTAATTGTATGTCGTACGAGATCTTCAGACCAGGTAAGGGTGGGTCTCATCTTCTCTATAATAGGGTCTTATGATGGGGACTAAGTAGGGGTAGGCTCTATGTATGCCGTTTTATGTATTTCTAGTGATTATTGATGAACCCTAGGCATATGACAACTTGTTGTTGAGAAATTGTGGTTTGCGTGCTAAGTGCTTGGATACTCCTTGATGGTACTGTGATTGATAATGATTCGGTGGATGATTTTTGATGACTCTTTATGTGTTCATGATTGATTTGAGATGTGATATTATTTTTACGGTTGATATGCGATTTGAAGTTGTTTGTATGAGTTGTATGTGATTTGATGAAGTTGTGTTGCTCGAATTCGTTGTTGTTGGTGTCATAGGCGCATAGGGAGCCATTTTTGTGTTTATTATGTTGCTGGATTTTGTTGTCTAGGTACGGAATTAGGCGCCCTTGAGTGGGGCGCCCTGTGCCAAGTCTCTGTGTTGCTGAATTTTGTGCAGGTTTTGGCGCCCCTTGGCTGGGCGCATGTTCTATGCCTATTGCTGTGTTGCGCGCCCAGTGCGCCTATTGCCGTGTGCGCGCCTGTTGCCTGTGTTGCCTGCGATGTCTAAGTTTGTGTCTTAGGCGCCTAGTGCCTGGGCGCCATTTTCAGGATGTTCCCGATTTTTATTGAAAACTGTTTTCGCTATATCTTTTGACTCGAGTGTCCGTTGTAAGTGTTTCAAAAAGCGTTGTGAAGCCTTTTCAGTTGTCTATCTGTGTGTCCCATTTTTAAAAATAAAAACTTATTATTTCTGAAGGTTGCTGGGCGCCCCAAGTGGCTGTTCCCGGTGGTCGTTGCTGTGACATTGAAAAATCGTTTTGGTGTCTTTAAAAATCCCCTTTTGCGTATAATCAGTGGTTTTAGCGTCCAAGTGTCAAAAGTGATGATTTTGACGATGATGCCCTTAGTGGCTAGTTAAATGACCTTTTTGCCCTTAGTGGCCAATGTTGTTGATAGTGATGTGTAAATGACGATGAGGCCCCTGGTGGCTAGTAAATGACGTTTTTGCCCTCAGTGGCTATTGTTTGAATTGATGATGTTTATGAATAAGTGACGATGAAAATAAGTGACGTTGAGGCCCAAAAAGGCTAAGTGACGATAAGGCTCAAAAGGCTAAGTGACGATAAGGCTCAAAAGGCTAAGTGACGATAAGGCCCGAAAGGCTAAATGACGTTGTTGTGTGTAATTATGAATTGACAGGTGCTGTGCCTCTTATTTGGAAAATTGGTAAGTGACGTTGACTGTGATTGTGTGTTTGTGCGTGGTGCATGTCATAGTGTCTCATGCCTCCCATATGCATAAACCCAGTGACGTTTGAGGCCCAAAAGGCTAAGTGACGATGAGGCCCAAAAGGCTAAGCGACGTTTGTGAAAAGGTACCTCATGCATATGCCCGCGAGTGGGTTGCATTTCATACTCCTGCATGACATTGTGACAACTCGTTGTGCCGAGTAACTTGATGATGAGATTGACTGTTTACCCTTGCTGATGGAATTGACTGTTTTATCCTTGATGATTGACTTGATGTTTCGTGGTGTGGTAGATATAGTGTCATAACTCTAGCTTAGTGCTCATCATATGCTTTATTATATGGTTAGATGAATTCACCCCTTCTGTTTGAATGTTGCCCCTACGCGGTAACGTGCAGGTGATCTCGAGTGAAGGCTTATGTATCTTCACTAGCTGAGTCGGGTCGTCTGCTCTGATTATGTAACACTAGGGGAGGGATGAACGTTGTTTAAGTTATTTATGACCATTGTTGTTGTCGGATTTTACTATTGTGAGCCTTGCATAGTTGCAATGCCTTTTATGATTAAACTGGTTGGATTTTCCGCTGTGAAGTTGTATTTTAATTGACGATGACGTTTTGAAAGTATTATAAGGCTGTTTTCGAAAAGCGAGTAATTTGGCGCGTGATGTTTAACGAAGTAAGTGTGACATCCCTTGTGATGTAACTAAAATTTGAAGCTCTGATTTTTACGCTAATAAATTAACGGGTAGAAAAGGGGTGTTACATTGCGCTCAATTGGTAGTGGGAAGGGGGTTTAACTTGCACTTATGCCTCAGGTGCAAGGTTCGATTCCCACGGAAGGCAAAAACTCTACAAGAGGGGTAGAGAAGATCGTGAGGTAACAGTGGGACCGGGGTGGCCGCTGCGGTGGACCTGGGCTGTTACACAATCCATGTTGTTGTTTTTCAGTGATACAGGTAGAAGTTGGATGTGCAGGAGCAATGGTCGTAGAACCGCTTCGTGGAGACGCTGTCGTCTATTTTGTTATGTTTATGTATTTTGGTTTCTCTCTTTGTCATAGATATTCGATTGTACGACTTGTACTTGTATTAAGTTGTAAATCGCTTCCGCAGACTTTCTGATTTTGTATTGAACACTAGTTCGAGTTATGTGAGAACCGACTTCATGTATTTCATGTTCTGTTATGCTTACACGTTTGATGATTTTCATCGAATTTTAGAATGTGTTCAATATTTTAAAAAGGAAAGTCACTCTGATGTATGCTAGTAGTGCATTTCGGTAGTTTCTACAAGTTAGAAATTATCGGGGTGTTACAATTGGTATCAGAGCAGTTCGACCTTGTCGGACTTAGAATCATGAGTCTCTTAAGTCCTCTAAGTGTGATTCCTCTTAGTATGCTATTAGACGTTTGGCCTGATCAACTAAACACTTTATGCATATTTCGTAGAATCATGGCTGGTGGAAGTAGGAGAAGCGTCCCCGTTGATCCAAATACCGAATGGATGCAGAATGTCATCGAGGCTCAGCAGAAAATGATGAACGACATGATGCTCATGCTGTAACACCCTAAAATATTTAATTAATTTATTTAATTAAGTATTTAGGAATTTATTTTAATTAATTGAATATAATTTAATTAAGCGAAATTATATTAAATTAAATGGTGTAGGTGGTATTAGGAGATGAAGGCGCCAATTAGCTAGACTTGGGCTTAAGTGAAAAGCCCAAGCCCATGATCCAAGTGACATGCGAAGTGGTGAGGTCTTGTGAGGCTAGGGTTGTGTTGTTGGCATTTTGCGAAAACTGAGAATAGAGAGAAAGGGAGAAGGAGGGCGCCGTTGGAGAGGAGAAGAGGAGAAGAGAAGTCGCACAACCAAGGAGAGGGAAGGGACGTGAGCATGTTGCTGTGGTTTCGATCGTGACCGTCTCTAGGGCTTCTATTCAGCAAATTCGAGGTAAGGGGATGTCCTATCAATTTATATAATAGGTCCTATGATAGGTTTTAAGTAGAGATGCCTAGATCTAATTCGTGGATATGATGTATGTATAATTTCATGTTATTATTTCGATTTGGCATGTTGTTGGATGAAATTGTTGCTCAAATAATTCGTGTTGATGTTAGGGGCGCCTAGGGCGCCATGTTTGTGCTTGGGATGTTGTTGAATATTTGATGTTGGTAGATAATTTTGATGATTTTATACATGTGTTCATGAGTTGTGGAAAATTGGGTTGTGAATGGTCATATAAAAATTTGAAAACAAAATATTTGATGTTGAAGTTGTGCTGAAAACTGTGTTGCTGGTTTGTGTTGGGCGCTGGGCGCCCAAGGGCGCTGTGTGTAACACCCCAAAAATAATAGAATAAATTATTTTAATTAATTAAAAGAGATTTTGGTGGTAGAGTAATAATATAATTATTAATTATTATTTGTTGAAGTAATTATAAGGTGTTTTAAATAAAATAAGGAGTGGTATTGTATTAGGAGGTGGTGCTGCAAATTAGTTGGGCTTAAGCTGCGGGAAAGCCCGCGATCCAAGCCCAACAACCTAAGCGCATATTTAAGCTAAAATTTTAGGGTTTAGTTCATTTGCGCAAAAAGAAAAGAAAGTGGCGAATTGAGAGAGAGAGAGAGAGAGGGAAAGGGAGCCGTGAGGGTGAGAAGAAAGGGGAGAGGAGGCGCACACATGAGCAAAGGGAAAGGATCGTGTTGCGGTGATCTTTGGAGCTTACGTATACGGAGATAGCGTGTTCGTCATAACCTAAGGTAAGGGTGGGTCTCATCTTCTCTATAATAGGGTTTTATGATGGGGACTAAGTAAGGGTAGGCTCTATGTGTTCCGTTTTATGCATTTCTAGAGATTATTGATGAACCCTAGGCATATGATAACTTGTTATTTGGGAAATTGTGGTTGATGATGATTTTGAGATAAATGTGATAATGTGTACGTTCAAGGTGATTGGACGCGTTTTGATGATGATTTGGTTGTGTTAGATGGTGTTCATATGCAATTGGTGATGATCGGTATGTTTGAGAATGGTTTGATTATGTTTGATGATGTTTTGGCATGATTTGTGGGTGTTTAGAGCAAGAATTCTGGTTGCCGGGAGTGTTCTGGGCGCCAGGCGCCCTTGCTGGGCGCTGAGCGCCCGTGTGTGTTGCTGTCTGTGGAGCGCTGGGCGCTGGGTGCCAGCGCTGAGCGCCCGTGTGTGTGAGTGTGTGCGTTGCGCTGGGCGCTGAGCGCCCGTGTGCGTGTGCTGCGTGTGGGTGTGTTGCATTTTGCTGGGCGCTGGGCGCCAGGTGCCTGGGCGCCCATGGCGCCAGTTTTTCAGGATGTTCCCAAATGTTTTCGAAAACTATTTTCGCTATATCTTTTGACTCGGACATCCGTTTTGAACGATTCAAAAAGCGTTGTGAAGCATTTTCAGTTGTCTATCTATGTGTTCCATTTTTAAAAATAAAAACTTATAATTTTAGAAGGTTGCTGGGCGCCCAAGTGGCTGTCCCCTGTGGTCGTTGCTGTGATATTGAAAACGCGTTTGGTGTCTTTAAAAATCCTCTTTTGCGTACGACAAGTGGTTTTAACGAAGTAATGTCAAAATGATGATTTTGACGATGATGCCCCTAGTGGCTAGTTAAATGACTGTTTTTCCCTTAGTGGCTAATATTATTTATAATGACGTGTAAATGACTGCTTTGCCCTTAGTGGCTAATATTCTTTATAATGACGTGTAATGACTGTTTTGCCCTTAGTGGCTAATATTCTTTATAATGACGTGTAAATGACTGTTTTGCCCTTAGTGGCTATTATTATCTATAATGACGTGTAAATGACGATGATGCCCTTGGTGGCTAGTAATTGACGTTTTTGCTCTCAGTGGCTATTGTTTGAACTGATGATATTCATGTATAAGTGACGATGAAAACCCAGTGACGTTTGAGGCCCGAAAGGCTAAGTGATGTTAGGGCCTAAAAGGCTAAGTGATGTTGTTGTTGTGTAAATTGTGAATTGACAGGTGCTGTGCCTCTTATTTGGCAAACCGGTAAGTGACGGGTCACACAGTTGACTGTGATTTGGTGTATTTGAGTATTTGTGTGTTTGTGAGTGGTGCATGTCATAGTGTCTCATGCCCCATATGCATAAACCCAGTGACGTTTTGAGGCCCAAGTGGCTAAGTGACGATGAGGCCTTAATGGCTAAGCGACGTTTGTGAAAAGGTACCTCATGCATATGCCCTCGAGTGGGTTGCATTTCATACTCCTGCATGACATTGTGACGACTGGTTGTGCCGAGTAACTTGTTGATGGAATTGACTGTTTTATCCTTGATGATTGACTTGACGTTTCATGGTGTGGTAGATATAGTGTCGTAACTCTAGCTTAGTGCTTATCATATGCTTTATTATATGGTTAGATGAACTCACCCCTTCTGTTTGAATGTTACCCCTATGCGGTAACGTGCAGGTGAGCTCAAGTGAAGGCTTAGGCATCTTCACTAGCTGAGTCGGGTCATCTGCTCTGATTATGTAACACTTGGGGGAAAATAGAACGTTGTTTTAGTTTATTCAAGACTGTGTATAATCGTTGGATTTTCCGCTGTGAAATTGTATTTTTAATTTACAATGACGTTTTGTAAGTATTATAAGACTGTTTTCGAAAAGCGAGTAATTTGGCGCGTGATGTTTAACGAAGTAAGTGTGACATCCCTTGTGGTGTAATTAAAATTTGAAAACTCTGATATTTTACCAATTAAATTAATGGGTAGAAAAGGGGTGTTACATTAGTGGTATCAGAGCAATGGTTGGTCAGTCCGGCCAAGTCGTAGAGTCGTTGTGTCGGTAAACGACCAACTGTTGTCTTTTAGTCTTGACCATTGGTTTGTGTTGTGGTGATGTTCCTGCAGGTACAAGTAGACGGAAGCTGCTATGGTAAGTAAACTAGTGGGGGAGACGCCCCTACTGGTATTGTGTGTTGTTTGCTATGCTGTGCTCCGTGTGAACCCTGTGTCGTTTGGTTGTGACTTTTATTTTGACCCTGTTGTTGTTCTTATGTGCTTTTGGTGATTGCTGCTACTGTAAATTAAGTTACTGTTGTGCTGCAAAGTAAATACTGTGTTATTGCCATTGCTGTTTGTCTATTGTTACGTAGTTGGGTTATTGTACCATTAAACCACTGTTGCTGTTAGCTGGGAAATATTATTGCTGTTACTGTTTAATTGCCTTTTAAAAAAGATCGATGTTGCTGTTGTTGGAAATATTGAACTGTTTTCTAAGGATTAGTGTTGCTGTTTAATTATTGATGTTTCTGAAAACCGTTTTATTTGAGTAATACTAATGCCTTGTGCTATGTAGTTTTGTGATCTGAAAAGTAAAATGATTTCTGGAATTGTTTTTGAAATGTCTAATGGACGGTTTTACGGTTGGATACTAAAATTAGTAATAAATCTATTTTTAATGAATGAACGTGGGTGTTGAAGTGGTGAAGATCAAAGGAAATAAAATTATTTTTTACTTGGGATTTTAAATGAGGAAGTATAGAGGTGAAGTTTTGTTGGAGTGGAAAATGATTTTTCTAGTTGGTTTTATTTGAAACAGAGTAATGATTTGTTGTTGTGTCGATTTTAAAAACCTTGTCAAAAATGATTTGATGACGATTTTGAAACTAGTATTGGGTTTCTTTGGGAGCAAAAATGTATTAGTATGTATGAAACCTTGTGTGCTCTATGATGTTTAAATTGGTTAAGAAGTTTGGCGTGCTCTATGTATGGTTTGATTTATATAGAATATGTATTGCTTGTAATTTACATAGCGAGTGTGTTGAAGTGATTGATGTATTTTAATTGGTTGGTATATGATTATTGGGAAGTTTAAACTATGCTTGATGGCTGAATTTGTGGCTGCTTGGATGCTTAATTTGTTGCTAAGCTCACTGTGTAGGCACTTTCTGAGTAGGTTTGACTTTCGGCTAAACTGGGACTGTTTTACTAGTTGATAAATTATGCAGCTCACAATTTTAGAAACTAGGCTGAACGCTGGTCATTTTGGCTTTGGTTTGGTCGCATTTGGAGTAGTATAGCTCCAGTTATGGGTTTCGCAAGTTAGGGTAAAATTTCGGGGGACCGTCTGGACATAGGGTCAGTGTTTTGATTGTGGTGTTTTCAAATGAACTCCTTTTCGAATGAATCCAATTTCTTTGAAAACTAGACAAAATGATTTACTGTTTAGGATGAAGTTTCGTGTTATTTGGGTTTGTTTTGGGCATCGTAGAAGAGTCACAACTTTGGACACAGTCGCTGCCCCATTTTCTGGACCTACTGCCTTGTTTGCGAAAACTGTGCTATTGGACTCATCATTTTGAAATTCTAAAAATATAGCCAGAAACTAGACTCCGTAAGTTTTCCGTAGAGGGGTTGTTTGCTAAATTCCGATGTCGTTTGATAGGGTAAATAAATTGTTGAAGTTTATGTGTGAGTGCTGGAATTTCCTGCGTTGCTTAGTTTATGCTGTCATTGTAACGGAAAAATGTTTTTGCAATATCTTTTGACCCAGGAGTCCGATTTGAGTAAAATAAAATGTTTTGGAAAGCTTATTCAGAGGCCTAACTGATTATTCTAATTTCAAGGCAAAATTGACTGTTTCTGGTGTCGTTGATTTTTTTTGGGCGTGTCGGTCGAATTAAATTGTTGTTGTGTTGTCGGTGGCTTAGTGTCCCAAATCGTTGTTGCAGTGTCGGCGCTTTGGTGCCTGAAGTTGTTGATGTGTTATTGATTATAGGATTGTTGGTCCCGGAGTTGTCTCCGCATTGTTGTTTTGTTGTTGCTTGTGGTTGACTCGTAATAATGTTGATGTTTTGGTGTTGTCTTGGGTACCGCCAAATGGCCCAAGTTATATAGTTATTGATGATGTTGCTTTGCTGTTGGTTTGTCGTTGTTGATGTCGCCTGAGTGGCAATTTTAGTTGCTGATGTCGCCTGAGTGGCAATTTTAGTTGTTGATGTCGCCTGAGTGGCAATTTTAGTCGTTAATGTCGCCTGAGTGGCAATTTTAGTTGTTGATGTCGCCTGAGTGGCAATTTTAGTCGTTGATGTCGCCTGAGTGGCAATTTTAGTTGTTGATGTCGCCTGAGTGGCAAAGTTGTTCGTTGATGTTGTTGTCATGTTGCTAAATTATGAGGCTTGTGGTACGACTGTTATGCGCCCGGTGAGTTTCGTTGTGATGATGTGATGATTGATGTATTTTGTTATCCTTAAGGGTAGATGAGTGAGGTAGAATGCGAGCTAGTTTATCAGAGTAGCGCAGCGGAGTAGAGAGTGAATCTGATTATTACTGCTTGAAGTTACCTGGCTGAACAAGTAGGAGGGACGGCCGCCCAAGCACTTACCGCCGGTAATCAAAGCAACAGTAATCAGCATATAGATGGCCCTAGTTGTCTAGGTGGCCTTAGAGGGAGAGTGTTGGCGTGGCAGGTAAATTTCGAGGACGAAATATTTTAAGTGGGGGAGAGTTGTAACACCCCAAAAATAATAGAATAAATTATTTTAATTAATTAAAAGAGATTTTGGTGGTAGAGTAATAATATAATTATTAATTATTATTTGTTGAAGTAATTATAAGGTGTTTTAAATAAAATAAGGAGTGGTATTGTATTAGGAGGTGGTGCTGCAAATTAGTTTGGCTTAAGCTGCGGGAAAGCCCGCGATCCAAGCCCAACAACCTAAGCGCATATTTAAGCTAAAATTTTAGGGTTTAGTTCATTTGCGCAAAAAGAAAAGAAAGTGGCGAATTGAGAGAGAGAGAGGGAAAGGGAGCCGTGAGGGTGAGAAGAAAGGGGAGAGGAGGCGCGCACATGAGCAAAGGGAAAGGATCGTGTTGCGGTGATCTTTGGAGCTTACGTATACGGAGATAGCGTGTTCGTCATAACCTAAGGTAAGGGTGGGTCTCATCTTCTCTATAATAGGGTTTTATGATGGGGACTAAGTAAGGGTAGGCTCTATGTGTGCCGTTTTATGCATTTCTAGAGATTATTGATGAACCCTAGGCATATGATAACTTGTTATTTGGGAAATTGTGGTTGATGATGATTTTGAGATAAATGTGATAATGTGTACGTTCAAGGTGATTGGACGCGTTTTGATGATGATTTGGTTGTGTTAGATGGTGTTCATATGCAATTGGTGATGATCGGTATGTTTGAGAATGGTTTGATTATTTTTGATGATGTTTTGGCATGATTTGTGGGTGTTTAGAGCAAGAATTCTGGTTGCTGGGAGTGTTCTGGGCGCCAGGCGCCCTTGCTGGGCGCTGAGCGCCCGTGTGTGTTGCTGTCTGTGGAGCGCTGGGCGCTGGGTGCCAGCGCTGAGCGCCCGTGTGTGTGAGTGTGTGCGTTGCGCTGGGCGCTGGGTGCCAGCGCTGGGCGCTGAGCGCCCGTGTGCGTGTGCTGCGTGTGGGTGTGTTGCATTTTGCTGGGCGCTGGGCGCCAGGTGCCTGGGCGCTGGGCGCCCATGGTGCCAGTTTTTCAGGATGTTCCCAAATGTTTTCGAAAACTGTTTTCGCTATATCTTTTGACTCGGACATCCGTTTTGAACGATTCAAAAAGCGTTGTGAAGCATTTTCAGTTGTCTATCTATGTGTTCCATTTTTAAAAATAAAAACTTATAATTTCAGAAGGTTGCTGGGCGCCCAAGTGGCTGTCCCCTGTGGTCGTTGCTGTGATATTTAAAACGCGTTTGGTGTCTTTAAAAATCCTCTTTTGCGTACGACCAGTGGTTTTAACAAAGTAATGTCAAAATGATGATTTTGACGACGATGCCCCTAGTGGCTAGTTAAATGACTGTTTTGCCCTTAGTGGCTAATATTATTTATAATGACGTGTAAATGACTGCTTTGCCCTTAGTGGCTAATATTCTTTATAATGATGTGTAATGACTGTTTTTCCCTTAGTGGCTAATATTCTTTATAATGACGTGTAAATGACTGTTTTGCCCTTAGTGGCTATTATTATCTATAATGACGTGTAAATGACGATGATGCCCTTGGTGGCTAGTAAATGACGTTTTTGCTCTCGGTGGCTATTGTTTGAGCTGATGATATTCATGTATAAGTGACGATGAAAACCCAGTGACGTTTGAGGCCCGAAAGGCTAAGTGATGTTAGGGCCTAAAAGGCTAAGTGATGTTGTTGTTGTGTAAATTGTGAATTGACAGGTGCTGTGCCTCTTATTTGGCAAACCGGTAAGTGACGGGTCACACAGTTGACTGTGATTTGGTGTATTTGAGTATTTGTGTGTTTTTGAGTGGTGCATGTCATAGTGTCTCATGCCCCATATGCATAAACCCAGTGACGTTTTGAGCCCAAGTGGCTAAGTGACGATGAGGCCTTAATGGCTAAGCGACGTTTGTGAAAAGGTACCTCATGCATATGCCCGCGAGTGGGTTGCATTTCATACTCCTGCATGACATTGTGACGACAGGTTGTGCCGAGTAACTTGATGATGGAATTGACTGTTTTATCCTTGATGATTGACTTGACGTTTCATGGTGTGGTAGATATAGTGTCGTAACTCTAGCTTAGTGCTTATCATATGCTTTATTATATGGTTAGATGAACTCACCCCTTCTGTTTGAATGTTACCCCTATGCGGTAACGTGCAGGTGAGCTCAAGTGAAGGCTTAGGCATCTTCACTAGCTGAGTCGGGTCGTCTGCTCTGATTATGTAACACTTGGGGGAAAATAGAACGTTGTTTTAGTTTATTCAAGACTGTGTATAATCGTTGGATTTTCCGCTGTGAAATTGTATTTTTAATTTACAATGACGTTTTGTAAGTATTATAAGACTGTTTTCGAAAAGCGAATAATTTGTCGCGTGATGTTTAACGAAGTAAGTGTGACATCCCTTGTGGTGTAATTAAAATTTGAAAACTCTGATATTTTACCAATTAAATTAATGGGTAGAAAAGGGGTGTTACACTGTGCGCGTGTTGCTGTTTGTTGCGCTGGGCGCTGAGCGCCCGTGTGCGTGCGTGTGTGTGTGTGGCGCTAAGGCGCTGGGTGCCAGCACTGGGCGCTGAGCGCCCGTGTGTTGCGTATGGGTGTGTTGCGTTTTGCTGGGCGCTGGGCGCCCATGGCGCCAGTTTTCCAGGATGTTCCCAAAATGTTTTCGAAAACTGTTTTCGCTATATCTTTTGACACGGACATCCGTTTTAAACGTTTCAAAAAGTGCTGGGAAGCTTTTTCAGTTGTCTATCTGTGTGACTCATTTTTAAAAATAAAAACTATTTATTTCTGAAGGTTGCTGGGGCGCCCCAAGTGGCTGTTCCCGGCGGTCGTTGCTGTGACGTTGAAAAGATGTTTTGGTGCCTTTAAAAATCCCTTTTGTGTATAACCACTGGTTTTAACGTTTTAGTGTCAAAAGTGATGATCTTGACGATGATGCCTTTAATGGCTAGTTAAATGACCGTTTTGCCCTTAGTGGCCAATGTTGTTGATATTGGTGTGTAAATGACGATGATGCCTTTAATGGCTAGTTAAATGACCGTTTTGCCCTTAGTGGCCAATGTTGTTGATATTGGTGTGTAAATGACGTTGATGCCTTTAATGGCTAGTTAAATGACCGTTTTGCCCTTGGTGGCCAATGTTGTTGATATTGGTGTGTAAATGACGATGATGCCTTTAATGGCTAGTTAAATGACCGTTTTACCCTTAGTGGCCAATGTTGTTGATATTGGTGTGTAAATGACGATGATGCCTTTAATGGCTAGTTAAATGACCGTTTTGCCCTTAGTGGCCAATGTTGTTGATATTAGTGTGTAAATGACGATGATGCCCTTGGTGGCTAGTAAATGACGTTTTTGCCCTCAATGGCTATTGTTTGAGTTGATGATGTTTATGAATAAGTGACGAGGAAAACAAGTGACGTTGAATTGTTTGAGTTGATGATGTTTATGAATAAGTGACGAGGAAAATAAGTGACGTTGAATTGTCTGAGCTGATGATGTTTATGAATAAGTGACGATGAAAATAAGTGACGTTGAATTGTTTGAGTTGATGATGTTTATGATTAAGTGACGATGAAAACCAAGTGACGTTTTGAGGCCCTAAAAGGCTAAGTGATGTTAAGGCCTTAAAAGGCTAAGTGACGTTGTGTGTGTAAATTGTGAATTGACAGGTGCTGTGCCTTTTATTTGGCAAATTGGTAAGTGATGGGTCACATAGTTGACCGTGATTTGTGTGTTTGTGCGTGGTGCATGTCATAGTGTCTCATGCCTCCCATATGCATAAACCTAGTGACGTTTTGAGGCCCAAAAGGCTAAGTGACGATGAGGCCATAATGGCTAAGCGACGTTTGTGAAAAGGTACCTCATGCTTATGCCCACGAGTGGGTTGCATTTCATATGCCTACATGACATAGTGATGAGTTATTGTAGTGATGTAATTGATGATTGTGATGTGAATATTTTAGAGCGGTGGCTTGACTTATTGCTTATCATGTGATTTATTATATGGATTGAATTGGACTCACCCTTCTGTTTGAATGTTACCCCTATGCGGTAACGTGCAGGTGATCACGAGTGAAGGACTAGGTACCTTCACTAGCTGAGTCGGGTCGTCTGCTCTGATCATGTAACACTAGGGGAGGGATGAACGTTGTTTAAGTTATTTATGACCATTGTTGTTGTTGGATTTTACTGTTGTGAGCCTTGCATAGTTGAAATGCCTTTTATGATTAAACATGGTTGGATTTTCCGCTGTGAAGATTGTATGTTAATTGACGATGACATTTTGAAAGTATTATAAGGCTGTTTTTCGAAAAACGAGTAATTTGGCGTATGATGTTTAACGAAGTAAGTGTGACATCCCTTGTGATGTATCTAAATTTTGAAAACTCTGATTTTCCAATTAAATTAATGGGTAGAAAAGGGGTGTTACACATGCAGCAGCAGCAGATGCAACACATGCAACAGAATGGGCAAGCTCATGTGCCGCAGGAGGATCCCAATCGGGCTTACTTCAAGTTTCTGAAGATGAAGCTTCCAACTTTCAAAGGAGGACCCGATGCAATGAAGGCTCATTTTTGGATAGATGCTATGGAGCGGATTTTTGTAACTCTGCAATGCAATGAGGAGGAGAAGGTAATTTGTGCTGCAAATGCTTTGGATGAAGACGCCCATACTTGGTGGACGAATGCTCGCAGGATGATGCAAACTCAAGGGACGGAGCTCAATTGGGTAAACTTCAAGGAATTATTTCTGGGTCATTATTTTCCGGATGCTGAAAGACTAGCTAAACAGATGGAGTTTGTCAGTCTGAGACAGGGAGATATGTCTGTTGGAGAGTATGCTGCGAAGTTTGAGAGGCTATCTCAATTCTATGACTTGGGAACTCATGCTCCGAATGATAGGTGGAAGATGATTATGTTCAAGCAAGGTCTCCGTGGTGACGTGAACCAAGGCCTTAGTTCCTATACTATGACCAGTTATCCAGCTTTGGTGCAACAGTCTCATTCTGCAGAGGGAGATCTCAAGAAGATGCATGAGGAAAGGAAGGAGTATCACAAAAATAATAAGAGAGTAGTTGAATGGGAAAACCAGGACGATGAGTCAAGGGGTAACTTCGGTAAGGATAAGCAAGTGCAGACGTCCGAGTTCTCAAAGCCTGAAAATTGATCTAAGTGTGGAAAGCCTCATAGGGGAGAATGTCGCATGGGCTCAGATAATTGTTTCTATTGCAAGAAGGAAGGACACTACACTAGGGATTGTCCGGCGAAGAGGAGGAATAGAGAGGAGACGGCTGCTTCAAGAGTATTGGTGATGGATGCTCGAAAAGGGAAAGGCAAGATTGTTGATGGTTAGACGAAAGGTATGTTCGTTTAATTTTGAGGACAAAATTTCCAAAAGTTGGGGAGATTGTAACATCCCCTAATTTTTAGAAGCTTCGTCGGTCGAGGTTGGATTAGTGGTCACGAGCTAAGTATTTATCCAATCGGATAGTTCGGTGTCATAATTAATTATTCTTAGTATTTATGATATATGAGGTGTTTTAAATAAATTGAATTGAATTGGTATCTATTTAATTGATAAGTATGTGAAATGGAGTGTCTAATTAAATTTAATTGTGTCATGTGGGATTGAGTTGGTCTGAAGGAGTCATATGGAATAGGGTAAGTGAGGGACAAAACTATCTTTCTACAGGGCTTATATTTAAACCAATTCTTCAGCTGGAAACCAACACACACACTTCACTTTTTCTAGATTCAGAAACTGAACCAGGGAGGGAAGGAGGAGAGGGTGCGAGAGTGAGAGAAGAGAAGAGAAGAGAAGAGGGTTTTTCTCAGAACTCCTTGCATGTATGATCCATTAACATCACCAGAATCAGTTCATCTCCCCCTTTTCATTCATACCAAATTCGAAATCCCTTCCCTCTCCAAGCCAAAATCACCATTATCAATCATCAAGCTTTTCATGACCAAACAGAAATTCTGAACCTCTTTCATGTTGGATTGAGAAGCTATAGAACCATTCCCTGTACCTGAATCACGAACTGGAACAGCTTAGGAATCATTTGGGTGTTTGGGTTTCAAAGTTCAAGCTATTGGAAGTCTGAATTTCAGTTTTGGGGGCGGTGTAGGAGCAAGTTCGTGAGTCACCGTGCTATCTCGAAGTCTCGGTGTGATTGTTGTTTGTCTTCTAAAGGTGAGTTCTATACTCACTAGGGACTCTGTGTTTATGTATGTGTACTATGTATTCTGGTTCGGTCATGGGTTTTACAAAATCAGTGTCGAGTCGTGTTACGAAAATCCGCTTTAATGCAGAATTATGTAATTGTTTAATTGAGGTTGTGGTTGATTATTATAATTGATATGTTGATTGATATGTGGATTGTTTGCCTGGATAATGTTCTCTTTTTGAAGGTTGATGAGTTAGGTATCGATCGGAACGGAGTTTGGACACGAAACGGTTTCGAAAAAGGGCTCGAAATGGCATTTCAGCAAGTCTGTGAGATAGGCACGGACCGTGCGCCCAGCGCACGGGTCGTGCGTTGCCTTCTGATTCACAGGATTGCTGAGTGTTGATTTTGCGCACGGACCGTGCGCCATCAAGCACGGGTCGTGCGTATGCTTCTGTCAACATTTTCAAAATGTGTTCAAAGCCTTCCTAATTGATTCCAAACCCATCCTAATCCCTTCCCAATGTTATGAAATGATAAAATAACCATAATTCATTGGAATTGCTTAAGTTTAATGATAACAACCTTATGTCATGATTGAATGATTGTTGACGGCCCAATGCGGGTACATGGAAGGTGTTTGGATTGATTGTAAATATGTATAAGACAGGTTAACAAACTTAGGAATCCGAGTGAGATCACGACATGAAATTAAGATGGACTTAATGCCCCTAATGCTAATGATAAGAACAAGTCATGATCACATTAGGCCATGTTAAGTTATGTTATGTTATGTAAATTCATGTTCACATCAATGTATTTATATTATACATCATGTTAGGGTGACGACCCTAGTTTTCAAGATTAGTGTACTAAGGGCGAGGAAGTCATGATTCCTTATGACCGTAGGCCCCGTCATTGTTTGTCCCTTGGTAGTAGAAATGGCCGGGGATCGGGTTTGCCGGTGCTTTCAAATAAAGTGACCGGTGATATGCTAAGAATCATGTCATGTCATGTGTGTGTCTTGTGTGTCACTTAGAAGGGCCACGAGTACATGTTGTATGTTCCACGTAGTCGAATTAAAGACTACGAACTCATGAATTAAGAACAACGAATCAAGCATAACTGAACCGCGAGAGTTAGTAAGAGGTCGCGATAGAACTCACTGAGACAAGTTGTCTCACCCAATCCATGTTGTTGTTTTTCAGTGATACAGGTAGAAGTTGGATGTGCAGGAGCAATGGTCGTAGAACCGCTTCGTGGAGACGCTGTCGTCTATTTTGTTATGTTTATGTATTTTGGTTTCTCTCTTTGTCATAGATATTCGATTGTACGACTTGTACTTGTATTAAGTTGTAAATCGCTTCCGCAGACTTTCTGATTTTGTATTGAACACTAGTTCGAGTTATGTGAGAACCGACTTCATGTATTTCATGTTCTGTTATGCTTACACGTTTGATGATTTTCATCGAATTTTAGAATGTGTTCAATATTTTAAAAAGGAAAGTCACTCTGATGTATGCCAGTAGTGCATCTCGGTAGTTTCTACAAGTTAGAAATTATCGGGGTGTTACAGAGGGTATTCTGGAACAAGCTTAGGTGGTGGCACATTTGCAACATCACACGCTATAGCATCTGATGCTATAGCGTCTAAAGAAAATTTTTTTTCTTTTTATGATTTTTTATTTTTTTCATCACCTGGAACAGTTGGTGGCCCTTGCAAATCTTTCCCACTTCTCAGAGATATAGCCTTCACATGCTCATTTCCTACTGAATGGGAAGTAGAAGCTTCTGTAGTGGAGGGTAGTGATCCACTAGGTCTTTGGGTGAGAGCTGAGGCTATGTGCCTAACTTGGGTCTCTAAATTCTTTATAGATGCTTCATGAGTTTGCAAAGTGGTTCTGCAATCACTCATGAATGACTTCAGTAGGGTTTCCATAGAGTTATCCAAAGTTGGGGGAGCTTGTCTTTGAAAGTTCTGAGCAGCAAATCCTAGTGGTACAGCAGGAGCATTGGAATTTGTTGCTGCAGCATTGTTACCACCGCATCTGAAGTTAGGGTGATTCTGCCAGCCAGGATTTTAAGTATTTGAGTAGGGGTTATTATTCTTGTTGAATTCCACATAATTAACAGAGACATGATTGGTTGGACATTCTTCATAGAGATGCTCTCCTCCACAATAAACACAGCTAGTTGAACCTAGAGGAGTTTGTTCAATGGCAGCCACGGTTGGTTCTGCTGCTGCTGTAGCGTTGGAGGTGTTCATGTTTTTAATCATGTTGGTGAGAGAGGCCACTTGTGCTGATAGAGCTGAGACTTCACTTATTTCATGTACTCCAGCTACATTTTTCTGTGGAGTTAGCCTTTATGTTGGCCATTGGTAGCTGTTTGTTGCAATATTGTCTATCAATTCACAAGCTTCATCGCAGGAAGTCTTCAGTAACACACTCCCAAAAGAAGCATCAAGCATGAATCTGGTACTTGGGTCCAACCCATTATAGAAGGTTTCCATCTGAATGATTACTGGTATTCCATGATGTGGACATCTCCTAATCAACTCCTTCCATCCTTCCCATGCCTCAAACAGTGATTCAGATTCTTTTTGTTTGAATGCAGTAACTTCATTCCTCATTCTTGGATTTTTGCTAGGTGGAAACTATTTTGCTAAGAATTTTTCAGCCATTTCATTCCAAGTGTGGATAGAGTTAGGCTCTAGAGAAGTTAACCAGGCCTTAGCTCTATCCTTCAAGCAATAAGGAAAAAGTTTTAGCCTAAATGCATCATCACTAACTCCTGGAATGATAAAGTTACTGCAAACCTGCAAAAATTGTTTTAAATGTAAATATGGGTCCTCTTGGGGAGAACCACCAAACTGACCTACTGTTTGGAGCATCTGAAACATCATGGGTTTGAATTCAAAATGAGCTGTTTGAAGAACAGGCCTTGCTATGCTTGTCTCCATGGTTTGGGGGTCAAACACAGCATAGTCCCTCATAGGTCTGTCCCTATCATTTACCATATCTATAGGACCTTGGTTGATGAATTGTTGCATGTACCAGTCTTCTGGATCATGTATTGTGACAGAATGAGTGATTGGACCTCTACCTCCATGGAGTGGACCACCACCAGGGTCAGATCTACCACCTCTTGTACTACGGCCACCTCTGGAATTTGATCTTCCACCAACTGTACCTCTACCATAACCATTATGTTCTGACATGGTAGGCCTCATTTTTTGTAATCTCTGAAGTTGTCTTAACCTTCTGAATCTTCTTTCAGGTTCTGGATCCAACTCAAATTCTGGTGGTTGGGACCTGGGCATGCGCTATAGCACCTAATGCTGTAACACCAAGAAACAACACACCAACATAAAATCTTCACTAATATTTCAAAAAATTTAAACAATAAAAATTAAATGCAATCCCCGGCAACGACGCCAAAAATTTGTTGTGCGAAAAATAGTTTGTGCAAGTGTACACAATCGCAACAAGTAATATACTGATAAGTAGAGATTGTACTCACAGAGATTGATGTTAATATTATAGTTTAAATCGTTAACAAGCTAGTGAAATAAACAAAATAAAAATAACAAGTTTCTGAGCAAGAAAATAATAAAGATGTTGTTTGAAAACAGTAAGAAAGTTTAAGAGTTTGATAAAGTGAGCTGGACTGCTTTTTGTTGTATAAATCCCCAAAAGTAAGGCGCTATAACATTGGACGCTATAGCGCTAAGTGTTGTAGCATATCATTTTGTGCCTTTCGGTCACTAACGCTAGATGTAACACCCCATTTCTACCTGGTAAAATAATATGAAAATCAGAGTTACAAAAATTTCCAACAAATAAATGGAGCGCTACACTTTCAACTAAAAACAAAACAACATAATCAATTCGCCTGTGAAATCAGATACATAACACGCTAACTTGGATGAACCGATAAACAAATCCTTTTAGTCTTTAAAACAAGTCAACTTTCAATACTATGCAGCAGATTCACAACAAAAGTCAATTCAAGTAATCGTGGCATCCTTAACCAACTTAAGACAGCTCAGATTTAGCAAAACTCTTAATAGTAACAACTTTTAGTTTTCAACAATAAAATAACATAGCAAATAAGGAAAACAAGCGTTCATCCCCCCGAGTGTTACGTATCAGAGCGACGACACCGACTCGATCTAACGAAGGTAAGCAGCCTTCATTCGTGATTACCTGCACGTTACCCACAAGAGGGTAACACTCAAACAAAAGGGGTGAGATATCGAACCATATAATAGAACATATGAAAAATAGTACATTAGAATCAGAAGACATAAGTTCACCACTTCACCGTCATCAAACAACTTCAAACAATCAGAAGTCATCTATATAGCCACTCAAGTATGCAATATGAATGCGACTCAATACTATGCACATGCATGTGGTACCATTGGAGCAGAACTCCCGTCGTCGTCGTAAAAATCTGCCAATAAATAGAGGCATCAACAAGGCATAAGACTTCAACATAATTTGCCAGTCCAGGCCGTCGTGTTTTGAGCATAGCTCCAACATGAAAATGCTATCTATGCGACGCGATGTGAATGCACAAACAATCAACAATGATTACATAGCAACACACAACAACAACAGAATTCAACGTTGGCCATAGGCCTACAACATAATATCTTGCCAATAAATTGAGGCAATCCAACCAGATACACGTCGCCAACTTCACACAATGGTGGTCACAACTAGGTGCAACATCATCAACAAATCAACAATTGAGCCAACAACTTAGCAACTTAACAAGTTAACAATTTAACAACTCATCAAGTTAACAATTTAACAACTCAACCAACGGTTACCAACGCAACAAGTTAACGACTAACAAATTAACGACTTAACCAACAATTAGTCAACCGTGGCCAAATGCACCTAAAGCGCCCAACAATCCACAAGACGGCGCCCAATGCGCCCAGCAAACGAACGAGGCAGCCACATATGGCGCCTATGGTGCCCAGTGGGCCCAGCAACCAACAGACAGCAAGCAACAGGCAGCCACACATGGCGCCCATGGCGCCCAGTGCTCCCAGCAACCAACAGACAACAAGCAACAGACAGCCAAACATGGCGCCCAGTGCGCCCAGCAACCAACAGACAGCAAGCAACAGGCAGCCAAACATGGCGCCCATGGCGCCCAGCAACCAACAGACAACAAGCAACAGGCAAACAAACATGGCGCCCATGGCGCCCAGCAACCAACAGACAACAAGCAACAGGCAGCCAAACATGGCGCCCAGCAACCAACAGACATCAAGCAACAGGCAGCCAAACATGGCACGCATGGCGCCCAGTGCGCCCAGCAACCAACAGACAACAAGCAACAGGCAGCCAAACATGGGGCCCAGTGTGCCCAGCAACCAACAGACAACACGCAACAGGCAGCCAGACATGGCACCCATGGTGCCCAGTGCCCCCAGCAACCAACAGACAACACGCAACAGGCAGCCAGACATGGCGCCCAGTGCGCCTAGCAACCAACAGACAACAGGCAACAGGCAGCCAAACATGGCGCCCATGGCGCCCAGTGTGCCTAGCAACCAACAGACAAGACGCAACAGGCAGCCAAACATCGCGCCCAGCAACCAACAGACAAGAAGCAACAGGCAGCCAAACATGGCGCCCATGGCGCCCTGTGCGCCCAGCAACCAACAGACAAGAAGCAACAGGCAGCCAAACATGGCGCCCAGTGCGCCCCGCAACCAACAGACAAGAAGCAACAGGCAGCCAAACATGGCGCCCAGTGCGCCCAGCAACCAACAGAGGCAGTCACATACGGCGCCCATGACACCCCGTGCGCCAGCAACAACAACAGGGCAGCCACATACGGCGCCCATGGCGCCCAGTGCGCCAGCAACAACAGGGCAGCCACATACGGCGCCCATGGCGCCCAGTGCGCCAGCAGCAACAACAGGGCAGCCACATACGACGCCCATGGCTCCCAGTGCGCCAAATTTTGTGCATCCTCATGTTCAAAAACCCCTAAACTAATTTCAATCATCAACAATAGTTTTCAACAACAACAATCGATTTCAAGGATTAAACAAACACATAGGATCCCTTATTTTCCCACATAAAGCCCTTCCTGCACCCTATTATAGAGTTAGAACCCCACCCTTACCTGGTGATAGAAACTCGCGCAGCCACCCCCTTTCCCTAGATGAAATCGCGCCTTCACCCTCCTAGGTTGTATGAGTTTCGCAGCCCTCTTCCTTGGTTCTCTCTCAAATCCTTATTTTCTTTTTCGGCTTATGACAACCTAACCTCATTCTAATTCTTACTTATACCTCTCTTTATTTTTCTGATTAGTCTGATGGGCCACTCTTCACACCCACTTATTTTACTAATTCTAACATAAACATAAGCCCACATAAAATAATATATTATTATTACTCTAATATTATTTTCCACACTTAATTAACCTATTAATTAAATAAAAGTCAACGTAGCAACTATACTAATAACTCCCAACTTCAACAATTCTCACACTTAATTATTGAATAAATTAATTAAATAATTAATTAAATATTTGGGGCGTTACAACTCTCCCCCACTTAGAATATTTTCGTCCTCGAAAATTTACCTGATTCGAACAACTAGGGATAAGATTCATCTTCCTTAGAAGTCTCTGTCCCCGCCAAAGCGAACACTCTTCCACTAGCTCGTTCCTTCTTCGGTTTCCTGACACTGACTACTAATGTGTCCTCCTTCGCCACAGTTGAAGCAAATTATCTCCTTATGCTCGCACTCAGACGCTTCATGCTCGGTCTTACCACAACCGAAACACCTCTTCGTCTCAGCCTTGCACACGTTACTCTTATGACCAGCTTTACCACATTTGAAGCACACAATACCAACAGGAGCATCTCCCCCACTAGTTCCCTTACCATCAGCGACTTTCGGTTTGCCTTTACTAGCAGGAGCATCATACGGCTTACCACGATTCTGATGCTTGTTCCTCTTCTCATTAATAATCTTATAATGAGCATTGTTATCCTCTTCATAGATCCTGCAGCTATCAATTAAATCAGAGAAGACACGGATTTTTTGATACCCAATTGCCTTCTTGATCTCGGGCCGCAACCCGTTTTCAAACTTGATGCACTTCGAGAACTCAGCAGTCGCTTCACTATAGTGCGGATAGAACTTGGCTAACTCCACGAATTTAGCAGCATACTCAGCAACTGACAGGCTTCCTTGCTTCAGCTCAAGGAATTCAAATTCCTTCTTACCCCGAACATCTTCAGGATAATACTTCCTCGTAAACTCCCTACGAAACACAACCCAAGAGATCTCTTCACCTGCAGCTTGCAATCTCTGACTAGTGTCTAGCCACCAGTCATCGGCCTCTTCTGCTAACATATGAGTACCATAACGAACCTTCTGCGCTGGATAAAAACCCAGTGGGATAAAAGGTGGGGGAGAAAAAAGAGTACATCACTCGTTTTTCACGTTTCATTACAATCACTACAAGAAAATTGACTATTTCCGACGGCGATTTTCGTCGCAAATGCAACGATTTTCGTCGCAAATTGACGTTTCCGACGAACTTTCCATCGCAAATGTCTCCGTCGCAAATATCCGTGGCAAAGTCGTCGCAAACTCTAAAACATTTTCGTCGCAAATCCGTCAGAAATTTTAAAAAAAAATTAAAAAAAAATTAAATTATACATCCAAAATACTATTTAATAGTTATATCTATACATACTAGCTTCATAGTAAAGACTATAATTTAGAAAAAAAACTAATTAAGAAAAGTACATAACTAAATATGCCAATAACAACTTGTCATTGATAATTACAAAGTTACACAATTCATAACACCAAAATAAATTACAAAGTCTTCTCACAGGGCTTCTACTGATACTTCTCTCAACAATCCTGCCTCTCACTGGGCTCCTGCTGATGCTTCTGCTTGGACTGCTGCTGATGCTTCTAACAGGGCTCCGGCTCAAAATCCTCCATGATGGAGGAGGAGGAGGGCTTCTACTAACACTTGGATACTTGCCCGATCTCCTTTTTGGGGTAAGACTTCGGCTCTTGCTCCTACTCCTTCTGGGACTGATACTCATACTCTTACTCATGGCTCGCTTAGGACTGATGCTTCGACTCCTGATCATTGACTTTTTGATAAGTGGAAGAAATGGTAAGCATAAAAAATTACCATGGTGTAACAAGAGAGGGAAGTATACCTAGATTTTCCCAAATGAATGTCCATAACATCAGGCTTCCTTTCTTCACTTCTATCAGATCCATAATCATTTCCAATACCATTGTTATGCCGCTCTCCATGTTCCTTTACGAACTTGTCCTCATTCTCTGGCATTCCCACTTCTTCCTTTCATGATCCACAGTAGATACATCTTTCTCCACAACTGAGGGAGATATTAACTCAGCTGGAAGCAAAATCAGAGATAAAAACACATTATATAAATTACCCAAATACTGAAAAGAGAAAGAAAAATAACTTCATATTGCCTCATTTCGTTTTATGGAAGATAACAAAGAGTCATGGATTTATACAGGAAAAACAATTAAATTACTTCAAAAACTACCTTTTTTCAGCAGACGATCTTTTCGCTTTTGCTCCTTTTGTGTATCAACACTTATACCATCAGAGCTACTGTCACTGTTACTCTCACTATCTGAATCACTTCCTGATTCCCTAATAACATATGACAGGTTCAGTTTGAGACCATGAAAGATTAGCAAATTAAGTATGACATGTTGAACTGGTGAATATGTACAGATTCACAAAACATTATATTAAAATTTCTAAAGAAACCCACAAACTAAAATGCTCCATAGAGCTATTTTGGTCTAATTGCTATAGTAAATTCATCACAAGATAGATTGACTTAATTTATTTATTCAATACCTTTTTGATCTGCGTTTCAGTTTCCTGTCTCGTTTCCTTCGCTTCTTGTCCCGACGTTTATGACTTCTTTTTCCACGTTTATATTTATCTGACTCAATCACTATCAGTTTCCGAGGATTTCAAGTCTGAATCTGAAGAACTCTCGGATTCAGATGAGTAGTGTCTTCTCCTTTTCCTTCTGTCTTTTGAAGATCTTTTGTGCTTTCCCTTCCTACGTGCTTCATGAGTATTGTCTTTTGATTTCTTTACCTTCTTTAGATCTACAGATATCCATATTCAAATCAAAGGCTTAATAAACTAAATAAGAACAGAGCATCTTTAATTAAAGAGTAAAAATTAACACCGTCATTCAAATTAGGAGTAGAAAAAAGTATTATTTGAAATTAGCCAAGGAATTCACACATTCATTTTATTCACCACAATTAATAATTTTAACAATTACAGTTGGATGTCCATCATCATCACCTACATCTTCAATTCTCTTCGGTACATGATGCCCTTGCACAAGCTTCCCAAAGACTACATGCTTCCTGCAAAGTATCCCCAAAACAGGACAATCGGGCAACTTATCTCCTTTCACCCTCGAACAAAATATAAAATCCAAGCAAGTAAAATATCACAAAGAATAAATCAGATTCACAAACCTATCAAGATGATGATCAGCTTTCAAAGTGATAATAAAATGAGAACCAAGTGTGTCACGGTCAGCAATCACCATCGACAAAAGACCAAGGCGTCATGTTTAAGCCTAGGTGACTCGCCTAAAGTAAACGAAATATACAAACATTACTTTTGATATATAACATAGCACAAGTCACATTATAGTATCTCGGCTAAGCTCTGGAGCAGTACTAGGCATTCTTACCTGGGAACTTTGAACCATATATACTTTCTCCACCAGTCCCTGAAAACATAGTGCACATATCAGAGGAAAATCGACGAGAATGGACCGAAACGACAAAACGAACATATCAAGGAAATTAACAAAAGATGCATTTGAATCTAGAAAACTAATGGTTGTGGTGGCAATTAGTAAGGATTAATGCCAATGAGATACTGTACTTAATCAGCTGCAATACTTTCGATGCTAAAAAATATGGAAGTCCGTGAACCCAATTATTACAAAAACTAAGAGTCACATACATTTAAAAATCAAAATCATAATTATCAAAAACTACTCCAAAATTCCAAATGAAATCAAAAAGTTTCATACCCAAACACTGAGTTACAGGTCAATCTATGATCAGGCAAAAGAACTGTGTTAATGATGCTCCCAATTGACTTAGAAAGGAAATGACAGCAGAATGATTATGAAATAACTAAACCACAAAGAAAGTGATTACATATATTGTACCAAATTGCAACCTCCAAAAAATGAGGCAACTAATAATGGGGTGCAATGTATCAAAAAAAAATACATACCATTTCGATTGACAAAATCACCACCCTGTAAAAGTAAAATCAGTTGTTAGTACACATTATAAAACTAAAATAATGGATACAAAGTGTCCTGAGTCACCGAAAAGCTTATTAAAGTTATGATGATGGACCGCATTGCAAGTGCAATGAACAATTTTGTAAGTGCAACGAACAACTTAGTAAGTACAACCTTAAAACTATATCACAAGAAAACCTGTCGTGACCATCAGGCATCAGCCCTGTGTATCCTACAGCATAAACAAGGGTAATGGGGAACACTACTAAGAAAATACATCTACTATTATATCAATAAAAATTTATAACAGAATAAAATTTGTTAAGCACAAAACAGAGAACCCCAACAATTATCTACTTCATTCATCTACTATTATATCAATAAAAATTTGTAACAGAGAAAATACACAATAAAAAACAAGTTATAATTACCAGAATTACTGTAACAGAGAAATGGTTGCCGGAAAAACTCAGATCGTCATGACGGCGTGGCGGCGTGGTGGAGGAGTCCTCTGCTGCAACGGCAATATCCTAGCCTGGAATGTACACCCAAGAAAACAAAGCACCAAACTTGAGACGAAATCACGGACCCACCACCACTCCGCAAAAGGTCCCAACTTTTACCCCCACAACACCAATCAGGCCAGATCCGCGACACACAGAGCTACTCCTCAACCCCCAGCTCACGAAACACCACCGCAAGTGAATGGTGGTGAACTGGAGGGTATGGGTCGGAAAAATGAAAGGTCTCAAAAGAGGAATCAGGTGAAGGTATGCTGGGGGATGGCCAAGGGATCAGGTAATCTCAATCATCAAGAGTCAACAACATAACCACTCAAATATGCAGTACGGTATGTAATGCGGAATGCGACTCAATACTATGCACATGCATGCGGTACCGTTTGGAGCAGAACTCCCAACTAAAAAAAATCTGCCAATAAATAGAGGCATCAACGACTAAAATTTGCCAATCCAGGCCGACGTGTGAGACAAAGCTCCAGGGCCATCAGCCCTGGACAAAAATGCAAATGCCATGCTGTAATACCCCAATTTTGTCCGCCCAAGTCAAAAAAAAAACATTTTTCAGAAAAATGGAAGCAATAAGGTAATTCATAATGTGTGGAAAATAGTGGATTGGTGCATTTATGTCTGTTCGTCCCCTATTTCGCATTTTTATTTGAATTACGCGCACGCGCCAGTCGTAACTGCGTGAGCTTCCCTTTTGCCCTTGCCATTTGGCATGCATTTTAATCTTCAAAAAGGCCATTTATTGATCATTATTAATTTTTGGCACCCAAAAACATTTTTCTTAATTTTTAGGAATTTTAGGAAATAAAATAGTGCATATTTTTGCATTTGTGGGCATTTAAATAAAAGCGAATTAATTATTTTTGGACCAAGACCAGGTCAAGGACGTGGCATACATGTTACTATACCAAGGGTAATTTTTGGAAAGAATGTCCTAGTCCAAAATAATTAAAAATGCATTTTCCCCATTTTCAGTGCATAAAAAACCCAAAAAAGACCATTAAATATTCCCCAATTACTAAATGACAATTTTTATTGCCTAGAATAATTAGAGGGAATATTTTATGGTGCTCAAATATATATGACACTTTTTAATAGGTGCACCTTCACTTCCATGCCCAAAATTCAAAACTCAAAAAAAAGGAAGTGTCCTCAATAAGACAAAAGACCAAAAACAAGTTTTGTTTTTCCTCTCTCTCTCTCTCTCCCTCCACAATTTCGAATTCACTCTCTCTCTCCCTCTCTCCACAATTTCATCCACACTCTTCTATTCCTTATTCCTTAAGAATATGCTTTGTACTATCCTTAACTTTTCCCTTTTAGGTGACCATCACTCACTCCCACATAGATTTATGCCCTTTTTTGTAAATTTCCCCACCCATTTGCACTCACCTCTTCACAAAAAATACAAAATTACCTCTTTGGTAACATTCCATCTCAATTATACCCTTAACCCTATTTTTACCTCACATCACATATGAGCCTCCATTCCCAAAATAGGACAAGTTTTTTTTCACACAAGCTCTCCCTCACTCTCATTTTTGTGTTTTCTCACTACCCACAATCCAAGTGATCTCTAATCCTAGCCCTCCATTCAAATTTAAAACCCAATCCCAGAGCACCTAGTAAAGAACAATGACCTAATTACCCCTAGACCTAAAACAACTCTATAAATACCCTCTCATTTCCACACTTGAGCAATCTTTGGCCTCTCATTCCTCACTCACACAACCCTCACACAACCTTCCTCTCCTCCAAAGACCCCCTAGGCCGTAGCCTCCTCCCCCAATTCCTCCTCCATTCTCCTTAAATTCACTCCCATTTTCTATCTCAAATCCACTCCTACTTCACATATCATCCTCCTCTTCTACTAACATCTAATTGTTCATCATCTAATCTCAAAAATCAAGGCAAGGTGCACAAGTTTCATTGAATTTTGTTGTGGATTTAGTTGGTTTGTGGTCTTGTTCTTCATATTATTCATTTCCTAGCTTGGATTCAAGGTAAAACTTCAAAACTCTTGAATCTTCTTCATTTTTGTATAATCTCTCTTCTCCTCATCTCAACTCCTTCATATATTGTTGTTGTTTCTGTGAGGAGCCATCTCAAACACTGTTGACAAGCACTTAGGGAGGCTTGGGTGTTTGAAGTGGCTCCTCGGCTTTGAAGGAGTTATTCTTGTGTCTTCTTGCATTTTCTTGTATTTTAAACCTTGTTTGCATAATTTTCATCAAATGAAAACCCATTCTCATACCCCTTTTGCTTTGGCCATGAACTCTATTTTAGGGTTCTTGTGTGTTCTTGTTCACTTTATAATTTGGGTTTGAATAATTGTTTGATCTTGGGCCATACGTAGCCTCGGGTTTGTGCAAGAAAAATAGGGTTCATGTTGCTTGTTTGGTTTCCTTCGATTTCGCGTGAATAAAGGCATGATTTGGTTGATGTTTGTCTTAGGAATTTGCATGATAGATTAGGTCCTTTTCTTTTGTGTCGATTTGTGTGTTAATATTGTCAATTCTTGCATGAAATAAGTTGATGATTCCATGCTTGCTTGCATTCGGCCATGACTAGGGTTTTTACCCCTTTGATTGTTTGAAGATTGTCATTGAGTAAATGCAAGTTGTGTCATTGTGTTTCTAACTTTTTACCATTTCATTAACTTTTTACTTTTACCATCTCATTCACTTTTTATCACTTATTTCATCAAACTTTTTTCCACTTTGCATTCTTTTCTTTTACTACATTGCATCAAAGCTTCATACCATAACTCATCTAGCTTTTTACCACTTTGAATCACGAATCATTTACCTAAAAACCCCAAAGACCTTTCGCATACTTCATGCATCCTCACTTGCAATTGTGGTGTTGGTTCTTGGAGTCTGTGTAGGATTTGGCAAGGGATGGACTAACCCTAGTCTTGATGCACATGTGTTCTTATTCACTTATGCTTGTTTTTGTGCTTGTTATGTGATTAAGTATTGAATTGGTGTTCATGATTTGCTTGCTTGTTTTGATGATCGCATTGACTTTGTAATCCGACTTCAAAGTTCAAAACCTTTGTTACTCGTTAGTAACACCTCAAAACCATGTCGCATTCAAATTATACTACAATTTGTTACTCGTAGTAACATTTACCAATTTCAAATCTTTTTCATAACCAAGAACACTTTCAAACATCAAAAATCCATCTCACAAACCAAAAATCAATTCGATTACGAAAACCCTTTTGATTACCTAAAGTAAGAACCAATTATCATTAATGATCACTCGTGCCGTTGCCGTTTGGTTGTTAACGATAATTTAATTTTCAAAGGAATTAGTAGTGTGACCACTCTAAACCGTTGTTGTTTGGTCTTCATGAACACTCCAACTTAACTAAAACCGATTATCATTAATGATCACTCGCGCCGTTGCCGTTTGGTTGTTAATGATAATTTCATTTTCAAAAGAGTTAGTGGCGCGGCCACTCTAAACCGTTGTTGTTTGGTCATCGCGAACACTCGAATCAAAAGCAAAACCGAGTATCATTAATGATCACTCGCGCCGTTGCCGTTTGGTTGTTAATGATGATTTCATTTTCAAAAGAGTTAGTAGTGTGACCACTCTAAACCGTTGTTGCTTGGTCATCGCGAATCCTCATTCCTATTGCGAAAACTCACCTAAACAAGATAAAAGACAAAAACCTTTTTTCAGGACAAACTAGAACTACGTAGCCTTTGATTCTCTACCAAGAGATACGTAGGAGCAGGGTCACGCCCCTGTCAAGTGCAAAAATGAACAATTTCCATTACCCTTCTTTCCTAATTCGTTTTTACACAAAAACCACAAAATATAAATAGGGGACCAAGTCGACTGTATAGTCGGGTTAGTCTGCTTTTTAGGTCACTAATGAACCGTTACGGATCATGTCCTAAAATCCCTATTTAAAATAAATGATTTCTAAATTAAAAAATACAAACACATCTCTTTCATTTAAAAAATCAAAAATCTTATTTTCAAAGTAGGGGATTAAGTCGGTCGTACGACCAGGTTAGTCATCGTTTTAGGATAAGTGAACTGTGGTCCTTTAGAGCCCCAGCGCTCCTTCAGCCCTCAGCGGCCCTTCAGAGCCCCAGCGCTCCTTCTAACCCCCAGTGGTCCTTCAAGACAGATCACACAGTCCTAAAACCCCTATATTAAAAAATACCAACCAACAAACATTTTCTAGCCCGAACTACGTAGCTTTGAATTCTCCATCGCACCAGGAGATACGTAGGAGCGGATACTCTCCGTCAAGCACAACAAACCCAAAACATTTTTCCTTTCAAAAACCAAAACACTTTTCCAAAATAAAACATTTTTCAAAAACAAGAACTACGTAGCTTTGAATTCTCCATCGCACCGGGAGATACGTAGGAGCGAGCGGCTAACTCTCGTCGAGCGCCAACAATAAAAATTTTCATTAAGTCTTCTCATTCCCTTTGAGGCAATTTAAGTATTTTCCAAATCAACACTTAAAATCACACGTTAAATTAAAGGTTCCCTTTCGGTAGAAAGGAGGTGTGGGGTGCTAATACCTTCCCCATGCCTAACCGACCCCCGAACCCAAATCCTCCGGTTTTCCAAAAGGCCATCCGCTTTCCAAAAAGGTTTTTCTTCAATATTTTCCTTATAAAAAATATTGGTGGCGACTTCATTGTTTTAAAAAGTTGTAAACGAAGAAAAATCCCCTCAGGGACCTTTTCGGGTGCAACAGCTGGCGACTTCACTGGGGACGTTTCCTTTTTAAGTGGGTCAAGCCTAATTAATTAAATGTGTGGTTTGTATTATTGATTTGATTTGGATACCTTGTTTGCTTCTATCCCTTTCAGTTTCCTTTTCTTTCTTATCATGTTGTATGCATGTGCATTTGTTTTCTTTTCTTCCATGTTTGTTTTTCCTTCCTCCTCCTTGCTTATGTGCTTAGTACCCTCATGCATTTCCCCAATCCCAATCATGTTCCCTTCTTCTTTGCTCCCTTTCTTCAAGGTAAGCTCATGCATTTCTCCCCAATTCTATCATGATCCCCTCTTCTTGGCTCCCTTTCTTGAGGTAAGCAATGCACTTGATTGTTGTTGAAACTCTAGGCTAGCTTATTTGATATTAAACCCTAGGTTAGACAACATGTTATTGCTTGCTTTTGTCTGGATTGTTCTGGGTTTTCGTTTGCAGGTGGGGTGATATGTGTTGGGTAGTTTTAAGTGGTATGTCCTTGCCACACACACTCATACCCTTATGATTATGTGCTTTGAGAGGGGCCTAAAACCCAAGGTCTGACAAAACTTAGGAGAGTGGAAATGAGTAATGACTAGCAATTGGACCATTGTCCTTCTGACTCTCACGAAAGTTTCAGCCAGAGTATGCTCTTTTATGGTACCTCGCACCAGATGGCATTCCATCGTTGTGGGTGTTATCATGAGAGAGATTTCGCTCTGGTAGCCATTGTGAGGAAGTGTTTAGAACTACATGGGAGGATCCCTTTTGAGTTGCCTCAGAGCCTAGGTTCCCCCACCTTTTGTAGGACAGAAGGGTATACAAATTGTATGTTGCATTGTAGTTTAGGCATGTCTTTCCTAAAAGAAAAAAGAAGAAGATTTTCAAAAGAGAAAAAGAAGAAAGAGTTGCCGTTGTAGCCTCTCTTTTGCCGGTTCGTACGAAGTGACATATGGCTCACTTTATTCTCAAAAAAGAGAGAAAGAGTTACCGCTGTAGCCTTTCTCTTACCGGTCCATATGAAATAACGTACGGCCCACATTTTCCAATTTTTTTTTTGAATCACTGCCAATAAGAACTTTTCTCTAAGTTGCATAGGCTCAAAACATCATCATCATTTGCATACATCCTTTGCATAAAACATACATTTTCGACAATTTTCGCATGCATCTTTGCATTTCATCATGGTTTGCTTTCTAAGGATCATAAGTAATAAGAAATCTTGTAATAGATACGACATGGAATCCAGGAGAGAAACGGTGTAATATAATGATAAAAATAATCAAGGATCTACCTGCGTATATATGACAAGACATAATACACTGCGATTCTCGGCCCAGAACAAATCAAACATGCATTCATTCGCATTGCATTCATTTATTCATTCTTGTGTTCATAAGCGTGTTCAGTCAATAGAAAGTCAGGCAAGTTGGTTAGTCATCACTATTGGACGCGTCTGCAAGAAATAAACATGGAAAACAATCAAGGCGACGCTGATCAAGGCAATCCACAGCCACATCAGAATGACGGAATTCCAGGAGGTCCTGAATCCTAATGGTCAGGGTCAGCATGGTCAGAATCAAGGGAATCAAGTCATTCAAGCTGAGATGGAAGTCATAAAGGCTCAAATGGCGGAGGTCCCTAAGGGAACTTTGGATATAACTAACATCGCTGGGAGTAGCGGCATTACAAGGAATGGAAGGTTGTATGCTCCTGAAAACCTCAGGGGAGAGCAATCAAAAACAGATGAAGAAAGGGCCTGTAAGGGAAAAGACAAAGAAACTGTAGAAGTCAGAAGGGTATCAGACAAAGAAGCTCAAGAATTCCTGAAAGTAATGAAACAGAGTGAATATCGGGTGGTAGATCAGCTGAGTCAAACTCCATCCAAGATCTCAATGCTCTCTTTATTGCTTAGTTCAGAGGCACATCGTGCTGCTCTGTTGAAGATCTTGAATGAAGCCCACGTCTCCCATGACATTACAGTAAACCAGCTTGATGGTATTGTTGGCAACATTGTAGCATCCAATTACTTGACTTTCTCAGACACTGAGCTTCCTCCGGCGGGAAAGGATCATAATCAAGCTCTTCACATCTCAGTCAAGTGTGGGGACTATATACTTGCCAGGGTGCTCGTTGATAATGGCTCATCCTTGAATGTGCTGCCTAAGTCTACCATGAATAAGCTGAATGTAGACTGCTCATACCTGAAGCCGAGCTCTACCTTGGTCAGAGCATTTGATGGGTCAGCGAAGGAAGTTTTTGGAGAAGTAGAAGTGCCGCTGCAGGTAGGCCCCGAAGTGTTTTATGTCATCTTCCAAGTGATGGACATCAGTTCCCCCTACAGCTGCTTGCTAGGACGTCCTTGGATACATGCTGCTGGGGCAGTGCCATCCTCGCTTCATCAGAAACTCAAGTTTGTGGCTGAGGGAAAGCTGATAGTGATCTACGGAGAGGAAGAAACATTGATAAACCGATCACCACCGGAATATTATGTGGAAGCAGCGGGAGAGTCCTTTGAGACTGCCTTCCAAGGATTGGAGATCTCAAACGCTGTCTTCGTTGAAAGTGAGCCTCTGTGGAAACCTAAGTGGTCCAAGGCTGACATGATGATTGCAAAGGTGCTAGGACATGGGTATCAGGTCGGTAAGTGTAACGCCCAAATCTTTAATTAAATTATTTAATTAAATATTTAGGTATTCAATTATTTATTTATTTATTTTAATGGTGTAAATATATTAGCATTGATTAAGAGACGTATAATTGGATTTAGGAGGTGGTGTTAGTGATCGGGCTTAAGCTGGTGGAAAGCCCGTGATCCAAGTCCACTAGCTAGGCGCATAGGTGAAGCGCCTAGGCTAGGGTTTGGCTCACTTATGCGAATTGTTTGAGAAAAAGAGAGGAAACTTGCGAAATAGAGAGAGGAGAAGAGAGAAAGAGTACGGCGCACATATCCAAGGGAGAGGACGAAGAGGAATTCGCGAATTCAAGGGAGCAGAGAGGAGCTGTGTTGCTGAGGTTCTGTTGGTGACTCGATCAAGAGAATTGGTGCTCTCCTACTATAAGGTAAGGGTGGGGTTCTTCCTTATAATGGGGTTTTATGATGGGGTTATGTGGGAATAGGTCCTATGATGCCTAGGGTTCGATTTTGATGTTGAGTTGATGGTTGTTATATCATGATTATGATAATTGAGATGTTGGCTTGATTTGGTGATTGTTGTAGCTCTAGAACTTGGTGTTCATTGTTGTTATTACTAAAGGCATGCTAGGTGTTCGATTAAATTGTTGTTTGGTGTTGTGATTTACAAATTATGGTAGTTGATGTTTGACCTAAGAATTCGTGAACTAAATTGGTGATTAAATCGAATTGGTGGTTTAACGTGGTGAAATTCTGAATTTATGGGTTCCTAGGGCGCCATGGGCGCCAAGTGTTGTTGCTGTCCCTGTTGCTGGAAACGGCGCCCTGTTCCTGGGCGCCATCCTTGGTCATGTTGCGTTAGGTGCTGGGTTGTAGGAAACGGTGCCCTGTGCCTGGGCGCCACATCCTGGGTGTGTTGCGTGTTCTGCTGTGTTGCTGTTTTAGGCGCCCAGTTCCTGGGCGCCGTGCCTGGTGCGTGTTCCCTGTGCCAAGTTGTGTTTTCTGTTGGGCTGTAGGCTGTCTGGGCGCCAAGGGCGCCAATTCCTGTGCCGTGTTGCGTTTTTGCTATGTTTCAGGTGGTCTGAGCGCCAAGGGCGCCATCTCCTGCAGTGTTGCTAGGTGCCCTGCTCCTGGGCGCCAGATTCAGTGTGTTTCCTGTTGCTGGGCCCCCTGCTCCTGGGCGCCAGTTTTTCTGTGTGGCTGTTCCCTGCTATGCGCCCTGTGCATGGGCGCCGTGTCAGGAGTGTGTTCCACGTTGTGTTCCGTTGCTGTTCCGTGTTCCTAAGTTGTCTGGGCGCCAAGGGGGCCAGTGTTCTATGTGTTGGCCAGATTTTGCGTGTTCTATGTTCCTCAATTTTTCCCCGATTTTGTTTTTGGCATATCTTTTGTCTCGGGAGTCCGATTTAGACGTTTCAAAATGTTTTAGAAAGCTTATTCAGAGGCCTAGCTGAATATTCTAATTTGAGGCAAAGTAGTCCATTTTTCTGGAAAAATTGTTAACCGTTGGTGTAGTCGTTAAATGGTGATATTTTAAAAAGAAAGTTGTCATGTCTCAAATACTTTGGAAAAATTGTCGTGGTCCCAAATGTTTTGGAAAACTGTTGCTTGTCTCCGGTGTTGGGAAAAATCATTGCGTCTCGAATGTTTTGGAAATTGTTGTCCTCTGGGTGTCTTGGTGCGGTTTGAGCTAGGTGTGAAGGCTCAAACCTTGGTGTTGTTGGAACTAGGTGTGAAGGTTCCAAGTCTTGGTGTTCCGTTGTGTCGGGTGGTTTGGTGCTTCAGTGTCGTTGGGCTAGGTGTGAAAGCTCAACTTTGGTGATATTGGTTAATAATTTTGGTGTGTCACATTGTGACTATTTTGGGTGATTGTCTGTGTGCATTCATGGTGTCGCATACAGCATGTGCATTTATTTTGGTGATGGCCTTTGGTCTTGGAGCTAGGTGTGAAAGCTCAAATTTTCTAAAACTGGTGAGCCTGGTGTGAAAGCTCGATTTTTGGTGAATTGGTGAGCCTGGTGTGAAAGCTCTCAATTTTGGTGATGCCTCTTTTTACAGGCAAAATTTTGGTGACTTGGTACCACATGCATATGCCCGTTGGTGTGGGTTGCATTCATGCATTGTCATGACATTTGGCGACTAAATTCTGGTGTTATAGTTTGATTGTGTTTATGATTATATGTGTGTAGTGGAATGGTAGCTATAGTTGTCATGTTCTAACATATTGCCTATCATTTTACGCTATTATATCGAAGATATCTCACCCCTTCTGTTTGAATGTTACCCCTATGTGGTAACGTGCAGGTGATTGCGAGTGAAGGCTTAGGTACCTTCGCTATTCTGAGTCGGTGTCGTCGGTGTCCTTTGCTTTGATGTGTAACACTCAAGGGGGGGATAAACGCTAAACTTTGGTTGTTATATTTTATTTGTTAGAGTCCATTCAGGACGTTATGATTTCATGTGTTTTGAATCTTATTTGTTTTTCCGCTGCGTGGTGATGTATTTTTGACAAAGTTATTATATCGTATGAGGCGTTTTATTTAACGATGATGTGTGACATCTCTTTTCGAAATATGAAATAAATTTTTGTAACTCTGATTTTATTAAGTAATTACCGGGTAGAAAAGGGGTGTTACAGTAAGGGCCTAGGAAAAGCTGCTGAAGGAATTGTAACACCTGTCCAGTTGAGAGGAAACATTGAAAGGTTCGGTATTTGGTACATCCCAAGTCTTGCTGATCGGGAGAGGTTGGCATCTGACAGGAGGGAGAAATGGCTGGCCAAACTCAGAGGAAGGGCACCCAATCAGGGAAGGATGGTCATCGCTAACCTTAAGAACAACTTCCGGAGTGCCGGCATGCTGAACCCTGACCAGGTTAATTTGGTTGAAGAAGGATCAAGCTCGAGTGGCTGTGCTGTCAGCATGGTGATAGCCTCGCAAGTGCACTAGTCGTATCGCGTAATAAAAGAGTTATCGATCCACAGGGAGAGCCTAGGTGAATACCAATTTAATTTTTCAAAGTTGATTAACTGAAAAGAAAATGTTTTTCGAAAAAAGGAATGTTTTAGTAAAGTCTACTCACTCATGATCATTGTAGACAAAAGAGGAGAAAAGAAAATAAGAGAAGAAAACATAAAGTTAAATAGCGAGATAATAAAAAAAAAGCGGTAAATTGCAAAATTATAAATAGCAGAATTGTAAGTGACAAGAAAATAAAAGTGCAAGAAAGTAAATAGCAAGGAATTGTAAATGACTTGGAAAGTAAAAGGGCAAAAAGTAAATAGCAAGGAAAATAAAAGAAGTGGAAAGTAAAGGAGCGAAAAAGTAAAGAGCGAGAAAGTAAAGAGCGAGAAATTAAATAGCAATGAAAGTAAATGACTTGGAAAATGAAAGGGGCAAAAGAGTAAATAGCAAGGAAAATAAAAGAGAGAGAAAGTAAAGAGCGAAAAGTAAAGAGCGAGAAAGTAAAGAGCGAGAATTTAAATAGCAATGAAAGTAAATGACTTGGAAAATAAAAGAGCGAGAAAGTAAAGAGCGAGAAATTAAATAGCAGTGAAAGTAAATGACTTGGAAAATAAAAGGGGCAAGAAAGTAAATAGCAAGGAAAATAAAAGAGCGAGAAAGTAAAGAGCGAAAAGTAAAGAGCGAGAAAGTAAAGAGCGAGAAATTAAAGGGGCAATAAAGTAAATAAACAAGAATCATAAAAACATGAAGAGTAAATTGAAGTCATGAATCTTTAGAGAGCCTTTGTCATTGATTTTCTAACAAAATTCAAGCTTAGTACAAGTGAGGATCAAGTCTCTATTTATAGGAAAATATTAGGTCTAAGGCACTTGAGAGGAGGGGCAAAATGGTCATAAAAAAGTGGCAAATCAAGTGGCAAGGGAAAGCCATCAGCAAGTGGGTGCAGCCAAAATTGACTTGTCTGGCGCTAGGGTCGTGCGCCCATGTGCCTGGGTCGTGCGCCCTGGTCAGTCATTTTTGGCTGCTCTGCGCCAGTTTTTCACCAGGGTCGTGCGCCTATGGTGCCAGGGTCGTGCGACTTGTGCTTGCAATAGCTGTACTGCGTTGCTGGCAAGCATGGGTCGTGCGCCCAGCTCTGCCAAAATGGGCCATCTTCAGTTGGAGACACGCACGGGTCGTGCGTGGTACACCAAGGGTCGTGCGTGTGCTGCTTGGCGCCCTTGGCGCCCTGTGTGCCTGTCTTGCGCCAGTTTTGCTGTTTTTGCGCCCTTGGCGCCCTGTGTGCCATGTCTTGCGCCAGTTTTGCTGTTTTGGCGCCCTTGGCGCCCTGTGTGCCCTGTCTTGCGCCAGTTTTGCTGCTGCTGTCTTAAAAATTGTTCCTCCTCAATCATTTTCTAAGTTTCTTCATTTTAGCTCATATTTTCGCTTTTGCTTCAAAATAAAACCTGAAAATAAAAGGTAAACATTTGCAGTAAAATAGCTCAAAAATATAATTAAAATACTAAAAAGACTTAATAAAATAACTATTAAAAAGACTGTAAAAATCGACTTATCAAACTCCCCTATGCTTGAACCTTTGCTTGTCCTCAAGAAAAAACAGTGTAAAATTTTTTTGGCCAATTCTGAAGGGAATTTATTTTCATATCGAAACCTTAAGTGAACTGTGGGGAAATTCTAACACTTTGTTTGAGAACTACTATCCGGGCTTCTTGTGGAATTGGGAGACAGTTTAAAGTATCAATACTCTAGAGAGGATATCAATGTCATCATAGAACCGGTTCCCTAGCATTCTTAAGTTTGGGTCCTCCATTCACTTAAGACCGGGTCTCAAAGGAGGGTCTTTATACGTTGGGCATTCAAGCATTTTTCTTTTTGATTTTCATATGCTAACCATTCATTTTTTTTGACATTTAAAATGCACCGATTTTTGCATTTTTGAATTGGTTTTGCATATATATATATAATTGACGATCAAAATTTCAATTGGGATCTTGTAGAACTAAACTAGTTTCTTTTTCAATTGGGTCACCAATTAAATAATTTTTCAACCTTTGGCCATTGACTTTAAACGATCCGGTTTTCTCGCTCCAGTTCTCTACAGATCCGAAGGGGTAAACCTTACAGATTTCAAAAGGACCGGACCATCTTGACTTTAATTTTCCCGGAAAAATTTTTAGCCTGGAATTAAACAATAACACCAGGTCACCCTCCTTGAATTCTCTACGAATGATACACTTATCATGCCAATTTTTTGTTCTTTCTTTGTAAAGTTTGGCATTCTCATAAGCATCCATTCACAGTTCTTCCAATTCGTTTAGTTGAAGTTTTCTTTTTTCTCGGGCTAATTCCATGTTCAGGTTAACGCGTTTAATTGCCCAGTAAGCTTTGTGCTCTAGTTCTACCGAAAGGTGGCAAGACTTCCCGTAAATTAATTTGAAAGGAGTCATTCCTATGGGAGTCTTGTACGCAGTCCGATAAGCCCAGAGAGCATCATCGAGCTTTACCGACCAGTCCTTTCTTGAGGTCGAAACAGTTTTTTCTAAAATACTTTTAATTTCTCTGTTCGATACCTCAACCTGACCGCTTGTTTGAGGGTGATAAGGCGTTGCAATTTTGTGCCTTACTCCAAACTTTTGCAGTAACATGTCAAAATGTTTTGAGATGAAATGGGATCCTCCGTCGCTTATGACAACACGAGGGACCCCGAATCTTGGAAAAATTATTTTTTTGAAAAGTTTTATGACTACCTTTGCATCGTTTGTAGGAGAAGCAATGGCTTCGATCCATTTTGACACATAGTCAACGACTACCAGAATATATTGGTTTCCAAAAGAAGAAGGAAACGGTCCCATGAAATCGACACCCCAGACGTCGAAAATTTCAACCTCTAAGATATTATTTAAGGGCATTTCATTTCTTTTTGAAATATTTCCGGTGCGTTGACACTGGTCGCATTTAGAAATGAATTGATGCGTGTCTTTAAAAAGGGACGGCCAATAAAAACCAGATTGTAGAATTTTCGTAGCAGTTTTGGAAGAACTGGCATGGCCGCCATAGGAAGAAGAATGACAATGGTATAGAATGTTACTTACCTCTTCTTCCGGAATGCATCTTCTGAACACCCCATCTGCTCCCCTTTTAAAAAGCAGTGGCTCGTCCCAGTAATACTGTTTAAGATCATGGAAGAATTTCTTCTTCCGCTGATAATTTAAATCAGGGGGGAGTACTCCTGCTGCAAGGTAGTTTACAAAATCTGCATACCATGGTGCTTCAGATTTGACCAATGAGAAGAGTTGATCATCCAAAAATGTATCATTAAGCGACAACTCTTCTTCTTTTGTTCCTTGTAGACGGGACAAATGATCAGCCACATCATTTTCAACGCCTTTTTTATCCCTTATTTCAAGATCAAATTCTTGTAGGAGTAAAACCCATCGGATCAGTCTCGGCTTGGCATCTTTTTTGTTTAACAAATATTTTATGGCCGAGTGATCAGTAAAATAAATGATTTTTGAACCTACCAGATATGATCGAAACATATCAACGGCAAAAACTACCGCCAATAATTCTTTTTCAGTTGTGGTGTGATTCATTTGTGCCTCGTCTAAGGTCCTGCTTGCATAGTATATGGCATGCAATTTTTTTTCTTTTCTTTGTCCCAGGACTGCCCCAACTGCATAGTCGCTTGCATCGCACATTATTTCGAACGGAAGACTCCAGTCTGGTGGCTGTATGATCGGGGCAGTAACTAAAGCCTTTTTTAACCTGTTAAAAGCTTCAAGACAAAGATCGTTAAAAATAAATGCTGCATCCTTAACAGACCCCCATGTGTGTGTGTGTTAAAAGAAAGAAAAAGAAGAAAGAAAGCGCAGAAGAGAAAAGAAGCAGAGGAGAAAAGAAGAAGAGGAGAAAAGAAAGAAGAAGAAGAGAAAGGAGAAGAAGGGCTTCCATCACCACCCAAGCTCCAAGTTTTTCACCATCATCATCACCTTCCTACTAGCTTCCTTTCCCCCTAGTTTTGGTGAGCTTATTTTCCTCTTTTCCCCTCTATTTGAATTTCGAATTTGGGATGATTTGGGGGATTGATGATGATTTTGGTTGGTTATTCATGATTTGAAGCAAGCCCAAGGAAGATTGAAAGTGGGTTGAAGCTCGATTCGAGGTTGAGAGCGGATTGGTGGTTATTGGGTTTCGTTTGGGGATTTTTGGAGTCTCGGTGATTTCGTCTCGGTGACGGCTCTCGCGTCAAGGGTGAGTTTTACTCACGCTTAGGATGTTTTTGTGTCTCGTTAGTTTTTACGTTAATTGATTTCGAGAGATTTTGGAACGAAAACCGTTATTTGAAAATATGTCGCGTTTTAATACAATTCGTTTTGATTGACTTTTTGATTGGATTGATTGATTGTGTGGTTTGTATTGGATTCATTTTACTGGTTGTCAAATCTGTTTTCGATCGGAACAAAAATCGGAATTGAGCGGAATAGCGGATTTCGCGAAAATCGCAAAATCTGCCCTTAACAGACCCCCCTGCTGCCTGTTCGCGCGCCACTTGCGCGCCAGGCGCGACTCCAGCGCCATTTGGCAGAACTTGCTGCCAGTTCGCGCGCCACTTGCGCGCCAGGCGCGACTCCAGCGCCATTTGGCAGAATTTCAGCAACCAAACACTGTTTTTCGTTTCGCGATAACTTTTGATCCGGGAACCCGATTGAGGTGTTCTCAGATGCGTTGGAAAGCTTATTCAGAGGCCTAACTGAATATTCTATCTTTAAGGCAAAATGAACTGTTTTTGATATTGAAAATTGTGTCGAAAAGTGGTCAACTAGAGTGCGAGTGTGAACTTGAATTTTATAAAATGTGGATTAAAGTGTTTCATTGATTATCTAATTTGATGGACCGTGGGTTCACAGTATTGTAGATATACGTATATAGTATATCGAGTTGGGTGACGACCCATGTGCAACATACTAGGCGGGGCAGTCATGATCCCCTTCCCTAGGCTCCATGCCAATGGGAGAATGTACTATTGGTAGGGGGGTTCACCGGGATTCAGCGGTTACGCAGTCGGTGTTATGTTAAATTAATTGTTGTACGGTCCACCGGGATGTAGCGGTCACGCAGCCGGTGTCGTACTGAGTTATAGCTGATTCCCCGGGATGTAGCGGTCACGCAGCCGGTGGAATGCTATGTGTAAAATAATGCGGTTCACCGGGATGTAGCGGTCACGCAGTCGGTGCCGTGTTGAGTTAAAAATGTTTTTTAATAAGTACCGAGAGAGCGAGTAGGGGTATCAGTAGAACTCACTGAGATTGTATCTCACTGTTTAAATGTTGTTGTTTTACAGATAAACAGGGACAGAAGAAACCTCAGAGGCACGAGTAGGTGGCCCCCGGGAAATGGATAATGACTTAGCTTTATGTTCAGTTTATTTTCCTTCTGTTGTCCATGTATCACAGCATTATGACATTAGTGTCATGTTTGTCTTTCATTCCGCTTTCTTGTATGATTCTGACTACCACAGTTGCTGACAGTTTACGGTCTAAGAACCGTATGGTCTTAAGTGTGTATAAGACAGTTATGTTATATTTCAGCAAAAAATTTTATAGTGGTAATCAGTATCTGAGCAGGAAATATTATCTCTGATGTATGTTTAATGTGCACTTGGGTGTTTTTAAAGAAATAAAAATATCAGGGTGTTACAGTAACTAAAGCCTTTTTCAACCTGTTAAAAGCTTCAAGACAAAGATCGTTAAAAATAAATGCTGCATCCTTAAGGAGCAGACTTGTCATAGGTTTTGAAATTTTTGAGAAGTCTTTTATGAACCGACGGTAGAAACCCGCATGGCCTAAAAAGCTTCTCACCTCTTTTATTGAGGTGGGAGGTAGCATTTTTTCAATCACCTCAATTTTTGCACGGTCTACCTCAATACCCCTATTAGAAATTAAGTGTCCTAGGACAATTCCTTCATTAACCATGAAATGACACTTTTCCCAGTTTAGAACTAGGTTCACCTTCTCACATCTTTCTAAGACTTTTTCCAGATTGGCTAAACAGTTTTCAAAATTTGACCCATGGACGGAAAAATCATCCATAAATACTTCCATTATGTTTTCAACAAAGTCTGAGAATATGGACATCATACACCTTTGAAAGGTAGCAGGAGCATTACATAGACCAAAGGGCATCCTTCTATAGGCATAAGTGCCAAAAGGACATGTGAAAGTTGTTTTTTCTTGGTCGCTAGGGTGGATGGGAATTTGGAAAAATCCCGAATAACCATCCAAATAGCAGAAATGTGAGTGCCGTGCTAACCTTTCTAGCATTTGATCAATGAACGGGAGAGGGAAGTGATCTTTCCGGGTAGCTTTGTTAAGCTTTCTGTAATCAATACACATTCTCCATCCCGTGATTGTCCTTGTGGAAATGCATTCACTAATGGAAAAAAGGGCTTTAAAGTCGGATATTTTGGGCTTTTAAAGTCGGATCCTAATCCGACTTCGATCGAGGCGACTTTGAAAGTCTGAAATTTTAAAGTCGAATAGACGTCCGACTTTAAAAGCCAGTTTTCAAGTTGGATAAATGTATACATCCGACTTTAAAAGTTTGATTATATTGTGTTGTAGCCTCTCTTTAACACTTGTAAAGTCGGATTAATAGTAATATTCGACTTTAAAAGCCGTGTTTTAAGTCGGATACAACATGGTATAAGAGGAATATCCGACTTTAAAAGTAATTTTTTTTGTTTTGATTTTTTTTTTTGCTTCACCCTGCATATACAATCATTCCTACACATACTTTAAAGCAATTAAAATACTACAATTTCAGCTAGGCAAGAGGGACACACACGGGTTTTATATATCATAACACAATTGGCAATTTCAATACAATACAAAGTAAATAATAAAATTGATATGATTGGATATAGATGTTACAATGTCACTGCATCATCATTATTTAACTCAAAAACAGGAAGTACAACAATTTTAAATTTTCATTCAATACAACCTCAACAACTAATGGGTACTACTGCTCCAATTCCACAGTTCCATGCCCCACCACCTTATCACAAACAAGTAAAACAAGACCCATTACATAAACGACAAATTTTAAATTTTCAATAAAAAGAAACAGTAGTACCCTGCTGGAAGAGTACTGAATATGACATCATATATTCATATTGATCATAAAGACCTATCTTGTTTTGATTGTTGGGATATTCAAAACAATAAACACATCTTTTATATATTCAAACCAAAATAGATCAAAAATATATAATTAGGCAAATAGAATCTGATGTACGAGAAGTGTTTCAAGTTATATCAATGCTTCTTATAAAAAAATTGTTATATCAATGTTTCTTAGTGAAAGGAAATCAAGTTTTCACTACAAACTTCAAACATGAAGACTAGCTATAAAAAACCTGTTTAGCAACAGCAGGTGAACGGAGCCCTCTTTCTGCAAACTCGTCAATAATAGCATGAACTTTCCTCTCAGCATCCTCCCTGAGGTTCCACAGGATCATGGTCTGCTCACCACATAAATATGTACAAATTAATAGAATAACTAAAAATCTCACTAATACGAAACAAACAGAATCGCAAGGTTACCTGCTCAGGATTGAATGGTAAGAAATGTACCTCTCTATTCCCAGCACTTGCCTGCAAATGATTATATTTGTTCAAGATAAACAGTCACATAAACATTTTCTTCAATTATTTGATTGAAATGGATCGGTGAAAAATCATTCTCTCATGCTGGCCACTAGTAGTTAAATTCCATGTTCAGTTCAAAATAATTTCCAAGAACATTTGTAACACATCACTTACATCACGTAATTTGTTTTTAGGCACCATGCGGAGAACAACTTTGTGAATAACTTCTGTAGGATCTTTGGCCATCTGATCCTTCAAAGTTCTTTCCTTAAGGTGGCCAATATACCTACATGCCACTACTTCATGTCAAAATAATCTGAATAACAGCAAAAGATAGGCAGAAAAACAGCAAAAGATTATGTAGCGTAAGAAACCATCATTAGCGACAATTAAAATATTGGTGAAAGAATTTCTTCAATATTGGTGACAGAATTTCTTCAAAGATTATTTGGCGTAAGAAACCATCAATGACAATTAAAAATTGGTGACAGAATTTCTTCAAAGATAGGCATCTAGATCAGAATAAAATTATTTGAGTTTTTATTAAGAAGCCTCAAATTATTAGTATTTCTTTCGTTCCAACAAAAAGTAATAAATGTAATATGCAAAGAACTATCTTGTATGCCCGTAGTAGACCTTGTCTGTGAGTTTTCTCCCAGTCACACAAATATCCTTGGCATTAAGCACAATGCACATATCTCCATGATTGCGATTAGGAGCATAAGTTGGCTTGTCCTTTCCTTGAACTACGGTTAGCTATTTGAGATGCTAACCTACCAAGAACCTACAGGAGAAACATATGCATTAGCAACACAATCTTATGGTTCCAAATAAGTAAGTAGCTCAGTAGTTGATGACACTCCAGATAATAATCGCAAGTGCACAAGTTTCCAAACCTTCAGAACCTTCAGTAATTCATACAATAAGTTGTCTCAAAAAACTCCATCAATCTTGTTTGTTGGCTTTATCTTCTAAGAGAAATAATTATTTGCGGTCATCTAGATAAAATATACAATCCCTTCTAATCTGAACCAACTTTATAACTAGATATTGTGAAAGATTTATATTCACTCTAGATTATTATCAAGTAAAATCTTCATGAAGTTGGCTTGTCCAATTAGGTGGACAACTCTTCACCTAAAAAATAAAAATATGAAAGAAAGAATCCCTTCCAATTAGTAAAATGTATAAAATCAACACAAATCTTAAACAGAAAGAAAGAATCAATATTTTAAAAGTGAACACTAGTCATTGTGGACATAATAAAATGTTATAATTTATCTAATTATTATGGCATATAAAAGCAAGAAGGTACTTCAATCCTGTTATACTTCCGTTCATTCCATGAAGGTACTTCAATCTTGCTGCAGGTACTTCAATAAAATGTTATAATTTATCTAATTATTATGGCATATAAAAGCAAGAAGGTACTTCAATCCTGTTATACATCCGTTCATTGTGGACATAATAAAATTTTATAATTTATCTAATCTAGCTGCAAGTACTTCAATCAATCAATATAGCATATAAAAGCAAGATGACCGAGATTAAACCCTGTTATACATCCGTTCATTCCATGAAGGTCCGTTACAAATTGGTGAAACAAGAATCGGTCCAAGCACTTGTTCTTTGTATTTCAACTGCCAAATGAGAAAAAACATGGCGGTCAACAATGTTAGGTTCTTATTTATATTACATAAAACTGTAATTCACAATTGCCAATTTACAGCAAATAATGTCAGGATGTAAGCACCCGCTGTTACACCCAGGCACAACACCTCTCTTAGCCTGTTTACATAGAGATACTATATGGGCACTCACTTCCCTTAGTTCAATTTATCCAAAAAAGCACAAACAAATGAGAAAATAATGAGAAAATAATGGATTATACTATAGGAGAGGAGAGTTCCTATGAACTTTAATATGCAATTCAATTCCAAGCTATTTCATACTCCTCTATTCCATATATATTGATATTTTAGTTTCTTTTTGTTTGGAAACTATTTATGTTTTAGAAATCCAACGTTGATTAATGGTTTTTTCCAACTATACCTTTACTCAACCATGTATATTTCGTGAAAGTTACTCAGAACTCCTTAATGTTCACTTATGTTCAAACTTGAAAAAGAAAAGGGATATAGAAAGGCCTTTGTGCCCAGACATCAGATGTCGACCACTTCAACACAATCTTCATCATGGGGTAAACTTAAAAAACACCACTCATTTTATTAACTAACTCTCTAGCCCTTCCCCATGTAAGATATGGATGTAAATTCATTGAAATTGAAGGGGTATTAGTACTAGGAATAATGGTGATACCAACCTCATCCACCGGAGCATCAATGTGATAAATGCAGAAGTTCTGTAGCAGCAAAGAAGTTGCACCTGGGCAGAACAATAGAGCCTGGAAACAAGACACATCTGCAAAAACCAATGAACCTAAGTTAAGTTGTTTTGCTTCTATTTCCAAACACTTCCACAAAAACACAAACAAAATACCGAACAGTTAAAAAAAGACTATTTGAGGATATTTACTAACACTCCTTTGCATTGAATATATGAAAAAGAAACAATATTAGTAATGAGTAAGAAGTATACAATTGATGAGAGCCACATCAGGGTAGGTTATTAGAGCGAGTTTACCACAAACAAGCACAAAGACAGAACCTTTACTTGTTTTCACAGGGCATTCCTGCAAGTAAACCACAAGCTATATGTAACTACTAATTGAACCCCCACCTCCATTACATTATTATAAAAAACAAAACTTAAGCTTTCACAGCTACCTTTTTTAAATTCTCTGTGAACATCAACAATCTTGTAATAATAACTTTCTACAGATTCTAATTAAGAAATTTCAGAAATTAATGCATGGTCAAAATTCAAAATAAATAACTGAATATCACAAGACATAAGGACAAAGGGCGTAAGATAGCAATGTTACCGAAAGAAAAGCCAAATTAGAAACCAATAGAACTTATTTAGACGTTCACACAAACAGATAGAGGGCAAATTTTACCTCTCGGTCTTCTTCACTTCAGTAGCCTGCTCAATCACTTGAGCATCTAAAAAAAGTAAACAAAAGGAAAACAAATTACTCATCGCTGATAAGAGAGATATAATAATGAATAAATTCAAACTATTCAAGATTCTGAAATAAGCGTGTCGATTGAGGAAGTGAGAAAAGCGAATCGGAGAAACAAACCATCGAGCGAAAGCAATGCCGTTCTTAGCACGAACGAGAACGGAAGCAAAACGAGAATCAACGACATCAACTCTCTCCCTTCCCTGCGATGCCATTTCGATTTGTATCCTTTTTCTTTGCCTTAAACGCTAATTTAACTCTTCCTCGCCCACTCTCGATTTCTATTTCTTCCCTAAATTGACGATTTGAATGTACTCGAATTTATACAGCAGAAATTCACAAGTTGTAAATTGACGATGCCAGAGAGAAGCTGCCAGTGATGTTTCAATTTGGGTTTTGAAAAAACCTACGCGAGATGAGATTAAAGAAGGAGTTGGGAAAAAACCTATCGAGTGATTTTAGACACGTGTTTTCACTTTTTAAGTCAAGCACTAAACGCACCCGACTCCAAAGGTTACGCGTAGAATTAATTTTTCATTTTAATTACAAAATTGCCACTGCATTAACCTTTTAAGTCGGATATGTATCCACCCGACTTTAAAACTCTAATTCTTTTCTTGATTTTTCACTAGTGATTCATCCTTTTCATTTTTAATAACTGTTAAGTGTAACACCCCTTTTTAATAACCTTACTTTTTAATAAAATCAGAGTCTCTTTTTTTTTTTTTTTTTTTTTGAAAACAATTCAAGCGAGTGCTACATTTACTTCATAAATAACAAGATACATAACACCATGAGAAAAATGTTTAGTTCACATCAACTAAAACCAATCACCATCAGCAGCGGAATAAATATAAGTTCTAAGATTTAAAACCAATACATCACCAATCGAATCTAACAGTTTAGGAAAAATAATGCATAAACATAGGACACCCCCCCCCTGGTGGTACGTATCAGAGAGTGACACTTCCTAACAGATGAAGGCATGAAGGAATCCTTCACTCGATATTACCTGCACGTTGCCGACATAAGAAGCAACATAAAGGCAGTAGGGTGAGTCTCTTTTCATAATTAATAACATATGAGAATTAAGCAATTCATAGGAAGAAGGAAACCAGGCACACCAATTCACAATAATGGAACAACCGCATCAATATTGTATTTCCAAACAGCACCACACAATATATGATTTATGCATGTAATGCAACCCAAACTCCACGGGTACATGCATGTCGGATCCGTCACCAAATACAAATAGGCCGTAGCCTCTGCTCACCAAATACAAATAGGCCGTAGCCTCTGCTCACCAAATACAAATAGGCCGTAGCCTCTGCTCACCAATAATGCACATGCTTCATGCGGTGTTATGGAGAATGCATCACAACACACCACAAATCAGTCAATTTCACATTTTAGATTCTAGTCTCACCATAGTGCATTAATTAACTCACCAAATTAAAATTAGGCCGAAGCCTCTGCTCACCAATCTCACCTCATCATCACTCACCAAGTCAGCTCACCACTCACACCAACACCCATTCAAATAGACCAACTTAGGACATTGACAAGACATAGAGAAAGTGGGTAAAAATAGCCATTTGGACACTTGAACACCATCAGCCAGAAACACCAGTAAAAATAAATTATTTTTGCATAAAATTGAGACTATTGGATAGGCACTGAAATTAGCTTCAAAACGCATTTTGAACCGTTGAACTTGGATAACCGAGTCAAAAGTTACGTTAAAAACAATTTTAGGAAAAATGTTAGACATCCTGGAACTGGCGCATGGGCGCTGGGCGCCCAGGGGCAACACAGCGCTTGGCGCATGGGCGCTTGGCGCCCAGGAGGAGCAACACGCACAGGCGCATGGGCGCTGGCGCCCAGGAACAACACGCGCAACAGCGCACAGGCGCTAGGCGCCCAGGAGGCAACACGCGCAACAGCGCACAGGCGCTAGGCGCCCAGGAGGCAACACGCGCACATAGGCGCTGGCGCCCAGAAGCAACAACGCGCACAGGCGCGCCCAGGGAACAGCAGCAACATGGCGCCCAAGCACTAGGCGCCTAAGGCCAACATGCTACACAACTCATTTTGCTTCGAAATTCATTTTACACGAGCCAAATGCTCAGGACCTGAAAACTCAATAAAAATTTTATCAAAAACTGAACTTTAATTTTGGCGCCCATGCACTAGGCACCTAGTGAAAATACGCAACTCAACTCCTTTCTTGACCAAAATCAGTTTTCATGAGCCATTTTACCCAAGTATAAAAACCTGAAAACAATTTTCACAAAACTATCACCAGAACTTTGGGGCCCTTGGCGCCCATGACACAAGCAACGTGCGCCAAAACTGGCAGCACAGGAACACTGGATGGCAACACAGGCAACAGAGACAGCAACACAGAATGGCAACACAGAAGTGCAACACAGGGCAACAGAATTTTTGGAAACAGGCGCAGCACACTGCTGGGCGCCTGGTGCCCATGACTAGGCGCAACACAGAATTTTTCAGCAATAGGCATATGGCGCCCAAGGCGCCTAGGGGTTCCCAAACAGAATTTTCTTCACTTTCTTTCACTAAATTACATTCACCAAAACACTCAATTACATGAATATTACTAAAGTGTCACCAAAATTCTCAATTTCACCAAATAATCATATGATCAAACATATGGTCTTCAATTCGCATTTAGCAACCATTCAAGCATCAATCATAAAATTCCCAACATAATAATTCAACAAATAGCATCACAATATTATAATCCTCATCAATAACACAATTCAATCATGGAACTAACCTAGGACCCTAACCCTAAGCAATTCAAAATTCGCATAGTTATTAATAACAAATAGAGGACCCCCTAACCTTGTGAAATTCGAATTAGCTAGCCAAGCTCCAAGGAAGAATTGCGAACCACCAATGAGCCTCCTCCTCTTCTCTATGAGCTTCGCCTCCTCCTCTTCTTCTCTCCTTCTATTCGCAACTTTTCTCTTCTCACTTCTCCTCTCTTTTACGTTTCTTTCTTTCTTTTCACAATTGAGACAAAAATGCCACTAAGTCACAAGACCCATAGTGAGTCGAATCCTATGACTATCCAATGGGTCATGGGCTCACTTGTGGGTCATGGGCTCCGTGCACCATCTAATTCGAGACAACACCTCCTAATAATTTAAAATTAAATAAATATATTAAACCTTGAATTATTTAATTAAATTAAATAAATATTGTAAGCCTTAAATAATTTAATTAAATAAATAATTAAATTATTTTGGGGCGTTACAACTCTCCCCCACTTAGAATATTTCGTCCTCGAAATTACCTGAATCAAACAACTCCGGATATGCTTCCCGCATCTTGCTCTCCAGCTCCCAAGTCATACTCTCACCAGCAGCTCCTAACCAAACCACTTTCACCAAAAGAATTTCTTTCCCTCTCAGAGTCTTCACTTCTCTATCTTCAATCCGCACAGGCATAGTCTCCACGGTGAGATTATCCCGCACCTCTACTTCATCCATCTGAATCACATGGGACGGGTCCGGAACATACTTTCGAAGTTGTGACACGTGAAACACGTCATGCAAGTTCGAAAGATTAGGCGGCAAGGCCACCCTATATGCAACACTTCCCACCCTCTCCGTAATCTGATACGGACCAATGAAACGGGGAGTTAACTTCTTAGATTTCAAGGCACGCCCAACACCAGTCACCGGAGTGACTCTCAGAAACACATGATCACTGGCCTGAAACTCTAAATCCTTCCTTCTCTTATCATGATAGCTCTTTTGTCGACTCTGCGACGCTTTCATCTTCTCACAGATTAATTTTACCTTCTCAGTTGTTTCTCGCACAATTTCAGGCCCCAACACTGCACTCTCCCCAGATTCATACCAACACAACGGAGTCCTACATCTCCGACCATACAATGCCTCAAACGGTGCCATACCAATACTAGAGTGAAAACTGTTGTTATAGGTGAATTCTATCAACGAAAGATGAGAATCCCATGAACCTCCCTGCTCAAGAACACATGCTCTCAACAAGTCCTCTAACGACTGAATAGTCCTCTCCGTCTGACCATCTGTCTGCGGATGATAAGCGGAGCTCAACCTCAACTTAGAACCCAAAGCTTCCTGCAAACTCTTCCAAAATTCAGAGGTGAATCTTGGATCTCTATCAGATACAATACTAAGCGGAACGCCATGCAACTTCACAATAGTCTTGATGTAGATTTCTGCCAACTTTGGAACTGGATAAGTCATATTAATTGGTAAGAAATGAGCAGACTTAGACAACCTGTCTACAACCACCCATATAGCATCAAACCCTCTCACTGTATTTGGCAAACCAGTTACAAAATCCATGGAAATGCTATCCCATTTCCATTCCGGAATCTCCAATGGTTGCATCAACCCCGCAGGCTTCTGATGCTCAATCTTTGATTTCTGACAAGTCAGACAACAATACACAAACTGTGCCACATCCTTCTTCATACCAGGCCACCAGAACATTTTCTTCAAATCTTGGTACATTTTCGTAGCCCCGGGATGAATACTCAACTTGCTTCTATGGCTCTCCTCAAGAATCATTCTCTTCATCTCAGCATCGTCAGGAATGCAGATCCTATCTCTGAATCTCAATACACCTTGGGAATCTAACTTGAAATCTCCATCCACATCTTGATCATTCACAACCAACAGGTCTACCAACTTTACATCTGACTTTTGTGCTTCTCGGACACTAACCAAAAATTCATTTCCGATCTTCAACATCCCCAATCTGACACTCTGCGGTGTCACTTCACAAACCAGACTCATGTCTCGAAACTGCTCAATCAATTCTAACTCTTTCACCATCATAGCCGACATATGCAAACTCTTCCGACTTAAAGCATCAGCCACGACATTAGCTTTTGCCGGGGTGATAGTTCAAGCCGAAATCATAATCCTTCAGCAACTCTAACCAACGTCTCTGTCTCATATTTAGCTCCTTCTGATCAAACAAGTATTTCAGACTCTTATGGTCGCTAAACACTTCAAATCTGGTACCATACAGATAATGCCTCCAAATTTTCAGCACAAACACAATTGCAGCTAGCTCCAAATCATGAGTAGGGTAGTTCTTCTCATGGGTCCTCAACTGTCTGGACGCATAAGCTACTACCTTACCCTCTTGCATCAATACACCTCCCAAACCCATCTTGGAAGCATCGCAATATACTACAAACGGTCGATCAGGAACAGGCAGAGTCAAAACGGGTGATGTAGTCAACCTCTTCTTCAACTCATTGAAGCTCTCCTCACAGCGTGCATCCCACACAAAAGCTTTTCCCTTACACGTCAATTGAGTCAACGGAAGTGCCAACTTCGAGAAACCTTCAATAAATCTCCTATAATAACCAGCTAATCCCAAGAAGCTTCTGATTTCTGTAACTGACTTCGGGCTCTCCCATTGAGACACAGCATCAACCTTGGCTGGGTCCACAGCTATACCATTACCAGAGATAATATGACCAAGGAAACCTACTTCATTCAGCCAGAACTCACACTTAGACAATTTTGCATACAATTTCTTTTCTTTCAATACTTCCAGCACTAACCTCAAATGTTCTGCGTGCTCCTCTTCTGTCTTAGAATACACCAGAATGTCGTCAATAAACACAACTACAAACCGATCCAAGTAACTATGAAAAGTACGATTCATGTACTCCATAAACACACCCGGCGCGTTGGTAACACCAAACGGCATAACAGAATACTCATAGTGCCCATATCTCGTCCTGAAAGCGGTTTTCTGAATGTCTTCATCCTTTACCTTGATCTGGTGATAACCCGACCTCAAATCAATTTTACTAAACACCTTAGCACCTACCAACTGATCCATCAGATCATCAATTCTGGGAAGCGGATACCTGTTCTTTATTGTCACTTTGTTCAATTGCCTATAATCGACACAAAGTCTCATACTCCCGTCCTTCTTTTTCACTAACAATACCGGAGCACCCCACGGTGACACACTTGGTCTTACAAATTTCTTCTCAAGCAGATCTTCTAATTGCTTTTTCAATTCAGACAACTCTGAGGCTGACATTCGGTACGGTGCCATAGACACAGGCCTAGTACCAGGTATAAGATCAATGGCAAACTCAACCTCCCTCTCTGGCGGAACACTTGGAATTTCATCTGGGAACACTTCGGGAAATTCACACACTACCTGAACCCCTTCAATGATCCCCTGATTCTCAGCAGACAAAGACGCCATCAAAGCAAACAGATGAACTCCTTCCTTCATTACCTTATGCAAATGACCAGCAGGCAACAAAACAGATTCTTCTTCCTCAGGAGGAAGGAAACTCACAGATCTTCGGGAACAATTAATATGTACATGGTTATATACTAACCAGTCCATACCAAGAATGACATCCAACCCTCCCAACGGCAAACAAACAAAATTCACAATAAAGTCCCTGCCGAAGATCGACACGGGACACTGAGAACACCTGAGACATAATCACCGACCCCTTCGCAGGAGTATCGACTACCATCTCTCCATTCATAACAGGCAAAACAAGATTCAACTTCTTACAACATTCAGCAGCAGCCCAACAATAGCGGCAGCAGCATCGATCCTCCCAGCCATCTCAACTCACTTGCTACAACAACAACAGTTAGATATAACTGACAACACACCGTTGTCAGTTGACACTATGACTGGACAACTTGGCCGGACAGACCGAACTGCTCTGATACCACTAATGTAACACCCCTTTTTAATAACCTTACTTTTTAATAAAATCAGAGTCTCTTTTTTTTTTTTTTTTTTTTGAAAACAATTCAAGCGAGTGCTACATTTACTTCATAAATAACAAGATACATAACACCATGAGAAAAATGTTTAGTTCACATCAACTAAAACCAATCACCATCAGCAGCGGAATAAATATAAGTTCTAAGATTTAAAACCAATACATCACCAATCGAATCTAACAGTTTAGGAAAAATAATGCATAAACATAGGACACCCCCCCTGGTGCTACGTATCAGAGAGTGACACTTCCTAACAGATGAAGGCATGAAGGAATCCTTCACTCGATATTACCTGCACGTTGCCGACATAAGAAGCAACATAAAGGCAGTAGGGTGAGTCTCTTTTCATAATTAATAACATATGAGAATTAAGCAATTCATAGGAAGAAGGAAACCAGGCACACCAATTCACAATAATGGAACAACCGCATCAATATTGTATTTCCAAACAGCACCACACAATATATGATTTATGCATGTAATGCAACCCAAACTCCACGGGTACATGCATGTCGGATCCGTCACCAAATACAAATAGGCCGTAGCCTCTGCTCACCAAATACAAATAGGCCGTAGCCTCTGCTCACCAATAATGCACATGCTTCATGCGGTGTTATGGAGAATGCATCACAACACACCACAAATCAGTCAATTTCACATTTTAGATTCTAGTCTCACCATAGTGCATTAATTAACTCACCAAATTAAAATTAGGCCGAAGCCTCTGCTCACCAATCTCACCTCATCATCACTCACCAAGTCAGCTCACCACTCACACCAACACCCATTCAAATAGACCAACTTAGGACATTGACAAGACATAGAGAAAGTGGGTAAAAATAGCCATTTGGACACTTGAACACCATCAGCCAGAAACACCAGTAAAAATAAATTATTTTTGCATAAAATTGAGACTATTGGATAGGCACTGAAATTAGCTTCAAAACGCATTTTGAACCGTTGAACTTGGATAACCGAGTCAAAAGTTACGTTAAAAACAATTTTAGGAAAAATGTTAGACATCCTGGAACTGGCGCATGGGCGCTGGGCGCCCAGGGGCAACACAGCGCTTGGCGCATGGGCGCTTGGCGCCCAGGAGGAGCAACACGCACAGGCGCATGGGCGCTGGCGCCCAGGAACAACACGCGCAACAGCGCACAGGCGCTAGGCGCCCAGGAGGCAACACGCGCAACAGCGCACAGGCGCTAGGCGCCCAGGAGGCAACACGCGCACATAGGCGCTGGCGCCCAGAAGCAACAACGCGCACAGGCGCGCCCAGGGAACAGCAGCAACATGGCGCCCAAGCACTAGGCGCCTAAGGCCAACATGCTACACAACTCATTTTGCTTCGAAATTCATTTTACACGAGCCAAATGCTCAGGACCTGAAAACTCAATAAAAATTTTATCAAAAACTGAACTTTAATTTTGGCGCCCATGCACTAGGCGCCTAGTGAAAATACGCAACTCAACTCCTTTCTTGACCAAAATCAGTTTTCATGAGCCATTTTACCCAAGTATAAAAACCTGAAAACAATTTTCACAAAACTATCACCAGAACTTTGGGGCCCTTGGCGCCCATGACACAAGCAACGTGCGCCAAAACTGGCAGCACAGGAACACTGGATGGCAACACAGGCAACAGAGACAGCAACACAGAATGGCAACACAGAAGTGCAACACAGGGCAACAGAATTTTTGGAAACAGGCGCAGCACACTGCTGGGCGCCTGGTGCCCATGACTAGGCGCAACACAGAATTTTTCAGCAATAGGCATATGGCGCCCAAGGCGCCTAGGGGTTCCCAAACAGAATTTTCTTCACTTTCTTTCACTAAATTACATTCACCAAAACACTCAATTACATGAATATTACTAAAGTGTCACCAAAATTCTCAATTTCACCAAATAATCATATGATCAAACATATGGTCTTCAATTCGCATTTAGCAACCATTCAAGCATCAATCATAAAATTCCCAACATAATAATTCAACAAATAGCATCACAATATTATAATCCTCATCAATAACACAATTCAATCATGGAACTAACCTAGGACCCTAACCCTAAGCAATTCAAAATTCGCATAGTTATTAATAACAAATAGAGGACCCCCTAACCTTGTGAAATTCGAATTAGCTAGCCAAGCTCCAAGGAAGAATTGCGAACCACCAATGAGCCTCCTCCTCTTCTCTATGAGCTTCGCCTCCTCCTCTTCTTCTCTCCTTCTATTCGCAACTTTTCTCTTCTCACTTCTCCTCTCTTTTACGTTTCTTTCTTTCTTTTCACAATTGAGACAAAAATGCCACTAAGTCACAAGACCCATAGTGAGTCGAATCCTATGACTATCCAATGGGTCATGGGCTCACTTGTGGGTCATGGGCTCCGTGCACCATCTAATTCGAGACAACACCTCCTAATAATTTAAAATTAAATAAATATATTAAACCTTGAATTATTTAATTAAATTAAATAAATATTGTAAGCCTTAAATAATTTAATTAAATAAATAATTAAATTATTTTGGGGCGTTACATTAAGCCTCCCTTCTTAGGTACTACTTGAACAGGACTAACCCACTTGCTATCGGAAATAGGATATATTATCCCAGCATCAAGGAGTTTTAAAACATCCTTTTTAACAACCTCTTTCATGTTTGAGTTTAATCTTCTTTGATGCTCGATAGAAGGTTTATAGTCCTCTTCCAGTAGTATTCTGTGTATGCAGATTGATGGATTTATTCCTTTAATGTCCTCAATAGTATACCCTATGGCTTTGGGATACTTTTTAAGAACATTAAGCAATTTTTCAGTCTCATTTTGTTTTAGATCTGCATTTACAATTACTGGAAAAGTAGAATTAGGGCCAAGAAACTCATACCAGAGAGATGATGGTAAGGGCTTCAGTTCTATTTTTGGTGTTTCTTTTGGGAGAGGTCGAGGCTTTTCCTCACCCAAAGTTTCAGTACCCAATTCTTGTGATGGTGGATTTTCATCCAAAAGTTTTATGTAGAATTGGGTTTCCCCTGCCGCATTTGTATTTGTGTTGCCTAAAAGGCAATCTTCCAGACTATCTTGTGAAGATGATGCTAAAGAGCAGTCTCGCACGCAATAGTCTACAATATCAATCCTGCAGCACGAGTCTTTTACAGATGGACTCTTCATGAAGTTTGAAACTTCAAACTCAACTTTTTCATCCCCCACATTAAAAACCAACTTTCCGTTTTTAACGTCAATTATTGCCCCTGCAGTAGCTAAAAAAGGCCTCCCTAGAAGAATAGGAATTTGGGAGTCTTCTTCAATTTCCATTACAACAAAGTCCACCGTTATAAAAGTTTGCCCTACCTTGATAGGGATATCCTCTAAGATTCCAGTGGGGTATTTAACGGAACGATCTGCCAACTGTATTGTCATTTTTGTGGGTTTAAGTTCACCTATCCCTAGTCTATTGCAAAGAGAAAGAGGCATCAAACTCACACTGGCTCCTAGATCGCACATCGCTCTGTTTATAGTTTCACTTCCAATCACACAAGGTATGGAAAAACAACCCGGATCTTTGAGTTTTTGTGGCAGCTTGTTCTGGATAATTGCACTACATTCCTCTGTTAATGCGATCGTCTCATAGTCGTCTATTTTTCTTTTCTTGGATAAAATTTCTTTCAAAAATTTTGAGTAAGACGGCATTTGAGATAATGCATCAGTGAAAGGAACGTTGATGTAAAGCTTTTTAAGCAAGTCGACAAACCTTTTGAATTGCTCGTCAAGTTTGTTTTTTGCAAATCTTTGGGGAAAAGGAATGGGTGGTTTGTATGGTGGTGGGGGGATGTGTGGTTCTTCTCTTTCTTTTTCTGGTTCTTTCTCTTTTTCTTTCTCTTCTTGCTCACTTGGTAAATTATGTTTTTCACTCACAATTTTTTCTTGGTTAGCTCTTGGTTCCTCTAATTGTTTTCCGCTTCTAAGGGTCACGGCATTTATTTGGCCTTTGGGATTTTGTTCTGGTTGCCCAGGAAATACCCCTGAAGACTTAGAGGATGAAGCCACCTGTGTTGCCACTTGAGTTATTTGATTTTCAAGCATTTTATTATGAGTGGCAATAGAGTCGACTTTTGATACTAATTTGATAAGTGTGTCATTCAAATAACCAGTTTGATTTTTGAATTCTTCATTTTATTTTGTTTGAGATGACACAAATTTTTCCATCAAAAATTCCAAGTTCGACTTTTGCGGGTTGTTTTGTGGATTGTTAAAAACCCTTTGATTTTGAAAGACAGGAGGTGGTCTCGGTGCTGGATTGGGTGGAGGATTTTTATAAGAAAAATTTGGATGATTCCTCCACCCAGGATTATAAGTATTTGAAAACGGATCTTCCTTTTGAGCATAGTTAACATGCTCGTTTACAGCACTAGATGCCTCAAGCTGGCATTCAGCTCCAATATGGCCAACAACCCCACATAATTCACATGGTGGAGTAATAGGAGAAGAAGTTTGTGAGACGGCACTTACATTTAATTTTTCAAATTTTTGAAAAAGTGCGTCCACTTTTGAGGTAAGATGATCAACAGCAGATATTTCATACTTACCTGGCTCTTTTGATGAGGCTGGTTTGCTCGTTATGGCTCTCTCACTTGTCCATTGACAATGGTTTTGAGCCATATCTTCAACGAGTGCATAAGCTTCAGTAAAATTTTTGTTCATTAAAGCTCCACCTGCAGCTGCATCAACAGTCACTCTTGTTGCATATTGTAATCCATTATAAAAAGTGTGAACAACGAGCCATTTCTCTAGTCCATGATGGGGGCATAGCCTTAACATTTCTTTGAAACGTTCCCAAGCATCATAAAGAGATTCCCCTTCGTTTTGAGAAAATCGAGTAATTTGATTTCTCATTTGAGCTGTTTTACTCGGGGGAAAGAACTTAGCAAGAAAAGTTTGTTTTAACTGGCCCCAGCTGGTAATGGATTCCGAAGGCAAAGAATGTAGCCATGCTCTTGCTCTATCCCTTAATGAAAAAGGGAAGAGTTTTAGTCTTATGGCATCCGGAGGTACCCCGTTTAATTTGAGAGTTCCACAGTATTCTAGAAAAATTGAAATATAAAGATTTGGGTCCTCTGTGGGAGAACCAGAAAATTGGTTTTGTTGAACCATTGAAAGCAGAGATGTTTTGAGTTCAAAATTATTTGCTTCCACATTCGGATGTACAATGGCAGCCGATGGCTCTGTTGAAGGTGTTGCGTACTCTTTGAGAGCACGATTTTCATTAGCCGCCATTTGGTTATCGGGAATTTCTCTCCTCCTTCTATGTAAGAACCTTTCGATTTCGGGAATTTGTTGAACAGTTTCTCCGAAACTTCTGGTTCTTCGCATTCGAGGGACAAGAGAAGAAAAAGTAAAAATAAAGAAAATAAAATTTCAGTATAACCGGTTTTAAAAAACTTAATTAATATCACTGCCTCCCCGGCAACCGCGCCAAAAACTTGATAGCCTCGCAAGTGCACGAGTCGTATCGCGTAATAAAAGAGTTATCGATCCACAGGGAGAGCCTAGGTGAATACCAATTTAATTTTTCAAAGTTGATTAACTGAAAAGAAAATGTTTTTAGAAAGAAGGAATGTTTTAGTAAAGTCTACTCACTCATGATCATTGTAGACAAAAGAGGAGAAAAGAAAATAAGAGAAGAAAACATAAAGTTAAATAGCGAGATAATAAAAAAAAGCGGTAAATTGCAAAATTATAAATAGCAGAATTGTAAGTGACAAGAAAATAAAAGTGCAAGAAAGTAAATAGCAAGGAATTGTAAATGACTTGGAAAGTAAAAGAGCAAAAAGTAAATAGCAAGGAAAATAAAAGAAGTGGAAAGTAAAGGAGCGAAAAAGTAAAGAGCGAGAAAGTAAAGAGCGAGAAATTAAATAGCAATGAGAGTAAATGACTTGGAAAATGAAAGGGGCAAAAAAGTAAATAGCAAGGAAAATAAAAGAGCGAGAAAGTAAAGAGCGAAAAGTAAAGAGCGAGAAAGTAAAGAGCGAGAATTTAAATAGCAATGAAAGTAAATGACTTGGAAAATAAAAGAGCGAGAAAGTAAAGAGCGAGAAATTAAATAGCAGTGAAAGTAAATGACTTGGAAAACAAAGGGGCAAGAAAGTAAATTGCAAGGAAAGTAAAAGAGCGAGAAAGTAAAGAGCGAAAAGTAAAGAGCGAGAAAGTAAAGAGCGAGAAATTAAAGGGGCAATAAAGTAAATAAACAAGAATCATAAAAACATGAAGAGTAAATTGAAGTCATGAATCTTTAGAGAGCCTTTGTCATTGATTTTCTAACAAAATTCAAGCTTAGTACAAGTGAGGATCAAGCCTCTATTTATAGGAAAATATTAGGTCTAAGGCACTTGAGAGGAGGGGCAAAATGGTCATAAAAAAAGTGGCAAATCAAGTGGCAAGGGAAAGCCATCAGCAAGTGGGTGCAGCCAAAATTGACTTGTCTGGCGCCAGGGTCGTGCGCCCATGTGCCTGGGTCGTGCGCCCTGGTCAGTCAATTTTGGCTGCTCTGCGCCAGTTTTTCACCAGGGTCGTGCGCCTATGGTGCCAGGGTCGTGCGCCTTGTGCTTGCAATAGCTGTACTGCGTTGCTGGCAAGCATGGGTCGTGCGCCCAGCTCTGCCAAAATGGGCCATCTTCAGTTGGAGACACGCACGGGTCGTGCGTGGTACACCCAGGGTCGTGCGTGTGCTGCTTGGCGCCCTTGGCGCCCTGTGTGCCTGTCTTGCGCCAGTTTTGCTGTTTTGGCGCCCTTAGCGCCCTGTGTGCCATGTCTTGCGCCAGTTTTGCTGTTTTTGCACCCTTGGCGCCCTGTGTGCCATGTCTTGCGCCAGTTTTGCTGTCTTGGCGCCCTTGGCGCCCTGTGTGCCCTGTCTTGCGCCAGTTTTGCTGCTGCTGTCTTAAAAATTGTTCCTCCTCAATCATTTTCTAAGTTTCTTCATTTTTGCTCATATTTTCACTTTTGCTTCAAAATAAAACCTGAAAATAAAAGGTAAACATTTGCAGTAAAATAGCTCAAAAATATAATTAAAATACTAAAAAGACTTAATAAAATAACTATTAAAAAGACTGTAAAAATAGACTTATCACATGGTGCGCTGCTGTGCTGCTGGAGAGAAGCCGCAAAACTGGGTGATCATGGATTTCCCCGTATTTTTCAATTTAAAGTAATTATCGTTGTAATATAGATCCCTCGGCTCTGCCCAAGGCCTTGGAATATTTCATTCGGGCACACATGTTTTCGTCAAAACTCATCAATCAATAAAGTGTTATTTTGAATTTTCAATAAAATTTCTGTCTTCATCTCTTATTTGTGTGCCTTTTCTTTGTTTTTATTCGCCGCCCCATTTTAATGCAGATCAAAAATAGTCTCTGAAAGTAATAAGGCCCATAACTCATACTGTGACTTTGATTACCCGGTTAATCAAGCCGAGGAAGATGTTGAGGATGATTGGGATACTCCTCCGGAAATCATGAGAATGGTAGAACAAGAAGAAAAGGTCATTGAGCCCCATGGGGAGTCTACAGAAATGGTCAATTTGGGTACTAAGGAAGACAGAAAAGAGGTCAAGGTTGGTACTGCAATGGGGGATAGAGAGCGTAAAAAGTTGATTCAGCTCCTGCATGACTACGCTGACGTATTCGCATGGACTTATCAGGACGTGCCAGGGTTGAGCACAGATATTGTTGAGCACAGATTGCCGGTGAAATCAGAATGTCCGTCGGTAAAACAGAAGTTAAGGCGAATGAAGACTGAAATGTCCTTGAAAATCAGGGATGAGGTCAAGAAACAGTTTGATGCAGGGTTCTTAGCTGTGGCAAAATATCCTGAGTGGGTAGCAAAAATCGTTCCGGTCCCTAAGAAAGATGGAAAGGTCCGAATGTGTGTCGACTACCATGACTATATTCAAGAATTAATCAAGCCCTTTGAGGAAATCACTTTCCAGCACATACCCCGCAGCGAGAATCAGTTGGCAGATGCCTTGGCAACTTTGTCTTCTATGTTCAACGTCAACTGTGACAAAAGTTTGACGACTGTAAGAATCCAGCAGAGGTCAACCTGCTTATCACTACTGCATGGCAGTCGAAGAGGAATCAGATAGTAAGCCTTGGTACCATGACATCAAGCAGTACATCACAAACAGAGAGTATCCTCCTGGAGCTACTGAGAATGACAAGAGAACACTCAGGAGGCTATCAGCAGGTTTCTTCTTGAGTGGAGACGTCCTTTACAAGAGAAACCATGACTTGGTACTCCTCAGGTGTGTAACAAGAGAAGAATCAGTAAAGATTATGCGAGATGTTCATGAGGGCTCATTTGGGGTTCATTCCAGCGGGCACGCAATGGCTAGAAAAATCCTGAGAGCTGGTTACTACTGGTTGCAGATGGAATCAGACTGTTACAATTTTGTGAGAAGATGCCATAAATGTCAAATCTATGCAGATCACACTCATGTACCTCCAACTTCTCTGAATGTCTTGAGTGCACCATGGCCATTCTCAATGTGGGGCGTGGACATCATTGGTCCCATTGAACCCAAAGCTTCAAATGGCCACCGTTTCATTCTGGTTGCTATTGACTACTTCACTAAGTGGGTGGAGGCTGCTTCTTATCCCAATGTAACGAGCTCAATGATTGCTAAGTTCATCAAGAAAGATTTGGTTTGTCGCTACGGCCTTCCCAACAAGATTATCACAGACAACGGTAGTAATTTGAACAGCAGAATGATGAAGGACTTGTGTAAAGACTTCAAGATACAGCATCACAACTATTCTCCCTACCGCCCAAAGATGAATGGGGCAGTTGAGGCAGCTAACAATAATGTCAAGCGGATAATACAAAAGATGGTTGTGACCTATAATGACTGGCATGAGATGCTCCCCTTTGCCCTGCATGGTTACAGAACCTCAGTGCGCACCTCAACAGGGGCAACCCCCTACTCACTGGTTTATGGGTCAGAGGCAGTCCTCCCCATTGAAGTTGAAATACCATCCCCGCGGGTGTTAATGGAGACAAAACTTGATGAAGCAGAATGGGTTCGGTCCCGTCTTGACCAGTTGAACCTCGTTGACGAAAAACGGGTAGCCGCAATGTGTCATGGACAGTTGTACCAACAGAGAATGATAAGGGTTTTTGACAAGAGACTCCGTCCTCGTGAATTCCAAGAGGGAAATCTTGTGCTCAAGCAGATCTTGCCAATCCAGACGGACCCCAGGGGAAAATGGGCTCCCAAATATGAATGACCTTATGTGGTGAAGAAGGCGTTCTCAGGAGGAGCTTTAATTCTGGCGAACATGGACGGAGATGAGATTCCAAATCCAGTGAACCAGATGTGGTCAAGAAGTATTATGCCTAGAAAAATAGACAAAAAAAGAGAAAGATAAGCCAAGGAAAAATCAGCTCGCTAGGTTGAAAACCCGCAAAGGGCGGCCTAGGCAAAATCAGAGCGACCCGGTGGATTGAAAACCCGCAAACGGCGATCCAGGCAAAAATTAGGGTCAGAAAACTTGGACTTGAGAAAAGAAAAGGCAATCAGCACTCCCAAAGGTTTGGATAAGGGGGTGCTCAGGGTTATGAGTATGGACGGTGGGCACCGTTACTTCAGAGATGAAATCACGAGATCTGTTCCTTTTTCTTGTATTTCTTAGTTTAAAAGAAAGATTGCAATGCACTTTCAATTGGCGTGACTTTCTGCATGTCCAATTTCTATATCAATAAAAGTCCAACTTTTCTTTCATATGTATGCTTTTTGTGTCTCTGCTTTCGTCTATTCAGTTTCTTTCAAAATAATAAATTTTTTGATTGATGAAATTGAATTGCAAAATGTGCACATTCAAAGCATTACAGGATCATTGCGAAATTATTGAAAAATACAGAAAGAAATGATTTCCCAAGTGAATAAAATTGCGAGAAAAAACAGTCGTGATGAACCAGTGCGCAATCCTCGCGTGATCATCGTCCTGGAACAGCCCCCGTCCGGCAGATCGATTTAACCAGCAAAAAAGAGTGCCGAAAGAAAAAAAACAAATAAGCAGAAAAAAGAAAGCTGCTTAAAAAAAACAAACAGAATAAACAAAAACAAAAGAGAAGAAAATCACAGAAGACGGAACATAAAAGAATACAACATCTTCATATCATTCATCATTCTCATATCGTCCATGCCATTCGTCACTCCCTGGCATCAAACAGTAGTGCATTACACTTTCAAGTTCGCATCTCTAAAGAGCGAAAGAATAACAAAAGAAAAAGAAGAGAATGAAGAATCAAACAGAAAAAGCATCCCACCAAAATCAATCATTGCATTCATGTGCACCCAAATACCCAAGTGCATGCATTTCATGCACCATCCAAGAGAAAAGTTACTTCGGACCAGAGAGTCCCAAAAATCTCATTTTTAGAAAATCACCATGACACTGAGTTAGTAAACTCCACCAACCCCGAGTTTGTAAAATCCATCAGCACTGAGTTAGTAAACTCCATCAACCCCGAGTTAGTAAACTCCATCAGCACAGAGTTAGTGAACTCCCACCGAGTTAGTAAACTCCTTCCATAGATCACAACATCGTGTACGAGCGCGCGATGGATCCATTCGACTTCGTTAAGTCCTTTGGATTAGTTGTGTCAGCCTAAGGCATAGCGTAAATCCAGTGATCGAATTAGTTCCGGACCTGATGTTGATCGGCCGGTCGAAAAGGCCACCCCCAGAGCTCAGACTCGGCAAGAGTCCGTTAGAAGGTTTTAGGCAACCTCCGAATTCCCAATTTACCGCTTTTCCCAATTTACTGCTTTCCCGTTAATGCGACAAGTGTTAACCCCGCTTTCTCAAAAGGAAAATAATAAAAAGAAAATTTGAACTTTTCTGAAGTGGACAAAATTAGTATTATTTCTATATCTTTATTTCCATTTCACCAACAAATATGAAAATGCCAATTCATATTTCTTGGCGAAATGTGAAATAAAGAGGGGCAGCTGTAATACCCCAATTTTGTCCTCTCAAGTAAAAAAAAATCATTTTTCAGAAAAATGGAAGCAATAAGGTAATTCGTAATGTGTGGAAAACAGTGAATTGGTGCATTTATGTGTGTTCGTCCCCTATTTCACATTTTTATTTGAATTACACGCACGCGCCAGTCGTAACTGCGTGAGCTTCCCTTTTGCCCTTGCCATTTGGCATGCATTTTAATCTTCAAAAAGGCCATTTATTGATCATTATTAATTTTTGGCACCCAAAAACATTTTTTTAATTTTTAGGAATTTTAGGAAATAAAATAGTGCATATTTTTGCATTTGTGGGCATTTAAATAAAAGCGAATTAATTAGTTTTGGACCAAGACCAGGTCAAGGACGTGGCATACATGTTACTCTACCAAGGGTAATTTTTGTATAATTTTTGGAAAGAAAGTCCTAGTCCAAAATAATTAAAAATGCATTTTCCCCATTTTCAATGCATAAAAACCCCAAAAAAGACCATTAAATATTCTCCAATTACTAAATGACAATTTTTATTGCCTAGAATAATTAGAGGGAATATTTTATGGTGCTCAAATATATATGACACTTTTTAATTGGTGCACCTTCACTTCCATGCCCAAAATTCAAAACTCAAAAAGAAGGAAATGTCCTCAATAAGACAAAAGACCAAAAACAAGTATTTTTCCCTCTCTCTCTCTCTCTCTCCCTCCACAATTTTGAATTCACTCTCTCTCTCTCTCCCTCTCTCCACAATTTCTTCCACACTCTTCTATTCCTTATTCCTTAAGAATATGCTTTGTACTATCCTTAACTTTTCCCTTTTTGGTGACCATCACTCACTCCCACATTGATTTATGCCCTTTTTTGTAAATTTCCCCACCCATTTGCACTCACCTCTTCACAAAAAATACAAAATTACTTCTTTGGTAACATTCCATCTCAATTATACCCTTCACCCTATTTTTACCTCACATCACATATGAGTCTCCATTCCCAAAATAGGACAAGTTTTTTTTCACACAAGCTCTCTCTCACTCTCATTTTTGTGTTTTCTCACTACCCACAATCCAAGTGATCTCTAATCCTAGCCCTCCATTCAAATTTAAAACCCAATCCTAGAGCACCTAGTAAAGAACAATGACCTAATTACCCCTAGACCTAAAACAACTCTATAAATACCCTCTCATTTCCACACATGAGCAATCTTTGGCCTCTCATTCCTCACTCACACAACCCTCACACAACCTTCCTCTCCTTCAAAGACCCCCTAGGCCGTAGCCTCCTCCCCCAATTCATCCTCCATTCTTCTTCAATTCACTCCCATTTTCTATCTCAAATCCACTACTACTTCACATATCATCCTCCTCTTCTACTAACATCTAATGGTTCAGCATCTAATCAAAAAAATCAAGGCAAGGTGCACAAGTTTCATTGAAGTTTGTTGAGGATTTAGTTGGTTTGTGGTCTTGTTCTTCATATTATTCATTTCCTAGCTTGGATTCAAGGTAAAACTTCAAAACTCTTGCATCTTCTTCATTTTTGCATAATCTCTCTTCTCCTCATCTCAACTCCTTCATACACTAGTACAAAAAAGGGATTTAAAGTCAGGCGAAAAGGGGATTTAATGTCAGGCGCCCGCTTGACTTTTATTAAGTCGACTTTGTATGTCAGGAGTTTTAAAGTCAAGCGATAGCCTGACTTCGTAAGTCAGATTTAAAGTCAAGCATTTATTTCGCCTGACTTCGTAAGTCAGTTTTAAAGTCAAGCATTTATTTCGCCTGACTTCGTAAGTCAGTTTTAAAGTCAAGCATTTATTTGGCCTGACTTCGTAAGTCAGTTTTAAAGTCAAGCATTTATTCTTGCCTGACTTCGTAAGTATGATTTAAAGTCAAGCATTTATTCTTGCCTGACTTCGTAAGTATGATTTAAAGTCAAGCATTTATTCTTGCCTGACTTCGTAAGTATGATTTAAAGTCAAGCATTATTGCGCCTGACTTTAAAAGTTTTTTTTTTTTTGAAATTTTGGTTTAATCTATACACCCTAGTTATACGAAATTCATCACTCTACTATAATTCAAAGCTAAAATTCATTACATTACAAAATAAATAACAACAAATAGAACAAACAGACTGAACATTCTACTTTAAATACATTCATCACATTAAGTAAGAATTCTACACTTTAAGTACAAAATACATCCAAAGCTAAATTACATTGTACTTAAATTCATATACAACAAAAGGGGAGTTCTTCTAATAAAAGCGACATATAACATCACCAACTCTAACACCAGTGGTTATAATTTTCTATGGTGCAATGAATTGGCCCATAGAAAATGCTAATTGCTTCAATTTTGCTTGCAAAATAACCCCAGCATCATCTGCAACATTTTTCTTTTTGGATGCAACCTGCATTGGTAGTTACACAAGCTCATTTATCTTCTGTATAAGGTAAAAAGTAGTGCAATAATTATTCTTAACCAGTATTTCATTGTAAACGCAATTTAGCTGAAAATAAAAGGGATAAGCACTGCCTAGTTCATCATCTTCTATTATCAATCAATTCGGGGTTACAAAAAGCAATACTTCTTTGAATAATCACTCTCCACATAAGAATAACCACAATAGAAATCGCATGGCACATGAAAACAATTAGTTGTATACATATATAAAATCACAGTAAGAACAAATGTTGCAACAGGAAACTCACTTCAACAAGCTGCTCGAAGTTTGATTTGAGTAAGTTGATTTTGCGATCACAATAATCTTTTCCTTCAGTGGAGTGATTTCCTTCTGCGACTACAGCTTTGTGATTGAAGTGCTTTCATTGCACGTTTATAAGCTGGATCACGAAACACGTTGCTTGTGCCTGTTCTTGCTATTAGACCCCCTTTTGTTTTGAACTGTTTGCTACCATATATGAAGTTTAATGCTTTCCCATTTTTAATAGGAAACTCTCTGAACAAACAATATTAATTGAACCGTGTCAGAAAAGGTCGTCCAATAGAGACCAATTTGTCTAATCTAATAGGAACCAATTCTAATAAATAGTAACAAAACAAAACAAAAGTACTATAGAAATGAACAAGAAAAGAGATGAAATTGATGACCTGTTTCTAAAGGTAAAAGATGTTTGATATATCTGCATTGTGGTTTCAAACAAATCATCATTCCATGGAACATATTTTGGCTTCCACTGAGTAGTTCCAGAACTGCAACAATATATATAAACTTGTTAAGTGAAGTTGTTGAAGAATAAGGACAAAGGTGAAGAAAAAATAAGGGTAAAACTGTAAAAGCAGACCTTAGAGACATAGTTGTGATGGATTTTCTAGTGAGAATAGGAGAAGAATCACCATCAATGATTCTATAGATGTAAGGTTCTAACTCTCAGGGTCAGTTCTTCCATTAAGACCTAAATTCTGTAAATATTCTGCTGATGAGTTTTCCTCCAAAATTCTTTTGAGTGTTTCCTTTTGAACTGTTTCTGCATCCTTGGTCAACGTCTCAAAATCTGAGATAAATTTGTCCATGTTGAACTCTTCTTCCACTTTCAAAAAGATATAGATAATTTATCCCCCAAAACAAAAACAAAAAAGAAAGAATCAAAAAAGTGTTTTACACTAGTGCAAAATATTATACATTGATGTCTTGTATGAAATCAGATCGCTATATCATGTCAAGCGCACTAAAAGCTAAACACTTTTTGCTAACTTGATCTAAATAAAAATAGCGAAATCTAAACTTCTTTCCTTGAAGTTTTATACAACTACTTTTTAATTTTTTACATTTTCAATTCCTAGATGAGAAGAACTTTCAACTTAACTAATAACAACAGTAACTGCAAGTAGTATATTCATATTAAGCCAAGTGCCAACCTTGATTTGTTCATAAAAATTTGAAAAACCACATCATGGAAAATCCTATGCCTGAGCAAGATTTCAAAACTACCGTAAAGTTTCATACTGTAAGAGCTTCAAGACTCAAGCACGGGATCCAATTAATTTTATTTGATAAAGTCAGAAACTCAACTAACTTGTTCATAAGTAGAGGCCATTTCACATCTGTTTGAAGTAAGGTGTACTCTTGTTCTATTCCATACCTTTGAACAATCAATATACAACATCAATATACCATATCTTTACAAGCAATGCTAACTTTCTGCTGTTTGACTACTTGTTTTCCTCAATAAGGGCATGGGAAATCACTGTGGTTAATGTAGGGAATGTTCAAGGCCAATGGAGGATGTGGTTATGTAAAAAAAGCCTCAAATTCTAATGCAGAAACTTCAATGTGACAATCAGTTTGATCCTAGAATGATGATGCCAGTGAAGAAGACATTAAAGGTAAGCATAACATACTAAACTGAATACTACAAGGTAAATTCATTTGTTTTGGTGACATCTTAAATGTTAAGTTGTCATGTCCAATAACATGTAAAAGTATAGATGGGACATGGTTGGAGCTTAGATTTCAGTCCTACTCACTTTGATAAGTGCTCTCCATCAGACTTTTACACAAAGGTCAGTTAAGTGAACCTTCTTTGCATAAGTGGTAATTTACCATTGAGTATATGTTCTATAATCACAAAAACAGAAACAGAAATAGCACAGATACTATATTGGTTTGCCAGAGTAGAAACCTCGATATCCTCCCTTCACATCACAACATGTTCTTAAGTTATGAAGACCAATAAAAACTATGATATAGCACATACCTCAATTCCTAGAACTCTCTTGACACCATACATATGGTGTAATCCACAGACTAATTCCCTAATCACAGCGTTGAGTCCAGGACATAGACCCCCACATGTAACAATAGCAGCTTGAACTTCATCTGATTCAAAATACACCTGAAAATCCAATTTCAAAAGACCATACAGAAAAATTAAGGTACCAAACATATTAATGATTGTAATTGTACAAATAAATGAAAACAACATGGAAACATACCTTCTGACGTGGTCCAGCACGCCGAAAATGTATCCCTCTTGGACTATCTTTGTGGACAACTACCTGTCACGAGTCAAAACAAAAGTGGAAGTAAATGACATGTAAGCTAAGGTAATGGTGTCTTAATAACAAACAACATTCCACCAACTGTCCCCTACTGCTTAGCGGCATGAGGACGCTGACTCCCAAGGTTGAACCCTAGTGTGACCATGTGATAGTGTGCGGTGTTTATTTGTCAGTTTGGATGTTCATCCTGCTTAAATGTTCATCCTGTACTTGCAGTTCTACCTTAATATAGAGATTAGTTAACTTTTGTCAACGGTGAGAAACTAACTCTACATTGACCATTAATGCATATCATGTAATCATTCCAATGTTTTTTAAAGCAAAAAATGAAGTGTAGAAGCAATAATCATTCCAACTTGTTTTCAGTTGTCACACAGATGTGACATTAAACACAGGTTCATTGCAGACAAAAAAAACACGGTTTCATTTAGCTTGAGCTGTGTTTTAGTAGTACAAACTACAAATACATGCCCTAAAAAAAGCAGTCAAAAAACTAACAATTTATTGACCAAAAAAAAAACGGTAAATCAGAATATCCAACCTGTCTAATATGTACTTGTCTCTCTCCCATTGCTGAACAGATAGCTGCAAGTTCTGCCTCAGAATCAGCAATTTCCTGCCTTATCTGAGCTCTAGACCGATTAGCTTTATCTACCTTTTTCTGTATACTTCTGGACACTCTTGTTCAAGCTCAAACAACATCCTATATTTTTCAGTCTCAGACTCCCCAACTTCATCCCATATTATCTAATTTTAAAACATAAGGCAAGACAAACATTGAGAACTTCTTCACAGTTTACTTTATTGAAAAAATAGTTGCAGAACATTCTGCTAATACATTAGAAGCATTCACCAATCTTTAATAGCACATGAAAGTTGTAAAAATTAACAAGCACAATCAGCAAAAAAAAACAATGATAGAGTGCCAAATCATGAAATGACTATTAAGTAAAAACAACAATGATACAGGAGAAGAATAAAAGGATGGGATTTATTATGCAAGAGCAAAATGCTTGAAACACAAATGATTTCATACAAACACTTGTATGAAGGAAACATAACTACCAATACCATAACTACCAATACCATATTGTGTCACCAATAAATTGACACAATATGAAGGAAAAAAACTACTACCTAATTTCTCTTGAAATCAACAAATGATCAATCAATGCAAATGCCTTACAGATGCAGATGCCTTACAGATGATCAATCAATCAAAAAAAAACTACAAAGTGGATATTCTGTTACAGTCTTACAGATGCAGATGCCTTCCATGACCACTGGCAGACTTGTTCTCCTAAAAACCATAACCACCAAATTAGGTTTCTATAAATTCTCATCTTGTTCTCCTTTCAGTTTTGCAAATATCCTTTCCACATGTTAGCGGAAGAGGCGAGTTAGACGCGATGGATCAATCGTCATCCTCAGTTAAGGAAGCAAATGAAAAAGGCCTGAACCTCCATCATAAGTAGTATAAAAGCAGTTGCAAAGGCGAAGACAGTTAGCCCCACTAACTGAATGATAAGATTATCATACCTGTTTTAATTGCAACCAGGAATGCCATTAGTAATAAAGAAAAAGATAAAATAAATTATAAATACAACAAAGGAGTGCAGATAATAGATAGCCAACTCCTAGTGTTACAATTGTTATCAGAATAGGACCATGTCAATTTCACATATTCTTATCCAGTCAATGACCAAACAAAGAAAAATCAGAATCACAAAAGGCAATTTTTTTCACAGTTTTCCAGCCAACTTTCAGAATTGCATTGGCAAGAACTGTATACATTTATGGTTTCTAGATGGAACTAGTTGACTACATACTTCCTGACATAGAGCAATTAGTTAACTAGGCAAGGACCTAAAGTTAAAAGCAAATGTAGCAAAGGAATTAAGGAAACATTCAGACATCTCAGTTTAGAGTAAGAAAACAATCAGTAAATAAGGTAGTAAATGACAGCATTTAAACTTAATGCATTAAACTTAAACTTAATGCAGACAAATATGGTACATACAGTCCTCATTAAAAATTATGCAGACAAATATGTAATAATAATAATACAACATATAGTGTCAGTTGAAATATCTCCTTAAAGTGCAAGGAATTTACCTTTAAATACATGTCAATTGCGCGATAAAGGAAATCATGAGTTGCTCTTGGGAAGCTTGACACCAATTCTGCAAGATTTACAAATTTTGGAAGAGGTAAATTGTGATCACGTGCAATCTCAGCAAGATAGCCGTCTATCAATTTTGCCACCTTACTCTTAGAATGATCTGACACCATTTCGGGGCTTTTGGCCTCATCCAACTCATCTTCCAATAGAGAATCAGTCTGATAATGCTGCTCGCGTACTACAAACTCTTCAACTAGCCTTTGCACAGTGTCGACATCAAAAATCGCCTCTTCATTTGGGGAACGAATGAGAAGATCGGCCACCTTAGCCTCCTCAAGACACTGACCTATTCTCCTTATCAGTTCTGATCTCACCAACTCTTCACATTCCAACTGAATAGCTGTCCTTAATAACTTCAGCAAGAAACCAAAAGAGACACTGCTCATATCAGCAGGCAATAGTCGCACTATGGTTTCCAACAATAATCTATTGTTTACGATATCTCCGCCTTGGATCACACCCCTGTTGAAACCATGAATCCTTCTTGAGAGATAAGCATTTAGAGCTTCTGCAATTACAACACCAGAAGCATTACCTTTGGTTATAATTGTTGTCACGACCCGTTCATAGAGATCAAGTTGGAGCTCACAAAGGTCCTCCACCCACCAATCCTTTGGAACAAATTGTTTCCTCATATTATTCAACAGAGGATCATTACCATTTTCAGGTGGTAGCTTTTTCCTGTTATAGGTGTATGACCATTCTACCTTGGATGTATCAATTGATGCCTTGGTAGCTATAGAGTCAAGGCCATGGCTTACAATCTTAAGTTCCTCAGACCATGGAAGAAGAGACTTGGTAGTTTGAAGTACAATGATTGAGTCTTTCCAACTCTTGAAAATGCTGTAGTTGAGGAAGACTTCAATCTTGTAGATAAGATTTCCTTTCTCAACAATTTCGTACATCTCCAGATATTCTGCTGCACAGCGAGCGGCAACGACATTGGATGCATTGAGAGTTACTGTCATACCATAACAGAATTTGGCAATTAATGGCTACGTCGGTTGCCAATTCAATTGCCACATACCTGACAAATACATGCTGATACATGTTAGATTTAAAGAAAGAAGCATATCAAGAAGAAACAAAGAAAGAAGAAAAACTAAATCACAAGAAAAATTTACTGAGCATACTAAAGATGCAAAAAGAGACATATAATTTAAGAGTGAGCTGGTAAATATGGCAACTAAAAAGATGTCAGAAAATGAACTGGTAACATAAGCAGGACCTGTATGTTAATTACTACATAGAAGTTTGTTTTAAAGTACAAAATGAATATACTGCAAGGGTGGAAGTTTTTTTTTATGTTTTCTAGATAAGTTTCCAGTTGAGGAGTGTCCAAGCTTTTTAAGCATTAGTTAAACCATATCTCTAGGCGCTGTTAAACCAAACCAAAGAAACAAATACTGGGAAATGAACTAGGCAGGAAAGCACCAGCAATAAGAAGCACAAGATACATATTCCTAAGCAAAAGCTAAAAGAACAGGAAAATGAACTTGCATACATATAACTAGTGTAAGGGAGAGAGAGGAGAGACTAATCTCATACCTGAGACACAGAATGAGAGACAACCCCACTTTCTCAACACTGACACCACCGCCCAAACCTTATTAAATTTATCATGTTTCTATATCTTAGATATTCTATTCCTTTCTTCTTTGAAGCTAGCCACCTTCTGCAACACAAGACTGTATTATCTACTATTAGTTAAAAAAACACACAGTAGCATAATGGAGCAAAGTATAACTAATTATAATATGAAAAAAAAAGATGAAGGGACATGAAAGAAGCTGAAGAGAAGCACGTACGTAGCAGACTGAGGTCATCGTCCTTATCATCGTTGCCGCCTTCAGGAGCATCTTCGTCATCCTCATCTTCGTCATCGTTGTCTTCGTCGTCACCATCGTCGTCATCGTCATCGTCATCTTAATCATCCTCTCCATCGTCTACTACTTCGTCGGCGACCTCGTTTTCCTCAACTTGTTCTTTTGATTCCGCAACGGTGAGAGGTGAGAGGTGAGAGGTGAGAGGTGAGATCTGAGATCTGGCGAAAGGAGAAGGAGAAGCTTAGGGTTCTGAGATAAGATTAATGATTCTGAGAGTGAGAAGGAGTGAGAAGGGTTCTGAGAGTGAGAGTGAGAAGCTTTGGAGGTGGTTGCGGTGTTGGGTGGTTGTTGTGATGGGAGAGGAGAAACCGTGGAGGTGAGAGAGAGTAGGGTAGGCCGAGAGAGACGATAATGATGTTCGTGTGAGAAGGAGAAGGAGAAGATTAACGGTTCTGAGAGTGAGAAGCAGTGAGAAGGGTTCTGAGAGTGAGAGTGAGAAGCTTAGGGTTCGCATGAGAAGGAGAAGGAGAAGCTTAGGGTTCTGAGAGAATTAACGATTCTGAGAGTGACAAGGGTTCTGAGAGTGTGAGATTCTGAGAGTGAGTACGCAAAATTATTTTTTTCTATTTTGGTACTTTAGAGGTCAAGCCAATACACGCCTGACTTCTAAAGTATTAAAATAGAAAAAAACAATTCCACCCTTAATTACAAGTTTGCCACCGTGTCACTTATGTAGTCAGGCGAATACACGCCTGACTTCTAAAGTCTAATTTTTTCCCTATTTGTTCTCTTTAGAAGTCAGGCGTGTATCCGCTTGACCTTAATACTCGCGAGTTTTGCCACTTATTTACAAGTTTGCCACTGTGTCTACCTATGTAGTCAGGCATCTGGGCGCCTGACTTTAAATGTCTAATTCTAATGTCATTTTTGCACTAGTGATATATTGTTGTTGTTGCTGTGAGGAGCCATCTCAAACACTATTGACAAGCACTTAGGGAGGCTTGGGTGTTTGAAGTGGCTCCTCGGCTTTGAAGGAGTTATTCTTGTGTCTTCTTGCATTTTCTTGTATTTTAAACCTTGTTTGCATACTTTTCATCAAATGAAAACCCATTCTCATACCCCTTTTGCTTTGGCCATGAACTCTATTTTAGGGTTCTTGTGTGTTCTTGTTCACTTTATAATTTGGGTTTGAATAATTGTTTGATCTTAGGCCATACGTAGCCTCGGGTTTGTGCAAGAAAAATAGAGTTCATGTTGCTTGTTTTGTTTCCTTCGATTTCGCGTGAATAAATGCATGATTTGGTTGATGTTTGTCTTAGGAATTTGAATGATAGATTAGGTCCTTTTCTTTTGTGTCGATTTGTGTGTTAATATTGTCAATTCTTGCATGAAATAAGTTGATGATTCCATGCTTGCTTGCATTCGACAATGACTAGGGTTTTTACCCCTTTGATTGTTTGAAGATTGTCATTGAGTAAATGCAAGTTGTGTCATTGTGTTTCTAATTTTTTACCATTTCATTAACTTTTTACTTTTTGTAACACCCCGTTAATTTCTAACTTGTAGAAACTACCGAAGCGCACTACTGGCATACATCAGAGTGACTTTCCTTTTAACATATTGAACACATACTAAACTTTGATGAATCACTCATAAAACGTGCTTAAAATAACTGAACTGCATATCAATAAAGTCGGTCCTTACACCCTCAACTAGTGTTCAATACTCAAAACTGAAAGTCTGCGGAAGCGATTCACAACTTGAAATACATAAGGCGTACAATCGAGTAGTCTTAAGGTACTGAGTACAAAATACAGAAATACAAAGGAAACTGAAATACAAGACATAAAGAGATAAAGATCGCGGCTGCTCCTCAAGCATCTTCATAGCCGTGCCTCACGGTCTTCAACTTTCCCTGCTTAACTGAAAAACAACAACAATGGATTGGGTGAGACAACTTGTCTCAGTGAGTTCTATCACGACGCCTTACTAATCCTCTCGGTTCAATTATGCTTGATTCATTAATCTAAACTCATAGTCCTCAAAGTTGACTATGTGGCTGAACTATGCTCAATCACTGAGCCTAACAATGAACTATACTCAATCACTGAGCCTAACAATGATTCTTAGCGTGTCACCGGTCACTTGGCATAATAAGCTTCCGGTGAACCCGTCCCCACTAATCACTAGTGGGTCCCTAACGGGCCTAGGTTCATAAGGATCATAACTTCCTCTCCCCCAGCACACTAATCAGAAATAGGGTCGTCACCCTAACAATGAACTATGCTCAATCACTGAGCCTAAACAATGATGCATATTCAATATACAATAACAATGAACAATGAAGATTGCTCAATCACTGAGCCTAACCTGATAACATACTCATTCACTGAGCTTCATCATGACCTAATCTTATTCTTAACATTAGGTGATCTAGTTATTAACTTAACCTTATAATTTAGTGATCTCACATTGATTACTAATGTTTGCTAACTTAACTTAATAACCTTACTCAATGAGTCAGTCTAACACATATATCAATCACACAGTCATAACATGAAACCAATGGTCAATCACATGAGCATTCACTGCACCTGAACATAATCCAAACACAACCAATCACATGGCACTAATATAACCTGGATCCAATCACAGTCAATTACCACTCAATTCAGGGCAATTCAATTATAGAAACATTGGGGAAGGTGGAAGGAGGGATTAGAAAGCAATTGGAATCGTTCGGAATGATTTAAAACACTTTTTAAAATAGGCAACCCGAAGACCACGCACGACTCGTGCGCCCATACACACGATCCGTGCGTGACTATTATTTATCGTATCATTCCGTTCCGATCCCTAGTTAATTCCCGATCGACACTACCACTTCAGTCATAGCCACAACAAGATAATAGCACTACTTTTATTACATATTCAGTTAGGCCTTTTTATTATCTTTCCAACGCATCTGAGAACACCTCAATCGGTTTCCCGGATCAAAAGTTATCGCGAAACGAAAAACAGTGTTTGGTTGCTGAAAATCTGCAAAGTGGCGCGCGAGTGGCGCGCGGCGCGCAAGTGGCGCGTGGACTGACAGTAAGTGCAGGATTTGGCGGTTTCGCGCGAAAACTCTGATTCCGCTTAATTCCGATTCTCGTTCCGATTGAAACTACCACTTTACCAGCCCATAAAACACAGTCAAACAAGTCAACAATCAACACACATCAATCAATAATCATGATATGCCAATTCATAAGTTTCAGTCCAACAATTCATCACTCTCATGACTCAAACGATATTTTCGCAAAACGGTTTCGCACCGGATTTTCGTAAACGCGAGACTCGATCCAGAATTCACAACACACACAATTTTAATCTTAGTGAGTATAGAACTCACCTTTTGGCGATGACAATCGCTCCCAACGCCAAAGCTTCGGAAACTCGAACGAACGGTAATTCCACGAATCTTCCCGAACTCGCTCCTGCTACTTCCAGCAACAAACCGCCAGTTTGCAACGAGCATAACTCACTCAAATCTCAACCAAACTTAGCAAAAAAGGTGCCCTTTGCGAAGGGAATTTTGTCTACTTTCTGATGGAGGAAGTTTCAAGCACATGCAACCAGTATCCTGGGAGATATAACGGAAACAAGGTGACTGGGTCCAGACTGTGTCCAAATTCAAAACTGAAACTTGTAATTTATTGTTCTCCCCCCATACTCAATGAAATCAGTCCATTCTTGTGCCTAATTTGAAGCATTTTGTGTCTAATTTCAGAATAACCAAAAATCACGTTGATAGGAGTTGTGTACAGAGAGATAGAAGGTAAACACCGAAGGTCGTTCACCCAGTTTTTCCTGTAGAAATTTCTGATGAACTTGTATCTACAGCCCCAACCTTCAAACTCGAATCCAGCAACACTACAACGCTCTAATCACTACTCCAACGATCTGAGCAACCATGAGGCTAGTTGAAAACACTTCAGCCACAGATTATGAGCTTCCTTCAACCACATGCAAGCCTCGCAATGTGTCAAGACTCCATTGTTCTTATTTGAAGCTCTAAGGTTCATCCATGGTAATCTGAGTTATGATAGGAATGAGGAGATGAAACTATGCTCATTGAGAAGAGCTCGAAAAATCAAAGAGAAAGGTGGAAAGGTTACTCACATGCAAGAGGTTTTGAAGGTGGTGAGGGTTGCTCATTCTTCCTTCCTCTTCTTCTCCTACCTCCTTCTCTCCTCCCTTAGTTTTTTGTTTTTAATTCTTTTGATTCCAGCTGAAAGAGATAAGGGAAAAGAGTGAGGGTGAGTTCAGTTGGGTGTAGTGTAATGGGCTGAGGGGTGTAAGAGGTGGTAAAAGGACCAAAATGCCCTTGGCCCATTAACTCATGTCTTGGTGCTCAAACCCCTAAATTTCAATGGTTATTCACTCGACATAAAATTTCTCGACTAACCCGGTTCCGAATCGTGAATCATTTTATCCGCCGACTCGGAATTATTTACAATCCACGAAAATTATATTTTAAAAATTAGGGATGTTACACTTTTACCATCTCATTCACTTTTTATCACTTATTTCATCAAACTTTTTTCCACTTTGCATTCTTTTCTTTTACTACATTGCATCAAAGCTTCATACCATAACTCATCTAGCTTTTTACGACGTTGAATCATGAATCATTTACCTAAAAAACCCAAAGACCTTTCGCATACTTCATGCATCCTCACTCGCAATTGTGGTGTTGGTTCTTGGAGTTTGTGTAGGTTTTGGCAAGGGATGTACTAACCCTAGTCTTGATGCACATGTGTTCTTATTCATTTATGCTTGTTTTTGTGCTTGTTATGTGATTAAGTATTGAATTGGTGTTCATGATTAACTTGCTTGTTTTGATGATCGCATTGACTTTGTAATCCGACTTCAAAGTTCAAAACCTTTGTTACTCGTTAGTAACACCTCAAAACCATGTCGCATTCAAATTATACTACAATTTGTTACTCGTTAGTAACATTTGCCAATTTCAAATCTTTTTCATAACCAAGAACACTTTCAAACATCAAAAAGCCATCTCACAAACCAAAAATCAATTCGATTGCGAAAACCCTTTTGATTACCTAAAGTAAGAACCAATTATCATTAACGATCACTCGTGCCGTTGTCGTTTGGTTGTTAACGATAATTTCATTTTCAAAGGACTTAGTAGTGTGACCACTCTAAACCGTTGTTGTTTAGTCTTCATGAACACTCCAACTTAAATAAAACCGATTATCATTAATGATAACTCGCGCCGTTGCCGTTTGGTTGTTAATGATAATTTCATTTTCAAAAGAGTTAGTAGCGCGGCCACTCTAAACCGTTGTTGTTTGGTCATCGCGAACACTCGAATCAAAAGCAAAACCGATTATCATTAATGATCACTCGCGCCGTTGCCGTTTGGTTGTTAATGATGATTTCATTTTCAAAAGAGTTAGTAGTGTGACCACTCTAAACCGTTGTTGCTTGGTCATCGCGAATCCTCAATCCTATTGCGAAAACTCACCTAAACAAGGTAAAAGACAGAAACCTTTTTTCAGGACAAACTAGAACTACGTAGCCTTTGATTTTCTGCCAAGAGATACGTAGGAGCAGGGTCACTCCCCTATCAAGCGCAAAAATGAACAATTTCCATTACCCTTCTTTCTTAATTCGTTTTTTACACAAAAACAACAAAATATAAATAGGGGACCAAGTCGACTGTACAGTCGGGTTAGTCTGCTTTTTAGGTCACTAATGAACCGTTATGGATCATGTCCAAAAATCCCTATTTAAAATAAATGATTTCTAAATTAAAAAATACAAACACATCTCTTTCATTTCAAAAATCAAAAATCTTATTTTCAAAGTAGGGGATTAAGTCTTCTCATTCCCTTTGAGGCAAATTTAAGTATTTTCCAAATCAACACTTAAAACCACACGTTTAATTAAAGGTTCCCTTTCGGTAGAAAGGAGGTGTGGGGTGCTAATACCTTCCCCATGCCTAACCGACCCCCGAACCCAAATCCTCCGGATTTCCAAAAGGCCATCCTCTTTCCAAAAAGGTTTTTCTTCAATATTTTCCTTATAAAAAATATTGGTGGCGACTTCATTGTTTTAAAAAGTTGTAAACGAAGAAAAATCCCCTCAGGGACCTTTTCAGGTGCAACACATGCGACGCGATGATAAATGCTCAAACTATTAATAACAATGGTTACATAACAGGACGACAACAACGACAACAGGAAGCGACAATTAGCCATAGGCCTACGACATAGTATCCTTGCCAATAAAGAGAGGCAATCCAACGACAAAAGGAAACAACATTGGCCATTGGCCTACAACAGAATATATTGCCAAAGAATAGGGGCAATTCGACTAGGGCAACATTACCAACAAATCAACAACTAAGCTACAATTTAGCAACTTAACAAGGTAACAGTTTAACAACTTTAACGACTCAACCGACAATTAGCCCAACCATGGGCCTATTGCGCCTAGTGCGCCCAACTCTTAACAACTCAACCAATTTAACCTTTGACCAACAATTATCAATTAGCCACTTTTATCAACTTAACCAACTAACAATTACCAAATAAACAACTTTAATAACCAACAATTATCAATTTACCAATTTCAACAACTTTAACAACCAACAAATATCAATTGGCAAATTTTAACAACTTTCCCCAAAAATTTAGGGCAGCCACACATGGCGCCCATGAGACAGCAGGAAATGGCGCCCCACTATGCGCCCACGAAAACAGCAGGAATTGGTGCCCTACTAAGCGCCCAGTAGGACACAGGAACTGGCGCCCTACGCGTCCAGCAGAGGAAACGGCGCCCTACGATGCACCCAGACATCAGGAAATGGCGCCCATGGCGCCCAGTGCCACAGAACAGAAAACGGCGCCCAGGATGGCGCCCAGTAAAACACAGGAACTGAACACGGCGCCCAGGATGGCGCCCAACAACATCAGGGGCAGCCACACTTGGCGCCCAGCAACAACAGACACGGCGCCCATGGTGCCCAGCAACATCAGGCGCAGCCACACTTGGCGCCCAGCAACAACAGGCATGGCGCCCAGTGCGCCAGAACAACGACAGGGCAGCCAGACATTGGCGCCCAGTGCGCCAGAACAGCAACAGGGCAGCCAGACATTGGCGCCCTTGGCGCCCAGTGCGCCAGAACAGCAATAGGGAAGCCAGACATTGGCGCCCAGTGCGGCAGAACAGCAACAGGGCAGCCAGACATTGGCGCCTTTGGCGCCCAGTGCACCAGAACAGCAACAGGGCAGCCAGACATTGGCGCCCTTGGCGCCCAGTGCGCCAGAACAGCAACAGGGCAGCCAGACATTGGCGCCCAGTGCGCCAGAACAGCAACAGGGCAGCCAGACACTGGCGCCCAGCGCACCAGCGCTCAGCAACAACCTGCGAACAACAAGATGGCGCCCAGGAGGGCGCCCAGGAAAGACTTTTGGTTCCCAATCATCAACAAACATGTTCACACATCATCAATAGGTAACAAACATCATCAATAGGATTCAATATCAACATTTAGGGTTCAATATCTACAACTAGGGTTTTCAAGAAGTAACAACACCTAGGGTTCCTTAACCTTCCTACATAAAGCCCTTCATATACCCGATTATAGAGTTAGAACCCCACCCTTACCTTGGATTGAAGTTTAAACTCTCCTTGGTCCTGGCCCTAACTCTCTCTTCGCCGCCCCCTCCTTGCTCTTCTCTCCAAATTTTTATTTTTTTTCTTCTAAAATGAGCAAACCCTAAAATAACACCTATTTATAATTTATTTAGTCTTATGGGCTTTCTCATACACTTATGCGACTTTAGCTTCATGGGCCTTCTTTACACCCCCTTATTTTACTACTCCTAATAATTCAATTAAATAATTAATTAAATATTCGTGGCGTTACAACTCTCCCCCACTTAGAATATTTTCGTCCTCGAAAATTTACCTGACTCGAACAACTCGGGATAAGATTCCCGCATCTTGCTTTCCAGCTCCCACGTCATGCTTTCTCCGGCAGCTCCCAACCAGACTACTTTCACCAAAGCGATCTCCTTGCCTCTTAGAGTCTTCACCTCATGATCCTCGATTCGTACAGGCATCGTCTCCACAGTGAGATTATCCCGTACTTGCACATCATCCATATGAATTACATGAGATGGATCTGAAATATACTTTCGAAGTTGCGACACATGAAACACATCATGCAAATTCGAAAGATTAGGTGGTAAGGCCACCCTATAAGCAACATTTCCAACTCTTTCTGAAATCTGGTACGGACCAATGAAACGAGGCGTGAGCTTCTTAGACTTCAGAGCGCGTCCAACACCGGTCACCGGAGTGACTCTCAAAAACACATGCTCACCTGCTTGAAATTCTAGATCTTTCCTTCGCTTATCATGATAACTCTTCTGTCAACTCTGCGAAGCTTTCATCTTCTCCCGAATCAACTTCACCTTCTCAGTAGTCTCTCGGACAATTTCAGGTCCAAGTACTACACTTTCTCCGGATTCATACCAACACAAAGGAGTTCTACACTTCCGACCATACAACGCTTCAAAAGGTGTCATCCCAATACTAGAATGGTAACTATTGTTATAAGTGAACTCTATCAATGGAAGATAGGAATCCCACGAACCTTCTTGCTCCAGAACACACACTCTCAACAAATCCTCCAACGACTGAATAGTCCTCTCCGACTGACCATCCGTCTGAGGGTGATACGCCGAACTCAACCTCAACTTAGAACCCAACTTTCCTTGCAAGCTCTTCCAAAAATCAGAAGTGAACCTCGGATCTCTATCCGAAACGATACACATAGGAACACCATGTAGCTTCACAATCTCTCGGATATAAATCTCTGCGTCATCAGGAATACAAATTCTATTACGGAACCTCAACACACCTTGCAAATCCACCATCGAATCCACCAGTTTAACATCCAACTTCTGAGCTTCTCTGATACTGTCCAAAAAGTCATTATTAATCTTTAACATTCCCAACCTGACGCTCTGCGGTGTCACTTCACAGACCAAACTCATATCTCTGAACTGCTCAATTAATTCGAACTCCTTAACCATCATTGCTGACATGTGTAAGGTCTTTCGGCTTAACGCATCAGCCACGACATTAGACTCTTATGGTCACTAAATACTTCAAATCTAGAACCATAAAGATAATGCCTCCAAATTTTCAGCACAAAAACAACCGCAGCAAGCTCTAAGTCATGCGTAGGATAATTCTTTTCATGAGTCCTCAACTGCCTCGACGCATAAGCAACTACCTTTCCATTCTGCATAAGCACACCTCCTAAACCCATCTTGGAAGCATCACAATACACCACAAAAGACTCTCCCGGATTGGGCAACGTCAAAATAGGAGACGTCGTCAATCTCTTCTTCAATTCGGCGAAACTTTCTTCACAACGAGTGTCCCATATAAAGGCTTTACCTTTGCAAGTCAGCTGAGTTAACTGAAGTGCTAGCTTAGAAAAACCCTCGATGAACCTTCTATAATAACCAGCTAACCCCAAAAAGCTTCTAATCTAGGTAGCCGACTTCGGGGCTTCCCACTGCAACACAGCATCTACTTTAGAGGGATCCACCGCAATGCCACTACCTGAAATGACGTGACCAAGGAAACTCACTTCCTTCAACCAGAATTCACATTTAGACAGTTTTGCATATAACTTCTTCTCTTTCAGGACCTCCAACACTAATCTCAAATGCTCTGCATGCTCTTCTTCTGACTTAGAGTAGACCAAAATGTCATCGATGAATACCACCACAAACTGATCCAAGTAAGTATGGATGATACGGTTCATGTATTCCATAAATACTCCCGGCGCGTTGGTAACACCAAAAGGCATCACCGAATATTCATAATGCCCGTAACGAGTTCTAAAGGCCGTCTTCTGAATATCCTCATCTTTCACTTTAATCTGATGGTAACCCGATCACAAATCAATCTTACTAAACACTTGAGCACCCACCAGCTGATCCATCAAATCATCTATCCCTGGGAGTGGATACTTGTTCTTAACCGTTACCTTATTCAACTGTCTATAATCAGCACAGAGCCTCATACTTCCATCTTTCTTCTTTACTAGCAACACAGGAGCTCCCCACGGCGACACACTTAGTCTCACAAACTTCTTTTCGAGCAAATCTTCCAGTTGCTTCTTCAATTCGGACAATTCAGATGCTGACATCCTGTACGGTGCCATGGAAACAGGTCTGGTACCAGGTACAAGATAAATAGCGAATTCCACTTCTCTCTCTGGCGGCACACCTGGAATCTCATCAGGGAAGACTTCAGGAAATTCACACACTACCTGCAGCTCCTCAATTACGGCTCGGTTCTCGATAGACATTGATGCCATCAGTGAGAATAACTGGACTTCCTCCTGCATCTACTTCCGCAACTGTTTAGCAGACAACAAACCAGCTTCCTCCTCTTCAGGGGTAGAAAAACTCACAGACTTACTACGACAGTTAATATGCACATGGTTATACTCTAACCAGTTCATACCCAAGATCACATCCAATCCACTTAACAGCAAACAAACCAAATCAACAACAAAGTCTCTGTCGAAAATCGACAAAGGACATTGAGAACACACAAGAGAAGTAGTCACCGACCCCTTAGCTGGAGTGTCAACGACCATCTCTCCGTTCATAGAAGACAACGCAAGACCCAATCTTTCAACACAATCAGCAGCAATAAAACAATGAGTGGCACCGGTATCAACAATAGAAGTTAGAGGAATTTTATTAATGAAGCATGTACCTCTAATAAGTCCATCTTCTTCAGAAGTCTCTTTCCCTGCCAAAGCGAAACTTTTCCACTGGCTCGCTCTTTCTTCGGTTTCTGACACTGACTACTAATGTGTCCTCCTTCGCCACAGTTGAAGCAAATCCTCTCCTTATGCTCGCACGCATGTGCGTCATGCCCGGTCTTACCACAACGGAAACACTTCCTCACTTCAAGCTTGCACACGTTACTCTTATGACCAGCTTTGCCACATTTGAAACATACAATACCAGCAGGAGCATCTCCCCCACTAGTCCTCTTACCATCAGCGACTCTTGGTTTACCTCTACCAGCAGGAGCATCATACGGCTTACCACGATTCTGAGGCTTACTCCTCTTCTCATTAATAATCTTATAATACGCATTGTTATCCTCTTCATAGATCCTGCAGCTGTCAATCAAATCAGAAAAGACACGGATCTTCTGATATCCAATGGCCTTCTTGATCGCTGGCCGCAACCCGTTCTCAAACTTGATGCACTTTGAGAACTCAGCAGTCCCCTCACTATAGTGCGGATAAAACTTGACCAACTCCACAAGCTTGGCAGCATACTCAGTAACCGAATGGTTTCCCTGCTTCAGCTCAAGGAATACAATTTCCTTCTTGCCCCGGACATCCTCAGGGTAATACTTCCTCATAAATTCCCTACGGAACACAACCCAAGTGATCTCTTCACCTGCAGCTACCAATCTCTGACTAGTCTCGAGCCACCAGTCATCAGCCTCTTCTGCCAACATATGAGTACCATAACGAACCTTCTGCGTTGGAGTGCAGTCCATCACACGGAAGATCCTCTCCATCTCCTTCAGCCAAGCCAATGCTCCATCAGGATTGTACTTGCCTTTGAAAGTAGGCGGATTCTCCCTTTGAAAGGTCGCCAAACTACGAGACCCAGCATTTTCACCAACGTTCTGCTGACCCTCCACGGCCTGAGCCATAGCCGCCAAAGCAGCAACGATAGCAGCATCATTCCTTCCAGCCATCTTAACTTATCACTACAACACAAACAATAGTTAGAACCAAATGACAATACTCGATCGTCAATTGACACAATAACTGGACAACTTGGCCGGACAGACCGAAACAGCTCTGATACCACTAATGTAACACCCATTTCTACCCGACAATTTAATAGTAAAAATCAGAGTTTTCAAAAATTTCGACAATTAAACGGATGCTACATTTTCGGACTCAAATCCTCAAATGAGCATAACTAGGTCATTTATAACACCAGATACCTAGCACATAAAATAGGAGGAATCAATAAACGAAACAAGTCAACTTTCAATTACTACGCAGCGGATTCAAATAGGTTTTAACTCGAAATCAGACAATAGGATAACAAAATAAAATAGTAATAATATGTGTTCATCCCCCCGAGTGCTACGTATCAGCGACGACACCGACCCGAACTAATGAAGGTAAAAGCCTTCATTCGTGGTTACCTGCACGTTACCAACATCGGGGTAACATTCAAACAGAATGGGTGAGATATCGAACCATATAATAAGATGTATGAAAAACAATATATATAGAATCAGGACATCTAAATACATTACTTCACATCAATCAGGTAATCTCAATCATCAAGAGTCAATGATAAGTCTATTTTTAGAGTCTTTTTAATAGTTATTTTCATTAAGTTTTATTGGTATTTTAATTATATTTTTGAGCTATTTTACTACAAATATTTACTTTTTATTTTCAGGTTTTATTTTGAAGCAAAAGATAAAATAAGAGCTAAAATGAAGAAACAAAGGAAATATTTGAGGAAAAACAATTTTTAAGCACTAAGGCACTCTCCAAGGGCGCCAAGAACCAAAACTGGCGCAGGACAGGGCCCCTAGGGCGCCAAGGGCGCCAAAAACCAAGCAAGGAACAAAACTGGCGCAGGACAGGGCCCCAAGGGCGCCATGGGCGCCAAAAACCAATAACAGCACAAACTGGCGAAGGACAGGGTGCCATGGGCGCCAAATAGGCAACACTGGCGCAGCACAACGCAAACTGGCGCAGGACAGGGCGCCATGGGCGCCAAGGGCGCCAAGGAGCAACACAGGCGCAACACAGGAACAAAACTGGCGCAGGCAAGGGCGCCAAGGGCGCCATGGGCGCTAAAATGCAGTCAAAAAGTGGCTGCGGCCACTTGTTGGTGGCTAACCATGCCAACTTGATTTTTTACTTCTTTTTGACTATTTTGCCCCTCCACTCAAGTGCTATGCCCACTTGTTGATGGCTTTGCCTTGTCCACTTGTTGGTAGATATTTTCCCTCATATTTTCCTATAAATAGGACCTTGATCCTCACTTGTAATTAGACTTGGTTTTGTGAGTGAATCATTTCTCAAGACTTGAATTTTGTGACAAAGTTCATCTCAAAATTCTCAAAAGATTGTTCTTCATGTTCTTTTACTTTCTTGCTATTTAAATTCTTGCAATTTATTTTCTAAGTCTTTTATTTTTCTTGCACATTTACTTTCTTGCCCCCTTTATTTTCCAAGTCATTTATTTTCTTACCCTTTATTTTCCAAGTCATTTAATTTCTTGCCCCTTTATTTTCCAAGTCATTTACTTTCTTGCCCCTTTTATTTTCCAAGTCATTTACTTTCTTGCCCCTTTATTTTCCAAGTCATTTATTTTCTTGCCCTTTGTTTTCCAAGTCATTTACTTTCTTGCCCCTTTATTTTCCAAGTCATTTATTTTCTTGCCCTTTATTATCCAAGTCATTTACTTTCTTGCCCCTTTATTTTCCACGTCATTTACTTTCTTGCCCCTTTATTTTCCAAGTCATTTACTTTCTTGCCCCTTTTATTTTCCAAGTCATTTACTTTCCTTGCTATCTACTTTCTTGCCCTTTTATTTTTTAAGTCATTTACTTTCCTTGCTATTTACTTTCTTGCCCTTTTATTTTCCAAGTCATTTACTTTCCTTGCTATTTACTTTCTTGCCCTTTTATTTTCCAAGTCATTTACTTTCCTTGCTATTTACTTTCTTGCACTTTTATTCTCTTGTCATTTACAATTCCGCTATTTATGATTTTGCAATTTACCGCTTTCTTTTATTTCTCGCTATTTAATTTCATGTCTTTTCTTCTTCTTCTTCTTCTTCTCTCATATTTAATATGAGTAAGTAGATACAAAGTCTTGGGTTATTGGGAGTAATCCAATGATAGGTCCCTAATAATTCCCAAGACTATTCTCCACTCCAAATTGTTTTATATTTCAATCTAATTTTATTGCCCTTCAAATCTTATTTTAAACGTCAAACGAAGAACCGAAAGGTGAAGTATTGATGTTGGATCTATGAAATTAGACAAGGGAATCAACACATGAGAATAGTTTTGAAACGCTTGAGACATTATAAAGGTGTTATGCTTAATGGGTTTTGGTGACAATCAACCATGAGAATAGGCTTGATTGTTAGTTCAAAACACGCTCTTGTACTCCGAAAGGAGACATTAGTTATATTCGCTGCCTTGTCTTTGAAATATATTACTCTTATAATTTGTTGAATAGTCTAAAGAAATTATTTTGGTTCCTCATTGTTGTGATAAAACTATAAACCCGAGATTGTTTGTTTTTTATTTCTAAATTTTACAACTCCTAAAAATCATTCCTTCTAGCTAATCAACTTTGGAAAATTAAATTGGTAATCACTTAGGCTCTCCCTGTGGATCGATAACTCTTTTTATTACGCGATACGTCTCGTGCACTTGCGAGCCTATCAAGTTTTTGGCGCCGTTGCCCGGGAGGCAGTGATATTAATTAAATTTTTCAAAACCGGTTAGACAGAAGTTTTATTTTCTTTATTTTTACTTTTTCTTCTCTTGTCACTCGAATGCGAAGAACCAGAAATTTCGGAGAAACTGTTCAACAAATTCCCGAAATTGAAAGGTTCTTACATAGAAGGAGGAGAGAAATTCCTGATAACCAAATGGCGGCTAATGAAAATCGTGCTCTCAAAGAGTACGCAACACCTTCAGCAGAGCCATCGGCTGTCATTGTACATCCAAATGTGGAAGCAAATAATTTTGAACTCAAATCATCTCTGCTTTCAATGGTTCAACAGAACCAATTTTCTGGTTCTCCCACGGAGGACCCAAATCTTCATATTTCAATTTTTTTGGAATACTGTGGGACTCTCAAATTAAACGGGGTACCTCAAGATGCCATAAGACTAAAACTCTTCCCTTTTTCATTAAGGGATAGAGCAAGAGCATGGCTACATTCTTTGCCTTCGGAATCCATTACTAGTTGGGGCCAATTAAAACAAGCTTTTCTCGCTAGGTTCTTTCCCCGAGTAAAACAGCTCAAATGAGAAGTCAAATTACTCGATTTTCTCAAAACAACGGGGAATCTCTTTATGATACTTGGGAACGTTTCAAAGAAATGTTAAGGCTATGCCCCCATCATGGACTAGAGAAATGGCTCGTTGTTCATACTTTTAATAATGGATTACAATATGCAACAAGAATGACTGTTGATGCAGCTGCAGGTGGAGCTTTAATGAACAAAAATTTTACTAAAGCTTATGCACTCATTGAAGATATGGCTCAAAACCATTTTCAATGGGCAAGTGAGCGAGCCATAACAGATAAACCAGCATCATCAAAAGAGCCAGGTAAGTATGAAATATCTGCTGTTGATCATCTTGCCTCAAAAGTGGACGCACTTTTTCAAATATTTGAAAAATTAAATGTAAGTGCCGTTTCACAAACTTTTTCTCCTACTACTCCACCATGTGAATTATGTGGGGTTGTTGGCCATATTGGAGCTGAATGCCAGCTTGAGGCATCTAGTACTGGAAATGAGCATGTTAACTATGCTCAAATAGAAGATCCAGTTTCAAATACTTATAATCTTGTGTGGAGAAATCATCCAAATTTTTCTTATAAAAATCCGCCACCCAATCCAGCACCTAGACCACCTCCTGGTTTTCAAAATCAAAGGGTTTTTAACAACCCAGAAAACAACCCGCAGAAGTCGAACTTGGAATTTTTGATGGAAAAATTTGTGTCATCTCAAACAAAACAAAATGAAGAATTTAAAAATCAAACTGGTTATTTGAATGACACACTTATCAAATTAGAATCAAAAATCGACTCTATTGCCACTCATAGTAAGATGCTTGAAAATCAAATAACTCAAGTGGCAACACAGGTGGCTTCATCCTCTATATCTTCGGGGGTATTTCCTGGACAGCCTGAACAAAATCTAAATGGCCAAATATATGCCGTCACCCTTAGAAGCGAAAAACAATTAGAGGAACCAAGAGCAAACCAAGAAAAAATTGTGAGTAAAAAACATAATTCACCATGTGAGCAAGAAGAGAAAGAAAAAGAGAAGGAACCAAAAAAAGAAAGAAAAGAACCAAACACCCCCACCCCCCCACCACCACCATACAAACCATCTTCTTTATCTTATTTTTCACCTTCCTTTGTGAAAATAACATTTGATCTGGGGGGAATTGAAAATAAGATCTTATTGCTTATACAACTTCTATTTTACAAGCCATGGGATCCAGGAATATGTTTTCATTTTTCATGTGTCACTTGGTCTTTATGCTTCAAGCAATGGGACCCAGGAATAACTTTACAGAAAACCAATCGTCAAGCTAGTGACGTTAAAAGAGCGCTACGTGGGAGGCAACCCACGACTTAATGTATTTTTTCGATTCGTTGAAAAAAAAAAAGCTCACGGTTTGAAAAATTGGAGCACGTGACAGATATGCTCCAAACCCTAAATACATCAATTCAACATCAACCAGGGTCCCCCGCCCGGGCAGCTGTGATCCGGTGAGCTATCCTAACCCCTTTTGTGTTGTTTTATTTGAAAAATCATTGAGGACAATGCCTAGTCCAAGCATGGGGGGTATTTTATTGCTTTTATTAGGGTATGTCTTTATTGCTTTACTGAGTTTTTATCTTTTTACTTTGAGTTGTATCTGCTCCCTCCATGATGAAACTTTGTGAACCCTAAGCATGTTTTAGATAAGCCTTTTCTGGACAAAAATAATTTTTCAATTTTTCATTAGAAATCATCTAATTGGACTGGTTGGGGACAACAAAATTGTATCATGGTTCGATTTCTACTTCTAAGGCTTTTTCACACACACACTACTGAGACTGTTTTTAGTTGTTAATACAATTAGAAGGACTGAAGAGAACTAGTAACCTGGTTCTCTTGGTGACATTTGTAACACCCTAAAATATTTAATTAATTTATTTAATTAAGTATTTAGGAATTTATTTAATTTATTGGGTATAATTTAATTAATTATAAATTATATTTAAATGGTGTAGGTGGTATTAGGGGAGGAGGGCGCCAATTAGTTAGACTTGGGCTTAAGTGGAAAGCCCAAGCCCGTGATCCAAGATCATATGCGAAGGGGGCAAGCCAAATGGGGGTTAGGGTTGGTGTTGGCATTTGCGAAATGGAGAATAGAGAGAAAGAGAGAAGGAGGGCGCCGTAGAGAGGAGAAGAGAAAGGAGAAGGGCGCGAGTTCAAGGAGGAGGAAGGGACGTGATCGTGTTGCCGGGGTTTCGATTGTGACTGTCTCTAGGGCTTCTATCCTTCAAGTTCGAGGTTAGGGGAGCTCTATCCTTCTATCTAATAGATCATATGATGGGTCCTAGATCTAGGGTTTAGACTAGATTCTTGATGCATGCCATGATTTCTTGATGTGTTCTTGAATATGTTTTTGATGTTGATTTAACATATATATATATATATATATATATATATATATATATATATATATATATATATATATATATATATATAGGCGAGTTTGATTTATTGTTTGAACATGCCTAATATGTGATCTATGTGTTTGGCTTGATGATGATGGTGCTTGTGTGAGCATGAAATTGTAATTGGGTGTGTTGGTGATGCTTTGGTGTAGGTGTGTGCATAGGCGCCTAGGGCGCCATGGTGATGGTGATGATAGTTGTCCATATGGTTTTGGTGATTTTGAATAAAATTGACTTTTGGGTGAGTGAGGTTTTAGATGTTGGAAAAATATAATTTTGATGTTTTAAAATTGTGAAAAATGGATTTTTAGTGTTCTTGGTTGTCGCTGGAAAAATCTGTCTTGGGCGCCCTGGTGATGGGCGCTGGATCCCCTTGTGTGTGTGGCTGTGCAGTGTGTTGCGCGCCTGGGCGCTGGGCGCCTGTTGTGCGTGCGTGTGTGCGTGTGTTGCGCGCCTGGGCGCTGGGCGCCTGTTGTGCGTGCGTGTGTGCGTGTGTTGCGCGCCTGGGCGCTGGGCGCCTGTTGTGCGTGCGTGTGTGCGTGTGTTGCGCGCCTGGGCGCTGGGCGCCTGTTGTGCGTGCGTGTGTGCGTGTGTTGCGCGCCTGGGCGCTAGGCGCCTGTTGTGTGTGCGTGTGTGCGTGTGTTGGGCGCATGTTGTGCGTGCGTGTGTGCGTGTGTTGCGCGCTGGGCGCCAGTGCGCGTGTTGCCTGGTGCCTGGGCGCCTAAGGCGCCAATTTCAGAATGTTGCCTAATTTTTCCCAAACTTATTTTTAACATAACTTTTGACTCAGACATCCGTTTCGAACGATTCAAAAAGCGTTGTGAAGCATTTTCAGTTGTCCCTCTTTGTGTACCATTTTTTTAAAAATAAAGACTTATGATTTCTGAAGGTTGCTGGGGCGCCCCAAGTGGCTGTTCCCGGTGATCGTTGTTGTGACAGTGAAAAGACATTTTCGATGTCTTTAAAAACTCTCTTTTGCGTACGACCAGTGATTTTAACGACTTAGTGTCAAAATGATGATTTTGACGATGATGCCCCTAGTGGCTAGTTAAATGATTGTTTTGCCCTTAGTGGCTCATATGATTTTATAATGGCGTGTAAATGACTGTTTTGTCCTTAGTGGCTCAAATTATTTTATAATGACGTGTAAATGACTGTTTTGCCCTTAGTGGCTAATATTAATTATAATGACGTGTAAATGACGATGACGCCCTTGGTGGCTAGTAAATGACGTTTTTGCCCTCAGTGGCTATTGTTTGAGCTGATGATATTTATTGTATAAGTGACGATGAAAACCCAGTGACGTTTGAGGCCCGAAAGGCCAAGTGATGTTAAGGTCTAAATGGCCAAGTGACGTTGTGTGTTGATGGTGGATTTGACAGGTGCTGTGCTCCTTGTGAGCAAACCGGTAACTGACGAGTCACATAGTTGACTATGATTTGGGTACTTGTGTAATTGCGTGTTGTGAGTGGTGCATGTCATAGTGTCTCATGCCCATATGCATAAACCCAGTGACGTTTTTGAGGCCTGAGTGGCTAAGTGACGATGAGGCCTTAAGGGCTAAGCGACGTTTGTGAAAAGGTACCTCATGCATATGCCCGCGAGTGGGTTGCATTTCATATGCCTACATGACATGAGATGAGTTATTGTAAGTGATGTGAATGATGATGGTGATGTGAGTATTTAGTGTTTTGGATGCTGATTGCTCTAGTGCGTAGCCTACGATTAGTACTTATCATATTTTCTATTATATGGATTGAAATGATGCTCACCCTTTCCTGTTTGAATGTTACCCCCGTGTTGGTAACGTGCAGGTAATTCCCAGTGAAGGCCTTAGCTTCACTTCTTGAGTCGAGTCGTCATGCTCTGATACGTAGCACCTGGGGGGATGTATTTGATGTTTTGCTGATGTATTTAGATGTTTATACTGTTGATGGGTTGATTTACTTTTCCGCTGCGTTGTCGTTGGATTTTATGACGTAGTTTTCGATGTTTTGAGGTCTCCCTATTGTGGAGTGCTATGTATTGCACCTTTGACAACGTACTGTTTTATTTGAGACTTGAGGTTTTATTTTGACGTATGTGTGACACCCTCGTGGTGAAATCGAAAATGATTTTTTTAACTCTGATTTTCTTAATTAAAATAAAAGTGTAGAAAGGGGGTGTTACAACATTCACTGGATGCGCGGTTACTAGAGAAAAACGTCTGAGTTGGGGTATTCAAAAAAAATAAAAAAATAAAAAATTGCAAAACCAATTCAAAATGCAAAAATTGGTGCATTTTAAATGTCAAAATGAATGGTTAGCATATAAAATCAAAAAGAAAAGAAAAATGCTTGAATACCCAACGTATAAAGACCCTCCTTTGAGACCCGGTCTTAGTAAATGGAGGACCCAAGCTTAACAATGCTGGGGAACCGGTTCTATAATGACATTGATATCCTCTCTAGAGTATTGATACTTTAAAATTGTCTCCCAATTCCACAAGAAGCCCAGATAGTATTTCTCAAACCAAAGTGTTAGAATTGCCCCACAGTGCACTTAATGTTTCGATGTGAAAATAATTTTCCTTCAAAATTGGCCTAAAGATTTACACTGTTTTTAGCTTGAGGACAAGCAAAGGTTCAAGCGTGGGGGAGTTTGATAAGTCTATTTTTAGAGTCTTTTTAATAGTTATTTTCATTAAGTTTTATTGGTATTTTAATTATATTTTTGAGCTATTTTACTACAAATATTTACTTTTTATTTTCAGGTTTTATTTTGAAGCAAAAGAGAAAATAAGAGCTAAAATAAAGAAACAAAGGAAATATTTGAGGAAAAACAATTTTTAGGCACTAAGGCACTCTCCAAGGGCGCGAAGAACCAAAACTGGCATAGGACAGGGCCCCTAGGGCGCCAAGGGTGCCAAAAACAAAGCAAGGAACAAAAACGGCGCAGGACAGGGCCCCAAGGGCGCCATGGGCGCCAAAAACCAAGAACAGCACAAACTGGCGCAGGACAGGGCGCCATGGGCGCCAAATAGGCAACACTGGCGCAGCACAACGCAAACAGGCGCAGGAAAGGGGGCCATGGGCGCCAAGGAGCAACACAGGCGCAACACAGGAGCTAAACTAGCGCAGGTAAGGGCGCCAAGGGCGCCAAAATGCAGTCAAAAAGTGGCTGCGGCCACTTGTTGGTGGCTAACCATGCCAACTTGATTTTTTACTTCTTTTTGACTATTTTGCCCCTCCACTCAAGTGCTATGCCCACTTGTTGATGGCTTTGCCTTGTCCACTTGTTGGTAGATATTTTCCCTCATATTTTCCTATAAATAGGACCTTGATCCTCACTTGTAATTAGACTTGGTTTTGTGAGTGAATCATTTCTCAAGACTTGAATTTTGTGACAAAGTTCATCTAAAAAATTTTCTAAAGATTGTTCTTCATGTTCTTCATGTTCTTTTACTTTCTTGCTATTTAAATTCTTGCAATTTATTTTCTAAGTCTTTTATTTTTCTTGCACATTTATTTTCTTACCCTTTATTTTCCAAGTCATTTAATTTCTTGCCCCTTTATTTTCCAAGTCATTTACTTTCTTGCCCCTTTATTTTCCAAGTCATTTACTTTCTTGCCCCTTTATTTTCCAAGTCATTTATTTTCTTGCCCTTTATTTTCGAAGTCATTTACTTTCTTGCCCCTTTATTTTCCAAGTCATTTATTTTCTTGCCCTTTATTTTCCAAATCATTTACTTTCTTGCCCCTTTATTTTCCAAGTCATTTACTTTCTTGCCCCTTTATTTTCCAAGTCATTTACTTTCTTGCCCCTTTTATTTTCCAAGTCATTTACTTTCCTTGCTATCTACTTTCTTGCCATTTTATTTTCCAAGTCATTTACTTTCCTTGCTATTTACTTTCTTGCCCTTTTATTTTCCAAGTCATTTACTTTCCTTGCTATTTACTTTCTTTCCCTTTTATTTTCCAAGTCATTTACTTTCCTTGCTATTTGTTTTCTTGCACTTTTATTCTCTTGTCATTTACAATTCCGCTATTTATGATTTTGCAATTTACCGCTTTCTTTTATTTCTCGCTATTTAATTTCATGTCTTTTCTTCTTCTTCTTCTTCTTCTCTCATTTTTAATATGAGTAAGTAGATACAAAGTCTTGGGTTATTGGGAGTAATCCAATGATAGGTCCCTAATAATTCCCAAGACTATTCTCCACTCCAAATTGTTTTATATTTCAATCTAATTTTATTGCCCTTCAAATCTTATTTTAAACATCAAACGAAGAACCGAAAGGTGAAGTATTGATGTTGGATCTATGAAATTAGACAAGGGAATCAACACATGAGAATAGTTTTGAAACTCTTGAGACATTATAAAGGTGTTATGCTTAATGGGTTTTGGTGACAATCAACCATGAGAATAGGCTTGATTGTTAGTTCAAAACACGCTCTTGTACTCCGAAAGGAGACATTAGTTATATTCGCTGCCTTGTCTTTGAAATATATTACTCTTATAATTTGTTGAATAGTCTAAAGAAATTATTTTGGTTCCTCATTGTTGTGATAAAACTATAAACCCGAGATTGTTTGTTTTTTATTTCTAAATTTTACAACTCCTAAAAATCATTCCTTCTAGTTAATCAACTTTGGAAAATTAAATTGGTAATCCCTTAGGCTCTCCCTGTGGATCGATAACTCTTTTTATTACGCGATACGACTTGTGCACTTGCGAGCCTATCAGTCAACAACATAACCACTCAAATATGCAGTACGGTATGTAATGCGGAATGCGACTCAATACTATGCACATGCATGCGGTACCGTTTGGAGCAGAACTCCCGACTAAAAATAATCTGCCAATAAATAGAGGCATCAACGACTAAAATTTGCCAATCCAGGCCGACGTGTGAGACAAAGCTCCAGGGCCATCAGCCCTCGACAAAAATGAAAATGCCATGCGACGCGATGATAAATGCTCAAACTATCAATAACAATGGTTACATAGCAGCACGACAACAACGACAACTAGAAGCGACAATTGGCCATAGGCCTACGACATAGTATCCTTGCAGATAAACAGAGGCAATCCAACGACAAAAGGAAACAACATTGGCCATTGGCCTACAACAGAATATATTGCCAATGAATAGGGGCAATTCGACTAGGGCAACATTACCAACAAATCAACAACAGAGCTACAATTTAGCAACTTAACAAGGTAACAGTTTAACAACTTTAACGACTCAACCGACAATTAGCCAACCATGGGCCTCTTGCGCCTAGTGCGCCAAACTCTTAACAACTCAACCAATTTAACCTTTGACCAACAATTATCAACTAGCCACTTTTAACAACTTAACCAACTAACAATTACCAAATAAACCACTTTAATAACCAACAATTATCAATTTACCAATTTCAACAACTTTAACAACCAACAAATATCAATTGGCCAATTTTAACAACTTTCCCTAAAAATTTAGGGCAGCCACACATGGCGCCCATGAGACAGTAGGAAATGGCGCCCCACTATGCGCCCACGAAAACAGCAGGAATTGGTGCCCTACTAGGCGCCCAGTAGGACACAAGAACTGGCGCCCTACGCGTCCAGCACAGGAAACGGCGCCCTACAAATGCGCTTGACCTCTCCCTGCATAACGAGACTTTGGTAGTCCCACAGAATTTGCTTCTGACAAGTAGTCAGAACAAAACTCAATCGCTTCTTCTGTGACGTATCTTTCAACAATGGATGCTTCAGGACGATATTGGTTCTTCACATACCCTTTCAAGATCTTCATGTATCGCTCGATTGGGTACATCCACCTTAAAAAAACAGGGCCGCATAATCTAATCTCCCTAACCAGATGAACAATTAAATGAACCATGATATCAAAGAATGAGGGAGGAAAAAACATCTCCAATTGGCACAAGATAATAGCAGCTTCATTTTCCAACTCGTCCAATTTTTGAGGGTCGATGACTTTAGCACATATACTAATGAAGAATAAGCACAACCTAGTTACGGTATATCGGACATCTTTCGGTAAGATGCCACGAATTGCCACAGGTAGTAGTTGTTGCATCAAGACATGGCAGTCGTGAGACTTCAAGCCAACTAATTTGAGATCTTTCATTGAAACCAGTCGCTTTATATTTGACGAGTAACCATGTGGGACTTTGATTCCCCGTAGACACTCGCAAAAGCTCATTTTCTCTTTTCTCGAAAAGGTATAACATGCTGGAGGTAAATATGTGCCTTTACCTCGTTCCACTGGATGTAATTGTTCTCTTATGCCCATCTCACGCAAATCTAGTCGAGATTTTATACCATCCTTTGTCCCTTGAACGTTGAGAAGGGTCCCGATGACACTATCACAAACGTTTTTCTCGACGTGCATAACATCAAGACAATGCCTTACATCAAGATTGGACCAATACGGAAGATCAAAGAACACCGACCTCTTTTTCCACTTGCTTTTTTCCTTAGGCTGCTTCTGCTTTTTGCCGAATACAACTTTGATGTCCTTAACCACTTGATAGACTTCTTCTCCGGTCAAGGCATTCGGAGCAATGTCATTTTCCGAGCACCCATTAAAAGCTTTTTTAAGCTTACGATATCTGTGATTAGGTTTGAGAAATTTCTGATGCCCAAGGTAGACAGTCTTCCTTCCATGTTTGAGTTGATGGTGACACGTGTCTTCTGCACAAATAGGACAACCTTTATGACCTTTGACACTATACCCAGACAAGTTTCCGAATGCAGGAAAGTCATTGATCGTGCAAAATAACATGGCTCGCAGCTTGAAAGTTTCATTAGAATACCCGTCAAACACATCCACACCTTCATCCCACATTTTTCTCAAGTCTTCAATCAATGGACTAAGGTAAACATCTATGTCATTACCAGGTTGTCTCGGGCAAGAAATCATCATGGATAGCATCACATATTTGCGCTTCATGCACAACCATGGAGATAGATTGTAAATTAAAAGGAGAACAGGCCATGAGCTATGATTCGTACTTAAGTTACCATATGGATTCATCCCATCTGAAGCAAGTGCGAGCCTAAGATTTCTTGACTCAGTGCCAAAATCCGAATACAAATTATCAATTTTCTTCCATTGCAAAGAATCAGCCGGATGGCGAAGCTGCCCGTCACATTTCCTCTCATCTGCATGCCATCTAATGCTCTTCGCGTCATTTGCATTAGCAAACAAGCGTTTGAACCTAGGTATTATTGGAAGATACCATAAAACCTTCGCAGGGGAACCCTTTGTGTTGTTGTCGTCATAATTAGATTCACCCGACTTCACTTTGTAGCGCGAACAACCACACGTAGGACAGTTATGCAACTTCTCAAAGTCTTTCCGATACAATATGCAGTCTTTGGGACATGCATGTATTTTCTGATACTCCACACCCATCGGACACAATATCTTCTTTGCATCATACGTTCGTTTTGGCAATGTGTTACCAATGGGAAGCATGTCTTCCAACAGCTCAAGCAATTCGGTGAATCCCTTATCAGTCCACCCATTTATCGCCTTCAGATTGATCAATTTTAACGACGCAGACAACCGGGTGTATTTTGTGCAACCCAAATACAAAGGTTGATCTGTGTCTTTGCACAAATTATCATATTCATGCACCCGCTTAAAAGATTCAGGACCAATGTCACGTATCATGTCCTCCATTCGATCATCCATATCTTCATCGACTTTCTCACTTTTGGACACACTTGGGTTGCCGCTTGATTCACCATGCCATATCCATGTGGTATAACTGGGTAAGATCCCATGAACAAAGAGATGATCCCGTATTACACTTGGTGGTTGTGGGGTTCGATTCACACAATTACAACAAGGACATGAATAAGTTACAGCAATTTCGGGAACATTAGTTTTGGGAGCATCAGTTTTGCGAAGATTTGCTTGAGCAAAGTTTATAAACTCTTCGACTCCTTTCGCATACTCATTACTCAGACGATTACAATGTATCCAACTACGATCCATCGCTACGCTCCAAAGATAGTAAAAATAAATTCATAAATCAAAATCAAACTATCACATCAAACCAAGATAGTAAAAATAAATTCATAAATCAAAACAAGTAAAAATATAAATGTATAACATCAAACAAACATAGTAAACTTAAAGCTTCATTAATAAGATTCTTTTTTATTGCATGATTCTTGATAGAAACATGAACAACAACTCCAACAACTCCACATACTAATATGCTCTAGTGCAACAATAAAATCAGCCCACAAAACACAACGGACAAGTGTTTAATCATGTTACTAATAGTACTAGTATTTAATAATATTAACATAATTTTGATCAGGGAATGAACTCAAATGATTAATCTAGACAAGAAATTGAATAAGTAATATACCGAGAAGCAGATGCAAGAGTGAGAAGCGGGTTTGACAGTGAACTTCCCGGGTTGACCCGTCCGAGCAACGGCGATTTCCGGTTCGCGCTATTCGTATACCACTGTACTCAGCTTTCCACTTCTAGAAATCCAATTTAATCTAAAAAATCACTTGGAATATCAGTTGCAACTTACCTGCATGAAAATTATGAATATTGGATAAATTAATAGTACTACAAAATGATATTATGAAATGATTAAGGACTTTAACACCTTCAAAGATACTAAAAATTATGCAGTTAACAAATTCAAAGTTCCCTTAAGGAATCACAATCCAAAACAAGAATTAAAGTTCCCTTAAGGAATCACAATCCAAAACTAGTTTAATTACAATGAAATCAGTCAAGAACCCCCAAATGTCATCTTCACAATCCAAAACTAGTTTAATTACAATCCAAAACTAGTTCAATCACAATAAACAAACAGATTTGTATAGTTGCTAATTGTCAAAATCATGTCTTCAAAATCAGCAAAGAAACTATATAACAAAAGAAGGAAGCACTAATATGGTCTAAGATTAAGATCAACTCGAGAACACTAAAAAGTAAACACAAGGCTAGCAATAACTCAATACCAAAGACTATACCCTAGCCCTTAAGCAACCACCACAACTTCACACCAGCAGACCCCACAAACTTTTTTCTACGTGGACAGATTATCATTTCTGTTACATATTTTCTGTTATTTGAGATAACAATAAATTAAAGTATTAGTGAAATAAAATTAAATGGCAAACAATTTGAAACAAGTAAAATCTTCAAAAACATGATAGATAGAATAAGAGGAAAGTGATAATGGCTATGTAACAGGAAGATGCAGGATGTGACTTACTAGGATCCACTGAAATAGCAGATATTAAATATCCATAAACTCCTCTTGTTGGTATGCCAGTGGTTCCTTTTCCAGCCCAGTAGAAGTGAATCTTCAAAGTATGTTCTGTGACACTAGCATTAAAGGTCTTCACAGTTGGTTTTTCAGTACCACCAGCTTCTCTTTCAATATCAAAGTCTTTGAGTACCAATTTCCCCTTAATTTTAGTACATAACAATATATTCCATCTAGCTTTTCAGTACCACCAGCTTTTGCAACAAAGAGTGATATTTAAGGTTAAATACTAAAGCTAATACCAAAGACCTTATTTTACAGAACATTCCTCAGAAAGAAAAATCTGGAAAGATAGACACTATGTTTCAAGAACAACATCTTATTGTTTAACCACAGATGAAGAGTAGCTCTCGACAAGGTTTCTGGAAAATTAACAAAAAATTGTTATAGTGATAAGTGATAACTGATAACTAACACTCATTCAGCAAAACTAGAACTCAAAGCTAGTTGATAACTGATAACTAACACCCAAATCAGAAGCAACAATCAGAAAATAAACAATTAAACAATCAAATTAAACACCCAAATCAGAAGCAACAATCAGGGATTCCAAATTTAAAAAATCAGAAATTAGGGTTTTCAATTCACGCAGAAATTGAACAATTTTCCCCAAATCAAACAATCATCAAAGAAGAGGAGAAGAAATCTAACCTGATAAGAAGAAGAATTGAAGAAGAAAGCTCGCGATTCACTAAGAAATTGGGGACTGATACATTGTTTTCGCGACTGAGAGAGGGAAGTGAGAGAGGGAAGATGAAAACCCTAAACCGTCACAGAGGGTGGAGTGGTGGCGACGAGTTCGCGGACGGAGTGCACGGCTAGGCAGGGCGGAGAACGGAGTTCGCGAATGGAGCGCCGCTTGTGTGAGGAAGAGAAGGGTTTCTGTGAGGAAGCGAGAGAGGGAAGATGAAAACCCTAAACCGTCACAGAGGGTGGAGTGGTGGCGACGAGTTCGCGAACGGAGTGCACGGCGAGGCGGGGAGGAGAACGGAGTTCGCGAATGGACCGCCTCTTGTGTGAGGAAGAGAAGGGTTTCTGTGAGGAAGAGAAGAGCGTGTTTTGTGCGGAAGAGAAGAGCGTGTTTCTGTGAGGATGAGAAGAGCGTGTTTTGTGCGAAAAATTAAAACTGGGACATTTAGTGACGGGTGTTTAAACAATCGACACTAAATGTACTTGCTTTGGACATTTAGTGACGGGTGTTTAAACAACTGACACTAAATGTACTTGCTTTGGACATTTAGTGACGGGTGTGTAAACAACCGACACTAAATGTCCAAAGCAAATACTTTTAGCGTCGGTTGTTTAAACACCCGTCACTAAAGGTAGGCGCGAAAAATGGAATCTTCAATTTAATTGCAAAAATGCCACCGGTCACACATTTAGTGTCGGGTTTTCAAACACCCGACACTAAATGATGCTTAATAATGTCATTTTTCCACTAGTGTGATCATACATGGTGACAACTTATCCTCTCTCCTCTTGGCGTCGCTCTCTCCTTCTTCCCTCCTCTTGGCCGCGCCTCCTCTCTCTTCTCTCACTCTCAAACTTTTTGTTTTTCTAATAAGTGAGCAAAACCCTAAAAATGCTTATTTATACTTAGTTAATTTTCATGGGCTTTTCTCTTGGCTATGCGACTTAATCATGGGCCTTTTCCCTAACACTTCGAATTCGCTACTACTAACCCTAACCATAGGTCCATATATTCTAACATTATTTTTATTTTATTATTTTTCTACCAATTAAATTCCCTAACAATTCGGTTAAATAATTAATTAAATTTTGGGGCGTTACAACTCTCCCCCACTTAGAATATTTTCGTCCTCGAAAATTTACCTGATTCGAACAACTCGGGATAAGATTCCCGCATCTTGATACAACATCATACCACTACAACACAAACAATGGTTAGAACTAATCGACAATACTTGATCGTCGATGACACAATAACTTGACAACTCGGCCGGACAGACCGAAACTGCTCTGATACCACTAATGTAACACCCCATTTCTACCCGGCAAAATAAGGCAAAAATATCAGAGTTCATAAAAATCTTATTCGACAAACAATGGAGTGCCACATTTGCTTCGTGAAAACATCAACGAGTTTATTCGCTTTTGAAAACAGTTACGTAACACGTTTGGATGAACCAATAAAACAACATTTCAAAACAAGTCAAACTTCTTTTAACTACGCAGCGGAAATTCAAATGGTTCAACTAAACAATCGTGGCAACTATGCAAGATTCATAACTCAAAATACAACAGTAAACAACTTAAATAACATAAATAAACGTTCATCCCCCCGAGTGCTACGTATCAGAGCGACAACACCGACTCGATCAAATGAAGGTACAACGGCATTCATTCGAGGTTACCTGCACGTTACCAACAAAGGGGATAACATTCAAACAGAAGGGGTAAGATATCGAACTATATAATGAATCATATGAAAGACAATATATATCAGGTCAGGACATCAAATCATCATTTCACAGCAGTCAATATCATCATATCACAACGGTCAAGTCATTACGTCACAACAGTCAAAATCATTTCAATCACATAAGTATGCACATAATGCGAGATGTGACTCAAATCAGAGCCACCGCCCTATAATGCATGTGGTACCATAATTCAAACCCGTAAATAGGGGCATCAACATCGCAACATCGTCGTCGTGGTTTGAGTATAGCTCCATCGTAAAAATATGCTATGCATGCGACGCTATGTAAATGCACAAACAAATAACAACGGTTACATAGCAACGCAACAACATCGGAAAGGAACATTGGCCGTAGGCCTACAACACATCACATGCCAATGAATAGAGGCAAATTCGTCTTCGTACAACCTTCGTCGTCAACAATTTACTACTTAGCAAATTTCAACATTTTGGCAACATCGCAATATTTTAGCAACTTTCAACATTTTGGCAACTTTGGGCCTAATCACATATTCAACATCATTTTAAATAACAATCGTGAGATTCACATTTGGACAGTCACCGCACCAATAGCAGCAACGGCAACCGCAACAATAGCAACAACGTTGACAGCGACAGCAACACTGCAACAGCAGCAACAATAGCAACAACGGCAGCAGCAACGATAGCAACAACGGCAACAGCAACCGCAACACTGCAACAACGGCAGCAACAACACCAACAGCAACACAACAGCAGCAGCACAGCAACAGCAGCACAGCAACAGCGACACGGCACAGCAACAGCAGCAGCAACACAGCACAGCAGCACAGCACAGCAGCACAGCACAGCAACAGCGGCAGCAACACAGCACAGCAACAGCAGCAGCAACACAGCACAACAACAGCAGCAGCAACACTAGGGTGTGGCGCCTAGGGATAGGGCGCCAACACCAGCAACACAGAAACAGCGTGTGGCGCCTAGGGACAGGGCGCCAACACCAGCAGCAACAAAATAGAGCATGGCGCCTAGGGATAGGGCGCCATCATCCGCAAGCAACAAAACACCAAACACAGGGCGCCTAGGGCGCCAGTTTCAACAAGCAACACACCGGCAGGCACAGGGCAAATTTCCATCAAACATACCTCTACTTCGGTGAACTAATTAACCTATCAAACGGTATCGAAACTTAGCAAAGGACCCCTCTATGGAAAACTAAGAATGTGTAGTTCCTGACTATAATAGTTATTTCGCAAAATAATGGTCCAATTCGTACAGTTTCAGTAAATAAGCAACAAGGTTCAGAAAACAGGACAGCCACCACGACCTAGCTCGTGACACCTTTAAAATTATCAAAACTCAATCAAATGGCATGGGACTTGAGCCTAACCCGAAGAAAATTGAGTGTAGTTTTCAATGAATCAAGAATCAATCAAAAAGCAGTTCAAACGAAAACGTTATACACGAAATACCGAACCTATATCCAGATTATTTCCAGAATTTTAACCGAATTTGTGACATCTATAACTCGAGCTATACAACTCCAAATGCAACCAAACTAGTGTCAAATTAACAAGCATTAAGTGTAGTTTCTGAAAAGGTAAACCACATAATTTTTGGACCACTAGATTGTTCCCAGTTACTGTATAACCGAGCCTATACCCAGATCGTTTCCAGAATTTTAACCTAACTTGTGACACCTATAACTCGAGCTATACAACTCCAAATGCAACCAAACTAGTGCCAATTTAACAGGAAATAAGTCTAGTTTCTGAAAAGGTAAACCATATAATTTTTGGACTACTAGATCGTTCCCAGTTACTGTATAACCGAACCTATATCCAGATTGTTTCCCTTATGAACATGGCAAGCACAATTATAATTCTAGGGCTATTAAGATAAAACATGTAACACCCCTTTTCTACCCGATAATTATTTAATAAAATTAGAGTCATAAATTTTTTTTCATACTTCGAAAAGAGATGTCACACATTTCATCGACAGTTCAAAACATCACATACGATATATAACACTTGTCAATAAGGGTCGAAGCGCATAACATCAGTTTAAATAACCGCACCGTCAAAAATACATCACCACGCAGCGGAAATAGAAATAAGTTTCAAACAATAAAATCATAACGTTCTGAATGGACTCCAAATAAATAAAATGCAACAGCCAAGTCTAGGTTCGTTTCCCCCCTTGAGTGTTACATATCAAAGCAAATGACACCGACTCAGACTAGCGAAGGTAACTAGGCCTTCACTCGCAATCACCTGCACGTTACCGCATAGGAGTAACATTCAAACATAAGGGGGTGAGATATCTTCAATATAATAGCGTAAAATGATAGTAAATATGCTAGAATATGACAACTATATCTACCACTCCAATACACACATCAAATTCATAAACACACGTCAAATAGTAAACCCCACAATCAGTCATGAAATGTCATGACAATGCATGAATGCAACCCACACCAACGGGCATATGCATGTGGTACCAAATCACCAAAAATTTTGCCTGTAAATAGAGGCGTCACCAAAATTGAGAGCTTTCACACCCGGCTCACCAATTCAGAAAGTTTGAGCTTTCACACACGGCTCACTAGTTTTTGAAAAATTTGAGCTTTCACACCTAGCTCCAAGACCAAAGGCCTTCACCAAAATAAATGCACATGCTGTATGCGACACCATGTATGCACACAGACAATCATCCAAAATAGTAACAATGTGACACACCAAAAATTATTCACCAATATCACCAAAGTTGAGCTTTCACACCTAGCCCAACGACACCGAAACACCAAACTACCTGAGACAACGGAACACCAATATTTGGAGCCTTCACACCTAGCTCCCACAACACCAAGGTTTGAGCCTTCACACCTAGATCAAATAGCACCAAGACACCAAGATGACAACAAGTTTCCAAAATATTGGGACGACGACAATTTTCCAAAATATTTGAGATGCGACAATTTTTCTTTTCCCAACGACATCAACACTTAACGACTAAGACAATTTTGCTTTAAATTAGATTAGTCAGCTAGGCCTCTGAATAAGCTTTCCAAAACATTTTGAAACGTCTCAATCGGACTCCCGAGTCAAAAGATATTGCAAAAACAAAATAGGAACAAAATTGAGACATATGCTGAAAATGGCGCCCAGGCACAGGGCGCCTAGCAGGAAAACGCAACACAGCAAACTGGCGCCCAGGAGCAGGGCGCCTAGCAACACTGCAGGAAATGGCGCACTTGGCGCCCAGACAACAGGGAACACAGCAGAAACGCAACCTGGCACAGGAATTGGCCCCTTGGCGCCCAGACAACAGCAGCACAAAACGAAACACAAACAGGACACGCCCAGACACAGCGCCCATAGCGCCCATGGCGCCCCTGCGCCAAGACAGCGCGCAACACAACTCAGGAACAGGCGCCCATGGTGCCCCTGCGCCAAGACACGGGAAACACACACACACTGGCACACGCGAACACACCTAGACACGGCGCCCAAGCACAGGGCGCCAGAAACAGGAACAGAACACCAAGGCAACATGGCCAGGCACGGCGCCCAGGCACAGGGCACCAAAAACAGCACTACAACATTTCAGGGATGGCGCCCAGCACTAGGGCCCCAAAAACAGCATCTAGGACAATGGCGCCCATGGCGCCCTAGGGTTCAATAATTTCGTTAATTCACCAATTCAAATCACCAATCTTTAATCACCAATGTCAATCATCATAATTTGTCACTCACAACACCAAACAACAATTTACTCGAACACCTAGCATGCGTTTAGTAATAACAACAATGAGCACCAAGTTCTAGAGTCACAACTATCACCAACAAATGTCAAATTTCAATCCAACCTATTTATAATTCAACTAACACCAAATCAAACATCACAATCCATCAAAGGGTATTATAGGACCTATCCCCACATAACCCCATCATGAAACCCCATTATAAGGAAGAACCCCCACCCTTACCTTATAGTAGGAGAGCACCAATTCTCTTGATCGAGTCACCAACAAAACCTCAGCAACACAGCTCCTCTCTGCTCCCTTGAATTCGCGAACTCCTCCTCCTCTTCTTCTCCCTTGGATTTGCGCCGAAACCCTCTTCTCTCTTTCTCTCCTCTTCGCAAATTTTTCTTTCTTTTTATTCTCCCTATGCGAAATGCCCTAACCCTCACTAACACTCCCTTCATGCGCCTAAGCCTTGGGCTCATGGATCATGGGCTTTCCTCCAGCTCAAGCCCGATTACCAACACCATCTCCTATTATTCAATTATACACCTCTTAGTCAAATGCTAATATAATTACACCATTAAAATAAATAAATATATAATTGGATACCTAAATATTTAATTAAATATTTGGGCGTTACAACTCTCCCCCACTTAGAATGTTTTCGTCCCCGAAAACTCACCTGAATCAAACAGCTCTGGGTAGGACTCCCGCATCTTACTCTCCAACTCCCAAGTCATGCTCTCACCGGCAGCTCCTAGCCAGACCACCTTCACCAATGCAATTTCCTTGCCTCTTAACACCTTCACCTCATGGTCTTCAATCCGCACAGGCATCGTCTCCACCGTGAGATTATCCCGCACCTCCACATCATCCATGTGGATCACATGAGATGGATCCGAAACATACTTCCGAAGTTGCGACACATGAACCACGCCGTGCAAATTCGTAAGATTTGGCGGTAAAGCCACTCTATATGCCACATTCCCAACTCTTCCGGAAATCTGATAAGGACCAATGAATCGAGGAGTGAGCTTCTTCGACTTCAAAGCACGGCCAACCCCGGTCACTGGAGTGACTCTCAAAAATACATGCTCACCTTCCTGGAACTCTAAATCTTTTCTCCTCTTGTCGTGATAACTCTTTTGACGACTCTGCGAAGCCTTCATCTTCTCACGGATCAACTTTATCTTCTCGGTTGTCTCTCGAACAATTTCCGGTCCAAGCGCCACACTCTCTCCAGACTGATACCAACACAGCAGGGTTCTACACTTCCGACCATATAATGCTTCAAAAGGTGCCATCTCGATACTAGAATGGTAACTATTGTTATATGTGAACTCAATCAACGAAAGGTAGGAATCCCACGAACCTCCTTGTTCCAAAACACAAGCCCTCAACAAATCCTCTAATGACTGAATTGTCCTCTCTGACTGACCATCTATTTGAGGATGATATGCCGAACTCAACCTCAGCTTAGACCCCAACTTTTCTTGCAAACTCTTCCAGAAATCTGAAGTGAACCTCGGATCTCTATCCGAAACAATACTCTTAGGAACTCCATGAAGCTTCACAATCTCCCGGATATAAATCTCTGCCAACTTCGACACCGGATACGTGATGCTGATAGGAACAAAATGAGACGATTTCGTTAACCTGTCAACAATCACCCCAATTGCATCATACCCTCTCGCAGTACTAGGCAATCCCGTCACAAAATCCATCGAAATGCTATCCCATTTCCACTCCGGAATTTCTAACGGTTGCATCAGTTCAGCAGTCCTCGATATGTTGGACCTTTCCAAATCAGTTGAGGAAGTATGTTCCCGATCTGCATCAACCGTTGAGTGTTGATACAATTGCCCTGCGACCGGATTTGTCATTTCAACCTTATCCTAGTTATATCTTGGAGCGTGGTGTGAAGACTCTGCGATCAAGGTCAATTCCGATTATCAAAGTAGTTTGGGATGGCTTTTCAGCCGAAGAGGCTACCTGGGAACTGGAAGAAGACATGCGTGCTCGATATCCGTATCTCTTTCAGTAAGGTACGTCTTGTCAATTTTGAGGACAAAATTTTAAAAGTTGGGGTGATTGTAACATCCCGAATTTTTAAAGACTCGTACTAAGAGGCCTGGGACCGATTAATTATTTGTGGGAATAATTGGTCCTGTCTCGGGGATTTATAGTCGAGGAAAAAGTCCAAAGAAACCCTATTTACTAATTAATTATGGCTTAGTCATGATTAATTAAAGTATTTAAGCTGAAGGGCAAAATGGTAATTTCGCACCCCTCATATAAATACTTCAACTTTGAAGCCACTCAGCCACACCACCCTCATTCATTCAATTCTGAAATTTCAGAAGAAAGAAAGAAGTTGAGAAAGGAGGGAGAGAGGGCGCAAGTGGAGGAGAAGAAGAGAGGAAGCTTAGAAATCCTTGTTGCATGTAAGTTGTTTTTCTTCCATCCCACTCCATTTCCAATTCTGAATTCAATGAACCTATTTTTGAAGTCTGATTCTTCCCCTACCTCCTGTTCCATTTTCGAAGCTTGAAAGCTTCAACGGTGAAGAGAATGGAGTTTTGAGCTGCCACTCCTTTTGCATGTTCAGTGGGACTGTCAAAGGTGAAGTCTTGTACCTGTGTTAGAGTTTGGAGGGAGTCCAAATCACTTAGATTTGCTGCTCCAAGCTGTTCAGTCGAGCTAGTTACTGTTCCAGCGTTGTTGGTGATTGTTCGTGCGTTCTAATGTTCGGCCGTTTCACGTTTCGATCGTGGCTCCTAGCGAAATCAACATCACGGTGAGTTCTACTCACGGTTAGGGACGTTTTATGACTTTGGATAATTTTGTTTCGGTGCTGTGTCAAAATCCCAGTTTTGAACCATTAAAGGAATCGATTTCACTTTAAAACGAATTAAACGAATTTCCGGAATTTGTGAAATTATAGATGATTTCGAAATGATTCTAATTGTGATTATATACTGGAAATATTTTCTGGGAATTTTCTGGGTTTTAGGTGATTGAGATTAGAAATCAAATTGGGAGAGAACGGAGAACGAAAATGAGAAAAATGTGAAATCTTGGTAACAGACACAGGTCGCACGGATCGTGCGCCCCTGGGCACGGATCGTGCGCCTGCTTCTGGTACCTGAACGTGTGTGCAATACAGGACGCACGGGTCGTGCGCCCCTGGGCACGGACCGTGCGTATCCTTCTGGTAGGAATGGATAAATGAAGTACTTCACGCACGGGTCGTGCGCCCCTGGGCACGAACCGTGCGTGAGGATCTGTCCCCGGTTTCCGTTTTCTCCTTTCGTCGTTCCGTTTGATCCCGAACCTTTCCTAATCTCTTTCTCAATCATTTAAAAAGGAATTCCACTACTGAAAACCTTATTTTGATCTCATTCAACACAAGATTCGAAAAAGTACTTTGAAAGCACATTTGATCGAAAAACCGAAACCTTAGCACGCGTGTGAGTACACCGATTGATGGATTGACTGAATATATATGTCTATATATGTCAAATGGAAATGATTATAATGCCGAAGGTCTAAATTATTAATTCCTCAAAACGGGTTATAGATCGATACGGATATTGTTTATCCAATTATTATATGATTGATCCTTTGGTGATCGAAAAACATATAAATTATCTAACTCTCGAGAATTTGATGTGTATTGTCATATGTATCGCGTTGGGTGACGACCCGACAAGTAGCATACTAGGAAGGGAAGTCATGAACCCTCACCCTAGGCCCTGTATACGTCTTGGCGTGGTCAATTCGTGGGTTACCGGGATTAGCAAATTGTTGTGCGGCCGGTTTGTGCTAAGGTAAACACATGGTTACCGGGATTAGCAATTGTTGTGCGGCCGGATCATGTTAGGTTCAACTCACGACTTGTCGGGATTAGCAATTGTTGTGCGGTCGGCATTTCGAATAATATATTAAGAACACGAATCGCCGGGATTAGCAATCATTGTGCTGTCGGCAATTCGATTAATAAATAAGACATGGTTATGTCAGCTTTTAATAGCGGTTTAATGAATTGAACCGAGTGTCAGTGAGGGGGCACGGTAGGACTCACTGAGATAATGTTATCTCACCCTTTCCATATTTGTTGTTTTTCAGAGAAGCAGGGAAAAAGGAAGACTATTGTGCACGAGTAGTTGATATACTCTTGGAGGTGCTGAAGACTTAGTCATTTTCTCCTTTGTTCTTTTGTTGTCCTATTGGTTGTATAACTTGTATTGATTATGAGTTATATGAACCGTTTTATGTTTCCGTTTGGTATTTGGACTTGGATATTGTGATCCATTCGGTATGGAACCGATAAACTTCTATGTTATGAAGTAATGTTAATTCCGATTATGTTTTTATTTCAGAAAAAGTTTGTATGTCCAATACTTAAACAGGAACTGTGTCCTCTGAACTTCTGCATTTGTGCATCTTCGGTCTCTCTACATGTTAGATATACCGGGGTGTTACACTTATGATCACTGAACACCTCAAATCTGGAACCATACAAATAGTGCCTCCAAATCTTCAACACAAAGACTACTGTAGCCAACTCCAAATCATGCGTTGGATAATTCTTCTCATGAATCCTTAGCTGCCTCGACGCATAAGCAATCACCTTCCCATCTTGCATAAGCACGCCACCTAGACCCATCTTCGAAGCATCACAATACACCACGAACGGCTCTCCCGGTTTTGGCAACGTCAAAACAGGGGACGTCGTCAATCTCTTCTTCAACTCAAGGAAACTTTCCTCACAATGAGCATCCCACACAAAAGCTTTACCCTTACAAGTCAACTGCGTTAACGGAAGGTCCAACTTAGAAAAACCTTCGATGAACCTTCTGTAGTAACTAGCCAACCCTAAGAAGCTTCTAATCTCCGTAGCCGATTTCGGACTCTCCCACTGCATCACGGCATCAACCTTAGACGGATCTACAGCAATACCACTACCAGAAATGATATGACCCGGAAAACTTACTTCTGACAACCAGAATTCACACTTAGACAATTTGGCATACAGCCTCTTCTCTCTCAGGACCTCCAATACTAATCTCAAATGCTCCGCATGCTCTTCCTCCGATTTCGAATAAATCAGGATGTCGTCAATGAACACAACCACGAACCGATCCAAGTAAGTATGGAATATACGATTCATGTATTCCATAAATACACCCGGCGCGTTAGTGACACCGAACGGCATAACCGAATACTCATAATGCCCATACCGCGTCCTAAAAGCAGTCTTCTGCACATCTCCATCCTTCACCTTGATCTGATGATAACCTGATCTCAAATCAATCTTGCTGAACACTCGAGCACCCACTAACTGATCCATCAAATCGTCTATCCTCGGCAGTGGATACTTGTTCTTAATGGTCACCTTATTCAGCTGCCTATAATCAACACACAACCTCATGCTTCCATCCTTCTTCTTCACCAGCAACACAGGAGCTCCCCATGGCGATACACTCGGCCTAATAAACTTCTTCTCAAGCAGATCTTCAAGTTGCTTCTTCAATTCAGACAATTCTGACGCAGACATCCTGTACGGTGCCATAGACACGGGCCTCGTACCGGGTACAAGGTCAATAGAAAACTCCACTTCCCGGTCGGGCGGCACACTTGGAGTCTCATCAGGAAAGACTTCAGGAAATTCGCGCACCACTTGCAACTCTCCAATGATAGCTCCATTCTCAAGAGACAGCGATGCCATCAACGAGAATAACTGAACTCCCTCCTTTTCTAACTTCCGCAACTGACTAGCAGATAACAAACCAGACTCTTCCTCTCCAAAGCTCACAGACTTGCGACGACAATCAATGCGAACATGGTTATGCTCCAACCAGTTCATGCCCAAAATTACATCTAATCCACTCAGCGGCAAACAAACAAAGTCCACAACAAAGTCTCTGTCGAAGATCGACAAGGGACACTGAGAACACACTAGAGAGGTAGTTACCGACCCCTTAGCTGGAGTGTCGACAACCATCTCTCCATTCAGAGAAGAAAGAACTAGACCCAATCTCTTACAACAACCAGCAGCAATAAAGCAATGAGTAGCACCAGTATCAACAATAGACTTTAAAGGAGTACCATTAATGAAGCACGTACCTCAAATGAGTCCATCATCTTCAGTAGGCTCTTCACCTGCTAAAGAGAACACCTTTCCACTGGACCTTTCCTTCTTCGGCTTCGGACACTGAGTACTAATGTGCCCCTCTTCACCACAGTTGTAGCAGACCACTACCTTGCGCTCACATTCGGCCACCACATGACCGTCCTTACCGCACTTGAAACACTTCTTTACGTCGCTTCTGCACATGACACTCTTGTGGCCAGGCTTGCCACACTTAAAACACACAATGCTAGCAGGGGCATCTCCCCCACTAGTCCTCTTGCCAGCATCAGCTCTCTGCTTACAATTGCCCGCAGGGACCTCATACGGCTTACTACGGCCTTCAAACTTGCTCCTCTTATCATTCACAATCTTGTAGTGAGCATTACTATCCTCCTCAAAAATTCTGCAACTATCAATCAAGTCAGCAAAGACACGGATCATTTCATATCTGATTGCCTTCTTGATCTCGGGCCTCAAACCATTCTCAAACTTGATACACTTAGAAAACTCAGCATTAGCTCCAGTGTAATGCAGATAGAACTTTGCTAGCTCCACGAACTTAGCGGCATACTCCGATACGGACATACCCCCTTGTTTCAGCTCCAGAAACTCAATCTCTTTCTTCCCCCGGACATCTTCAGGATAATACTTACGGTTAAACTCTCTGCTGAACACTTCCCAGGTAATCTCTTCATTAGCAGTCTCCAATCTCTGCCTCGCCTCTAACCACCAATCATCAGCTTCCTCAGCTAGCATATGCGTACCATAGCGGACCTTCTGTGCTGGAGTACAATCCATCACTCAAAAAATCCTCTCCATTTCTTTCAACCAAGCTAAAGCACCATCAGGATCATACTTCCCCTTGAAGGTAGGCGGATTCTCTCTCTGAAAAGTAGCCAAACTCCGAGACCCAGCATTTTCACCAGCATTCTGTTGATTCTGCATAGCCTGCGCCATAGCAGCTAGAGCAGCAGCAATTGCAGTGTCGTTCCTCCCAGCCGTTTCAACTCACTTGCTACAAAACAAACAACAGTTAGATATAATCGACAACACACCATTGTCAATTGACACTACTGCTGGACAACTTGGCCGGACAGACCGAACTTTTGCTCTGATACCACTAATGTAACACCCCTTTTCTACCCGATAATTATTTAATAAAATCAGAGTTATAAAAATTTTTCATACTTCGAAAAGAGATGTCACACATTTCATCGATAGTTCAAAACATTGCATACGATATATAACACTTGTCAAGAAGGGTCGAAGCCCATAACACCAGTTTAAATAACCGCACCGTCAAAAATACATCACCACGCAGCGGAAATAGAAATAAGTTTCAAACAATAAAATCATAACGTTCTGAATGGACTCCAAATAAATAAAATGCAACAGCCAAGTCTAGGTTCGTTTCCCCCCTTGAGTGTTACATATCAAAGCAAATGACACCGACTCAGACTAGCGAAGGTAACTAGGCCTTCACTCGCAATCACCTGCACGTTACCGCATAGGGGTAACATTCAAACATAAGGGGGTGAGATATCTTCAATATAACAGCGTAAAATGATAGTAAATATGCTAGAATATGACAACTATATCTACCACTCCAATACACACATCTAATTCATAAACACACGTCAAATAGTAAACACCACAATCAGTCACCAAATGTCATGACAATGCATGAATGCAACCCACACCAACGGGCATATGCATGTGGTACCAAATCACCAAAAATTTTGCCTGTAAATAGAGGCGTCACCAAAATTGAGAGCTTTCACACCCGGCTCACCAATTCAGAAAATTTGAGCTTTCACACCCGGCTCACTAGTTTTTGAAAAATTTGAGCTTTCACACCTAGCTCCAAGACCAAAGGCCTTCACCAAAATAAATGCACATGTTGTATGCGACACCATGTATGCACACGGACAATCATCCAAAATAGTCACAATGTGACACACCAAAAATTATTCACCAATATCACCAAAGTTGAGCTTTCACACCTAGCCCAACGACACTGAAACACCAAACTACCCGAGACAACGGAACACCAATATTTGGAGCCTTCACACCTAGCTCCCACAACACCAAGGTTTGAGCCTTCACACCTAGCTCAAACAGCACCAAGACACCAAGATGACAACAAGTTTCCAAAATATTGGGACGACGACAATTTTCCAAAATATTTGAGATGCGACAATTTTTCTTTTCCCAAAGACATTAACACTTAACGACTAAGACAACAGATAACAATTTCCAGAAAAATAGATCACTTTGCTTTAATTTAGAATAGTCAGCTAGGCCTCTGAATAAGCTTTCCAAAACATTTTGAAACGTCTCAATCGGACTCCCGAGTCAAAAGATATTGCAAAAACAAAATAGGAACAAAACGGAGACATATGCTGAAAATGGCGCCCAGGCACAGGGCGCCTAGCAGGAAAACGCAACACAGCAAACTGGCGCCCAGGAGCAGGGGGCCCAGCAATAGGCAACACGCTGAAGCTGGCGCCCAGGAGCAGGGCGCCTAGCAACACTGCAGGAAATGGCGCCCTTGGCGCCCAGACAGCAGGGAACACAGCAGAAACGCAACCTGGCACAGGAATTGGCGCCCAGACAACAGCAGCACAAAACGCAAAACAAACATGACACGCCCAGACACAGCGCCCATGTCGCCCATGGCGCCCCTGCGCCAAGACAGCGCGCAACACAACTCAGGAACAGGCGCCCATGGCACCCCTACGCCAAGACACGGGCAACACACACACTGGCACACGCGAACACACCCAAACACGGCGCCCAAGCACAGGGCGCCAGAAACAGCAACAGAACACCAAGGCAACATGGCCAGGCACGGCGCCCAGGCACAGGGCACCAAAAACAGCACTACAACATTTCAGGGATGACGCCCAGCACTAGGGTCCCAAAAACAGCATCTAGGACAATGGCGCCCATGGCGCCCTAGGGTTCAATAATTTCGTTAATTCACCAATTCAAATCACCAATCCTTAATCACCACTGTCAATCATCATAATTTGTCACTCACAACACCAAACAACAATTTAATCGAACACCTAGCATGCGTTTAGTAATAACAACAATGAGCACCAAGTTCTAGAGTCACAACTATCACCAACAAATGTCAAATTTCAATCCAACCTAGTTATAATTCAACTAACACCAAATCAAACATCACAATCCATCAAAGGGTATTATAGGACCTATCCCCACATAACCCCATCATGAAACCCCATTATAAGGAAGAACCCCACTCTTACCTTATAGTAGGAGAGCACCAATTCTCTTGATCGAGTCACCAACAAAACCTCAGCAACACAGCTCCTCTCTGCTCCCTTGAGTTCGCGAACTCCTCCTCCTCCTCTTCTCCCTTGGATTTGCGCCGAAACCCTCTTCTCTCTTTCTCTCCTCTTCGCAAATTTTTCTTTCTTTTTCTTCTCCCTATGCGAAATTCCCTAACCCTCACTAACACTCCCTTCATGCGCCTAAGCCTTTGGCTCATGGATCACGGGCTTTCCTCCAGCTCAAGCCTGATTACTAACACCATCTCCTATTATTCAATTATACACCTCTTAATCAAATGCTAATATAATTACATCATTAAAATAAATAAATAAATAAATAACTGGATACCTAAATATTTAATTAAATAATTTAATTAAATATCCAGATCTTTTCCAGAATTTTAATCTAACTTGTGACACCTATAACTCGAGCTATACAACTCCAAATGCAACCAAACTAGTGCCAAATTAACAGGAAATAAGTCTAGTTTCTGAAAAGGTAAACCACATAATTTTTGGACAACTAGATCGTTTTCCTTATGAACATGGCAAGCACAATTATAATTCTAGGGCTATTAACATAGAACACCAATCACACAACAATTGTTCAACAAGGCAACAAAAACATATGATCATACATGGTGACAACTTATCAAACCCTAACCCCTACATAAAGCCATTCATAGGACCCATTATAGAGCTAGAACCCCACCCTTACCTTAGCCTTAGAAGATCACGAAACCCTAGCCTCCTCTCTCCTCTTGGCGTCGCTCTCTCCTTCTTTTCTCCTCTTGGCCGCACCTTCTCTCTCTTCTCTCACTCTCAAACTTTTTGTTTTTCTAATAAATGAGCAAAACCCTAAAAATGCTGATTTATACTTAGTTAATTTTCATGGGCTTTTCTCTTTGCTATGCGACTTAATCATGGGCCTTTTCGCTAACACTTCGAATTCGCTACTACTAACCCTAACCATAGGTCCATATATTCTAACATTATTTTTATTTTATTATTTTTCTACCAATTAAATTCCTAAACAATTCAGTTAAATAAATAATTAAATTTTGGGGCGTTACAACTCTCCCCCACTTAGAATATTTTCGTCCTCGAAAATTTACCTGATTCGAACAACTCGGGATAAGATTTCCGCATCTTGATACAACATCATACCACTACAACACAAACAATAGTTAGAACTAGTCGAAATACTCGATCGTCGATGACACAATAACTTGACAACTCGACCGGACAGACCGAAACTGCTCTGATACCACTAATGTAACACCCCATTTCTACCCGGCAAAATAAGGCAAAAATATCAGAGTTCATAAAAATCTTTTTTGGCAAACAATGGAGTGCCACATTTGCTTCGTGAAAACATCAACGAGTTAATTCGCTTTTGAAAACAGTTATATAACACGTTTGGATGAACCGATAAAACAACATTTCAAAACAAGTCAAACTTCCTTTAACTACGCAGCGGAAATTCAAATGGTTCAACTAAACAATCGTGGCAACTATGCAAGATTCATAACTCAAAATCCAACAGTAAACAAATTAAATAACATAAATAAACGTTCATCCCCCCCGAGTGCTACGTATCAGAGCGACAACACCGACTCGATCAAATGAAGGTACAACGGCATTCATTCGAGGTTACCTGCACGTTACCAACATAGGGGTAATATTCAAACAGAAGGGGTGAGATATCGAACTATATAATGAATCATATGAAAGACAATATATATCAGGTCAGGACATCAAATAATCATTTCACAGCAGTCAATATCATCATATCACAACGGTCAAGTCATTACGTCACAACAGTCAAAATCATTTCAATCACATAAGTATGCACACAATGCGAAATGTGACTCAACTCAGGGCCACCGCCCTATAATGCATGTGGTACCATAATTCAAACCCGTAAATAGGGGCATCAACATCGCAACATCGTCGTCGTGGTTTGAGCATAGCTCCATCGTAAAAATATGCTATGCATGCGACGCTATGTAAATGCACAAACAAATAACAACGTTACATAGCAACGCAACAACATCGGAAAGCAACATTGGCCGTAGGCCTACAACACATCACCTGCCAATGAATAGAGGCAAATTCGTCTTCGTACAACCTTCGTCGTCAACAATTTACTACTTAGCAATTTTCAACATTTTGGCAACATCGCAATATTTTAGCAACTTTCAACATTTTGTCAACTTTGGGCCTAATCACATATTCAACATCATTTTAAATAACAATCGTGAGATTCACATTTGGGCAGTCACAACAACAATAGCAACAATAGCAACAACGGCGACTGCGACAGCAACACTGCAACAGCAGCAACAATAGCAACAACGACAGTAGCAACGATAGCAACAACGGCAACAGCAACCGCAACACTGCAACAACGGCAGCAACAACACCAACAGCAACACAGCAGCAGCAGCAGCAACAGCAGCACAGCAACACAGCACAGCAACACGGCACAGCAACAGCAGCAGCAACACAGCTCAGCAGCACAGCAGAGCAACAACGGCAGCAACACAGCACAGCATCACAGCACAGCAACAGCAGCAGCAACACAGCACAGCAACACAGCACAGGGTGTGGCGCCTAGGGATAGGGCGCCAACAACAGCAACACAGAAACAGGGTGTGGCACCTAGGGATTGGGCGCCAACACCAGCAGCAACAAAATAGAGCATGGTGCCTAGGGATAGGGCACCATCATCCGCAAGCTACAAAACACCAAACACAGGGCGCCTAGGGCGCCAGTTTCAACAAGCAACACACCGGCAGGCACAGGGCAAACTTCCATCAAACATACCTCTACTTCGGTGAACTAATTAACCTATCAAACGGTATCGAAACTTAGCAAAGGACCCCTCTATGGAAAGCTATGAATGTCTAGTTCCTGACTATAATTGTTATTGTTGCACCCCGAAAAATCCCGGCATGGGTTTCTCAATGTACAACGTGGAAAAATTTTGGAGCCGCCACCAATATTTTAATTTAAAGACCAAAACATTGAAAAAGGGTCTTTTGGACAAGGCGGATGGTCTTTGAAAACTAGAGATATAGGTTCGGGGGTCGATTACGTGCGAGGAAGGTGTTAGCACTGCGCACGTCCTTTCTACCAAAAGGGAACCTCTAATTAAATGTGTGGTTTTAACATTTGATTTGAAAAATATCTAGGTTTGCCTATTTATTGGAAGGATGAATGGGAAAACTTAACAAAAATTTTATTTTTGGGGGAAAAAGGGTTTTTTAGAAAAAAGTGCTTGACGGGACATGGCCCGCTCCTACGTATCTCCCGGTGCGATGGAGAATTCAAAGCTACGTAGTTCTTGGTGTAAAAAAACGTTTGTTGGTTGGTGTTTTTTAATATAGGGGTTTTAGGATTGTGTGATCTGTGTTGAAGGACCACTGGGGGTCTGGAGGGCCGCTGGGGGCTGAAGGAGCGCTGGGGCTCTGAAGGACCACAGTTCACTTATCCTAAAACGATGATTAACCCGGCCGTACGACCGACTTAATCCCCTACTTTGAATAAGATTTTTGATTTTTTTATGAAAGAGATGTGTTTGTATTTTTTAATTTAGAAATTGTTTATTTTTGCGCTTGACAGGGGCGTGGCCCTGCTCCTACGTATCTCCCGGTGGAGAATCAAAGGCGACGTAGTTCTAGGTTGTCTTTTTGAAAAGTTTTTTTTTTATCTTTTTTTGGTGAGTTTTTGAAATAGGACGAGCATTAGTGAATGATTAAACTAGCAGAGGCTATGATGAATCACTACTAAATACTCAAGAAAGAGAGTTGTACCGCTAGTCGAACGAACAAAGGTTCTGATGGACTATTGATAACAACTCGTTTTATTATCTTTTTTGAAAGTGATTTTCGAAAGAAATTGATTCGCACGATGATCAAACTAACAAAGGTTATGATGGATCATCGTTTATTATTTTTAGGAGAATAGGACATTGTTACTAATAGCTAAATGAACAGAGGCTCTGATGAGCTACTAGCAACAATGGGTTTGAAAATGATTTTTGTTTGTTTTATGAAAATGATTGGTTTAGGGGGGTGAAAAGAATTTTTATTTGTTGCGCTTGACGAGAACGTGACTCGCTCCTACGTATCCCAAACGGGAATCAAAGCGACGTAGTTCTAAAAAATGTTTTTGAAAGGGTTTGAAAGGGGCAAGCTGAATCACCCGAGACCATCTTCACCACTTAGAACATGATGCACTAGGCATAAGTGGGAATCATATGGTTCGTCATCAACAATGGACGATAATATACAAGAACGAGTAGATAAACGCTATAGCTAAGTTAAATCACATGGATCACAATAACTAAATATTAACAAATGAAAAAAACTAAAATACCTCTGATGAAGACAGATATTACAACTCTGAAGAACGCAAACCCCGACTAGCCCTTGCAGGAGATCAGCTCAGACGGACCAACGGCGCGAATAGAGCAAAAATGAAGCGTAGAACTGGAAAATGAGATTTGCGAGAGTTGTCTTCTCAGATCTCGTGAAAATGTGTCTGTGGAGCAATTCTTCTCTGATCTCGTGAGATGTGTGTGTGAAAAATGAAAATCACACCTACGTATTTATAGGCTTAGGCAACAGTAAAATTTTTGAAAAGACAATTAATGTAAGTGAAGAATCGATTATTGTATGAAGTGTAACAAGTGTATAATCGATTCATTGCCTTTAGAAATTAAAAGAATCGATTGTTTGCTTAGTTGAAATAGGGAGGAATCGATTCATGGCCTTTAGGAGATCCTGGAAATCGATTATGTGGCCTTTGGAAATATGTAGGAATCGATTCTTTATTTTTGGAAATGATAAGAATCGACTATATGGCCTATGGAAAAAGGTAGGAATCGATTTTCAGGACATTTGGAGATCCTGAAAATCGATTTCATAGTCTTTTAAAATTTAAGGAAATCGATTCTTAGCTTTTGCATGAGTATGTGTAGAAATCGATTTCATGCTTTAAACATAGGCAAGGGAAATTGATTATCGGCCTATAGATGAGATAAAGAATCGATTTTCATGGCTTAGGAAAAAGGTATAAATCGATTCTTGGCCATAAGAACAAAATAGAAATTGATTTTTGCTTTGCCTAAAAATGTTTTTAGGTTTAGGCCATAGTGTATAAAAAAATTTCCAAAGCTTGCCATGCATGCATAACATATTTTTCAAAACTTGCCATGCATACATAACACATTTCAAAAACCCTAATTTGATGCATGAGGCTTATTGCAAAAATTGTTTTTAGAGACCCTTTTGTGAGAAATTGCCAAAATGCCCTTTTTGAATCTAACTTCCCAAAACGTGCATTCTAACCCTAAAAATGATGCATAACTTATTTTTGTGTGGAAAATTAGGGTTTGGACCTAAGCCGGACAAAATTGGGGTATGACAGTTATTTCGCAAAATAATGGTCCAATTCGTACAGTTTCAGTAAATAAGCAACAAGGTTCAGAAAACAGGACAGCCACCATGACCTAGCTTGTGACACCTCTAAAATTATCCAAACTCAATCAAATGACTTGGGACTTGAGCCTAACCCGAAGAAAATTGAGTGTAGTTTTCAATGAATCAAGATTCAGTCAAAAAGGAGTTCAAACGGAAACCATATACACGAAATACCGAACCTATACCTAGATTGTTTCCAGAATTTTAACCTAATTTGTGACACCTATAACTCGAGCTATACAACTACAAATGCAACCAAACTAGTGTGAAATTAACAAGCATTAAGTCTAGTTTCTGAAAAGGTAAACCACATAATTTTTGGACCACTATATTGTTCCCAGTTACTGTATAACCGAACCTATATCCAGATCGTTTCCAGAATTTTAACCTAACTTGTGACACCTATAACTCGAGCTATACAACTCCAAATGCAACCAAACTAGTGCCAAATTCACAAGCAATAAGTCTAGTTTCTGAAAAAGGTAAACCACATAATTTTTGGACTACTAGATCATTCCCAGTTACTGTATAACCGAACCTATATCCAGATCGTTTCCCTTATGAACATGGCAAGCAGAATTATAATTCTAGGGCTATTAACATAGAACACCAATCACACAACAATTGTTCACCAAGGAAACAAAAACATATGATCGTACATGGTGACAACTTATCAAACCCTAACCCCTACATAAAGCCATTCATAGGACCGATTATAGAGCTAGAACCCCACCCTTACCTTAGCCTTAGAAGATCACGAAACCCTAGCCTCCTCTCTCCTCTTGGCGTCGCTCTCTCCTTCTTCTCTCCTCTTGGCCGCGCCTCCTCTCTCTTCTCTCACTCTCAAACTTTTTGTTTTTCTAATAAGTGAGCAAAACCCTAAAAATGCTTATTTATACTTAGTTAAATTTCATGGGCTTTTCTCTTGGCTATGCGACTTAATCAGGGGCCTTTTCCCTAACACTTCGAATTCGCTACTACAACCCCTAACCATAGGTCCATATATTCTAACATTATTTTTATTTTATTATTTTTCTACCAATTAAATTCCCAAACAATTCAGTTAAATAATTAATTAAATTTTGGGGCGTTACAACTCTCCCCCACTTAGAATATTTCCGTCCTCAAAAATTTACCTGATTCGAACAACTCGGGAAAAGATTTCCGCATCTTGATACAACATCATACCACTACAACACAAACAATAGTTAGAACTAATCGACAATACTTGATCGTCGATGACACAATAACTTGACAACTCGGCCGGACAGACCGAAACTGCTCTGATACCACTAATGTAACACCCCATTTCTACCCGGTAAAATAAGGCAAAAATATCAGAGTTCATAAAAATATTTTTCGACAAACAATGGAGTGCAACATTTGCTTCGTGAAAACATCAACGAGTTAATTCGCTTTTGAAAACAGTTATATAACACGTTTGGATGAACCGATAAAACAACCTTTCAAAACAAGTCAAACTTCTTTTAACTACGCAGCGGAAATTCAAATGGTTCAACTAAACAATCGTGGCAACTATGCAAGATTCATAACTCATAATCCAACAGTAAACAACTTAAATAACATAAATAAACGTTCATACCCCCGAGTGCTACGTATCAGAGCGACAACACCGAATCGATCAAATGAAGGTACAACGGCATTCATTCGAGGTTACCTGCACGTTACCAACTTAGGGGTAACAATCAAACAGAAGGGGTGAGATATCGAACTATATAATGAATCATATGAAAGACAATATATATCAGGTCAGGACATCAAATAATCATTTCACAGCAGTCAATATCATCATATCACAACGGTCAAGTCATTACCTCACAACAGTCAAAATCATTTCAATCACATAAGTATGCACATAATGCGAAATGTGACTCAACTCAGGGCCACCGCCCTATAATGCATGTGGTACCATAATTCAAACCCGTAAATAGGGGCATCAACATCGCAACATCGCCGTCGTGGTTTGAGCATAGCTCCATCGTAAAAATATGCTATGCATGCTACGCTATGTAAACGCACAAATAAATAACAACGGTTACATAGCAACGCAACAACATCGGAAAGCAACATTGACCATAGGCCTACAACACATCACCTGCCAATGAATAGAGGCAAATACGTCTTCGTACAACCTTCGTCGTCAACAATTTACTACTTAGCAATTTTCAACATTTTGGCAACATCGCAATATTTTAGCAACTTTCAACATTTTGGCAACTTTGGGCCTAATCACATATTCAACATCATTTTAAAGAACAATCGTGAGATTCACATTTGGGCAGTCACAGCAACAATAGCAACAACGGCAACAGCAACAATAGCAACAACGGCGACAGCGGCAGCAACACTGCAACAGCAGCAACAATAGCAACAACGGCAGCAGCAACGATAGCAACAACGGCAATAGCAACCGCAACACTGCAACAACGGCAGCAACAACACCAACAGCAACAGCAACACAGCACAGCAACACGGCACAGTAACAGCAGCAACAACACAGCACAGCAGAGCAACAACGGAAGCAACACAGCACAGCATCACAGCACAGAAACAGCAGCAGCAACACAGCACAGCAACACAGGACAGCAACAGCAACAGCAACACTAGGGTGTGGCGCCTAGGGATAGGGCGCCAACACCAGCAACACAGAAACAGCGTGTGGCGCCTAGGGACAGGGCGCCAACACCAGCAGCAACAAAATAGAGTATGGCGCCTAGGGATAGGGCGCCATCATCCGCAAGCAACAAAACACCAAACACAGGGCGCCTAGGGCGCCAGTTTCAGCAAGCAACACACCGGCAGGCACAGGGCAAACTTCCATCAAACATACCTCTACTTCGGTGAACTAATTAACCTATCAAACGGTATCGAAACTTAGCAAAGGACCCCTCTATGGAAAGCTAAGAATGTCTAGTTCCTGACTATAATTGTTATTTCGCAAAATAATGGTCCAATTCGTACAGTTTCAGTAAATAAGCAACAAGGTTCAGAAAATAGGACAGCCACCACGACCTAGCTTGTGACACCTCTAAAATTATCAAAACTCAATCAAATGACATGGGACTTGAGCCTAACCCGAAGAAAAATGAGTGTAGTTTTCAATGAATCAAGAATCATTCAAAAAAGAGTTCAAATGAAAATGTTATACACGAAATACCGAACCTATATCCAGATTGTTTCCAGAATTTTAACCTAATTTGTTACACCTATAACTCGAGCTATACAACTCTAAATGAAACCAAACTAGTGTCAAATTAACAAGCATTAAGTCTAGTTTCTGAAAAGGTAAACCACATAATTTATGGACCACTAGATTGTTCCCAGTTACTGTATAACCGAATCTATATCCAGATCGTTTCCAGAATTTTAACCTAACTTGTGACACCTATAACTCGAGCTATACAACTCCAAATGCAACCAAACTAGTGCCAAATTAACAAGAAATAAGTCTAGTTTCTGAAAAAGGTAAATCACATAACTTTTTGACTACTAGATCATTCCCAGTTACTGTATAACCGAACCTATATCCAGATCGTTTCCCTTATGAACATGGCAAGCACAATTATAATTCTAGGGCTATTAACATAGAACACCAATCACACAACAATTGTTCAACAAGGCAACATAAACATATGATCATACATGGTGATAACTTATCAAACCCTAACCCCTACATAAAGCCATTCATAGGACCCATTATAGAGCTAGAACCCCACCCTTACCTTAGCCTTAGAAGATCTTGAAACCCTAGCCTCCTCTCTCCTCTTAGCGTCGCTCTCTCCTTCTTCTCTCCTCTTTTCCGCGCCTCCTCTCTCTTTTCTCACTCTCAAACTTTTTGTTTTTCTAATAAGTGAGCAAAACCCTAAAAATGCTTATTTATACTTAGTTAATTTTCATGGGCTTTTCTCTTGGCTATGCGACTTAATCATGGGCCTTTTCCCTAACACTTCGAATTCGCTACTACTAACCCTAACCATAGGTCCATATATTCTAACTTTATTTTTATTTTATTATTTTTCTACCAGTTAAATTCCCATACAATTCAGTTAAATAATTAATTAAATTTTGGGGCGTTACACATGGCGCCCAGTGCGCCAGAACAACGACATGGCAGCCAAACATTGGTGCCCTTGGCGCCCAGTGCGCCAGAACAGCTGTAACACCCCGATAATTTCTAACTTGTAGAAACTACCGAAATGCACTACTGGCATACATCAGAGTGACTTTCCTTTTTAAAATATTGAACACATTCTAAACTTGGATGAAAATCATCAAACGTGTAAGCATAACAGAACATGAAATACATGAAGTCGGTTCTCACATAACTCGAACTAGGATTCAATACAAAATCAGAAAGTCTGCGGAAGCGATTTACAACTTAATACAAGTACAAGTCGTACAATCGAATATCTATGACAAAGAGAGAAACCAAAATACATAAACATTACAAAATAGACGACAACGTCTCCACGAAGCGGTTCCACGACCATTGCTCCTGCACATCCAACTTCTACCTGTAACACTGAAAAACAACAACATGGATTGGGTGAGACAACTTGTCTCAGTGAATTCTATCGCGACCTCTTACTAACTCTCGCGGTTCAGTTATGCTTGATTCGTTATTCTTGATTCATGAGTTCGTAGTCTTTAATTCGACTACGTGGAACATACAACGTGTACTCGTGGCCCTTCTAAGCGACACACAAGGCACACACAATGACAATGATTCTTAGCATATCACCGGTGACTTCATTTGAAAGCACCGGCAAACCCGGTCCCCGGCCATTTCTACTACCAAGGGACAAACAATGACGGGGCCTAAGGTCATAAGGAATCATGACTTCCTCGCCCTTAGTACACTAATCCATGAACAGGGTCGTCACCCCAGCAATGATGAATATAATATATACCATGAACAATGAGCAGTGAACAGTGAACGATGAACTTAATCAAACCATGAGCTTATGCTTAACAGTGAACTTGTACTTAACTTAGTCTTGTACTAACATGATCTTATTATTAGGTGATCTCACACGGCTTACTAAGGTTTACTCTTCTAACTTATCCTGATAATAATCCAGCCAGTCCAGCACAATACATCAATCAAATAAAGCAATATCCATGGCATACGCTTATCTCAATCACAATCATATCATGACAATCAAATCCATAACACATTCCCTGTGCCCGCATTGGGCCTTTTATAAAATCATGGACCTCAAGGGTCGTTATTAAAATTAGCGTGAACGTGACAATGATCCAACACAAGTAGTTTCCATGAATTACGGTTATATTATTGTTGTATAACATTGGGAAGGGATTAGGATGGGTTTGGAATCAATTAGGAAGGCTTTGAACACATTTTGAAAATGTTGACAGAAGCATACGCACGACCCGTGCTTGATGGCGCACGGTCCGTGCGGGAAATCAACACTCAGCAGTCCTGTGAATCAGAAGGAAATGCACGACCCGTGCGCTGGGCGCACGGTCCGTGCCTGTCTCACAGTCTTGCTGTAATGCCATTTCGAGCCCTTGTTCGAATCCGTTTCGTGTCCAAACTCCGTTCCGATCGATACCTAACTCATCAACCTTCAAAAAGGTAAGATTATCCAGCCAAACAATCCACACATCAATCAATCAATCACAACAACAATCAATGTCTCAATCAACCGATCATGCAATTCAATCATTCAAGTGACATTTTCACAAAACGGTTTTTTAACGATGATTTTCACAAAACGAAAGACCGACTCAGAAAGCATGACCAACATTCTGAAATTAATTCCCTAGTGAGTATAGAACTCACCTCTCTCACGATGACAATAGCAAACGACACTGAGGCCTCAAGGACACCGCAACTCACGAACTTCTCCCAATTCGCTCCACAACTCTCCTTTTCGAAAACCCAGCTCCCCAATGCATGATTTCTGAACCCAACAACAGAAATGACTCCACGGTAGTTCCAAATCGTGATATAGCTGCTGTACTTGGTCCTAATGCTTTCTAATTGAACATGCAAGGACAGATTTCAGAATTTGGGCCAAGTGAAGCTTTGATGGTCATTCATGGTGATTTTGGCTTGGAGGAGGGGATGATTTCGAAATTTATATCACTAGAAAGAGGGAGGTGAACTGATCATGATGATGGTAAAGGATTGAACATGCATGGAATTGTTGGGAAACTCTCTTCCCTTCTCTCTCTCGAGCTTCACTCCCCTTTCTCCTCTCTCAATTCTGATTTTTGAACAAAGTCACTAATGAGGTGCTTTTCCACTTGGTTCAGCTGGGCATGAGGTTTATAAAGGGCAAGGTAAAAGACAACAATGACCCTCACTTAAACATTTCATACCCAAATACTCCCATCAGCCCTAATTAACTTAACCATGACCAATTACTAATAAATCACACACAATATTTATAATAAGTCACTCAAGCAATCTATTTTCAAATCATTTTATTTCCAACAACTTAATTAAATCACCAATTATTATTTCATGTCAAATAATTAAAATAGCGAAAATAGGGGATATTACAATCACCCCAACTTTTAAAAATTTTGTCCTCAAAATTGGACGAACATACCTTTTGCCTAACCATCCACGATCTTGCGTTTCTCTTTTCGAGCATCCATCACCAATGCTCTTGAAGCAGCTGTCTCCTCTCTATTTCTCCTTTTTGTCGGACAATCCCTAGTGTAGTGTCCTTCCTTCTTGCAATAGAATTAGTGATCTGAGCCCATGCGACATTCTCCCCTATAAGGCTTTCCACACTTAGAACAATTTTCAGGCTTTGAGAACTCGGACGTCTGCACTTGCTTATCCTTACCAAAGTTACCCCTTGACTCATCGTCCCGGTCTGCCCATTCAATTACTCTCTTCTTATTCTTGTGATACTCCTTTCTTTCCTCATACATCTTCTTGAGATCTCCCTCTGCAGAGTGGGACTGTTGCACCAAAGCTGGATAACTGGTCATTGTATAGGAACTAAGACCTTGGTTCACATCACCACGGAGACCTTGCTTGAACATAATCATTTTCCACCTATCATTCGGAGCATGAGCTCCCAACTCATAGAATTGAGATAGCCTCTCAAACTTCGCAGCATACTCTCCAACAGACATATCTCCCTGTCTTAGACTGACAAACTCCATCTGCTTAACTAGTCTTTCCGCATCAAAAAAATAATGACCCAAAAACAATTCCTTGAAGTTTACCCAATTGAGCTCCGTCCCTTGAGTTTGCATCATCCTGCGAGAATTCGTCCACCAAGTATGGGCGTCTTCATCCAAAGCATTTGCAGCACAAGTTACCTTCTCCTTCTCATTGCATTGCAGAGTTACAAAAATCCGCTCCATAGCATCTATCCAAAAATGAGCCTTCATTACATCGGATCCTCCTTTGAAAGTTGGAGGCTTCATCTTCAGAAACTTGAAGTAAGCCTGGTTGGGATCCTCCTGCGGCACATGAGCTAGTCCATTTTGTTGCACGTGTTGCATCTGCTGCTGCTGCATGAGCATCATGTCGTTCATCATTTTCTGCTGAGCTTCAATGACATTCCGCATCCATTCGATGTTTGGTTCAACGGGGATGCTTCTCCTACTTCCACCAGCCATGATTCTGCGAAATATGCACAAAGTGTTTAGTTGATCAGGCTAAACGTCTAATAGCATACTAAGAGGAATCACACTTAGAGGACTTAAGAGACTCATGATTCTAAGTCCGACTGGATCGAACTGCTCTGATACCAATTGTAACACCCCGATAATTTCTAACTTGTAGAAACTACCGAAATGCACTACTGGCATACATCAGAGTGACTTTCCTTTTTAAAATATTGAACACATTCTAAACTTGGATGAAAATCATCAAACGTGTAAGCATAGCAGAACATGAAATACATGAAGTCGGTTCTCACATAACTCGCAAGTCAAGTATTTACTTTTTCGCTCTTTACTTTTTCGCTCTTTTATTTTCCTTGTTATTTACTTTTTTGCCCTTTAAATTTCCAAGTCAAGTAAACTACTGGCAAGTCAAGTAAATTACTGGCAAGTCAAGTAAATTACTGGCAATTTACTTTTCAAGCAATTTACTTTCTTGTCATTTACAATTCCGCTATTTATGATTTTTGCACTTTACCGCTTTCTTTTATTTCTCGCTATTTAACTTTATGTCTTCTTCTTTTATTTTCTTTTCTCCTCTTTTGTCTACAATGATCATGAGTGAGTAGACTTTACTAAAATATTCCTTCTTTCCAAAAACACTTTCTTTTCAGTTAATCAACTTTGAAAAATTAGATTGGTATTCACCTAGGCTCTCCCTGTGGATCGATAACTCTTTTATTACGCGATACGACCCGTGCACTTGCGGGGCTATCAAGTTTTTGGCGCCGTTGCCGGGTAGGCAGTGATATTGATTAAGTTTTTCGAAACCGGTTAGACTGAAATTTTATTTTCTTTATTTTTACTTTTTCTTCTCTTGTCCCTCGAATGCGAAGAACCAGAAGTTTCGGTGAAACTGTTCAACAAATTCCCGAAATCGAAAGGTTCTTACATAGAAGGAGGAGAGAAATTCCCGATAACCAAATGGCGGCTAATGAAAATCGTGCTCTCAAAGAGTACGCAACACCTTCAGCAGAGCCATCGGCTGCCATTGTACATCCAAATGTGGAAGCAAATAATTTTGAACTCAAAACATCTCTGCTTTCGATGGTACAACAAAACCAATTTTCTGGTTCTCCCACGGAAGACCCAAATCTTCATATTTCAATTTTTCTTGAATACTGTGGAACTCTCAAATTAAACGGGGTACCTCCGGATGCCATAAGACTAAAACTCTTCCCTTTTTCATTAAGGGATAGAGCTAGAGCATGGCTACATTCTTTGCCTTCGGAATCCATTACCAGCTGGGACCAGCTAAAACAAGCTTTTCTTGCTAAATTCTTTCCCCCAAGTAAGACAGCTCAAATGAGAAATCAAATTACTCGATTTTCTCAAAACGACGGGGAATCTCTTTATGATGCTTGGGAACGTTTCAAAGAAATGTTAAGGCTATGCCCCCATCATGGACTAGAGAAATGGCTTGTTGTTCACACTTTTTATAATGGATTACAATATGCAACAAGAATGACTATTGATGCAGCTGCAGGTGGAGCTTTAATGAACAAAAATTTTACCGAAGCTTATGCTCTCGTTGAAGATATGGCTCAAAACCATTGTCAGTGGACAAGTGAGCGAGCCATAACGAATAAACCAGCCGCATCAAAAGAGCCAGGTAAGTATGAAATATCTGTTGTTGATCATCTTACCTCAAAAGTGGACGCACTTTTTCAAAAATTTGAAAAATTAAATGTAAGTGCCGTCTCACAAACTTCGTCTCCTATTACTCCACCATGTGAATTATGTGGGGTTGTTGGCCATATTGGAGCTGAATGCCAGCTTGAGGCATCTAGTGCTGGAAACGAGCATATTAATTATGCTCAAAAGGAAGATCCGTTTTCAAATACTTATAATCCTGGGTGGAGGAATCATCCAAATTTTTCTTATAAAAATCCTCCACCCAATCCAGCACCTAGACCACCTCCTGTCTTTCAAAATCAAAGGGTTTTTAACAACCCACAAAACAACCCACAAAAGTCGAACTTGGAATTTTTGATGGAAAAATTTGTGTCATCTCAAACAAAACAAAATGAAGAATTTAAAAATCAAACTGGTTATTTGAATGAGACACTTATCAAATTAGTATCAAAAGTCGACTCTATCACCACTCATAATAAAATGCTTGAAAATCAAATAACTCAAGTGGCAACACAGGTAGCTTCATCCTCTAAGACTTCAGGGGTATTTCCTGGGCAACCAGAACAAAATCCAAAAGGCCAAACAAATGCCGTCACCCTTAGAAGCGAAAAACAATTAGAGGAACCGAGAGCAAACCAAGAAAAAACTGTGAGTGAAAAACATAATTTACCAGGTGAGCTAGAAGAGAAAGAAAAAGGGAAAGAACCAGAAAAAGAAAGAGAAGAACCACACATCCCCCCTCCACCATACAAACCACCCATTCCTTTCCCCCCAAATATTTGCAAAAAACAAAATTGACGAGCAATTCAAAAGGTTCGTCGACTTGCTTAAAAAGCTTTACATCAACGTTCCTTTCACTGATGCATTGTCTCAAATGCCGTCTTATTCTAAATTTTTGAAAGAAATTTTTTCCAAGAAAAGAAAAATAGACGACTATGAGACGATTACATTAACAGAGGAATGTAGTGCAATTATCCAGAACAAGCTGCCACAAAAACTCAAAGATCCAGGTAGTTTTTCCATACCTTGTGTGATTGGAAGTGAAACTATAAACAGAGCGATGTGCGATCTAGGAGCCAGTGTAAGTTTGATGCCTCTTTCTCTTTGCAATAGACTAGGGATAGGCGAACTTAAACCCACAAAAATGACAATACAGTTGGCAGATCATTCCGTTAAATACCCCACTGGAATCTTAGAGGATATCCCTATCAAGGTAGGGCAAACTTTTATACCGGTGGACTTTGTTGTAATGGAAATTGAAGAAGACTCCCAAATTCCTATTCTTCTGGGGAGGCCTTTTTTAGCTATTGCAGGGGCAATAATTGACGTTAAAAATGGTAAGTTGGTTTTTAATGTGGGGGATGAAAAGGTTGAGTTTGAAGTTTCAAACTTCATGAAAAGTCCATCTGTAAAAGACTCATGCTGCAGGATTGACATTGTAGACTATTGCGTGCGAGAGTGCTCTTTAGCATCATCTTCACAAGATAGTCTGGAAGATTGCCTTTTAGGCAACACAAATACAAATGCAGCAGGGGAAACCCAATTCTACATAAAACTTTTGGATGAAAATCCACCATCAAAAGAATTGGGTACTGAAACTTTGGGTGAGGAGAAACCTCGACCTCTCCCAAAAGAAACACCAAAAGTAGAACTGAAGCCCTTACCATCATCTCTCAAGTATGAGTTTCTTGGCCCTAATTCTACTTTTCCAGTAATTGTAAATGCAAATTTAAAACAAAATGAGACTGAAAAATTACTTAATGTTCTCAAGAAGTATCCCAAAGCCATAGGGTATACTATTGAGGACATTAAGGGAATAAATCCGTCAATATGCATACACAGAATACTACTGGAAGAGGACTATAAACCTTCTATCGAGCATCAAAGAAGATTAAACCCAAACATGAAAGAGGTTGTAAAAAAGGAAGTTTTAAAACTCCTTGATGCTGGGATAATATATCCTATTTCCGATAGCAAGTGGGTTAGTCCTGTTCAAGTAGTACCTAAGAAGGGAGGCTTAACAGTTATTCAAAATGAAAAGGATGAATGCATTTCCACAAGGACAATCACGGGATGGAGAATGTGTATTGATTAAAGAAAGCTTAACAAAGCTACCCGGAAAGATCACTTCCCTCTCCCGTTCATTGATCAAATGCTAGAAAGGTTAGCGCGGCACTCACATTTCTGCTATTTGGATGGTTATTCGGGATTTTTCCAAATTCCCATCCACCCTAGCGACCAAGAAAAAACAACTTTCACATGTCCTTTTGGCACTTATGCCTATAGAAGGATGCCCTTTGGTCTATGTAATGCTCCCGCTACCTTTCAAAGGTGTATGATGTCCATATTCTCAGACTTTGTTGAAAACATAATGGAAGTGTTTATGGATGATTTTTCCGTCCATGGGTCAAATTTTGAAAACTGTTTAGCCAATCTGGAAAAAGTCTTAGAAAGGTGTGAGAAGGTGAACCTAGTTCTAAACTGGGAAAAGTGTCATTTCATGGTTAATGAAGGAATTGTCCTAGGGCACTTAATTTCTCACAGAGGTATTGAGGTAGACCGTGCAAAAATTGAAGTGATTGAAAAAATGCTACCTCCCACTACAGTAAAAGAGGTGAGAAGCTTTTTAGGCCATGCCGGTTTCTACCGTCGGTTCATAAAAGACTTCTCAAAAATTTCAAAACCTATGACAAGTCTGCTCCTTAAGGATGCAGCATTTATTTTTAACGATCTTTGTCTTGAAGCTTTTAACAGGTTGAAAAAGGCTTTAGTTACTGCCCCGATCATACAGCCACCAGACTGGAATCTTCCGTTTGAAATAATGTGCGATGCAAGCGACTATGCAGTTGGGGCAGTCCTGGGACAAAGAAAAGAAAAAAAATTGCATGCCATATACTATGCAAGCAGGACCTTAGACGAGGCACAAATGAATTACGCCACAACTGAAAAAGAATTATTGGCGGTAGTTTTTGCCGTTGATAAGTTTCGATCATATCTGGTAGGTTCAAAAATCATCATTTTTACTGATCACTCGGCCATAAAATATTTGTTAAACAAAAAAGATGCCAAGCGGAGATTGATCCGATGGGTTTTACTCCTACAAGAATTTGATCTTGAAATAAGGGATAAAAAAGGCGTTGAAAATGTTGTGGCTGATCATTTGTCCCGTCTACAAGGAACAAAAGAAGAAGAGTTGCCGCTTAATGATACATTTCTGGATGATCAACTCTTCTCATTGATCAAATCTGAAGCACCATGGTATGTAGATTTTGTAAACTACCTTGCAGCAGGAGTACTCCCCCCAGATTTAAATTATCAGCGGAAGAAGAAATTCTTCCATGATCTCAAACAGTATTACTGGGACGAGCCACTGCTTTTTAAAAGGGGAGCTGATGGGGTGTTCAGAAGATGCATTCCGGAAGAAGAGGTAAGTAACATTCTATACCATTGTCATTCTTCTTCCTATGGCGGCCATGCCAGTTCTTCAAAAACTGCTACGAAAATTCTTCAATCTGGTTTTTATTGGCCGTCCCTTTTTAAAGACGCGCATCAATTCATTTCTAAATGCGACCAGTGTCAACGCACCGGAAATATTTCAAAAAGAAATGAAATGCCCTTAAATAATATCTTAGAGGTTGAAATTTTCGACGTCTGGGGTATCGATTTCATGGGACCGTTTCCTTCTTCTTTTGGAAACCAATATATTCTGGTAGCCGTTGACTATGTGTCAAAATGGATCGAAGCCATTGCTTCTCCTACAAACGATGCAAAGGTAGTCATAAAACTTTTCAAAAAAATAATTTTTCCAAGATTCGGGGTCCCTCGTGTTGTCATAAGCGACGGAGGATCCCATTTCATCTCAAAACATTTTGAAATGTTACTGCAAAAGTTTGGAGTAAGGCACAAAATTGCAATGCCTTATCACCCTCAAACAAGCGGTCAGGTTGAGGTATCGAACAGAGAAATTAAAAGTATTTTAGAAAAAACTGTTTCGACTTCAAGGAAAGACTGGTCGGTAAAGCTTGACGATGCTCTCTGGGCTTATCGGACTGCGTACAAGACTCCCATAGGAATGACTCCTTTCAAATTAATTTATGGGAAGTCTTGCCACCTTCCGGTAGAGCTAGAGCACAAGGCTTACTGGGCAATTAAACGCCTTAACCTGAACATGGAATTAGCCGGAGAAAAAAGAAAACTCCAACTAAACGAATTGGAAGAACTGCGAATGGATGCTTATGAGAATGCCAAACTTTACAAAGAAAGAACAAAAAATTGGCATGATAAGCGTATTATTCGTAGAGAATTCAAGGAGGGTGACCTGGTGTTATTGTTCAATTCCAGGCTAAAAATTTTTCCGGGAAAATTAAAGTCAAGATGGACCGGTCCTTTTGAAATCCGTAAGGTTTACCCCTTCGGATCTGTAGAGATCTGGAGCGAGAAAACTGGATCGTTTAAAGTCAATGGTCAAAGGTTGAAAAATTATTTAATTGGTGACCCAATTGAGAAAGGAACTAGTTTAGTTCTACACGATCCCAATTGAAAAATTCTTTTTGTCCGTCAAGCTAGTGACGTTAAAAGAGCGCTGCGTGGGAGGCAACCCACGGCTTAATGTGTTTTTTTCGATTTGTTGAAAAATAAAATACCCCAGGGCCGAGTATCCTGAACCAGACAGCCAGGTGAGCTCTCCTAACCCCTTTTGTTTTATTTGAAAAATCATTGAGGACAATGCCTAGTCCAAGCATGGGGGGGTATTTTATTACTTTTATTAGGAATTTCTTTATTGCTTTGCCGAGTTTTTATCTTTTTACTTTGAGTTGTATCTGCTCCCTCCATCACGAAACTTTGTGAACCCTAAGCATGTTTTAGATAAGCCTTTTCTGGACAAAAATAATTTTTTCTATTTTTCATTAGCAATCATCTAGGTGGACTGGTTGGGAGCAACAAAAATTGTATCATGGTTCGATTTCTACTTCTAGGGCTTTTTCACACACACACTATTGAGACTATTTTCAGTTATTAATACAAATAGAGGGACTGAAAAGAAACTAGTAACCTGGTTCTCTTGGTGACATTTACTAGATGCGCGGTTACTGGAGAAAAACGTCTGAGTTGGGGTATTCAAAAAAAAAAAAAACAAAAAAAAATTTATGTATATATGCAAAACCAATTCAAAAATGCAAAAGTTAGTGCATTTTAAATATCAAAATAAATGGTTAGCATATAAAATCAAAAAAAAAATGCTTGAATACCCAACGTATAAAGACCCTCCTTTGAGACCCGGTCTTAGTAAATGGAGGACCCAAGCTTAAGAATGTTGGGGAACCGGTTCTATGATGACATGGATATCCTCTCTAATGTATTGATACTTTAAATTTGTCTCCCAATTCCACAAGAAGCCCAAAATAGTAGCTCTCAAAACCAAAGTGTTAGAATTGCCCCACAGTTCACTTAAGGTTTCGATATGAAAATAATTTTCCTTCAGAATCGGCCAAAAGATTTACACTGTTTTTGCTTGAGGACAAGCAAAGGTTCAAGCATAGGGGAGTTTGATAAGTCTATTTTTAGAGTCTTTTTAATAGTTATTTTATTAAGTCTTTTTAGTATTTTAATTATATTTTTGTTCTATTTTACTGCAAATGTTTACTTTTTATCTTCAGGTTTTATTTTGAAGCAATTTGGGCTGCCTAAGTCTCAGCAGGTCAGAATTCGACTGCATCTTCCAGATTTCGACTGGATCTCCCAGAATTCGACTGGATCTCCCAGAATTCGACTAGATCTCTTAGAATTCGACAGCATCTGTCTCAGCAGGCCAGAATTCGACAGCATCTGTCTTCCAGATTTCGACTGCATCTGTCAGAATTCGACTGCATCTGTCTTCCTGATTTCGACTGCTTCTGCTATCCAGATTTCGACTGTGCCTGCTTCTGCTATCCAGATTTCGACTGTGCCTGCTTCTGCTATCTAGATTTCTGCTGCATCAGTCGAAATTACCTTGCCCACTTGTTGTTGGATATTTTTGCCCACTTTTTGATGACCATGTGCTTTGACCACTTGCTCATGTGCATTGTCCACTTGAGGATGGCTCTTTGATGACTACCTTGGCCAACTTGATTTGCCACTTTTTCCTCTTTTGGACCATTTTGCCCCTCATATTTTCCTATAAATAGAGGCTTGATCCTCACTTGTACAAAAGCTTGAATTTTGTTAGAAAATCAATGACAAAGGCTCTCTAATTATTCATGACTTCAATTTACTCTTCATCCTTTTTATGATTCTTGTTTATTTACTTTCTTGCCCTTTAAATTCTTGCTATTTATTTTCTTGCCCTTCTTCTTTCCAAGTCATTTACTTTCTTGCCCTTTAAATTCTTGCTCTTTACTTTCTCGCTCTTTACTTTTCACTCTTTACTTTTTCGCTCTTTTATTTTCCCTGCTATTTACTTTCTTACCCTTTTATTTTCCAAGTCATTTACTTTCATTGCTATTTAATTTCTCGCTCTTTACTTTTCGCTCTTTACTTTTTCTCTCTTTTATTTTCCTTGTTATTTACTTTTTTGCCCTTTAAATTTCCAAGTCAAGTAAACTACTGGCAAGTCAAGTAAATTACTGGCAAGTCAAGTAAATTACTGGCAATTTACTTTTCAAGCAATTTACTTTCTTGTCATTTACAATTCCGCTATTTATGATTTTTGCACTTTACCGCTTTCTTTTATTTCTCGCTATTTAACTTTATGTCTTCTTCTTTTATTTTCTTTTCTCCTCTTTTGTCTACAATGATCATGAGTGAGTAGACTTTACTAAAATATTCCTTCTTTCCAAAAACACTTTCTTTTCAGTTAATCAACTTTGAAAAATTAGATTGGTATTCACCTAGGCTCTCCCTGTGGATCGATAACTCTTTTATTACGCGATACGACCCGTGCACTTGCGGGGCTATCAACAGTGAACGATGAACTTAATCAAACCATGAGCTTATGCTTAACAGTGAACTTGTACTTAACTTAGTCTTGTACTAACATGATCTTATTATTAGGTGATCTCACGCGGCTTACTAAGGTTTACTCTTCTAACTTATCCTGATAATAATCCAGCCAGTCCAGCACAATACATCAATCAAATAAAGCAATATCCATGGCATACGCTTATCTCAATCACAATCATATCATGACAATCAAATCCATAACACATTCCATGTGCCCGCATTGGGCCTTTTATAAAATCATGGACCTCAAGGGTCGTTATTAAAATTAGCGTGAACGTGACAATGATCCAACACAAGTAGTTTCCATGAATTACGGTTATATTATTGTTGTATAACATTGGGAAGGGATTAGGATGGGTTTGGAATCAATTAGGAAGGCTTTGAACACATTTTGAAAATGTTGGCAGAAGCATACGCACGACCCGTGCTTGATGGTGCACGGTCCGTGCGCGAAATCAACACTCAGCAGTCCTGTGAATCAGAAGGAAATGCACGACCCGTGCGCTGGGCGCACGGTCCGTGCCTGTCTCACAGTCTTGCTGTAATGCCATTTCGAGCCCTTGTTCGAATCCGTTTCGTGTCCAAACTCCGTTCCGATCGATACCTAACTCATCAACCTTCAAAAACATAACATTATCCAGCCAAACAATCCACACATCAATCAATCAATCACAACAACAATCAAAGTCTCAATCAACCGATCATGCAATTCAATCATTCAAGCGACATTTTCACAAAACGGTTTTTTAACGATGATTTTCACAAAACGAAAGACCGACTCAGAAAGCATGACCAATATTCTGAAATTAATTCCCTAGTGAGTATAGAACTCACCTCTCTCACGATGACAATAGCAAACGACACCGAGGCCTCAAGGACACCGCAACTCACGAACTTCTCCCAATTCGCTCCACAACTCTCCTTTTCGAAAACCCAGCTCCCCAATGCATGATTTCTGAACCCAACAACAGAAATGACTCCACGGTAGTTCCAAATCGTGATATAGCTGTTGTACTTGGTCCTAATGCTTTCTAATTGAACATGCAAGGACAGATTTCAGAATTTGGGCCAAGTGAAGCTTTGATGGTCATTCATGGTGATTTTGGCTTGGAGGAGGGGATGATTTCGATATTTATATCACTAGAAAGAGGGAGGTGAACTGATCATGATGATGGTAATGGATTGAACATGCATGGAATTGTTGGGAAACTCTCTTCCCTTCTCTCTCTCGAGCTTCACTCCCCTTTCTCCTCTCTCAATTCTGATTTTTGAACAAAGTCACTAATGAGGTGCTTTTCCACTTGGTTCAGCTGGGCATGAGGTTTATAAAGGGCAAGGTAAAAGACAACAATGACCCTCACTTAAACATTTCATACCCAAATACTCCCATCAGCCCTAATTAACTTAACCATGACCAATTACTAATAAATCACACACAATATTTATAATAAGTCACTCAAGCAATCTATTTTCAAATCATTTTATTTCCAACAACTTAATTAAATCACCAATTATTATTTCATGTCAAATAATTAAAATAGCGAAAATAGGGGATATTACAACAGCAACAGGGCAGCTAGACATTGGCGCCCAGTGCGCCAGAACAGCAACAGGGCTGCCAGACATTGGCGCCCTTGGCGCCCAGTGCGCCTGGGCGCCAGAACAGCAACAGGGCATCCAGACATTGGCGCCCTTGGCGCCCAGTGCGCCAGAACAGCAACAGGGCAGCAAGACATTGGCGCCCTTGGCGCCCAGTGTGCCAGAACAGCAACAGGGCAGCCATACATTGGCGCCCAGTGCTCCAGAACAACAACAGGGCATCCAGACATTGGCGTCCTTGGCGCCCAGTGCGCCAGAACAACAACAGGGCAGCCAGACATTGGCGCCCTTGGCGCCCAATGCGCCAGAACAGCAACAGGGCAGCCAGACATTGGCACCCTTGGCGCCCAGCGCTCAGCGACAACCTGCGAACAACAAGATGGCGCCCAGGAAAGATTTTTGGTTCCCAATCATCAACAAACATGTTCACACATCATCAATAGGTAACAAACATCATCAATAGGATTCAATATCAACATTTTGGGTTCAATATCTACAACTAGGGTTTTCAAGAATTAACAACACCTAGGGTTCCTTAACCCGATTATAGAGTTAGAACCCCACCCTTACCTTGGATTGAAGTTGAAACTCTCCTTGGTCCTTGCCCTAGCTCTCTCTTCGCCGCCCCCTCCTTGCTCGTCTCTCCAAATTCTTATTTTTTTTCTTCTAAAATGAGCAAACCCTAAAATAACACCTGTTTATAATTTATTTAGTCTTATGGGCTTTCTCATACACTTATGCGACTTTAGCTTCATGGGCCTTCTTTACACCCCCTTATTTTACTACTCCTAACACCAACAATAGGCCCACATGCGAAAATATATTTTTACTCTAATATTTTCCTACCACTTAATTCCTAATAATTCAATTAAATAATTAATTAAATATTTGGGGCATTACAAGGTGCGAGATGTAAAGGAAGGGAAAAGACGACTGAGATGGCGGGGGGGATGGGGGCGACCCATGGGAAGGAGAGGGAGCCCCCTGGCAGCGTACCTACTTACTGAAAAACCCTAACTTTAATTTCTAATTCAATGTGCGATAGTGAGAGTGAGGAGAGTGCTGAGGGAGAGAACGAGAGTGAGCTTAACTTTAAATTTTGGATTGTTGGTTTGCGACGAATTTTAAGGCGTTTACGACCAACAATTCCGTCGGAAATTTGCGACGACTCTGATTCCGTCGGAAACTTCAACGTGAAGTTGTCCGCCTTTTTATTTTAATAGTTTCGACGGTGATTTTGGTCGCAAATCTGTTGCAATTTGCGACAGAATGTTTTTCGCCGAAAATGTTCGCAGGAAACAAGCCTTATTCTTGTAGTGAATGTTATTACAATAAAAGGAAAATACATTTTCAAGTGTAGTACTTTCTGAGTTTTGCAGCGTTCCAAGTTCTGGGAATCGTCCCCTTGGTGATCGTCTCGAGCAAGTATGCTGCTTGTTCGGTCTTGGATATCACTCTTGCATACCGTATTGCTTTGCCTCCGTCATTGTCAAATCAGCATGATGTATTCCATGTGTCTCAGTGGCGGAAATACATTCCCGATCCAAGTCAACCGTTAGATTTTGAAACAATTGACCTTCGACCGAACTTGTCTTTCCAACCTCATCCAAATTACATCATGGAACGTGGCGAGAGGACGCTACGGACGAAGTCAATTCCCATTGTCAAGGTGGTTTGGGATGGTTTTTCCGTCGAGGAAGCTACTTGGGAGTTGGAGGACGATATGCGGACGCAGTATCCGTATTTGTTTTCTTGAGGTGCGTTGTGTTAAATTTTGAGGACAAAATTCTTTTAAGTAGGGGAGAATGTAACATCCTCAAAATAATTAATAGAATTATTTGGATGTTAACCCAATTGAATTGTTTTAGTACTTGACTGATAAATTTATTGAGTGCTAAAATTAATTATTGGTTATCATCGGATCGTTAACCGGATAATACGGGTCAAGGAAGTTTTGAAATCGAAATGAGGGATTAAGATCAATATGGTAATTGGACCACGCTACCACTTATTTATTAATTAAATATGTGTGTGTGTGTGTGTGTGTGTTGAATAAGGAAATAAAAGAAAGAAAGAAGAGGATTCGAACAGAAGAGGAAAAGAGGAAGAAAAGAAGAGAAAAGAAGAGAAAGAAGAAGAGGAAAGAAGAAGAGAAGGGAAGAAGGAGAAGTGAGCCCATCTGTAACACCCCCTTTCTACCCTTTCATTTTACTTAAGAAAATCAGAGTTCAAAAATCATTTTTGAGTTCACCACGAGGGTGTCACACATACGTCAAAATAAAACCTCCAGTCTCAAATAAAATAGTACGTCGTCAAAGGTGCCATACATAGCACTCCACAATAGGGAGACCTCAAAACGTCAATATGTAACACCCCGTTAATTTCTATCTTGTAGAAATTACCGAAGCGCACTACTGGCATACATCAGAGTGACTTCCTTTTTAAATACTGAACACATACTAATACTCGATGCTAAAAACCCATCAAGTTCGCTTACATAACTTAATATAAAATACATAAAGCGGTCCTTACACCCTCAACTAGTGTTCAGTACTCAAAAACCGAAAGTCTGCGGAAGCGATTTACAACTTAAAAACATAAGTCGTACCATCGTACATCTAAGAAACTGGATACAAAATACAGAAATACAAGGGAAACTGAAATACAAGACATAAAGAAACAAAGATAGCAACTGCTCCTCAAGCGTCTCCATAGCCGTGCCTCACGGTCTTCAACTTTCCCTGCTTAACTGAAAAACAACAACAATGGATTGGGTGAGACAACTTGTCTCAGTGAGTTCTATCGCGACCCCTTACTAATTCTCTCGGTTCAATTATGCTTGATTCATTTTACTTAACTCATAAATCATAGTCCTCAAAGTTGACTATGTGGCTAATTAACTAACTAAAAGTTGACCTCGTAACCCTCAAGCCGGTTACAAGATACAACACTAACTAAAGTTATAGCGTGTCACCGGTCACTTGGCATAATAAGCTTCCGGTGAACCCGTCCCCACTAATCGGCTGGGTCCCTAACGGGGCCTAGGTTCATAAGGCTCATGACTGCCTCTCCCCTAGCACACTAAACTAAATAGGGTCGTCACCCCGACTAAAGATATATATGATGATATACCTGGACTGAACTCAACAATGAACTTAAACATAATAATATCTGAACTCAACATAACAATGAACTGAACTGAACATAAACTTATTACTAACGTGATCTAATTACTAACTTAGTCTAATTATTAAGTGATCTCTCATGGATTACTAAGGTTCGCTAACTTATCTTATCAATCTTACTAAACCAGTCAATCCAGCATAATATATCAAACACAAAATTCATGACATGAAATCAATGGTCAATCACATGAGCATTCACTTAACCTGAACGTAATCCCAACACAACCAATCATAGTCAATTACCACTCAATTCAGGGCAATTCAATCATAGCATCATTGGGGAAGGTGGAAGAAAGGATTAGAAAGCAATTGGAATCGTTTGGAATGATTTAAAACACTTTTTAAAAGAGGCAACCCGAAGACCACGCACGACCCGTGCGCCCATACACACGATCCGTGCGTGTCCATCATTTAACTTGTCATTCCTTTCCGATCCCGAATTACTTCCCGATCAATACTACCACTTCAGTCAAAGCTAAACATGTAGAATTACGGTGTTCCCATCCTAGGGGAACCTTGTGGAGTGGATGGGAAGGGACTTAGGACCAATCGGAACGACTTAGGACGTATTTCAAAATATCATATCAGAGAGATACGCACGGTCCGTGCGCCTTGGCACACGACCCGTGCGCGTTTTCAAAAAGCAGCACCAGTGGTTCCAGAATCTCACGCACGACCCGTGCCCAGAGGCACACGGTCCGTGCGTGACTAACAGTGTTGCAGAAAAACAGTTTTTCGCGTTTTCTTTCCTATTCCGATCGTTCCCGTGTCCATTCCGATTCACCTACAAACTCAATAACACAACAATACACATATTCATGGTTTTCCTAGTGAGTTATAGAACTCACCTCTTGGAGACAACAACGATTTCACACCGAGACTTTACAACAAGGACGCAAGAAACTCACGAACTCTCCCCACAACGGCTCCTCCACACCTTCACTGAAAACCCAGCAACTGAAATATTCCCTAGGATGCTCCAAAGGGTGATGTGGGTACTGAGGTAGGTTCTAAGGCTCTCCAACACAACATGCAACAGTTTTTGGTTCAGATTTGCTTAAGAGAAGCTTGGTGGTTAACAATGGTAACTCATGGTGGAGGAGGGGGATGATTACGATTTCAGTATCAATGGAAAGGAAATGATGAACTGATTCAGATTGTGGAGAAGGATCAGACATGCATGGGATTAATGAGGAACCCTCCTCTCCCTCTCACGCCTCACTCTCTCCCTTTTTCTCTAACTATTCTGTTTCAGTTTATTTCCAGAAAATGAAATGGAATGGAGTGTTGGTCCTTGGGTTCAGCTGAGGAGGTACTTATATATAGGTAATGTGAAAGGACCATCTTACCCTTCACTTACTAAATCTATTCCATATGACTCCTCTCAATCCTAATTATCCTAACTTAACCTAATTAATTACTCAATCACATACAATTCCATACTCAACAACTCAAACAAGTCATTTTCAATTCAAACAATTTCAATCAATTAATTAATTCACTACTAATTTAATTATATTATTATAATTAAATAGAAAAATAGGGGATGTTACATTCACCCCAACTTTTTAAAAATTTTGTCCTCAAAATTGGACCAATCAAAACAATTAGCACACAATATACCTTTCGCCGAACTGTCATCAGCTTTGCCCTTCTGAGCGTCCAACACATAGAATCTTCCACTGGCGGGAGTAGATTTCTCCTCTCGATTCCTCTTCTTTGCCGGACACTCGTTAGCATAATGCCCTTCTTCCTTGCAGTAGTAACACACAGTGGATCCCAAACGACACTCTCCAGTGTGAGGCCTTCCGCATTTCGGACACTTACCGGACCTTAGTAGTTCGGATGCTATAGCTTGCTTTCCTTTGTGGGAGTTACCTTTTGGCTCCTCACTTGGGGTTGGCAATTCCACTGCCTTTTTCTTTTCCTTCCTATAAGCTTTCCTTTCTTCGTACATTCTGTTGAGATCTGCCTCTGCAACATAAGCTTGCTGCACCAACCCAGCATAACTAGTCATAGCATAAGAGCTAAGACCTTGGGCCACATCAGCACGAAGACTTGCCCTATACATCTGCATCTTCCACTCATCATTCGGAGCATGCTTTGCCAATTGATAAAACTGCGACAACCTTTCAAACTTGGCGGTGAACTCACCCACCGACATCTCTCCTTGCCTCAGATTGATAAACTCAGCTTGCTTGCTTAACTTCATCACCGGAGGGAAAAAGTGACCAATAAACATCTCCTTGAAGTTAACCCAGGTAACAGGAGTTCCCTGGTTCACCATCAACTCATGAGCATTGGTCCACCAGGTTTGAGCATCTTCCTCGAGCATATGGGCGGCAAAGAGAACCTTCTCTTCTTCGCTGCATTGAAGAGTCCTAAAAATCTTCTCCATCGAATCCAACCAGAAATGTGATACCATCACCTCAGGTTCTCCCTTGAAACTTTGGGGATTCATCTTCTGGAAACGAAAGTAAGCCCTATTCGGATCTTCCAGAGGAGGTTGTTGAACATTCGGTTGTTGCTGATCCATCCTCTCTTGATGCATTTGGGCCATTTGAGCCATCTGCTGCTGCTGCATTTGCATCATGTCATTCATCATCTTCTGTTGCGTCTCGATGACATTCTGCATCCATTCGGTATGAGGATCAACAGGGACGCTTCTCCTACTTCCACCAGCCATGATTCTGCGAAATATGCACAAAGTGTTTAGTTGATCAGGCTAAACGTCTAATAGCATACTAAGAGGAATCACACTTAGAGGACTTAAGAGACTCATGATTCTAAGCCCGACTAGGTCGAACTGCTTTGATACCAATTGTAACACCCCGTTAATTTCTATCTTGTAGAAATTACCGAAGCGCACTACTGGCATACATCAGAGTGACTTCCTTTTTAAATACTGAACACATACTAATACTCGATGCTAAAAACCCATCAAGTTCGCTTACATAACTTAATATAAAATACATAAAGCGGTCCTTACACCCTCAACTAGTGTTCAGTACTCAAAAACCGAAAGTCTGCGGAAGCGATTTACAACTTAAAAACATAAGTCGTACCATCGTACATCTAAGAAACTGGATACAAAATACAGAAATACAAGGGAAACTGAAATACAAGACATAAAGAAACAAAGATAGCAACTGCTCCTCAAGCGTCTCCATAGCCGTGCCTCACGGTCTTCAACTTTCCCTGCTTAACTGAAAAACAACAACAATGGATTGGGTGAGACAACTTGTCTCAGTGAGTTCTATCGCGACCCCTTACTAATTCTCTCGGTTCAATTATGCTTGATTCATTTTACTTAACTCATAAATCATAGTCCTCAAAGTTGACTATGTGGCTAATTAACTAACTAAAAGTTGACCTCGTAACCCTCAAGCCGGTTACAAGATACAACACTAACTAAAGTTATAGCGTGTCACCGGTCACTTGGCATAATAAGCTTCCGGTGAACCCGTCCCCACTAATCGGCTGGGTCCCTAACGGGGCCTAGGTTCATAAGGCTCATGACTGCCTCTCCCCTAGCACACTAAACTAAATAGGGTCGTCACCCCGACTAAAGATATATATGATGATATACCTGGACTGAACTCAACAATGAACTTAAACATAATAATATCTGAACTCAACATAACAATGAACTGAACTGAACATAAACTTATTACTAACGTGATCTAATTACTAACTTAGTCTAATTATTAAGTGATCTCTCATGGATTACTAAGGTTCGCTAACTTATCTTATCAATCTTACTAAACCAGTCAATCCAGCATAATATATCAAACACAAAATTCATGACATGAAATCAATGGTCAATCACATGAGCATTCACTTAACCTGAACGTAATCCCAACACAACCAATCATAGTCAATTACCACTCAATTCAGGGCAATTCAATCATAGCATCATTGGGGAAGGTGGAAGAAAGGATTAGAAAGCAATTGGAATCGTTTGGAATGATTTAAAACACTTTTTAAAAGAGGCAACCCGAAGACCACGCACGACCCGTGCGCCCATACACACGATCCGTGCGTGTCCATCATTTAACTTGTCATTCCTTTCCGATCCCGAATTACTTCCCGATCAATACTACCACTTCAGTCAAAGCTAAACATGTAGAATTACGGTGTTCCCATCCTAGGGGAACCTTGTGGAGTGGATGGGAAGGGACTTAGGACCAATCGGAACGACTTAGGACGTATTTCAAAATATCATATCAGAGAGATACGCACGGTCCGTGCGCCTTGGCACACGACCCGTGCGCGTTTTCAAAAAGCAGCACCAGTGGTTCCAGAATCTCACGCACGACCCGTGCCCAGAGGCACACGGTCCGTGCGTGACTAACAGTGTTGCAGAAAAACAGTTTTTCGCGTTTTCTTTCCTATTCCGATCGTTCCCGTGTCCATTCCGATTCACCTACAAACTCAATAACACAACAATACACATATTCATGGTTTTCCTAGTGAGTTATAGAACTCACCTCTTGGAGACAACAACGATTTCACACCGAGACTTTACAACAAGGACGCAAGAAACTCACGAACTCTCCCCACAACGGCTCCTCCACACCTTCACTGAAAACCCAGCAACTGAAATATTCCCTAGGATGCTCCAAAGGGTGATGTGGGTACTGAGGTAGGTTCTAAGGCTCTCCAACACAACATGCAACAGTTTTTGGTTCAGATTTGCTTAAGAGAAGCTTGGTGGTTAACAATGGTAACTCATGGTGGAGGAGGGGGATGATTACGATTTCAGTATCAATGGAAAGGAAATGATGAACTGATTCAGATTGTGGAGAAGGATCAGACATGCATGGGATTAATGAGGAACCCTCCTCTCCCTCTCACGCCTCACTCTCTCCCTTTTTCTCTAACTATTCTGTTTCAGTTTATTTCCAGAAAATGAAATGGAATGGAGTGTTGGTCCTTGGGTTCAGCTGAGGAGGTACTTATATATAGGTAATGTGAAAGGACCATCTTACCCTTCACTTACTAAATCTATTCCATATGACTCCTCTCAATCCTAATTATCCTAACTTAACCTAATTAATTACTCAATCACATACAATTCCATACTCAACAACTCAAACAAGTCATTTTCAATTCAAACAATTTCAATCAATTAATTAATTCACTACTAATTTAATTATATTATTATAATTAAATAGAAAAATAGGGGATGTTACACAATAACTACGTAGTAAAATCCAACATCAATGCAGCGGAAAGTAAATCAACCCATCAACAGTATACGAATTTAAGTACATCAGCAAAACATCAAATACATCCCCCCAGGTGCTACGTATCAGAGCATTACGACTCGACTCAAGAAGTGAAGCTAACGGCCTTCACTGAGAATCACCTGCATGTTACCAACATGGGGGCAACATTCAAACAGGAAAGGGTGAGCATCATTCAATCCATATAATAGAAAACATGACAAGTACTAATCATAGGCTACGCACTAGAGCAATCAACATCCAAAACACTAAATATCCACATCACAGTCATCATTCACATCACTTACAATAACTCATCTTGTGTCATGTAGGCTTATGAAATGCAACCCACTCGCGGGCATATGCATGAAGGTACCTTTTCACAAACGTCACTTAGCCCTTAAGGCCTCATCATCACTTAGCCACTCAGGCCTCAAAAACGTCACTGGGTTTATGCATATGGGCATGAGACACTATGACATGCACCACTCACAACACACGAACACACAATTACTCAAATCATAGTCAACTATGTGACCCGTCACTTACCGGTTTGCTCGCAAGAATACAACACCTGTCAAATTCACAATTCACACAACAACAACATCACTTAGCCTTTTAGGCCTTAACATCACTTAGCCTCTCGGGCCTCAAACGTCACTGGGTTTCATCATCACTCTTACACAGATATCATCAACTCACACAATAGCCACTGAGGGCGAAAACGTCATTTGCTAGCCACCAAGGGCATCATCGTCATTTACACATCACTATGAATAATAATAGCCTCTAAGGGGCAAAACAGTCTTTTACACGTCATATATAATAATAATAGCCACTAAGGGCGAAACAGACATTTAACTAGCCCCGAAGGCATCATCGCCAAAATCATCATTTTTGACATTACTTTGTTAAAACCACCGGTCGTACGCAAAAGAGAATTTTTAAAGGCACCCAAAACATCTTTTCATTGTCACGGCAACGGTCACAGGGAACAGCCACTTGGGGCGCCCCAGCAACCTTCAGAAATTATAAGTTTTTATTTTTAAAAAATGGAACACACAGATGGACAACGGAAAATGCTTCACAACGCTTTTTGAATCGTTCAAAACGGATATCCGGGTCAAAAGTTATAGCGAAAACAGTTTTCGAAAATATTTCGGGACATCCTGAAAACTGGCGCCATGGGCGCCCAGCGCCCAGGCACCTGGCGCCCAGCAAGGCGCAACACGCACACGCAACACACAAGGGCGCTCAGCGCCCAGCGCCTTGGCGCAACACACACGCGCACACGCAACACACACGGGCGCTCAGCGCCTAGCGCCTGGCGCCCAGCGCCTTGGCGCAACACACACACACACGCATGGGCGCTCAGCGCCCAGCGCTGGCACCCAGCGCCCAGCCACACAGAAATTTGCAACACCCAGGCGCCTGGCGCCCTTACAGCAACAACCAAAATCCAGAATTTTCCAGCAACAACAAAGAACACTAAAAATCCACTCTTCACAATTTTAAAACATCAAAATAATATTTTTCCAACACCTAAAACCTCACTCACCCAAAAGCCAATTTTGTTCAAAGTCACCAAAAACCATATGGACAAGTATCATCACCATCACCATGGCGCCCTAGGCGCCTACCCACACACCCAATTACAATTTCATGCTCACACACGCACCATCATCGTCAAGCCAAACACATAGATCACATATTATGGTTCACAACACGTGCGCATATCACCATCAATAAAGCAAATTCATGGATCATACCCAAGCAATTAATCAAATTCGCATATACTCATAATGAACATCTATAAAAGTTAACATCAAGAACATCAAGAAACGCAAAAGAACATCAAGAATATCATGGATCTAGTATAAACCTTAGATCTAGGACCTATCACGAGATCTATTTGATGGAAAGAAAGAGCTCCCCTAACCTCGAATTAGATGAATAGGATCTCTAGAGACGATCACGAACGGAACCATGGCAACCGGATCACACCTTCTCCTTTCTCCTTGGAGTTTTGCGCACTTCACCTCTCCTCCTCTCTTCATGGGCGCCGCGCCCTCCTTCCCTTCCCACTCTCTCTATTCGCATTTTTCCTTTCTTTTTCTCAAATGAACCAAAACCTTAAAATCTCAGCTTTTATATGCGCTTAGGTTGTCGGGCTTGGATTGCGGGCTTCCCCGCAGCTTAAGCTCAATTTAATTACAACACCTTATCCGATTCCAATACTGCTCCTTATTTTATTTAAAACACCTTATACTCATTTTAATAAGTAATAAATAATAATTATATTATTATTTCTACCACCCAATTTCTTTTAACTAATTAAATAAATTAATCTATTATTTTTGGGGTGTTACAACTCTCCTCTCAGCTTTTATATGCGCTTAGGTTGTCGGGCTTGGATTGCGGGCTTCCCCGCAGCTTAAGCTCAATTTAATTACAACACCTTATCCGATTCCAATACTGCTCCTTATTTTATTTAAAACACCTTATACTCATTTTAATAAGTAATAAATAATAATTATATTATTATTTCTACCACCCAATTTCTTTTAACTAATTAAATAAATTAATCTATTATTTTTGGGGTGTTACAACTCTCCTCTCAGCTTTTATATGCGCTTAGGTTGTCGGGCTTGGATTGCGGGCTTCCCCGCAGCTTAAGCTCAATTTAATTACAACACCTTATCCGATTCCAATACTACTCCTTATTTTATTTAAAACACCTTATACTCATTTTAATAAGTAATAAATAATAATTATATTATTATTTCTACCACCCAATTTCTTTTAACTAATTAAATAAATTAATCTATTATTTTTGGGGTGTTACACCATCCCCCCAAATTTCAGTATCATCATCATCTCCTCCCCCTCATCATAACCCAAGAGCTTGGTAAGATTCCCCTCCATTTTTCCCCTTTCTTTTTGATTTCGAAAATTGAGGGTTTGTGGGGAAAATTTTGTTGAAATCATGGATTGATAGGTTGTGTTGATGATTGGGTTATGTTTAGGATCGAAGCTAGGAGCGGATTGATCGCGTTGTGAAGCTCGAATCGAAGTTTGGAGCGGTTTGGCGAAATAGGGTTCCGTTCGAGAGTTTTCAAGTCTCGGCAAATTCGGTTCGATATCGGCTCTCGCTTCAAGGGTGAGTTTTACTCACGTTTAGGTTTATTCCGTTTTGGTATGATTTGTTGTGTCGGTTGATTCCGAGAATTTTGAGTCAAAAACCGTTATTTCGAAAAATATCATTTTTGGATTAGAATCCGTTTAGATTGAGTTTTTGATTGAATTGCTTGATTGTTTGATGTTGATTGGACTGGAATATTGCCTGGTATTATCTGGTTTTGAGTTAGGAATCGATCGGAGCGAGTTTTGGATTAAACGGAAAGCGAATTTTCATGAAAATGGCTATTTTTGCAATGCTGTCAAATGCGCACGATCCGTGCGTCCCAGGGGCACGATCCGTGCGCATGCGCACGATCCGTGCGTCCCAGGGGCACGACCCGTGCGCATGCTTCTGTCCAAATTTTTCAAAGTGCCCTAAATGATTCCGTTTCGATTCCAATCCTCTCCTAATGCTTTCCTAACCCTTCTATAATGATATTAGGCTAATAATGCCATGATTTTGGGTACGTTTCGAAAGGGTTCTATAAAATACTTTCGAAATCGATGTTCTTTCGAAAAAACCGAACAATAGTATACGTGTGCGGATGTGTTTTTATTGATAACAAAGCGGACTATGAGTCCTACGTAGTAAGGTATAATTTAAATGAACTAAATGTTCATATGATTGTAGATATATATATATTATATCGAGTTTGGGTGACGACCCATGTTGACATACTAGGCGGGGAAGTCATGAGCCCTTACCCTAGGCTCTGTGCCATTAGGAAACACTATTGGTTATGGGGTTCGCCGGGATTACCATGTCTGGGGTCGGTGTTGTGTCAAGAGTTGATAATGCGGTTCATCGGGATTACCATGTCTGGGGTCGGTGCCGTGTTATGTAGTGCGATTCATCGGGATTACCATGTCTGGGGCCGGTGTCGTGCTAGGTTAAATTGCGTGGTTTATAAATTAAACTTCAAGATAAAAGATTTCATAATTGGCCCGAGAGTGTTAGTAGGGGTCTCGGTAGAACTCACTGAGATTGTATCTCACTGTTTAAATGTTGTTGTTTTTCAGAGACACAGGGACAGCGGAAATCGAAGAGGCACGAGTAGGTTGAGCTCGGATGATTACCGTTGACTTAGCTTTATGTTTAAGTCTATTTTCCTTCTGTTGTCCATGTATTACAGCACTATGGCATTAGTGTTATGTTTATCTTTCTTTCCGCTTTCTTGTATGACTCTGATTACCACAGTTGCTGACAGTTTATGGTCTGAGTACCGTATGGTCTTATTTGTGTATAAGATGGTTATGTTGTATTTCAGCAAAAATTTTATAGTGGTATTCAGTGTCTGAACAGGAATTATTATCACTGATGTTTATACTTTGGTGCACTTGGGATATTTTTACATGTTAAATATACCGGGGTGTTACAGTTGGTATCAGAGCGGTTCGACCTAGTCGGACTTAGCTTTTAGGGTCTTTGCTTTCACTAGTCGTGATTTCCTTAGTATGCTATTAGACATTGAGCTTGATCAACTTAATACTTTGTGCATATTTCGCAGAATCATGGCCAGAAGAGGTAGAGGCGTCCCTCCTCCTGTTGATCCACAATTCGAATGGATGCAGAATGTCATTGAGAATCAGCAAAAGATGATGCAGGATATGTTGCAAATGCAGCATGACCAAATGGGTCTGCAACAGCCCAATTTCCAACCTCATCAAGAAGACCCTAACCGGACATACTTCCAATTTCAAAAGATGAAGCCCCCGACTTACAAGGGTGGACCGGATCCAATGACTGCTTATTATTGGATTGATTCAATGGAGAAAATTTTTCAAACCTTGCAATGCGGGGAAGAAGAGAAGGTAATATGTGCGGCAAATGTACTCGATGAAGATGCCCACACCTGGTGGTGTAATGCAAGGCAAATGATGGAACTCCAAGCGACTCCCCTCACTTGGGACAACTTCAAGGAATTATTTCTGAAGCAATATTTCCCTTCGGTGAAGAAGCTGAGCAAGCAAGCAGAGTTTGTGAATCTCAAGCAAGGTGAACTGTCAGTTGGAGAATATGCGGCGAAATTTGAAAGGCTGTCTCAGTTCTATGAGTTGGGGAGGTATGCCCCAAATGATATGTGGAAGATGCAAATGTTCAAAGAAGGTCTCCGAGCTGATGTGAGCCAAGGACTCAGTTCTTACACTCCTGTTAATTATCCTGCCTTAGTGCAACAAGCATATGTTGCTGAGGAGGATCTGAGGAAAATGTATGCTGAAAGGAAAGATTATTGGAAGGGGAAGAAGAAGGTTGATGAGTCTTCTACTCCAAGCAGACAATTCAAGGGAAACAATTATAAGGGGAAGCAGGTCCAATCCTTTGATTCACCAAAGCCTCGCAGGTGTCCCAACTGTGGGAGACATCATCATGGTGATTGTTGGCAAAAGCCAAATCGGTGTTATGCCTGCAATGAAGAGGGCCACTATGCAAACGAGTGCCCAACAAAGAAGAATTTCCAAAGAGCACCAAATGCTCCTAGGCAGGGGAGAATCAACACTTTGGATACACAGACCATCACACCAACAGATAATCTTCTGAGGGGTACGGGATCTCTTTTTAATAACTCAGTCAATATTTTATATGATTCTGGTGCAACTCACTGTTTTATATCACAAGCGTGTGTGGATCGGTTGGGACTAGCATTGTCTGAGCTATCCGAACCGATAACTATTTTAACTGCTGCCAAGGGTCGTGTCCAGACCCAATCATTGTGTGAAAATTGCCTACTTGTCATAGGGGACAGACAATTTGTTGTGAAATTTATTTGCTTGCATATGAGGAGTATGGACATTGTTCTGGGTATGAATCGGATGGCTGAAAATCATGTAACAATCAACTGTGCCGATCGAACCATTAGCTTCGCCTCCGAATCCGTAGGGTTGACACAGGCAGATTTTGAAGCAACGATCTCTTACACCGAAGCAAGCCAGTCATTATTCCAAGGTGTGGAAGCTATTCTTATTATGTTGTCTGCATCTACTGAAACGGGTTTAGATCTGTCGTCAGTGCAAGTGGTAAATGAATTTCTAGATGCCTTTCCAGAGGAAGTTTCATCCTTACCTCCTGACCGAGAGGTCGAATTTTCTATAGAATTGGTTCCTGGTACAGGATCAATATCTATTGCTCCTTATAGAATGTCTCCCTTAGAATTAAAGTAATTGAAGTCTCAACTTGAAGAGTTGATCTCAAAGAGGTTCATTCGACCGAGCGCTTCTCCATGGGGTGCTCCGGTGTTGCTAGTCAAAAAGAAGGATGGTAGCATGAGCTTGTGCATAGATTATCGACAACTGAATAAAGTGACGATCAAGAATAAATATCCCTTGCCAAGGATAGACGATTTGCTTGACCAACTTCGAGGTCCCATGGTATTTTCAAAAATTGATCTGAGATCGGGCTATCATCAAATAAAGGTACGAGCCTTAGATATTCCGAAGACAGCTTTCCGTACGAGGTATGGACATTACGAGTTCGTAGTAATGCCCTTCGGTTTGAATAATGCTCCAGCGGTATTCATGGATTACATGAACCGAGTATTCCACACTTATCTCGATCAGTTTGTGGTAGTTTTTATTGATGATATCTTGGTGTACTCTAAGACCATTGAGGACCATGTTCAACATCTCCGGATTGTTCTGAACGTACTCCGAGAAAAGAAATTGTATGCCAAGCCGTCGAAGTGTGACTTCTGGATGCCGGAAGTAAAGTTCTTGGGACACGTAATTTCCCAATTGGGAGTTGCAGTGGATCCCAGTAAGGTGGAAGCTGTATTGAACTGGGAACGACCAACATCTGTTACAGAAATAAGAAGTTTCTTGGGTCTAGCTGGTTACTATAGGAGGTTTATTCAAGGTTTTTCACAATTGGTTCTTCGACTTACTCGGTTAACTCGTAAGGCCCAACCGTTTACATGGGATGCCGATTGTGAGGAATGTTTTCAAGAATTGAAGGTTAGGTTGACCTCTACTCCAATCCTAATTCTTCCAGATTCGTCTTTGGATTTTCAAATTTTCAGCGATGCTTCTGGGAAGGGTTTGGGATGTGTTCTCATGCAGAACCAACAAGTTGTAGCTTATGCCTCCAGACAGTTGAAGACTAATGAAGAGAATTATCCGACTCATGATTTGGAGTTGGCAGCTATTGTGTACGCACTGAAGATTTGGAGACATTACCTGTATGGGTCTCGTTTCGAAGTCTTTAGTGATCATAAAAGTTTGAAATATTTGTTTGATCAGAAGGAGTTGAATAACAGGCAAAGAAGGTGGGTGGAATTTCTGAAGGATTACGACTTCGAATTGAAGTATCATCCGGGAAAGGCTAATGTTGTAGCTGATGCACTAAGTAGGAAATCCATTCACATGGCAGAGTATATGATGCATGAAATGAAATTTTTGGAGTCCTTTAGAGACTTAAATTTGGATGCAAGATCAAGGAAGAACCGGTTAGTGTTGAGCCATATGAGGATCTCAAGTTCATTAAGGGATTCTATTCGCTTAGCACAGGAAATTGATGTGAAGCTACAATCACAAAAAGTACTGCCAGATTTTACCGAAGATAGTGAAGGAGTTATTTGCTTCAACTGTAGGATCTGTGTGCCCGATAATGAATATATTAAAAAGCAAGTGCTAGAGGAAGCACACCGAAGTTTATTTTCTGTACATCCTGGATCCACCAAGATGTATAGAGATTTAAAGCAGATGTATTGGTGGCATGGAATGAAGTTAGAGATTGCTGAGTTTGTATCTCAATGCTTAACTTGCCAAAGAGTTAAGATCGAACATCAGAAGCCTGCTGGTCTGTTACGGCCACTAGACGTGCCAGTGTGGAAGTGGGAAGACATTTCTATGGATTTTGTAATGGCATTGCCAAGGTCTCAAGCCGGTAACGACTCCATTTGGGTAGTTGTGGATCGGTTGACTAAATCAGCTCATTTTATTCCAATTTGTTCAAGCAGTAAGATATCCAAATTAGCAGAAGTGTATCTGAAGAACATAGTAAGGTTACATGGGGTTCCTACCAGTATAGTGTCGGATCGAGATCCGAAATTCACTTCTGGATTTTGGAAAGCTCTGAATGAAGCATTGGGGACTAAAGTACTTCTTAGTACCGCTTACCACCCGCAGACAGATGGTCAGACCGAGAGAACTATCCAGACATTAGAGGATATGCTTAGGGCTTCAGTACTTGATAACGGGAAGAAATGGGAGGATCATCTTCCATTGGTGGAATTCTCTTACAACAACAGTTATCATTCCAGTATTGGAATGGCACCTTTTGAAGCGTTGTATGGTAGGAAGTGTAGAACTCCATTGTGTTGGTGGGAAGTCGGTGAGAACCGATTGTTAGGACCCGAGATGATTCATGACACTACTGAAAAGATCCGCCAGATCAGGGAAAGAATGAAAGCTGCTCAGCGTAGGCAAAAGAGTTATGCCGACAAAAGGAGAAGGCCGTTAGAGTTTGAGTCGGGTGATCATGTGTTTTTGAGATTGTCACCAACAATTGGCACAGGTAGGGCATTACGGGTGAAGAAACTCAGTCCTCGGTATATTGGACCCTTCCAAATTATCGAGCGAGTTGGGCCTCTTGCATACCGTATTGCTTTGCCTCCGTCATTGTCAAATCATCATGATGTATTCCATGTGTCTCAGTTGCGGAAATACATTCCCGATCCAAGTCAACCGTTAGATTTTGAAACAATTGACCTTCGACCGGACTTGTCTTTCCAACCTCATCCAAATTACATCATGGAACGTGGCGAGAGGACGCTACGGACGAAGTCAATTCCCATTGTCAAGGTGGTTTGGGATGGTTTTTCCGTCGAGGAAGCTACTTGGGAGTTGGAGGACGATATGCGGACTCAGTATCCATATTTGTTTTCTTGAGGTGCGTTGTGTTAAATTTTGAGGACAAAATTCTTTTAAGTAGGGGAGAATGTAACATCCTCAAAATAATTAATAGAATTATTTGGATGTTAACCCAATTGAATTGTTTTAGTACTTGACTGGTAAATTTATTGAGTGCTAAAATTAATTATTGGTTATCATCGGATCGTTAACCGGATAATACGGGTCAAGGAAGTTTTGAAATCGAAATGAGGGATTAAGATCAATATGGTAATTGGACCACGCTACCACTTATTTATTAATTAAATATATGTGTGTGTGTGTTGAATAAGGAAATAAAAGAAAGAAAGAAGAGGATTCGAACAGAAGAGGAAAAGAGGAAGAAAATAAGAGAAAAGAAGAGAAAGAAGAGAAAGAAGAAGAGGAAAGAAGAAGAGAAGGGAAGAAGGAGAAGTGAGCCCATCCCCCCAAATTTCAGTATCATCATCATCTCCTCCCCCTCATCATAACCCAAGAGCTTGGTAAGATTCCCCTCCATTTTTCCCCTTTCTTTTTGATTTCGAAAATTGAGGGTTTGTGGGGAAAATTTTGTTGAAATCATGGATTGATAGGTTGTGTTGATGACTGGGTTATGTTTAGGATCGAAGCTAGGAGCGGATTGATCGCGTTGTGAAGTTCGAATCGAAGTTTGGAGCGGTTTGGCGAAATAGGGTTCCGTTCGAGAGTTTTCAAGTCTCGGCAAATTCGGTTCGATATCGGCTCTCGCTTCAAGGGTGAGTTTTACTCACGTTTAGGTTTATTCCGTTTTGGTATGATTTGTTGTGTCGGTTGATTCCGAGAATTTTGAGTCAAAAACCGTTATTTCGAAAAATATCGTTTTTGGATTAGAATCCGTTTAGATTGAGTTTTTGATTGAATTGCTTGATTGTTTGATGTTGATTGGACTGGAATATTGCCTGGTATTATCTGGTTTCGAGTTAGGAATCGATCGGAGCGAGTTTCGGATTAAACGGAAAGCGAATTTTCATGAAAATGGCTATTTTTGCAATGCTGTCAAATGCGCACGATCCGTGCGTCCCAGGGGCACGATCCGTGCGCATGCGCACGATCCGTGCGTCCCAGGGGCACGACCCGTGCGCATGCTTCTGTCCAAATTTTTCAAAGTGCCCTAAATGATTCCGTTTCGATTCCAATCCTCTCCTAATGCTTTCCTAACCCTTCTATAATGATATTAGGCTAATAATGTCATGATTTTGGGTACGTTTCGAAAGGGTTCTATAAAATACTTTCGAAATTGAAATTCTTTCGAAAAAACTGAACAATAGTATACTTGTGCGGATGTGTTTTTATTGATAACAAAGCGGACTATGAGTCCTACGTAGTAAGGTATAATTTAAATGAACTAAATGTTCATATGATTGTAGATATAAATATATTATATCGAGTTTGGGTGATGACCCATGTTGACATACTAGGCGGGGAAGTCATGAGCCCTTACCCTAGGCTCTGTGCCATTAGGAAACACTATTGGTTATGGGGTTCGCCGGGATTACCATGTCTGGGGTCGGTGTTGTGTCAAGAGTTGATAATGCGGTTCATCGGGATTACCATGTCTGGGGTCGGTGCCGTGTTATGTAGTGCGATTCATCGGGATTACCATGTCTGGGGCCGGTGTCGTGCTAGGTTAAATTGCGTGGTTTATAAATTAAACTTCGAGATAAAAGACTTCATAATTGGCCCGAGAGTGTTAGTAGGGGTCTCGGTAGAACTCACTGAGATTGTATCTCACTGTTTAAATGTTGTTGTTTTTCAGAGACACGGGGACAGCGGAAATCGAAGAGGCACGAGTAGGTTGAGCTCGGATGATTGTCGTTGACTTAGCTTTATGTTTAAGTCTATTTTCCTTCTGTTGTCCATGTATTACAGCACTATGGCATTAGTGTTATGTTTATCTTTCTTTCCGCTTTCTTGTATGACTATGATTACCACAGTTGCTGACAGTTTATGGTCTGAGTTCCGTATGGTCTTATTTGTGTATAAGATGGTTATGTTGTATTTCAGCAAAAAATTTATAGTGGTATTCAGTGTCTGAACAGGAATTATTATCTCTGATGGTTATACTTTGGTGCACTTGGGTATTTTTGCATGTTAAATATACCGGGGTGTTACACTACCAGTAGACCAGTTCGAATTTCCGCCAAACACAAGTCAACTTCCCACCATTCCCTAAACTCTCACTACTCGAAAATGGCTTTTTAGCGTCATTAGTTAGCGTCGGCCACGACACCCACGCTAATAGCGTCGGCCTAGCGTCGGCTTGACCCACGCAACCCACGAATATTTTTCTGTTGAAAAAAAAAATTGGCGTCAGCTATGGCGGACGCTAATCTTGATCTGGCGGACGCTACGCTGCTTAATTTTTAAATATTATCCTTAGCGTCGGACTGGCCGACGCTACCTCTGTTACTTTACCAATTCTCAGTTTCACACTCTCACACCGTCACTCTCAAAAAAACTGTTGATCTCAGTTTCACACTCTCAGTTCCATCGTTCCCTCCGTTCTCCTCCGTCCCTCACACTCAATCACCCCCACCTCACCTCCACCTCCAAACTCCCTCGCGAATCGCCTCACCTACGCCCTCATTCTCCACAACTTCGGCGAAACCCTAACCTCACCTACGCCCTCATTTTCCTCAACACCATGCAACGCCATCCGTTCTCGCAACCGGCAACCACCATGCGCTGCCATCCATTCTCGCAGGTTAGTAGTCTCTCCACCTGTTTCTATTTCATTTTCACCATTTTCGTTTTTGTCATACCCTAATTTTGTCCGTTAGATTAATGCGATTTGTTTTTCTAACATAATAATAACCTTGTAGACATTTTGATTTTAATCGGTTTCTTGTTTCATTTTCAAAAAATCCCAAAAAACACGTTCCATGGTGCACGCGTATTATTTTTAGTCGCGTACACGCGTTAGTCTTAACATTTTTGCATTGTTGCGTGCACATGTTATTTCTAATCACATACGCGTGTCGTTCCTAATCGTATGCGTGTCGTTACTCTCTTTGCGCGCGCGTGTTCGCCTCTCGTCGTGTACGCATTTTTCGGTGCCCGTTGTTTATTGTTATCATTATTTTACTACTAATGATACTGTTTTTTAAAAAAAAAACAAGTACAAAGAAATAAATGAATCTATAGATAATTAGCTGTCCAGTTTTTATATATTTACAATATAACCCAAAAAGTCAAATTTGTTACAAATAAGGACAAGAAAAAAAAGTAAAAAAAGATACAAAAAAATTAAAACAAAAGTGAAAAAGACAAGAGGCAGCGCTGCTGCCCTTGTTGTTGCTGTGGCAGGAGTTCATCTTTGGCTAGCAGCTCAAACTTATTTCTCTTTGTTCTTTGCTGTCTTCCCATTTTTGGCACCAAGAGTACTATCTTTTGCTGCAGCAGTACCACCACTTCTGGGCTGTTTTGTTTTGGCTCTGCAGAATTTGTCTCCAAAAAGCTTTGATACACTGCATTGCACCCACACCTACACCATACAAACTTCCCCTATTAAAGAACTAACAGAGACAGCAAGAGAAAGGGAAGACAGTGTCAAAAAAATGGATACAACACAATGGCATAAAACACAAATTTCAGCAAAGAAAACGCAGTCAGAAATCAAAAAATCAGAAAAGAAGAGGAACACTGAAAAGGGGGAGAAAGCTCCTCCGACCACCACGCGGTGGTCACCGCCGTGAATCGCCACCATCAACCGCCATACGAACCGAAACCACCAACCACCACCATCCCACTGTCCCTCTTCACTGCCACCACCAGCACCCCTCCACGGCCCTCCATCTCAAACGGCCGGTCACCGCCGTAGCCTCCCCAAAGCGGAACCCCTCTTCACCATCGAAGCCAACCACCACACCGCGCCCATACGACCACCGATCCACCTCCTCCACCCACGAAATCACCACAGAACGCCTCCCCTTCACCGAAAATCGCCGCCGTCGACACCGCCTCCACCACAAACCGAACCGCGACCAAAAACCACTCCCTCAAGCAGTCAGCGACTGAACCGAACCACGCCACCCACAGAAACCAGATCGGAAATAGTGGCTCGGTTGAGAGAGAGGGAGATTCAGTTTGATGTTGGCGCGGTGGAGGAGGAGAGAAAACGCGAAAATGGAGTTGAGAGAGGGTGGTTCGGTTATAGTGGGGAGAGGAGAAGAAAAATGGGATTGATGATTTGGAGGGGGTGAGGGAGTGATTCGCCGTGGAAGGAGAGGGAGAGGAAAATTTTTAGGGTTGGCTTTTTTAGGGTGTGCGCCGCGTGAGGATGAGAGAGATAGAAATTAGGGTTTCTATTTTAGCTCAGCCTTTTATAGTATTAGCTCAGGGGTAATTTCGTCTTTTCGCGTTTTTTATTTTCAGATCTCTATTTACACCCCCTCATTTTACTCCGCGCGCCCCCCTTCTGAAGCCCATGATTATTTTTTTGAAGCGCAGCCCAGCTTACAAAAAACAAGCTGGGCTCACTACCCGCACCCCAGTTTTAATAATGCAGCCCTCTTTTATTTACACCCTTATTTTACTACCACACCCCCAGTTTCTTTTTTTAAATTTTGTTACTTTCCCCTAAGTAAACCTTTTTTCTCACCAACCTTTTTCCAAATAACGAATAAATGTTTTCCTAAACATAGACATGGTTCGTTACTAATGGTCACTCTGAGCTTAGCTCGTTTGACCGTTAATAACAGTTTTAGTTTTCAAACGAGCTATGAGCGACGACCACTCTGAGTTTTACTTGTTTGGTCGTCACGAATACCTTTTCCAATTTCAAAATAAATTAAAAAAACACCAAACTCACAAACCTTTTTCTACCAAGAACTACGTGTGATTTGATTCTCTACCAGGAGATACGTAGGAGCGGAGGGCGGCCGACCTCTGTCAATTGCATTAATAAAAAACCTTTTTTTTCTTGTAATTATTTTCTTTCCTATTTCTCAAAAAAATACAAAAATAACTAACTGTTTATAGAGTCCTTTTTTTTATTATTGTTTTTTTATAAGGGTAAAAACATTATTTTTGAATTAATATTTTTTTTGCACATTTAGTTAAAAGGTAACCTTCCTTAGGAAGGATGTCGTAGGGTGCTAATACCTTCCCTACGCATAAACGACTCCCGAGCCTGAATCTGGTCCGCAAGACCCCTTTTTCCACTCAATAGGGATTTTCCAATGTTTGCCCTTAAACTAAAACTTTGGTGGCGGCTTCATTTCAAGAACTTCGAAGAATCCCTCCTCCGGATTTTTCGGTCGCTACAGCTGGCGACTTCACTGGGGAGAAATTAAGAGAGTCAAGCCAAATTAACTAAATGTGTAAGCATTTGTTAATTTTATTAATATTTTGTTTTTACCCTTATTCTTATATTATTTATTTATTAGCATTTCTTTATATTATTGAACCTTAGGGTAGACGATTTTTTTTGTTATTATTGTTGTACATCTTGTCCAGTTTGGTTAGTTTAGGTATTTTGCTCTCATCACACACCTCACTTACACTTTTGCACACACCTTTGAGTGGGGCCCTATACCCGGGTCTGCAAATAACCTAGGACGAGTGGAGATTATTAGTGACAGTCATTCTGGATTTTATCTGTCTGGCTCTCATGAAAGTCTCAACCAGAGTGCGCTCTTTCATGGTATCCCACACCAGGTAGCTCGCTATCGTTGTGGATCATATCGTGAAGGGGATTTTAGCTCTGGAGACCTTTGTGAGGAAGTGAACAGAGCCACCTGAGAGATTGATCACATAAGCGACCCTAGACCATGTTGAAAATCCCAATTTAGACATGACCCACCTAGGACACAGGGGCATTATACTTACCCTCTCTATCAATCTGGTTAATTTTTCTCTAAAATTAAAATCACTCAAAAAAAACCCTTTTACGCTTCTGTCCCCCATTTGCATGCATCAATCCTTTCATGCATCATACAAGAATTATCATAAAATAAAATCATTCGTATGTATCCCATTGTCATTGCACTACTACACATCTCATCATCTTTAAAATAACAAAACGTCAATTTTTATTTGTCCATTTTATCCTAGTTGCATCATCTGTCATACGCATACATCGCATTGCTACTATAAAAATTTATTTGCATCATCTTCATGCATCATAAAAAAAAAAACAAGGACAAAAGTCATTTATTCCTATCCATCTCAAATGCATCAGTCCTTCAACATGCGTCAAAACAAAAATCATACATTTCTTCATTATTGCACCATTCATCACCCAATAGCATTTTGTTAGCTTTTTATTTTAGTTGAAGCATAAAAAAAAGGATAAACCATCACGCATTTCATTCATCTCCATTGTTGCTCATGTTCATGCATTATACTTTATTCAAAGAAAACACAAAAAATCACCATTCATTCATACTAAAATCACTCTTCCATAAGCATTTCATTGTTATTGCACTATCATGCATCGCGAAGGTGTCATTTTTTTTCAAAATTGCATTCATCTTGCATACTCAAAAATATACTATATTTGTTACTCCTCTTCATGCATAGAAAGATAAAAATGCATTAGCCATCTGACATGCAAAATAAAAGAAAAAATAAGTAAAATAATGCCACCTTCTTGCATCATTCATCATCATATTGCATTGCCTCCGAAAATCATTTCGGATAGTCAATCTTTTCAAGTGATCATTCATTCACCTTCCTCGCATCTGCATCATGCGACGTTATTCGTTCATTCATACATAGCATTTTTTTTTATGAAAAATAAAAATAAAAAAAACACGATCACAATTAAAAAAAAGTTGTGATTGAATATCTCATTTAGCATGCATTTCCATCCATTCATAATCATTCACAAAAATCATCATAGCAACATCATGAAATGCATGTAAAAAAAAAAAAAAAAAAAAAAAACATAGCATTCACGCACCTTTTCACTCGTCCTAATAAATAAAAGACTGCTGTTTCATCGATCATTCATACGTCATTTCATATACCGTTTCAACATGCATCATGTCAAAAATTACGTCATCATCATTCATAGATACGTATTTAGCATTTCATTCTGATACATGAAAGAGGCTCTGCATCGGTCACGTGCCGCATTGTCTCCAAAAATCATTTAGAATAACCGACCTTTCCAAGTGATCATTCATGCACGCATTTCATGCATTCGCATCTGCATTTTCGTCATTTTTCACCATGTGTTCCTTCATGCATTAGGACACAAGGTGCGTTTAACTTGATTATTCTTGTTGCGTGAGCATAGTTAGTCTTTCAACTAGAAAATAAAAAAATTATCATGCATTCATAATAGAATACGGTCATCGTTTTCATTATCATGGTACCAACATGCATCTCATCATCTAAAATAACAAAGTGTCATACTTTTTAAAATTACTTCATCTTGCGTAGCCATACGCCAAAATGAGAAAATAATATCACCTTGATATTATAAAAAAAAAAAATTACGTTCATTCATTATTTCATTACTCCTCTTCATGCATCATGAAAAAAAAAAAAAAAAAAAAAAACAAAAGTCATTCATTCTCATGCATCTCAAAAACAGCTCCCTCATGCGTCATAAGGAACAAAAACAAAAGTCATTTATTCCTTTCACATCCATCTCAAGGGCGTTAATCCTCTCACATGCATTAAAACAAAATTAGGAATTGCTTCATCTTCTTCTATTCTTGCATCGTTCATCATCCAATAGTTTTTTTGTTAGCCTCTCGCTCTGGTTGAACTTCAAACAAAAAAATAAAAAAATAAAAATCACACACTTGCTTTAGATATCATTAGGCATTTCATTCACCTGCATCATTGTCTGTGTACAACAACATCCATATGTTCATGCATTCTACTTTATTCAAATAATTTTTCCAAAAAATAAAAAAATGAAACTCATAAGATCTTTTGTTTACACATTGTTTGATGGGAAACGATGCATTCTTGGAAATACATTCGAATTGATTCCTCTTCCTTGGAAAATGTTGTCATACCCTAACTTGATTCACCAACAACAAGTTCTTAACTCTTCATCCCATATACATCCTACTCACGCCTACCACATTTATGGAAACCATCCACCCACCTAACCCTTCAATGGAATTCACCAATAACTCATTCACCACCATGGTCACTACAATATTGGCCATATCATAGACCCTTAGTCACTGCGTGCCCCACCAAGGACACCAGCCAACATATATCTCACGCCCGTGATAAGAAGCTTAAATGTCTATTTTGTTAACTTGCGTGGTTTTGACAATTAAAATTGTTCTATCTTAAGCGGTGTTAACTCTCCATGAAGCATTTGCAAAATAAACTAACATGACATGTGTGTTTACCCTTGTTTGAGTCAATTATACTACCCCCATCTTTCCGCCACTTCCAAAACCAGACCCAACCACCCATAAAAGGCCCAGTCCCCACAAGAGTATTTCATTCGCTTTTCCCCAGTAATGAAATTTCACGAATAACATTTTGTACGCCCCATACTGGGGCAGAGTAATGATCACTAAGATTTTCTGTTGGTATTCCAAACACTCGTGCAAGTCCTTTGAGTAAAAAAAAAAACAAGACAAAAGAAATACAAAAAAGAAAAGCCCGTTAGGTTGAAAACTCACAAGAGCAATCTAAGCAAAAATTAGGGCATAAAAAATAATAATAAAGAAAAAGCAAATATATTAAAATAAAGTTTTGTCCTATAGTTACAATTTCAATAAAATAAGCAATCATGATTTGAATTGGAGTTTGGCCATTTTCCTATATCCAAAAATCCAAAAAAAGAAGAAATGCCCTTTGCTACCCACTTCGAGCCAAAAAAATCAAAAATCTTTCAAACACCTTAGACAAGGATCAATCTCATATCTAACAGCTCGCTCAGCTCGAAAGAAAAAAGAAAAACCACAAAAAAGTGAAATTAAAAAAAAAAGAGGATCAAAAATCCTGAAAACCAAAAGGGTAGAATTTGCGAGCTGACACTTCACACCATCGAGCATATAAAAGATCATTGTCTGAAATAAACCCCCCAAACACTTCCTTTGGCCTAAGCATCCTATCCTCCATAAACCCTCAAATGCGCTACAACCCTAAAACAGATACATTCTACCATGAAGCACATAAAAGGTTCTTTGTCTCAACCAACCCCGAACACTCTCAGGAACAAAGTAATCTTTTCCCTCATGAATCATTAACCACTGGCCATATTACAATCCAAAGGCCTATTCCGATCAGTGATTGGTTGCTTCCTTTTTTCTCAAAGCTTATACTCTAGGACAAAATAATCAGAATAATTTATTTGCTCAAAAAAAAAAACAAAGAGAAAAATATTATTACAAAAGAAAGTAAGAAAAAAACTTAAAAGGGCTTGCACGCTCGAAGTTCATCAAGAGAAGATAACAATCATCATCAATAAGGTGAATTTTCATCGAACCAAAAACTCTTGACTGTCTTAGCTTGTGGACTCCTTCCCAAGGAAAACCACAAATCCCTACTAAGGCAGTTACTTGACTTATCATATCAAAATGGGGCAATACCCCACCCTCCATTCCACTCAAACTCAGGGAGATTTTTTTTAGCATCCCCAAAAATACCCTCATCTTTCATCTCGTTCATATACTACACCCATATAGCCATACCAGACTAATTTCCAACCCATTATTCTAACTTTACCCCTGCACAATCCCACTCGAGATGAGGCAATCTTCACCTTTCATGGATTGGGGCAACCTTGTCCTCTTGTAGACCGGAGCATCATATCCCTCGGCCCGAAAGAATCCTTCTACCTCCTATTCCATTCATTCCTAGCCACGCGTCACCCCAATACCAGCATATTTCCCAATCCCTCAATCAGTCTATATCCTTAGTTGTCATTGTCCTCCCTAGACAAAGGCAGGCTGTTTCACTCCCCACTATTTGAAGTCAAAATTGGGGCAGTCAAACATTTCTTACCTTGGGGCAAGCTTATCTCTCATAGGCTTGAGCCAATAAACCTCATCCTCCACCCCACTCACGTGTCACATACCCTACATTTCTTGAACCCTGAGTCAACTGGCACATTCATTTGCATTCACATCGTTTTTCATATTTATTAAACAAATGCTTCAAAGAGAGGGATACACAATAATGACAATCCCTCTAAGTTAACATCTTAGACTTGAAAGCTTAGCCATCATGGGTCATCATAACCAAATGAGAACCCATCTGCAAATACACATCTCGATCTCTAGAAGTGGCACTAATACATTGCCGCAAGCCACACTTTTCAAGGTGACAACCTTGAGCTTACCAGAGTTCAAGTCCAAGCCAACAAGAATCTTTCTTCCAAGGAACGATCAATTCAAAAGGTTCAGCCCTCTGTTTCCAGCATCAAAAGTTTTGTTTCTCATCAAACATTTTTACATCCTTACAAAAATGTTGTTACCAACAAATCATGCATGAATTAAACCCTGCCTCTGATCATACTCATCACCACTCTCTCATGCAAGTATTGTACATGCATTCACATTCGACTTGCTTTTTTTGGCTTCTTTCGCATTACGCATTGCGTATCCGTACATGCATACCCGTACATAACACGTATTGTTTCAATAAAAAGCCGAATGTCGGTCTCATTATTACCCAAAGTCTGTCTGCATCCCAATCAATCATATCATAGCATCGCACCATGCATTCATGCACTTCCTTTTATTCACCATGGCGTTTGCATCACAATATTGCATACCTATCATATTCGCATTCTCATTTCATGCATTCATCAAATACCAAAAAGACAATAAAGCGAAAAGAAAAAAAAAAGAAAAAAAAAAACCTCTCACATCCCAACAAACATCCAATCATTGCATCATACAACATCAACTCATGCGGCTACCACAATCCTTCATCTAAGCATTACGTGTGCACGTTCATTCATTCATTCACTCATTCATTTATTCATTTATTCATGAAAAGGGGCAAAACAAGAGAAAACCAAAAAGGCAAAAATCATCCACATTGCACCCGTTACTCCCACCAAAGCATAGATCATTCCATCATGCAATCATCAGTACATTTGCATTAACATGTTATCGGCATGCGCATACACAACTCATCGGTTTTTGTTCCCGACCAACTCCAGCGCCCACAATTCACGGCCTTTTTGTAGTCCATTTACTTTCGCATTGCAAATTCACCACAACACTTTTTTGCTTCGATAGACGTGCCAAGTACCGGTCTCACCGTAGCCAAAGCTCTCTACATCACCAATCATATCATTTGTTTCCTTTATTCACCATAGCATTTGCATCAAAGTATTACATTCGCATCATATTCACATTCGCATTGCATGCATCAGGAAAAGAAGCAAAATAAATAAGAAAAAGCAAAAGAAAAATCCACCCATTACATTCATCATCACACACTAATCACTACAGTCACATTCACATCTCGTACATCGTTTGTCAACTTTCTCGTTCCTTCAGGTTTAACGCCAATGACATACCCATTTCATTCATCATCCCCACCAGATGTCAATCATTGCACGTTCGTCACATGCATAACATTGTTTGCTTCGATAGATGTGCTGAACGCCGGTCTAATCGTTGCCCAAAGAAAAAGGTTTTTACATCACTAATCATATCATTGTACCATGCATTCGCGTTCACGTGTTTTCCTTTATTCACCATGGCATTCGCATCAAAGCATTACATTTGCATCACATTCGCACTTTGCATTTCATACACCATTTATATACTAAGAAAAAGCAAGAAAGCAAAAAGAGAAAAATTGCTCATTCCATTACATTCATCATTCCACCAAGATCAATCAGCACGACCACATTCCTACTTTATCTGCATTCACACACGTTCGTCAACCTCCATGTCCCATCAACTTCAACTCACAGCATCTGCCACATTTCGTTCACCCCATCGAACACTTACCATTTCACATACCTATATTGCACGCATACATCATTCATTGCATTGTTAGACATACCAAATATAGATAGCTTTTCCCTTCTCAGGTAAATGCATTCATTAGGTGTTCTAGGCAAGTGCGCCATCTGTCAATCCCAATATTTTGTTCCCCCAAAGTCAGCACTCCAAATGCTGGTCTCATATCACAATTCAGAATCTCAGTACTCTTTTAGACCCCCAGCGGTCCCTCAGAGCCCAAGCGCTCCTTCAGACCCCCAGCGGTCCCTCAGAGCCCAAGCGCTCCTTCAGACCAACAATGGTCCTTCAATCCAGATCGCACGTCGCGTTATCGAGCAACCGACGGATCATCCGGCCCCAGGCCCTTCAGACTAGCTGTGTCCGCCTAAAAAACACAGTGCACGTCCTTCGAGGTGCGCAAATCAGGTCAACGACCTGACCTTGCCCCCATGGCCGCTCGAGAAAGGCCACCCCCCAAGCAGACCGTTTTACTAGTACCGTTGCTAGTTTGCGCTCCTTCAGACCCATGGGTCCATCAGGCTTAGGCATGCCCTTCAGACCTTATTGGTCCTTCAGTTTAACTCCAATCAATGCGCCAAGCATCGACTGCGAATTAGACCATCAGAGCCCAGTGCTCCTTCAGATCCCCGGTGATCCTTATTTACTTTTTATTCTATGTCAACCCATCATCTTTCAAAAATTTCTAAAAAATAGTCTTGACAAAATTAGTGTCTTTTTATCTTTATTTCTATTTTACTCGAGAAATTCGGAAACCCTTCATGTTTCCTAGTAAAATATAAATAAAGAGGGGCAGCTGTCATACCCTAATTTTGTCCGTTAGATTAATGCGATTTGTTTTTCTAACATAATAATAACCTTGTAGACATTTTGATTTTAATCGGTTTCTTGTTTCATTTTCAAAAAATCCCAAAAAACACGTTCCATGGTGCACGCGTATTATTTTTAGTCGCGTACACGCGTTAGTCTTAACATTTTTGCATTGTTGCGTGCACATGTTATTTCTAATCACATACGCGTGTCGTTCCTAATCGTATGCGTGTCGTTACTCTCTTTGCGCGCGCGTGTTCGCCTCTCGTCGTGTACGCATTTTTCGGTGCCCGTTGTTTATTGTTATCATTATTTTACTACTAATGATACTGTTTTTTAAAAAAAAAACAAGTACAAAGAAATAAATGAATCTATAGATAATTAGCTGTCCAGTTTTTATATATTTACAATATAACCCAAAAAGTCAAATTTGTTACAAATAAGGACAAGAAAAAAAAGTAAAAAAAGATACAAAAAAATTAAAACAAAAGTGAAAAAGACAAGAGGCAGCGCTGCTGCCCTTGTTGTTGCTGTGGCAGGAGTTCATCTTTGGCTAGCAGCTCAAACTTATTTCTCTTTGTTCTTTGCTGTCTTCCCATTTTTGGCACCAAGAGTACTATCTTTTGCTGCAGCAGTACCACCACTTCTGGGCTGTTTTGTTTTGGCTCTGCAGAATTTGTCTCCAAAAAGCTTTGATACACTGCATTGCACCCACACCTACACCATACAAACTTCCCCTATTAAAGAACTAACAGAGACAGCAAGAGAAAGGGAAGACAGTGTCAAAAAAATGGATACAACACAATGGCATAAAACACAAATTTCAGCAAAGAAAACGCAGTCAGAAATCAAAAAATCAGAAAAGAAGAGGAACACTGAAAAGGGGGAGAAAGCTCCTCCGACCACCACGCGGTGGTCACCGCCGTGAATCGCCACCATCAACCGCCATACGAACCGAAACCACCAACCACCACCATCCCACTGTCCCTCTTCACTGCCACCACCAGCACCCCTCCACGGCCCTCCATCTCAAACGGCCGGTCACCGCCGTAGCCTCCCCAAAGCGGAACCCCTCTTCACCATCGAAGCCAACCACCACACCGCGCCCATACGACCACCGATCCACCTCCTCCACCCACGAAATCACCACAGAACGCCTCCCCTTCACCGAAAATCGCCGCCGTCGACACCGCCTCCACCACAAACCGAACCGCGACCAAAAACCACTCCCTCAAGCAGTCAGCGACTGAACCGAACCACGCCACCCACAGAAACCAGATCGGAAATAGTGGCTCGGTTGAGAGAGAGGGAGATTCAGTTTGATGTTGGCGCGGTGGAGGAGGAGAGAAAACGCGAAAATGGAGTTGAGAGAGGGTGGTTCGGTTATAGTGGGGAGAGGAGAAGAAAAATGGGATTGATGATTTGGAGGGGGTGAGGGAGTGATTCGCCGTGGAAGGAGAGGGAGAGGAAAATTTTTAGGGTTGGCTTTTTTAGGGTGTGCGCCGCGTGAGGATGAGAGAGATAGAAATTAGGGTTTCTATTTTAGCTCAGCCTTTTATAGTATTAGCTCAGGGGTAATTTCGTCTTTTCGCGTTTTTTATTTTCAGATCTCTATTTACACCCCCTCATTTTACTCCGCGCGCCCCCCTTCTGAAGCCCATGATTATTTTTTTGAAGCGCAGCCCAGCTTACAAAAAACAAGCTGGGCTCACTACCCGCACCCCAGTTTTAATAATGCAGCCCTCTTTTATTTACACCCTTATTTTACTACCACACCCCCAGTTTCTTTTTTTAAATTTTGTTACTTTCCCCTAAGTAAACCTTTTTTCTCACCAACCTTTTTCCAAATAACGAATAAATGTTTTCCTAAACATAGACATGGTTCGTTACTAATGGTCACTCTGAGCTTAGCTCGTTTGACCGTTAATAACAGTTTTAGTTTTCAAACGAGCTATGAGCGACGACCACTCTGAGTTTTACTTGTTTGGTCGTCACGAATACCTTTTCCAATTTCAAAATAAATTAAAAAAACACCAAACTCACAAACCTTTTTCTACCAAGAACTACGTGTGATTTGATTCTCTACCAGGAGATACGTAGGAGCGGAGGGCGGCCGACCTCTGTCAATTGCATTAATAAAAAACCTTTTTTTTCTTGTAATTATTTTCTTTCCTATTTCTCAAAAAAATACAAAAATAACTAACTGTTTATAGAGTCCTTTTTTTTATTATTGTTTTTTTATAAGGGTAAAAACATTATTTTTGAATTAATATTTTTTTTGCACATTTAGTTAAAAGGTAACCTTCCTTAGGAAGGATGTCGTAGGGTGCTAATACCTTCCCTACGCATAAACGACTCCCGAGCCTAAATCTGGTCCGCAAGACCCCTTTTTCCACTCAATAGGGATTTTCCAATGTTTGCCCTTAAACTAAAACTTTGGTGGCGGCTTCATTTCAAGAACTTCGAAGAATCCCTCCTCCGGATTTTTCGGTCGCTACAGTTTTTTTTCATTTTTCTCTATTCTGGTTTTCTAGGTCACGTTCCGGTCACCTCTTCCTCCGCCTCACTCTCACCGTGCGCCGCCTCACTCTCACTCCAAGGAACCAAAGTGAAATTTCTTCTCTTTACTTCTCACTCACTCTCATGGCTCGTTCTCTCTCTCACTCTATCTCTTTCAAAATATTTTTTTTGACAAATTTCCTCACTTGATAGGGTTTCTGTATTAACAGTTTTTTTGATTTTCTGTATTTTGATTTTAGGATTTATTGGACAGTGTTTTGTTGATAGGGTTCCTCAAAATAGATTTTGTGTATTTTGTGTATGTTGATTTTCCTCAGTAGATCAGATTTGTTGATTTTGTGGACAGTGTTTTGTTCATGTTTCTTTTGATATATAAGTTATTAGCGAATTAACTTTGATAGGAATATATGCTATCGATTTGTGTATGGTCTGATTTTTTGCAAATTAGGACATAGTTGCTCAAGAGTTTTTGTTCAGCAAATGATATTGTTTTCTGGATGGTTGGATGGTAAATGTGCTTTACAACAATTTGTTGAGTTATGTGAGTGTATTGTGTTTTACACATAGGTGAAAGTGTGTCCTTGAATTTAGTGATCTGTATTTTTCTAACTTATTTAGTATTTGACAAGTTAAGTGTTTGCCTTATAGAAAATGGATCGTACTTGGATGTATAATAGGACAAACGCTAATAGGCACGGCTTGAAAAAAGAGTTTGTTCGTGGTGTTAAAAACTTTGTGAAGAGGGCCAGGAAGCTACCCATTTATATATCTGACCGCGGGATAAGTTGTCCATGTAGAAAATGCAAGTGTAGGAAGAAATCTACGCCAACTAATGTTAGGCTTCACTTGTACCGACATGGATTTCAACCAGGCTATTGGATTTGGACTGAACATGGAGAAGTGACCACGATCTTGATACAACGGGTGGTTCGAATAGTAGTGGGCATGTGCATCATGACGACCATTTTGATTCAATAAATCAGATGGTGTTTGATGTTTTTAGGCCGTATGAAGATGAAGATGTCCCTCGTGAGGATGAGTTGCCCAACGAAGATGCAAATCAGTTCTACGACAAGTTGATATGCGCTAACAAGTCCATCTACGAGGGGGCTACGCGGTTTATATTGTCAATATCTGTTCAACTTCTGGCAATTAGGACTAATTGGCATATTCCACAAAAAGGTATAAATTTTGTTGCTCATATGCTTAGTAGTGTATGTCCAGTTCAAGAATGCTTGCCCAAGAACTATTACCAAGCATCACAGTTGGTGTCTAAGTTAGGGCTGAAGGTTGAGCGGATTGATTGTTGTGAGGCAGGTTGTGTAACACCCCTTTCTACCCGTCACTTTGTTTATAAAAATCAGAGTTTAAAAATTTCGTTCATAGGCAATGTTTCACATACTTCAATAAAACGTCGCTTATCAATTTTAAAAATAGTTCAACTCAGTAGCCATGCGTTCACGTAGCACGTCACAAATAAAGAATCTCAAGCCTCAATTTAACGTCGCTTATAAAACTCAACATAACAAAAACCAACTACGCAGCGGAAAATAATAAAACATAACAGAAGGGTCCACATGGACATAACAACCAGAAAATCATTAATAAAATATCGAGTTCGTTTCCCCCCTGAGTGCTACGTATCAGAGCATGACGACTCGACTCAAGAAGTGAAGCTAAGGCATTCACTGGGAATCACCTGCACGTTACCAACACGGGGGCAACATTCAAACAGGAAAGGGTGAGCATCATTTCAATCCATATAATAGAAAATATGATAAATACTAATCATAGGCTACGCACTAGAACAATCAGCATCCAAGACACTAAATATCCACATCACAGTCATCATTCACATCACTTACAATAACTCATCTCATGTCATGTAGGCTTATGAAATGCAACCCACTCGCGGGCATATGCATGAGGTACCTTTTCATAAAACGTCGCTTAGCCCTTAAGGCCTCATCGTCACTTAGCCACTCAGGCCCCAAAACGTCACTGGATTTATGCATATGGGCATGAGACACTATGACATGCACCATTCACAACACGCAAACACACAATTACTCAAATCATAGTCAACTATGTGACCCGTCACTTACCCGTTTGCTCGCAAGGAGCACAGCACCTGTCAAATTCATAATCAGCACAAAACGTCACTTGGCCATTTAGACCTTAACATCACTTAGCCCTTTGGGGCCCAAACGTCACTGGGTTCTCATCATCACTTACACATAATTATTAATCAACCCAAACAATAGCCACTGGGGGCAAAACAGTCATTTGACTAGCCACCAAGGACATCCTCCTCAAAATCATCATTTTGACACTACCACGTTAAAAACTGTTGTTTATACACCAAAAAGGAATTTTAAAGAGCTACATATAATTTTTCAATGTCACTGGGACGATCACCGGGGATGGCCACTTGGGCGCCCACAAACAATCAGAAAATAACAATTTTTCATTTTAAAAACTGGACCGATAGATAGACAACGTAAAAAGCTTCACGACACTTTTCGAATCGTTCAAAACGGACGTCTGAGTCAAAAGTTATGCTAAAAATAAATTTGGGAAAAATCAAGCAACATTCTGAAAATAGGCGCCTTAGGCGCCCAGGCAACCAGGCAACACGCGCACTGGCGCCCAGCGCCCATGCGCGCAACACACACGCAACACAACACGCCACAGGCGCCCAGCGCCCAGGCGCGCACAACACAACACGCACACAGCACGCCACAGGCGCCCAGCGCCCAGGCGCGCACACACGCACACAACGCAACACATGCGGCGCTCAGCGCCCAGCGCCTGGCGCCCAGCGCCTTGGCGCCCAGCGCCTTGGCGCCCAGCGCCTTGGCGCCCAGCGCCTTGGCGCAGCACACACACACGCTTGGGCGCTCAGCGCCCAGCGCTGGCACCCAGCGCCCAGCGCCTAGCCACACAGGAATCTGGCAACACACAGCAACACACACAAGCCACAGGCGCCCAGCACAGGCACTTGGCGCCCAGAAAACAGCAGCAACAAGTCCAGAATTTTTTTCCAACAATCTTTCAACACTAAAAATCGATTCTCAATAATTTTAAAGTGTAAAAACTCAAATTTTTCCAGCAAACAAAAACGCACTTATCTCATTCAAAATCACCAAAACTCAATTTACCAAAACTCAATTAAACAAAACAACATCACCAACACCATCATGGCGCCCTAGGCGCCCAAACACCTACAACCCCTATGCGACCTCATCTCCAACAAGCCAAACGCATAGATCGACATTCTAATTCTCGTCACATACGCATAACACCACCAATAAGGCAAATTCATAGATCAAAACCAAGCAATAAATCAAACTCGCATAAACTCATGATAAACATATATGAAAGTTAACATCAAGAACATCAAGAAACGCAAAAGAACATCAAGAACATCATGGATCTAGTAGAAACCTTAGATCTAGGGCCTATCATAGATTTTATTAGATGGAAGGATAGAGCTCCCCTAACCTTTTCAAGAAGAAGAATTCGATGCCCTAAGAGAAGTCACCTACAGAGCCACAGCAACAACGGAGATCCCTTCCTCTTGATCTTCGAATCCTCTTCTCCTTCTTCTCTTGGCCGCCTCCTTGCTTTCTCTCTTTCTCACGCTCTTCTTTCTTTCTTGCTCTCTCTCTTGCAATTCGCAACAATTAGCCAAAAACCCTAACCCCCAATCACTAGTCCACTTCGCATACTAGTGGATCATGGGCTTGGGCCTCCCACTCAAGCCCAAGTCATGCAAGTGGCGCCTCCACTCCCTCCTGATACCACCACAACGAATAAAATTCTAATTAATCAAATTATATCAAATAAATTAATTTAAATCCCCAAATACTTAATTAAATAAATTAATTAAATATTTTAGGGTGTTACAGGTTGTATGTTATATTACAAGGATGATAGCAAGTTATCTGAGTGCAAAATTTGTCATGCTCCTAGGTTCCTTCCTCGTAGGATTGGTACGGGAAAGTACAAAGATGTCCCAATGAAGAGAATGTTCTATTTCCCTATCATTCCCAGATTACAAAGACTGTATACATCGCCAGAGTCTGCAACTGGAATGAGATGGCATCACGAAAACAAAAAGAGCTCAAACGTCCTTCGACATCCGTCCGATAGAAAAGCGTGGAAACACTTTGATGATGTATATCCCGAATTTGCTAGTGAGACAACTTATTTTTGTTCTCATTATTTCAACTCATTCGATGTGTTGGCAACCTCAAGTTTAAGCAACAATACTCGTTTGGAATGTGATGACATCCAACCTACACTGTCCATCCTACACAAAAGTGGTCAACCGAGTGGGAAGCCAAGAAAATAGTATCTATTAGATAAGGAGTGGGAATCTGCTCATGTGCATGTCTTGATTAACTGTGATGAGATCAAACCATATCTTGAGTAAGTATCCTTCATTACACATCAATCATGAGTTTGATACCTATCATAACCTATATTGACTTATGAATTAAGTGATTGATGTCAGCACTTTCTTGGAGAATCACTCGATCAATGGAGAAGACGCATATGGACGTATATTTTTAGAGTTTCTCATATGGCTAAAGGCATATGTAGATGAGGAGGCGAATGGAGTGACCAATAAAGACATAAGGGCACTATCTCGCGGTCCTTCATCAATGGCAATGTCATGGAACATGTACTTTGTCAATAGGTACAAGTTTCATACTACGCCCTGGAGCATTGGTAAAAAAACTGTCAATTGTGGGGTGCACGTAAAGGGTCTTAATGAAGGAGGAGAAGATGATTATTATGGCACAATCAACCATATCTTTGAAGTAGATTACTTTGGTCTGAAGGACAAGATTGCACTATTTTATTGTGAATGGTTTGACCCAACAAAAAATAAGGGCACAAAGGTTCATCCACATTATAAAATTGTGGATATTAAAATGGATAAGCGTTATAGTCTTTACGATCCTTTTACCCTTGCGCCAAGAACAAGACAAGTGTATTTCGTTCCCTATCCAGAAATGTGTAGAGATATGCGTGGATGGTGTGCGGAAATCACCACAAAACCAAGGGGTCATGTGGAGATTGACAACACGAAGGATGAAATGGCTTATCAATCTGATGGGATGTCAACTGTTCTCCCTATTGCAGATGCCATTATATTTGCCATACAAATCCCCTTTGATGAGGCTATCTATGATTGGAGTGCAACAATCGAAGATATTCGAAAGGAATGGTTTAAGAAATTTGGGGTAAGTACATATTTGTTTTGTAAGAAGTATGTATTGCAATCATTGTGAAAGGAATAGTTTTTTATGATTGTATTGTAATTTGCAGGAAAAGGTGACATGGGATCCTTGTTATAATCATGTCATCCAACACTTGTTTGAACAAAAGGCCAAGAAAAGGCTCAATGATATGCTTACGAAGGTAAGAAAGAAAGGTGCTCGGCCTGGTTGGATACGCGAGAAAGCTTACTTGGGTCTTCAAGAATATTGGGGTGGACAAAAATTCAAGGACCTCTCCAATCAAAACAAGGTTAATAGAGCGTCAACAAGAGGTGGAGCAGTCCACACCTCAGGCCGCAAGGCTCACGTTGACTTGGCACTTGAGCTTGTAAGTATTAAACTGAGTAATAGCTTTTTAATGACTGTTTTGTTTTGTACTTTATCATTAATTATTTCTTTGAGTTGATCAATTGTGATTGCATCTTTATTTTATTTGTAGTGCAATGAGTATAATAGAGATTTGCGGTCAGATGGATTATTTTTGATAACCCACAAGAAGAAATCCGGTGTTAGGGTTGATCATCGAGCGGAAACTACCTATGTAAGTTGTTGCCACTACTCTGAATTACATTTGTTGTTAATTAGATGAATTCTGTATTTTCTGGATTCTGTTGATGGTAATTAGGATTGCTGAATTGAAATTTGTAACATCCTCAAAATAATTAGGCGAATTATTTGGATGTTAACCCAATAGGAATAATTTAGTACTTGACTGGTAAATTTATTGAGTACTAAAATTATTAGTGGGATAACATTAGATCGTTAACCGGATAATACGGGTCAATGAAGCTTTGGAATCAAAATAAGGGATTAAGATCAATACGGTAATTGGACCACGCTACCACTTATTTATTAATTAAATATGTGTTTGTGTGTGTGTGTTTAAAGAAAAGAAAGAATAAAAGAGAGGAAAGAAGGAAGGAATACGCGCAGAGAAGAAAAGAGGAGAAAAGAAGAGGAAAAGAAGAAGAGAAAGAAGAAGAGGAAAAGAAGAAGAGAAAGGAAGAAGAGGAGTGAAGCCCATCTCCCCAAAATTCATCATCTTCATCATCTCACTCTCCTCATCATAACCCAAGAGCTAGGTAAGATTTCATCCGGTTTTTCCCCCTTTTTGTGGCCTACGAAATTTAGAGGGTTCTGTTGGAAAATTGTTGAAATCAAGGATTAATAGGTTGTGTTGGTGATCGGGTTATGTTTAAGATCGAAGCTAGGAGCGTATTGAACGCGATTGGAAGCTCGGAACGAAGTTGGGAGCGGTTCGGTGTTGTTTGGGTTCGATTCGGTGATTTTGACACATCGGTGATTTCGGCTCGGCAACGGCTCTCGCTTCAAGGGTGAGTTTTACTCACGTTTAGGCTTAATCCGTTTTGAAATGAATTGTGTGACTTAGTTTCAAAAGATTTTGAGTCGAAAACGTTATTTTGAAATATATTGCGTTTTAAAGAAATTCGTAATCGTTGAGTTTTTGATTGAATTGCTTGATTGTTTGATGTTGATTGGACTGGTATATTGTCTGGTACTGTCTGTTTTTGAGTTAGGAATCGATCGGGGCGAGTTTCGGATTGATCGGAAAGCAAATTTTCATAAAACAGGACATTTTAGCAGTGCTGTCAAATGCGCACGACCCGTGCGCCTGGTTTGGGTTCAGTGTTTAAAAATGTCAAACAGGGCGCACGACCCGTGCGTCCAGGGGCACGACCCGTGCGCCAAGTTCTGTCCAAAATTTTCAAAGTGCCCAAAATGATTCCGTTTCGATTCCGATCCTCTCCTAACCTTTTCCTAACCCTTCTATAATGAAATTAGGCCTATAATGCCATGATTTTGGGTATGTTTCCAACAGGTTTTATAAAATACTTTTGATGTCCAAATCGTTTCGAAAAACCGAATAATAGCATACGTGTGCGGATACGTTTTATTGATAACAAAGGGACTATGAGTTCTGTGCGGTAAAGTATAATTTAATGAACTAAATGTTCATATGATGGTATATATATATATATTATATCGAGTTTGGGTGACGACCCATGTTGACATACTAGGCGGGGAAGTCATGAACCCTTACCCTAGGCTCTGTGCCATTAGGAAACACTATTGGTAATGGGTTTCGCCGGGATTAGCAAGTGGATTGCGGTCGGTGTTGTGTCAAAAGTTTGTGTGTTAGTAGAATTATTTGGGTGTTAACCCAATTAAACTAATTTTGTACTTAACTGGTAAATTTATTGCGTGCTAAAATTATTTATTGGTTGTCATCGGATCGTTAACCGAATAATACGGGTCAATGAAGTTTTGGAATCGAAATAAGAGATTTCGATCAATATGGTGATTGGACCACGTTACCAACTATATATTAAATAAATATATATATATATGTGTACGTGTGTGTGTGTTAAAAAGGAAAGAAAAAGAATTAAGAAAGGACAAGAAAGAATGAATGCGAGAGAGAGTTACAGAAGAGAGAAAAGGAGAGAAAAGAGAAAGAAGAAAGAATGGGTGAGGAGGAAGAAGAGGAAAAAGGAAGGGTTTAGGCTCACCGAAACGACTTCCTTCCAACACGAAAAATGCTCAGCGTTACTTCCTCTTCGTTTTGGTACCAAAATCTTCATCATCAACTCACTCTCCTCAAATCCACCATTTTCGAATTTAAGAGGAATTAGAGGTTTTTGTTGTTCAAGCTCAAAGGAAAGCTTTGGATGGTGTTTGGGAGCGAGCTCAAGGTGGATTGCGCAAATATCGAAGTCCGATTTGGAGTTTTTGAAGAATTAAAGGTTAGGGTTCAAAAATTGGGTTTATGGATGACTAGTAGTTTTGGGGTTGAAGATGATGAATAGTGTCCATGGAGGATTTCGAGGAATTCGGCATTTCGGTCAAAAAGAGGTTTCGTGATCGAGCGGAAAGTTTTGGAAGCGGATTTGAGCGTCGTCGGAACGGAAAGTTATGCGGGGAATGTTCGTGTGGTTACTCGGTGAATTCGGCTCGATCGTGGTTCACGCTTCAAGGGTGAGTTTTACTCACGTTTGGGATTTTTGTTTTCAAATTAATTAATTGATCGTTTTACCGCTCTCGCTGGTCTGGAATATTACTTGATATTGTCTGTTTCGGGTTAGGAATCGATCGGAGCGAGTCTCGAGTTATGTCGTGTTGAAACGGAATTTTTGGTGATTTGATTTTGAATGATTTTGACTTAAAAACCGTTAATGGGAAAATATGTCGTATTTGATAAAAACTGTTTTGATTGAGACATTGATTGATTTGAATGATTGTGTGATATTGGTTGAATCTGTTTTTCTGTTTGTCTGGACTGTTTTCTATCGGAACGAGAATCGGAATTAAGCGGAGTCGCGGTTTTCGCGCGAAACCGCCATATTCTGCACTTGACAGACCCACTTACTGTCAGTCCACGCGCCACTTGCGCGCCGCGCGCCACTCGCGCGCCACTTGACAGAACCTACTGTCAACTCGCGCGCCACTTGCGCGCCACGCGCCACTCGCGCGCCACTTTGCAGATTTTCAACAGTTTTTCACTGATTTTGTTTTCGCAATAACTTTTGATCCGGGAACCCGATTGAGGTGTTTTAAGATGCGTTTGAAAGATTATTCAGAGGCCTAACTGAATATTCTACTTTTAAGGTAAAATGAACTGTTTTTGAAGTTGAAATTGTTTCGAAAAGCCGAACAATAGTACACGTGTGCGGATATGTTTTATTAATAATGAAACGGATTATGAGTCCTACGTGGTATGGTATAACTGACGCGGGATGATTATTATTTAAATCATCTAAAACGGTCTATGATTCACGATATATAAATTATATCGAATATAGGAGTTAGCACAAATGCGGGTGGATATATATATATATATATATATATATATATATATATATATATATATATATATATATATATATATATATATACTAGATCGAGTTTGGGTGACGACCCATGAGGTTGACATACTAGGCGGGGAAGTCATGATCCCTTACCCTAGGCCCGTATGCCATTAGGGAAAGTACTATTGGTAAGGGAGTTCACCGGGATTACCAAAGCTGGGGTCGGTGTTATGTCACAGTTATAAAACAGTTCACCGGGATTACCAAAGCTGGGGTCGGTGCTGTAATAAAGTTATGAAGCGGGTTACCGGGATTACCAAAGCTGGGGCCGGTACCGTGTTAAAGTTAGAAAGAATGGTCACCGGGATTACCAAAGTTGGGGTCGGTGTCATTCTAAAGATATCAATAGTATGGTTACCGGGATTACCAAAGCTGGGGCTGGTATCATACTATGTTGACTAGTACGAGTCACCGGGATTACCAAAGCTGGGGTTGGTGTCGTGCTAAACTAAAAGAATGTAAATTATAAAGTAAACTACGAATGTATGAGAATTCATAAATGAACCGAGAGCGTAGTTAGGGGTCTCGGTAGAACTCACTGAGATTGTATCTCATTGTTTATATGTTGTGGTTTTACAGATAAACAGGGAAAGTGGAGATCCAAGAGGCACGAGTAGGTGGTACTCGGATGGTTGCTGAAGACTTAGCTTTTATGCCTAAGTTATGTTTTCCCTTGTTAGTTATGTATCACGACATTATGACTTTAACTGTTGTAAAGTGATGTATTTATTTCCGCTTTCTTGTGCGATATTGAACACTGTATTTTACTGATGGTTTATGGTCTTATTTATGTTTAAGACTGTTCTGTTGTTATTCAGTGAAAATTTTATAATGGTGTTCAGTATTTAAACAGGAAATATATCTCTGATGTTTTAGGAATGGTACACTTGGGTATTTTTACTATATAAAAATACCGGGGTGTTACAGTTGGTATCAGAGCAGTTCGACCTAGTCGGACTTAGTTTAGGGTTGAGTCGATTCCTTGTTAGTCCTGGTTGTAATTACTGTAACTCCCTAAAATATTTAATTAATTTATTTAATTAAGTATTTGGGGATTTAAATTAATTTATTTGATATAATTTGATTAATTAGAATTTTATTCGTTGTGGTGGTATCAGGAGGGAGTGGAGGCGCCACTTGCATGACTTGGGCTTGAGTGGGAGGCCCATGCCCATGATCCACTAGTATGCGAAGTGGACTAGTGATTGGGGGTTAGGGTTTTTGGCTAATTGTTGCGAATTGCAAGAGAGAGAGCAAGAAAGAAAGAAGAGCGTGAGAAAGAGAGAAAGCAAGGAGGCGGCCAAGAGGAGAAGGAGAAGAGGATTCGAAGATCAAGAGGAAGGGATCTCCGTTGTTGCTGTGGCTCTGTAGGTGACTTCTCTTAGGGCATCGAATTCTTCTTCTTGAAAAGGTTAGGGGAGCTCTATCCTTCCATCTAATAAAATCTATGATAGGCCCTAGATCTAAGGTTTCTACTAGATCCATGATGTTCTTGATGTTCTTTTGCGTTTCTTGATGTTCTTGATGTTAACTTTCATATATGTTTATCATGAGTTTATGCGAGTTTGATTTATTGCTTGGTTTTGATCTATGAATTTGCCTTATTGGTGGTGTTATGCGTATGTGACGAGAATTAGAATGTTGATCTATGCGTTTGGCTTGTTGGAGATGAGGTCGGATAGGGGTTGTAGGTGTTTGGGCGCCTAGGGCGCCATGATGGTGTTGGTGATGTTGTTTTGTTTAATTGAGTTTTGGTAAATTGAGTTTTGGTGATTTTGAATGAGATAAGTGCGTTTTTGTTTGCTGGAAAAATTTGAGTTTTTACACTTTAAAATTATTGAGAATCGATTTTTAGTGTTGAAAGATTGTTGGAAAAAAATTCTGGACTTGTTGCTGCTGTTTTCTGGGCGCCAAGTGCCTGTGCTGGGCGCCTGTGGCTTGGGTGTGTTGCTGTGTGTTGCCAGATTCCTGTGTGGCTAGGCGCTGGGCGCTGGGTGCCAGCGCTGGGCGCTGAGCGCCCAAGCGTGTGTGTGTGTGTGCTGCGCCAAGGCGCTGGGTGCCAGGCGTTGGGCGCTGAGCGCCGCATGTGTTGCGTTGTGTGCTGTGCAGGAAGAGATTACTTGGGAGGTATTCAGCAGGGAATTTCTGAGAAACTATTTTCCTGAAGACGTCCGAGGGAAGAAAGAGATAGAGTTTTTAGAGCTGAAGCAGGGTGGTATGTCTGTGACTGCCTATGCGGCAAAATTTGTGGAGCTAGCAAAATTTTATCCACACTACAGTGAGGCTACAGCTGAATTTTCAAAATGCATCAAATTTGAGAATGGGTTAAGGCCTGATATTAAAAAGGCCATCGGTTATCAGAAGATTCGTGTGTTCGCAGATCTGGTTGACAGTTGCAGAATCTTCGAGGAGGACAGTACTGCTCATTACAAAGCTACTTCTGAGAAAAAGGGCAAGTTTCAGAGTCGAAGCAAGCCGTACGAGGTTCCTGCGAGTAAGGGTTATCAGAGAGCTGCTGGAGGTAAGGGTTCTAGTGGGGGAGATGCCCCTGCTAGCATTGTCTGTTATAAGTGTGGCAAGCCTGGCCACAAGAGTACTACATGCAGGTCTGATGAAAGGAATTGCTACCGTTGTGGTAAAAAGGGTCATATGGCAGCTGAGTGTAAGGTCAAGGATGTGGTGTGTTTCAACTGTGGTGAGTCTGGGCATATCAGTACAAAGTGTACAAAGCCGAAAAAGGAAAGGTCTATTGGGAAGGTATTTGCATTGGCAGGAGAGGAGCCTGATGATGATGATGGTCTAATTAGAGGTACGTGTTTTATTAATGGTACTTCTCTGAAATCTCTTATTGATACTGGTGCTACCCATTGTTTTATATCTGTTGATTGCTGTAAAAGATTGGGTCTTGTTTTATCTGCTATGTGTGGGGATATGGTTGTCGATACTCCTGCGAAGGGGTCGGTGATTACGTCCCAGGTGTGTTCTCAGTGTCCCGTGTCGATCTTCGGCAGGGACTTTATTGTGAATTTTGTTTGTTTGCCATTGAGAGGTCTGGATGTAATCTTAGGCATGGACTGGTTAGAGAATAATCACGTTCATATCAACTGTCGTAGCAAGTCGGTTAGTTTCGGTGAAGAAAGTTCTGTTTTGGTATCTGCTGATCAGTTGAAGAAGTTGAAGAAAGAAGGAGTTCAATTATTTGCGTTGATGGCTTCGTTGTCTGCTGAGAGTCAGGTTGTTATTGAAGAACTGAAGGTAGTACGTGAGTTTCCTGAAGTCTTTCCTGATGAAATTCCGGGTGTGCCACCGGAAAGAGAAGTTGAGTTTTCGATTGATCTTGTACCTGGTACGAGGCCTGTGTCTATGGCACCGTACAGAATGTCGGCGTCGGAACTGTCTGAGTTGAAGACGCAACTTGAAGAATTGCTTGAGAAGAAGTTTGTAAGACCGAGTGTATCACCGTGGGGAGCTCCGGTATTGTTAGTGAAGAAGAAAGATGGGAGCATGAGGTTATGTGTGGACTATCGTCAGTTGAATAAGGTAACTATCAAGAATAAGTATCCGCTTCCGAGGATCGACGATCTGATGGATCAGTTAGTGGGTGCCCGTGTTTTCAGCAAAATTGATTTGAGGTCCGGATATCATCAGATTATAGTAAAGGATGAAGATGTTCAGAAGACAGCGTTCAGGACAATGTATGGGCATTATGAGTATTCAGTAATGCCGTTCGGTGTGACCAATGCTCCTGGTGTATTTATGGAATATATGAACCGTATTTTCCATAATTACCTAGATCGGTTTGTGGTGATCTTCATAGATGACATTCTAGTTTATTCTAAGTCAGAGGAAGAGCATGCTGAGCACCTGAAGTCAGTGTTGGAAGTTTTAAAAGAGAAAAAGTTGTACGCTAAGTTATCGAAGTGTGAATTCTGGCTGAAAGAGGTGAGTTTCCTTGGGCACGTGATTTCTGGTAATGGTATTGCGGTTGATCCGGCAAAAGTAGAAGCAGTGTTGGAGTGGGAGTCTCTGAAGTCCGTAACAGAGATTAGAAGCTTTTTGGGTTTGGCTGGGTACTACAGGAGGTTCATCGAGGGTTTTTCCAAGTTGGCCCTTCCATTGACTCAGTTGACTTGCAAGGGTAAAGTTTTTGTTTGGGATGCTCGGTGTGAGGAAAGTTTTATGGAACTGAAAAAGAGATTGACGACGTCGCCTGTTTTGACGTTGCCTAATCCAGAGGAACCGTTCGTTGTGTATTGTGACGCTTCGAAGATGGGTCTCGGTGGTGTGTTGATGCAGGATGGGAAAGTCGTTGCGTATGCGTCGAGGCAGTTGCGGATTCATGAGAAAAATTACCCTACGCATGATTTGGAGTTGGCTGCTGTGGTATTTGTGCTCAAGATTTGGAGGCACTACCTTTATGGTTCGAGGTTCGAAGTGTTCAGTGATCATAAGAGTCTAAAGTATCTGTTCGATCAGAAAGAGTTGAATATGAGACAGCGTCGGTGGTTGGAGCTCTTGAAGGATTATGACTTTGGTTTGAATTATCATCCCGGCAAAGCTAATGTCGTGGCTGATGCTTTAAGCAGAAAGTCTTTGCATATGTCGGCAATGATGGTGAAAGAATTAGAGTTAATCGAAGAATTCAGAGATTTGAGTTTGGTTTGTAAAATGACGCCTCGCAGTGTCAAGCTGGGGATGTTAAAGATCGATAATGATTTCCTGAGCAGCATCAGGGAGGCTCAGAAGTCAGATGTCAAGTTAGTGGATTTAATTAATGGGGTCGGTCAATCTGAAGATGAAGATTTCAAATTAGATTCCAGTGGTGTGTTGAGGTTCCGGGGTAGGATCTGTGTTCCGGACGATGAAGAGATGAGAAAGGCAATTTTAGAGGAGGGTCACCGTAGCAAGTTGAGTATCCATCCTGGAGCGACGAAAATGTATCAAGATCTGAAAAAGATGTTTTGGTGGTATGGTATGAAGAGAGATGTGGCACAGTTTGTGTATGCCTGTTTGACCTGTCAAAAGTCGAAGGTTGAACACCAGAAGCCAGCAGGGTTAATGCAACCGTTGGAAGTTCCAGAGTGGAAATGGGATAGCATTGCGATGGATTTTGTGACGGGATTGCCGAATACAGCTAAGGGTTATGACACTATTTGGGTGGTCGTTGATAGGTTGACGAAATCTGCCCACTTTATTCCTATTAATATCACTTATCCGGTGTCGAGGTTGGCAGAGGTCTATGTCAAAGAAATTGTGAAGCTGCACGGTGTTCCGAAGAGTATTGTGTCAGATAGGGATCCGAGGTTCACTTCTGAGTTTTGGACGAGTTTGCAGAAGGAATTGGGTTCAAAGCTGAAAATGAGTTCAGCATATCATCCTCAGACAGACGGTCAGTCGGAGAGGACAATTCAGTCATTAGAGGATTTGTTGAGGGCTTGTGTATTGGAACAGCGGGGTTCATGGGATTCCTACCTTGCGTTGATTGAGTTTACTTATAACAACAGTTACCATTCCAGTATTGGGATGGCACCGTTTGAAGCATTGTATGGTCGAAAGTGTAGAACGCCATTGTGTTGGCATGAGTCGGGAGAGAGTGTAGTATTGGGGCCGGAGATTGTCCGGGAGACTACAGAGAAGATCAAGATGATCCGTGAAAAGATGAAGGCTTCGCAGAGTCGTCAGAAGAGTTATCATGATAAGCGGAGGAAGGATTTAGAATTTCAGGAGGGTGAGCATGTGTTCTTGAGGGTTTCTCCTATTACCGGTGTTGGTCGAGCGTTGAAATCGAAGAAGCTCACTCCTCGATTTGTTGGTCCTTATCAGATTTCTGAAAGAATCGGAAATGTGGCTTATAGAGTGGCTTTACCGCCAAATCTTTCGAACTTGCATGACGTGTTTCACCTGTCACAACTTCGGAAGTATGTTTCGGATCCATCTCATGTGATCCATATGGATGATGTGGAGGTGCGGGATAATCTCACTGTGGAGACGATGCCCGTACGGATTGAGGATCGTGAAGTGAAAGCGCTTAGAGGCAAAGAGATTGCATTAGTGAAAGTGGTCTGGCTAGGAGCTGCCGGCGAGAGTATGACTTGGGAGCTAGAGGGCAAGATGCGAGAATCCTACCCAGAGTTGTTTGATCAGGTAAATTTCGAGGACGAAATATTCTAAGTGGGGGAGAGTTGTAACACCCTAAAATATTTAATTAATTTATTTAATTAAGTATTTGGGGATTTAAATTAATTTATTTGATATAATTTGATTAATTAGAATTTTATTCGTTGTGGTGGTATCAGGAGGGAGTGGAGGCGCCACTTGCATGACTTGGGCTTGAGTGGGAGGCCCAAGCCCATGATCCACTAGTATGCGAAGTGGACTAGTGATTGGGGGTTAGGGTTTTTGGCTAATTGTTGCGAATTGCAAGAGAGAGAGCAAGAAAGAAAGAAGAGCGTGAGAAAGAGAGAAAGCAAGGAGGCGGCCAAGAGGAGAAGGAGAAGAGGATTCGAAGATCAAGAGGAAGGGATCTCCGTTGTTGCTGTGGCTCTGTAGGTGACTTCTCTTAGGGCATCGAATTCTTCTTCTTGAAAAGGTTAGGGGAGCTCTATCCTTCCATCTAATAAAATCTATGATAGGCCCTAGATCTAAGGTTTCTACTAGATCCATGATGTTCTTGATGTTCTTTTGCGTTTCTTGATGTTCTTGATGTTAACTTTCATATATGTTTATCATGAGTTTATGCGAGTTTGATTTATTGCTTGGTTTTGATCTATGAATTTGCCTTATTGGTGGTGTTATGCGTATGTGACGAGAATTAGAATGTTGATCTATGCGTTTGGCTTGTTGGAGATGAGGTCGCATAGGGGTTGTAGGTGTTTGGGCGCCTAGGGCGCCATGATGGTGTTGGTGATGTTGTTTTGTTTAATTGAGTTTTGGTAAATTGAGTTTTGGTGATTTTGAATGAGAAAAGTGCGTTTTTGTTTGCTGGAAAAATTTGAGTTTTTACACTTTAAAATTATTGAGAATCGATTTTTAGTGTTGAAAGATTGTTGGAAAAAAATTCTGGACTTGTTGCTGCTGTTTTCTGGGCGCCAAGTGCCTGTGCTGGGCGCCTGTGGCTTGGGTGTGTTGCTGTGTGTTGCCAGATTCCTGTGTGGCTAGGCGCTGGGCGCTGGGTGCCAGCGCTGGGCGCTGAGCGCCCAAGCGTGTGTGTGTGTACTGCGCCAAGGCGCTGGGCGCCAGGCGCTGGGCGCTGAGCGCCGCATGTGTTGCGTTGTGTGCGTGTGTGCGCGCCTGGGCGCCTGTGGCGTGCTGTGTGCGTGTTGTGTTGTGTGCGCCTGGGCGCTGGGCGCCTGTGGCGTGTTGTGTTGCGTGTGTGATGCGCGCCTGGGCGCTGGGCGCCAGTGCGCGTGTTGCCTGGTTGCCTGGGCGCCTAAGGCGCCTATTTTCAGAATGTTGCTTGATTTTTCCCAAATTTATTTTTAGCATAACTTTTGACTCAGACGTCCGTTTTGAACGATTCGAAAAGTGTCGTGAAGCTTTTTACGTTGTCTATCTATGGGTCCAGTTTTTAAAATGAAAAATTGTTATTTTCTGATTGTTTGTGGGCGCCCAAGTGGCCATCCCCGGTGATCGTCCCAGTGACATTGAAAAATTATATGTAGCTCTTTAAAATTCCTTTTTGGTGTATAAACAACAGTTTTTAACGTGGTAGTGTCAAAATGATGATTTTGACGAGGATGCCCTTGGTGGCTAGTCAAATGACTGTTTTGCCCCTAGTGGCTATTGTTTGGGTTGATTAATAATTATGTGTAAGTGATGATGAGAACCCAGTGACGTTTGGGCCCCAAAGGGCTAAGTGATGTTAAGGTCTAAATGGCCAAGTGACGTTTTGTGCTGATTATGAATTTGACAGGTGCTGTGCTCCTTGCGAGCAAACGGGTAAGTGACGGGTCACATAGTTGACTATGATTTGAGTAATTGTGTGTTTGCGTGTTGTGAATGGTGCATGTCATAGTGTCTCATGCCCATATGCATAAATCCAGTGACGTTTTGGGGCCTGAGTGGCTAAGTGACGATGAGGCCTTAAGGGCTAAGCGACGTTTTATGAAAAGGTACCTCATGCATATGCCCGCGAGTGGGTTGCATTTCATAAGCCTACATGACATGAGATGAGTTATTGTAAGTGATGTGAATGATGACTGTGATGTGGATATTTAGTGTCTTGGATGCTGATTGTTCTAGTGCGTAGCCTATGATTAGTATTTATCATATTTTCTATTATATGGATTGAAATGATGCTCACCCTTTCCTGTTTGAATGTTGCCCCCGTGTTGGTAACGTGCAGGTGATTCCCAGTGAATGCCTTAGCTTCACTTCTTGAGTCGAGTCGTCATGCTCTGATACGTAGCACTCAGGGGGGAAACGAACTCGATATTTTATTAATGATTTTCTGGTTGTTATGTCCATGTGGACCCTTCTGTTATGTTTTATTATTTTCCGCTGCGTAGTTGGTTTTTGTTATGTTGAGTTTTATAAGCGACGTTAAATTGAGGCTTGAGATTCTTTATTTGTGACGTGCTACGTGAACGCATGGCTACTGAGTTGAACTCTTTTTAAAATTGATAAGCGACGTTTTATTGAAGTATGTGTAACATTCCCTATGAACGAAATTTTTAAACTCTGATTTTTATAAACAAAGTGACGGGTGTTGCGCCCTGGAAAAGTCCCCGAGGGAGAACCTTCCTCGTTCACAACTTTTCCTAAGACAATGAAGCCGCCACCAATATTTATTAAGGAAAATATTAGGAAAACCTTTTTTGGAAAGCGATTGGTCTTGCGAAACTAGAGAATAGGGTTCGGGGGTCGGTTACGCGCAGGGAAGGTGTTAGCACCCCACACGTCCTCTCTATTGAGAGAGAACCTTTAATTAAATGTGTGGTTTTAGTGTGTCGACTTGAAAATACTTAATTTTGCCTCTCTACTTCTTATTGAAAAAAATCTTAATGAAAATCTTTATTTATTATGAAAAAAGGGGGAAAAGTAGTTTTTTAGAAAAAACGTTCTTGACGAGATATGACCCGCTCCTACGTATCTCCCGGTGCGATGGAGAATTCAAAGCTACGTAGTTCTTGGTTCTTTTGAAAATAATTGTTTGAAACTTATTGTGAAAATGATTTTTATTTGTTATGCTTGACGGGATGTGACCCGCTCCTACGTATCCCAAATGGGAATCAAAGCGACGTAGTTCTAGGTTCTTTTGAAAATAATTGTTGAAAACTTATTGTGAAAATGATTTTTATTTGTTATGCTTGACGGGATGTGACCCGCTCCTACGTATCTCCCGGTGCGATGGAGAATTCAAAGCTACGTAGTTCTTCTGTTCTTCTTTGTTTTTTTGAAAAGTTTTTGTTTTTTATCTTTTTTAGTGAGTTTTTGAAATAGGACGAGCATTAGCGAATGATTAAACTAGCAGAGGCTATGATGAATCACCACTAAACACTCAAAAGGAGAGTTGTACCACTAGTCAAACGAACAAAGGTTCTGATGGACTATCAATAACAACTCGTTTTTATTATCTTTTTTGAAAGTAATTTCGAAAGAGATTAATTTGTACGATGATCAAAGGTTATGGTGGATCATCATTTATTTTGGGAAAAAGACATCGCCACCAATGGCTAAACGAACAAAGGTTCTGATTAACCACTAGCGACGATGGGTTGAAGATGATTTTAGAAAGGAAAAGGTTTTTGTTTTGTAAATGATCTTGGTTTGCAAAAGTGATTCTTTTTTGTTACGAAAATAACTCTTTTCTTTTTGTTATGCAAATGCTAAACTTTTTATGGTTGCGCTTGACGAGAATGTGACTCGCTCCTACGTATCCCAAATGGGAATCAAAAGCGACGTAGTTCTAACGAGCCTTAAAAATGAAAGTCTTTTGCTTTGATGATTAAACTAACAATGGTTATGATGGACCACCGCTAATAACTTGTTTTTGATTCTTTGATACTTAGAAAAATGCTTTTTGAAATTGGACGCGTTCATGATAATCAAACCAACAAAGGCTGTGATGGATTATCACTAGTAGCTTGCTTTATGCTTACGAAAATTCTTTTGAAATTGAGGCTTTCATGACAATCAAACCAACAAAGGTTGTGATGGATTGCCACTAGTAACCGTTTTTGTGCCAGGTCGTTTTAGAAATGAAAACAATGAATGCAAGAAAGAATTGGTGGATTCAATCATAACACAATCAGTGGAATCAAATCATTAAGCAACAATATTTGAATTCGCAAACAAAAATCAAGCCTAAACTACACATATTAGATCACAACACATAGATAGGCAAGGAAGGAACTTGAATTGGGCATTAAGCAAAATACAAGAGTAGGCGAGATTGAACCTAAATGCACATCTAGTGGAAGATGCTAGGCGAGAACCATACTCAAATATTTCTACAAAACGCAAGGGAATCTAAATGCACATCTAGTGGAAGATGCAATGTAAGGAATGTACCTATCTAAGTATTGATGATATTCTATATGAGAGTAGACGATGACACTGTAAGCTCAAGCAAAAGAGTTGCCTCAATCATGATCATTGGCCAGCATAAGCAAGCAAATTATTTAGCGACCAAAGTATCAAAGAACGTTGAATCACTTTGGTCAATCCTCACACTTAAGATTAAGTGCACAAGTGCACAAGTGTGAATCACCTTGTCAATCATCATATAAACTAAAAGGGTTGAATCATCTGAGACCATCTTCACCACTCAGAACATGATGCACTAGGCATAAGTGGGAATCATGTGGTTCATCATCAACAATGACACTATAACTAAGTTAAATCACATGGGGCAATTTTGGCATGGATCACAATGATTAAATATTAACAAATATAAAGACAGAAATACCTCTGATGAAGGCAGATACTACCACTTGAAGAACGCAACTCCAACTAACTCTTGCAGAAGATCAGCTCAGACGGACCAACGGAACGAATAGAGCGAAAAAATAAAGCGTAGAAGAGATTTTCTAAAATGTGAGAGATTTCGAGAAAAATGGGTTTTTTTCTCTGATCTCGTGAAAATCTGTGTCTGAGAAGCAGAGAGGAGTTGTGAAATTGTGGTTTTTGGTGTGTGAAACACTCTTGCCTATTTATAGGCGTAGGAAAAAATTGCTTTTTGAAAACCATTTAATGCAATACATAATCGATTAAGGCCTTCATTTGTTTAACATGACATAATCGATTATTTGATGGAAAAGGAAACCTTGGAGTAGCATGATAATCGATTATGTGTGAAGGAAAAACAAGTGTATAATCGATTATCAACCTTCCTAAAAAGGTGGTAATCGATTATATGCTTAGTTACAAGAAGGGAGTAATCGATTTATTTGATAAATATGGAAACCTTGAATAGCTTGATAATCGATTATGACATATAGTTATATTGAGCATGTAATCGATTATTGTTGTCAAGGAATTCACAAGATGGCTTGATAATCGATTATGAGGCTTAGTTGAAAGTGATGATAATCGATTATGTGATAAATAAGGAAACTTCCATTTGCTTCATAATCGATTATGTGTGATGTGCAAATGAAGGCTAATCGATTATTTGCTTCCTAATTGATTAGGATAATCGATTTATTGTTGTAAATAAGGAAACAATCGATTATTTGTTTTAGTAAAAATAGGAGAGTAATCGATTATGTGCTCTGAAAACATTCAGGCACATAATCTATTACCATAATCTATTATCTTTGTAAAAATATAGGATTTTAATTTCAAGCCTTCAACCAAAATATTTTTAGAAATATTTTTCAAAACTATTTTGATGCACCATGCATGTTTTGAAACACTCATCTCTCAGCTACTAAAAGTCATAGACCTTCAGTGATAGGACCTTACACAGTGTCCTAAAGAAAGCTTATAAACAATTTAGGTCTTCATCTTCAAAGGTGGCTTCTTCTCCAAACTGCTCCACTTTAAAGCTTCCTGCTTTTTGATTCCAGTCCTGTACTCTAAAAAAAATATTTTCATGCAAAATTATTTTTATGAGTCCTTTTGTGAGAAATGACCAAAATGCCCTTTTGACCCTAAAAACCCTAATTTCCCAAAAAGTGCATTCTCACCTTAAAAATGATTTCAAAAACTTTGGAATGGTTTCTAGGACCCAAAATGCAATGCATAATTTATTATATATTTTTTGTGTGGAAAATTAGGGTTTGGACCTAAGCCGGACAAAATTGGGGTATGACAGCTGCCCCTCTTGATTTGGATTTTACCAAGAAATATGAATTACGCGAGACATATTTCGAAGGTAAAATAGAAATAAAGAATTCAGAAATTATACCAATTTTGTCCATTTGGAGAAATCCGATTTTTTTTTTTTGAAAGATAGACACTTTCGTGTTGATGCGAAAACAGTAAATGAACACTGACGTGCAGACTGAAAGGTAAAATGGGCACTTGGCGTGCAAACAGAAACGGTAGAATGGGCACTTGCGTGCAGACAGAAAAGTAAAATGGGCACTTGGCGTGCAAACAGAAAAGTAAAATGGGCACTTGGCGTGCCGACAGAAAAGTAAATGGGCACTTCGCGTGCAAACCGAAAAGTAAATGGGCACTTGGCGTGCAAACAGAAAAGTAGATGGGCACTTGGCGTGCAAACAGAAAAGTAAATGGGCACTTGGCGTGCAGAAAGCGGTAAATTGCCCAGGCTGCCTAAAACCTGTAATCCTTAAACGAACTCTTGACGAATCCGAGATTGCACGTGGCTATGAGGAGCACGCTCTTCCTGTTGGCCTTTCGAGCGACCGGGGGGATCGTTATCAGCTCCGGAACTGATATACTGATCAATGCACGGCGTCCACTGTATCTTAGGCTGATACAACTATTCCGTTGAACCTCACATGGGGCTGCGGTCCATCGCGTTGCTCGTACACGATGTGAGACCTGGGCGGAAGGGAGCGATGATCTCTGTGCTCCGATCCGCAATGCGCGCTTGAGCGCTCTCTTTTCTTTTCTATTTCTCTCTTTTCTTTTCTATTTCTCTCTTTTCTTTTTTCTTTCTGAACTCCCAACTTGGGGGAACATTTTCTGGAATCTGGGGGCGAGGGCTAACACCGAAGTGCTCACCCTCTCTTTGTACCTGTAGCTGAAAATGAACAAATGCATGCAATGCAAATGCCATGATTGCTGTTTTCTTTTTTCTTATGATGAATGATGAGTTTCTTATTTCCTTTGTCTATGTCGGATGAATGCATGATCTTCTACCGTTCCTATATGCTTGATGAATGCAAAGATTTTCCTTTTCTTCTCTTGCATGATTTTCTTTTTCTTTTGCTTATGTCCGATGAATGCATGATTTTCTGCTATTCTTATATGCTTGATGAATGATGATTTTCTTTTTCTTTTGCTTATGTCTGATGACTGCATGATTTTCTCCTGTTCTTATATGTCTTTTTCTCTTTCACTAGCTTCTCTTCTTTCTTTTTCTTTCTTTTCTTTTCTTTTTGTTGCTCTCTTGGCTCTTCTCTTTTCTCTCTTTTGGCTTCTCTTTTTGCTCTTTTAAGAATCATGGGTATGCGAATGCAAAGCTTTGGTATTTGATGACATGGAATGCTCATGTATTTTAATGACATGCAAAGGAAAACTCTTTTTTTTTTTTTATGAAATGGGGATATTGCTGTAAAATGATGGATGACATGAAATGATGAATGACATGGGATGTTCTAGCTTTCTTTTCTTCTATGAGATGCCAGTATTGATGTGATGCAACTGTATTGCTTTGATGTTTGAATGCAAATGTATGCGGTGATTGATGCTTTGATGAATGAAATGCTCCTGTTCTAACCTCTGTTTGTTTCTTTTTGCTTCTTCTATGAAATGCAAACATTAATATGATGCAATGCTCTGATGTTTGATGCAATGATTCTTGTTCTTTTTCTTTTATGGAAATGCTAACGTTAATATGATGCATATGCACTGCTTTAATGTTTGATGATTGAATGACAAAGGAATGCTTTGTGAAATGATGAATGACATGGAATGCTTTTGTGTTGCTTTTGTGGTTTCTTTTCTTTGTTTTCTTTTTGCTTTCTTTGCTTTTTCTGTGAAATATCTGATGCAAAATGTAATGCTCTAGTGATGAACGACATGCAATGATTTTGTTCTTTTCTTTTTATGAAGTGCGAACATGCCAATGCAATGAAAAGATTTCTGCTTTTTCTGTGCAACTGGCGTGGAACGTTTTTTTCTTTTTGCTATGTGATGAATGCACAAAATGTGAAGATGCAAATGTAATGCTTTGATGCATATGCTATAATTCCTAGATACATGAGGTAAACATTTTTGTGATGATGAGATGCGAGACTTTGAATGCGAGGACTTGAGATGATTATTGACCATTCTGTTGAAAAATTGAATTTGATTCAAACTCTGGTGTTCTCATGGTTTTTATTTACAAACAACCTCACTTGTTTTCTCTTTCTTTCCATGATGGCTGAATTTTAGATATCACGTAAACAACTTGTGTTCTCTCCTTTGAAGCATTATCTAGTAAGCATGCATAGGAGTGCAAATGTGAATGAATGAGTCAGTTAACTTGGAATTGGTTTAGGGCATGGACTTTTATGGCAAGTGAAGGAATGACAGACATGGTTATTGCCGAAGCTTATGAGGGACCGAGAGATACAAGATTGCCCCAATTCAGGTCTTTGACGAGTGAATAACTTGCCCCTGTCTAGTGGTGACAACAACTAGGGGTGTAGAAGATGATGAATTGGGAACGCTTCGGCTCTTGGGATGAAAGCTGGAATGAAAGGGGTTTTGCTTCAACCCACAGAATTTGATGTTGCCCCAGTCATAACAAGGACAAAGCTGCCCCAATCAGAATGACAAGGTCTTGTTTAGGATAGTGAGTTGAGAGATTGCTCCGGTGAGGTTTTTATGGGAATGAATGAGGTGAAGGAATGGGAATGCACTTTCCCCACTTTGGAATGACATTGACAACTGGAGTGACATTGGATGGGCATTGAACAGACTTTCCCAAGACTAGGGTGTGTGGGTGGTGAAGAGAATGCCCCAACTTTTGGGTCTGAGTGGTATTCTCAGTGCAAATCTTTGGTTCTCTACTGATGTCTTGACTTTTGGTGCGACAGAATCCTTACCTGGTGATCACTAAACCTTGTTTTAATGCATCTTGAATGTGTTTTGGAGTGCAAGTCCCTCTTTTTTATTTTGTCAGCTTTCTTTTTTCTGACTGTTCGTTTTTGTTTCCTCAGTTCTCTTTTTTCTGAGGGTTTATTCTTTCTTGATCAGCTTTCTTTTTTCTGATCGTTTGTTTTTCTTTTGAGCAAACACATTGTACATAGATAAGCTTGTTCGTCCTAAGATTAGAATTTGAGTGAACAAAAGCAACCGGTCATTGATCGGAATGGACTTTTCGGGATTGTGGTGTTTTGTGGAGGAAGGAGGGTTAGGCTTAATGAAGTGTTTGAGGCCAATGGGAGGATGAGTTTTGTTCGGCGTTGATTGACGGTTAATGGTCTATGAGGAAGATGGTTATTGGGCTTGTTTGGGCTCTGTTAAAGCAAATTCGTGTCTCATGGTAGAATGACTAAGGGGTTTGATGTTGAGGCCAAAGGAAGTGTTTGAAGGTTTATGGAACCAGGTGTTGGAATGATGAAGTGTTTGAAGGTTTAGTTAGACAAGGATCTCTTGTATTTTGTGGTAACATGTACCAACTCACCACTTGTATTTTCTTTTGTTTTGGGAATTTTTGAATCCCCTTTTTTGATTTTCTCTTTTTTTTTTGTTTTATGATTCTTTTCCTTCTTTGACTCGGGTGAGCTGATAAAAAGTGATGCACTGTTTTTTTTTATTTGGGGTGATCCTTGCCTAGGGTGATCTTTGGATTTTGGTTTTTCTTGGCTCAAGGTGGGTAGGAAAGGGACTTTCTGGGATTTTGGGGTTTTTGAGGAGATGGCCAAACTTCATTTCAAATCCTGATTGCTTATTTCTATAAGACTTAACTTTAGAACAATAATTTATCTATCTTCATGTGTTTGCTCTTTTTTCCTTTTTTGTGCCCTAATTTTTGCCTGGACCGCTCTTTGCGAGTTTTCAGTCCACCGGGCGCTCCTTTTTGCCTAGGCCGCCCTTTGCGGGTTTTCAACCTAGCGAGCTTGTTTTCTTGTTTATTATATTATTATTATTATTATTATTATTATTATTATTATTATTATTATTATTATTATTTTTTGTTGAGAGACTTGCACTGAAGAAATATGATATTAATCAAGGGGAATTAATGATCACAGACTTGCCCCAGCATGGAGGACTTGAACCAAAAGTCAAATACGCACTGATGGGGAGAATATGCACTTTATGGGTGGACGGGGCGGGACTAGACTTGGACGGGAAACTGTGGTAAGGGAGGAAAACCAACGGACTCAAACAAGAGAATGTACTCACAGCATGCACGCTCATTAGAAGAATGCTTCACAGAGAGTTAACATCAGTTAAAAATTTGTTTTTTTTCTTTGATACACTATTTCAGTCTTTTGTCATAGAATTGGTGGGATGCAGTGCTTTTGAAAGAAATGCAAATGAGCTATTGATTTGAAAAACTGAGTGCCTTGGAACACCTTGAGTTTGCAACCAAGTAAGGATAAACTTTTTCAAAAAGGATGATTGTTTCGCATGCAAGAACGTCTCGCTTCTCATCACAACTCTTATTTTATGCAATGAATGAATGAACAAATTATGATATGCAAATGCGTGGAGAATGACCACTCAAAGAGTGTGGCTTATTCTAAATAATTTTGTTATTTTTAATGCAAGACAAAATATGGAATGCCAATGCGAATGATGCAAGAATGATGCCCCCTCTTCTTTTTTTTTTCAAAATGATTTTTGATTTTGATTTTTTTTATTTTTTAGAGGCGAGACATGGTACGAAATATCAATGCCCCCTTTTTCTTTTGAATGGTGAAAGATGCAGGAATGATGCTTTTCTCTAAATGATGATGATTTTTTTTAGAGGCAAGGCAATGTATGAAATGCCAATGCCCCTTCCTTTTTTGAAAGATGCATGTATGGAGGAATGATGTATTTGAACCAAAGTGATGAGGTTAATGAAATGGTGCATGAATGCTACATTTTGAATAAATTTGATGATGATTTTTATTCATGATTATGAATGAGATGCTTTCTTGTTTTCATTTTTTTTTGTGCAATGAAATGCATGATACTCACAATGATTTTCTTTTTTTGTTTTTTAGTTTTGGAACATGATTTTGAAAATTATTTGGAGATGCAAATGATTTATTGAAAAAAAGGTTTTAGAAAAATGTGCTTGACGGGGTATGGCCCGTTCCTACGTATCCCCATTGTAATGAGGAATCAAAGCTTACGTAGTTCTACTGTGTCTTTTTTTGAAATAATGCTTATGCTTGAATGCCTCGTCTTGGATGAACTTGACGAGGATTTTTTTGCATGATTAAATGCTTATGCTATGCAGATGATAATTGTTTTTGTTTTATCTTTATGTGATGAAAGGGAATGCAAGATGAATGGTTTTTTTTCAAAATTGGAATTTTATGCAATGCAAATGATGCAATGATGCAGTGATGCAATGATGCGATGATGCAAGGATGCTTCTTTTTTGTGTTTTTGCAGAAAGAGGAAATTTACAGGTGGTGATTTGAAAATTTTCACACTATATGCCACCTCATATAGGCGTTTATTGAAAAGGGAAAGCATATCTTTTTTGATTTTCAAAAATTTTGAAGGAAAGATTGATTGAACTGAATGCAACGATGCAACACATAATTTGGAAAGCCCTTGTGACCTAAAAGGGGGTAGAACCTATGATCTAAGGTATTTTAGGGATAATCTTCTCATGTAGCTCTATTCACACCCTCACAAAGGTCATCAGAACCACAGTCCCTCTCATGAAAATCCCCGTAAATGCAGCAAACTGCTAGGTACAAGGCATCACGAAAGAGCACAACTCTGATTGGAACTTTCGCAAGTAGCCAAACGGACAAAGGTCCTGATGGGCTCCCACTACTCGAATCCACTCATCCTATGGTATCCTAACAGACCTGGGTTATGGTCTCTTTCTCTAATCATGTAGCCTCAAGGTACAAGTGTGTGTGCGAAGGGCATTTCCTTAAAAACTACCCCACCTGCAAATGAAAATCCAGAACAGTCCAGACAATAGAAAGCAATAACATGTCGTCTACCCTAGGGTTCAATACCAATCAAATACAACTAATCTAGGGTGCCAACAACAAACACATTACTTACCTCAGAAAGGGAGCTGAGAAGAAGGGGACATGACAAGAGAGGGGAAATATGCATGAGGGAACTAAGCATTTAAGCAAAGAAGTAACTATCTATTATTTTAAACAAAAGCAAACATAGAAGAAGAATGCATATGGATGCAACATGCTTTATGAAAAAGAAGAAGAATAGAGGCAAAGCAAGATGTTCAAATCAATCACACAAACCACACACTTAATTAATTAGGCTTGACCCACTTTTGAAAAAAATGTTTTTTAGTCCCCAGTGAAGTCGCCAGCTGTTGCGCCCGAAAAAGTCCCCGAGGGAGAACCTTCCTCGTTCACAACTTTTCCTAAGACAATGAAGCCGCCACCAATATTTATTAAGGAAAATATTAGGAAAACCTTTTTTGGAAAGCGATTGGTCTTGCGAAACTAGAGAATAGGGTTCGGGGGTCGGTTACGCGCAGGGAAGGTGTTAGCACCCCACACGTCCTCTCTATTGAGAGAGAACCTTTAATTAAATGTGTGGTTTTAGTGTGTCAACTTGAAAATACTTAATTTTGCCTCTCTACTTCTTATTGAAAAAAATCTTAATGAAAATCTTTATTTATTATGAAAAAAGGGGGAAAAGTAGTTTTTTAGAAAAAACGTTCTTGACGAGATATGACCCGCTCCTACGTATCTCCCGGTGCGATGGAGAATTCAAAGCTACGTAGTTCTTGGTTCTTTTGAAAATAATTGTTTGAAACTTATTGTGAAAATGATTTTTATTTGTTATGCTTGACGGGATGTGACCCGCTCCTACGTATCCCAAATGGGAATCAAAGCGACGTAGTTCTAGGTTCTTTTGAAAATAATTGTTGAAAACTTATTGTGAAAATGATTTTTATTTGTTATGCTTGACGGGATGTGACCCGCTCCTACGTATCTCCCGGTGCGATGGAGAATTCAAAGCTACGTAGTTCTTCTGTTCTTCTTTGTTTTTTTGAAAAGTTTTTGTTTTTTATCTTTTTTAGTGAGTTTTTGAAATAGGACGAGCATTAGCGAATGATTAAACTAGCAGAGGCTATGATGAATCACCACTAAACACTCAAAAGGAGAGTTGTACCACTAGTCAAACGAACAAAGGTTCTGATGGACTATCAATAACAACTCGTTTTTATTATCTTTTTTGAAAGTAATTTCGAAAGAGATTAATTTGTACGATGATCAAAGGTTATGGTGGATCATCATTTATTTTGGGAAAAAGACATCGCCACCAATGGCTAAACGAACAAAGGTTCTGATTAACCACTAGCGACGATGGGTTGAAGATGATTTTAGAAAGGAAAAGGTTTTTGTTTTGTAAATGATCTTGGTTTGCAAAAGTGATTCTTTTTTGTTACGAAAATAACTCTTTTCTTTTTGTTATGCAAATGCTAAACTTTTTATGGTTGCGCTTGACGAGAATGTGACTCGCTCCTACGTATCCCAAATGGGAATCAAAAGCGACGTAGTTCTAACGAGCCTTAAAAATGAAAGTCTTTTGCTTTGATGATTAAACTAACAATGGTTATGATGGACCACCGCTAATAACTTGTTTTTGATTCTTTGATACTTAGAAAAATGCTTTTTGAAATTGGACGCGTTCATGATAATCAAACCAACAAAGGCTGTGATGGATTATCACTAGTAGCTTGCTTTATGCTTACGAAAATTCTTATGAAATTGAGGCTTTCATGACAATCAAACCAACAAAGGTTGTGATGGATTGCCACTAGTAACCGTTTTTGTGCCAGGTCGTTTTAGAAATGAAAACAATGAATGCAAGAAAGAATTGGTGGATTCAATCATAACACAATCAGTGGAATCAAATCATTAAGCAACAATATTTGAATTCGCAAACAAAAATCAAGCCTAAACTACACATATTAGATCACAACACATAGATAGGCAAGGAAGGAACTTGAATTGGGCATTAAGCAAAATACAAGAGTAGGCGAGATTGAACCTAAATGCACATCTAGTGGAAGATGCTAGGCGAGAACCATACTCAAATATTTCTACAAAACGCAAGGGAATCTAAATGCACATCTAGTGGAAGATGCAATGTAAGGAATGTACCTATCTAAGTATTGATGATATTCTATATGAGAGTAGACGATGACACTGTAAGCTCAAGCAAAAGAGTTGCCTCAATCATGATCATTGGCCAGCATAAGCAAGCAAATTATTTAGCGACCAAAGTATCAAAGAACGTTGAATCACTTTGGTCAATCCTCACACTTAAGATTAAGTGCACAAGTGCACAAGTGTGAATCACCTTGTCAATCATCATATAAACTAAAAGGGTTGAATCATCTGAGACCATCTTCACCACTCAGAACATGATGCACTAGGCATAAGTGGGAATCATGTGGTTCATCATCAACAATGACACTATAACTAAGTTAAATCACATGGGGCAATTTTGGCATGGATCACAATGATTAAATATTAACAAATATAAAGACAGAAATACCTCTGATGAAGGCAGATACTACCACTTGAAGAACGCAACTCCAACTAACTCTTGCAGAAGATCAGCTCAGACGGACCAACGGAACGAATAGAGCGAAAAAATAAAGCGTAGAAGAGATTTTCTAAAATGTGAGAGATTTCGAGAAAAATGGGTTTTTTTCTCTGATCTCGTGAAAATCTGTGTCTGAGAAGCAGAGAGGAGTTGTGAAATTGTGGTTTTTGGTGTGTGAAACACTCTTGCCTATTTATAGGCGTAGGAAAAAATTGCTTTTTGAAAACCATTTAATGCAATACATAATCGATTAAGGCCTTCATTTGTTTAACATGACATAATCGATTATTTGATGGAAAAGGAAACCTTGGAGTAGCATGATAATCGATTATGTGTGAAGGAAAAACAAGTGTATAATCGATTATCAACCTTCCTAAAAAGGTGGTAATCGATTATATGCTTAGTTACAAGAAGGGAGTAATCGATTTATTTGATAAATATGGAAACCTTGAATAGCTTGATAATCGATTATGACATATAGTTATATTGAGCATGTAATCGATTATTGTTGTCAAGGAATTCACAAGATGGCTTGATAATCGATTATGAGGCTTAGTTGAAAGTGATGATAATCGATTATGTGATAAATAAGGAAACTTCCATTTGCTTCATAATCGATTATGTGTGATGTGCAAATGAAGGCTAATCGATTATTTGCTTCCTAATTGATTAGGATAATCGATTTATTGTTGTAAATAAGGAAACAATCGATTATTTGTTTTAGTAAAAATAGGAGAGTAATCGATTATGTGCTCTGAAAACATTCAGGCACATAATCTATTACCATAATCTATTATCTTTGTAAAAATATAGGATTTTAATTTCAAGCCTTCAACCAAAATATTTTTAGAAATATTTTTCAAAACTATTTTGATGCACCATGCATGTTTTGAAACACTCATCTCTCAGCTACTAAAAGTCATAGACCTTCAGTGATAGGACCTTACACAGTGTCCTAAAGAAAGCTTATAAACAATTTAGGTCTTCATCTTCAAAGGTGGCTTCTTCTCCAAACTGCTCCACTTTAAAGCTTCCTGCTTTTTGATTCCAGTCCTGTACTCTAAAAAAAATATTTTCATGCAAAATTATTTTTATGAGTCCTTTTGTGAGAAATGACCAAAATGCCCTTTTGACCCTAAAAACCCTAATTTCCCAAAAAGTGCATTCTCACCCTAAAAATGATTTCAAAAACTTTGGAATGGTTTCTAGGACCCAAAATGCAATGCATAATTTATTATATATTTTTTGTGTGGAAAATTAGGGTTTGGACCTAAGCCGGACAAAATTGGGGTATGACAACGGGTAGAAAGGGGTGTTACAATTACACTTGTGATGCTAAGAGACATTGAGCCTGATCAACTTAATACTTAGTGCATCATAGGCGGAATTATGGTAGGATGATCAAGACGTAGTCCTCGACCAAGACCGGAATCTCCAACCGGTGCATCCTCAGGAAAGGTGACATGACAGTGGAAGAATACACCGTTAAGTTGGAAAAGTTGTCTGCATCCACTGAAACTAGTATTAGATTTATCATCTGTACAAGTTGTGAATGACTTTCTGGATGCTCTCTGGATGTTTTTCTGGATGAAGTTTCTTTTGAACCTCCAGAGCGAGAGGTAGAGTTTACTGTAGAATTGGTTCCTGGCACGGGATCAATATCTATTGTTTCTTATAAAATGTTTCTTTAGAATTAAAGGAATTGGAGTCTCAACTTGAAGAGTCGATGTTAAAGAAATTCATTCGACCGAGTGCTTCTCTAAGGAGTGCTCTGGTGTGATTAGTCAAAAGGATAGATGAATTGCTTGATCAGCTTCGGGGGCCGAGGTGTGTTCTAAAATTGATCTGAAGTCAGGATATCATCAAATGAAAGTTAGAGCCTTAGATATTCCGAAGACAGCTTTCTGTACTAGGTATGGACATTACGAGTTCGTGGTGATGCCCTTCGGTTTGACTAATGCTCCAGCGGTATTCGTGGATACGTGAACCGAGTTTTTCCTCGAATACCTAGATCAATTTGTAGTCGTTTTCATTGATGGTATCTCGATGTGCTCGAAGACCATCGAGGAGCATGTCCAACATCTCCGCATTGTTCTGAAAGTACTCCGAGAAAAGAAGTTGTACTTGAAACCTCTGAAGTTTGATTTTTGGGTGTCGGAGGTAAAGTCTTTGAGACATGTGATTTCCCAAGTCGGGAGTTTCTGTAGATCCCAGTAAGAAAGAAGCGGTGTTGAATGGGAGTGACCGACATCAGTCGCAGAGATCAAAAGTTTCTGGGACTAGCCGGTTACTATAAGAGATTTGTTAAAGGGTTCTCACAGTTAGATTTCCACCTACTCGGTTAACTCGTAAGGGTCATCCGTTTACGTGGGATGCCGATTGTGAAGAATGTTTTCAAAAGTCGAAGATTTTGACTTCTGCTCCAATCCCGATTCTTCCGATCCGTCATTGGAATTTCAAATTTTCGATGACGCTTCAGGGAAGGGTTTAGGATGTGTTCTAATGCAAAATCAACAAGTGGTAGCTTATTCCTCCAGGCAATTAAAGTCTCATGAGAAGAGTTATCCGACTCACGATTATGAGTTGGCAGCTATTGTCTATGCACTGAAGATTTGGAGACGTTACCTGTATGGGTCTCGTTTCGATGTCTTTAGTGATCACAATAGTTTAAGGTATCTGTTTGATCGGAAGGAACCGAATAGCAGGCAGAGAAGTGTGTTGAGTTTCTGGAGGATTATAAAATAGCGTTGATGTAGCATTCAAGAGAGGCCAGTGTAGTAACTGATGCACTGAGTAGGAAATCCATCCACATGACCGAGTTTATGATGCATGAGATGGAATTACCAGAGTCTTTTTAGAGACTTAAATCTGAATTCAAGATCAAGGAGGAACCGATTAGTGTTGAGCCATATGAGGATCTCTAGTTCCCTAAGGGATTCTATACGCTAAGCACAGGAAGTTGATGAGAAGCTACAATCACAGAAGGTATTTCCAGATTTTACCATAGATAGTGATGGAGTCAGTTGTTTCAACGGTGGAATCTGTGCGCCCGATGATGAGAACAATAAAAGGCAAGTGTTAGAGGAAGCACACCGAAGTTTATATTCTGTTCCAGGGTGTACAGAATATAAAGCAGATGTATTAGTGGCGAGGTATTAGTTTGTTAACCTCTCCTTTGTGAAGGTTAATAAGGAGATAGTATTATGTGATTCCGTTTGACAAGTCGAACGTGAATTCGAATATGAAAATGAGTTGACGGTTGACTGTTTTACACATTGCGAATAAGCACCAAAGGACTAATTGATGGATCTGCTGCAAGGGACTGAACTTTCCAAAGTGAAGTTTGGCATGCGGTATGGTAGTTTTGAAAAATCATTTTTGTGAAAACCCGCATGCTAAAGTTAATTTTGGGAACGAATCTAGAGGCTAATGAAATCTGATTTAGGAAAATCCTAGAAGGATTACTTAGGTTGAGGGGAAGCTCTCAATGCTATTGACTAATTCGGAAAGGAATCGGGTACGTCGTTGGTGAAAACCTCGTGAAGAAGTTGCAATATAAGAAAAGGAGCTCTGAGTTCTGTTTGATAGTTGTTTGGAGAACAACTGAGGTGATTTTCATTACGTTCAATTTATTTGATGTCCCCGTGGTTTATTTCTACGTTTAAGATAAACGTTTCTGGTAAATCCTCATTCCACCTTCTTTCGAGAAGTGTTATCTCGAAATCTTGGGGGCAAGTCAAGAAGTTTCACAAGTGACTTTTCCGTCACATTGTCGGTGTGTACGAGAACTGTTATGGATCGTAGAAGATTTGTGGAGAAAGTGTTTACACCCTTCGAGGAAATCGTGTTTGTTTTTACCTCTACCGAGGAGTACCAGTTTGTGGATCTCATTTTCAACATATATTTCTATCAAGTGTCTTGTATTAAACCCTTTGATTTAGATTAATCAAAGTTGGGGAGTAAACGAGGATAATTGGAATGAAGCTTCGGGAGTGTTTTGAAACGCGGTGCCGAGCCTATGTAGGCGAATGATGAGTTCCTCGTGTGTATTCGTAACCAGAGAGTTCGTATCAAGGTAGTAGTGGATCATACTCGGAGATTGATGTGCCAACTTGGGAAGATTTTCTACACTCATTTCGTTAATTCAAGATTGTGTTCCAGCAACTTAAGACCTTTCTGAGAATGTCGAATCTCGGTTAGTCGGATGAAAGACTTAACGAAATTTTGAGGACAAAATTCTTTCAAGTTGAGGAGAATGTAACATCCTCAAAATAATTAGTAGAATTATTTGGGTGTTAACCCAATTAAACTAATTTAGTACTTAACTGGTAAATTTATTGCGTGCTAAAATTATTTATTGGTTGTCATCGGATCGTTAACCGAATAATACGGGTCAAGGAAGTTTTGGAATCGAAATAAGAGATTTCGATCAAAATGGTGATTGGACCACGTTACCAACTATATATTAAATAAATATATATATATATATATATATATATATATATATATATATATATATATATATATGTGTGTGTGTGTGTGTACGTGTGTGTGTGTTAAAAAGGAAAGAAAAAGAATTAAGAAAGGAAAAGAAAGAGTGAATGCGAGAGAGAGTTACAGAAGAGAGAAAAGGAGAGAAAAGAGAAAGAAGAAAGAATGGGTGAGGAGGAAGAAGAGGAAAAAGGAAGGGTTTAGGCTCACCGAAACGACTTCCTTCCAACACGAAAAATGCTCAGCGTTACTTCCTCTTCGTTTTGGTACCAAAATCTTCATCATCAACTCACTCTCCTCAAATCCACCATTTTCGAATTTAAGAGGAATTAGAGGTTTTTGTTGTTCAAGCTCAAAGGAAAGCTTTGGATGGTGTTTGGGAGCGAGCTCAAGGTGGATTGCGCAAATATCGAAGTCCGATTTGGAGTTTTTGAAGAATTAAAGGTTAGGGTTCAAAAATTGGGTTTATGGATGACTAGTAGTTTTGGGGTTGAAGATGATGAATAGTGTCCATGGAGGATTTCGAGGAATTCGGCATTTCGGTCAAAAAGAGGTTTCGTGATCGAGCGGAAAGTTTTGGAAGCGGATTTGAGCGTCGTCGGAACGGAAAGTTATGCGGGGAATGTTCGTGTGGTTACTCGGTGAATTCGGCTCGATCGTGGTTCACGCTTCAAGGGTGAGTTTTACTCACGTTTAGGATTTTTGTTTTCAAATTAATTAATTGATCGTTTTACCGCTTTCGCTGGTCTGGAATATTACTTGATATTGTCTGTTTCGGGTTCGGAATCGATCGGAGCGAGTCTCGAGTTATGTCGTCTTGAAACGGAATTTTTGGTGATTTGATTTCGAATGATTTTGACTTAAAAACCGTTAATGGGAAAATATGTCGTATTTGATAAAAACTGTTTTGATTGAGACATTGATTGATTTGAATGATTGTGTGATATTGGTTGAATCTGTTTTTCTGTTTGTCTGGACTGTTTTCAATCGGAACGAGAATCGGAATTAAGCGGAGTCGCGGTTTTCGCGCGAAACCGCCATATTCTGCACTTGACAGACCCACTTACTGTCAGTCCGCGCGCAACTTGCGCGCCGCAAGCCACTCGCGCGCCACTTGACAGAACCTACTGTCAACTCGCGCGCCACTTGCGCGCCACGCGCCACTCGCACGCCACTTTGCAGATTTTCAACAATTTTTCACTGATTTTGTTTTCGCAATAACTTTTGATCCGGGAACCCGATTGAGGTGTTTTAAGATGCGTTTGAAAGCTTATTCAGAGGCCTAACTGAATATTCTACTTTTAAGGTAAAATGAACTGTTTTTGAAGTTGAAATTGTTTCGAAAAGCCGAACAATAGTACACGTGTGCGGATATGTTTTATTAATAATGAAACGGACTATGAGTCCTACGTGGTATGGTATAACTGACGCGGGATGATTATTATTTAAACCATCTAAAACGGTCTATGATTCACGATATATAAATTATATCGAATATAGGAGTTAGCCCAAATGCGGGTGGATATATATATATATATATATATATATATATATATATATATATATATATATATATATATATATATATACTAGATCGAGTTTGGGTGACGACCCATGAGGTTGACATACTAGGCGGGGAAGTCATGATCCCTTACCCTAGGCCCGTATGCCATTAGGGAAAGTACTATTGGTAAGGGGGTTCACCAGGATTACCAAAGCTGGGGTCGGTGTTATGTCACAGTTATAAAACAGTTCACCGGGATTACCAAAGCTGGGGTCGGTGCTGTAATAAAGTTATGAAGCGGGTTACCGGGATTACCAAAGCTGGGGCCGGTACCGTGTTAAAGTTAGAAAGAATGGTCACCGGGATTACCAAAGCTGGGGTCGGTGTCATTCTAAAGATATCAATAGTATGATTACCGGGATTACCAAAGCTGGGGCTGGTATCATACTATGTTGACTAGTACGAGTCACCGGGATTACCAAAGCTGGGGTCGGTGTCGTGCTAAACTAAAAGAATGTAAATTATAAAGTAAACTACGAATGTATGAGAATTCATAAATGAACCGAGAGCTTAGTTAGGGGTCTCGGTAGAACTCACTGAGATTGTATCTCATTGTTTATATGTTGTGGTTTTACAGATAAACGGGGAAAGTGGAGATCCAAGAGGCACGAATAGGTGGTACTCGGATGGTTGCTGAAGACTTAGCTTTTATGCCTAAGTTATGTTTTCCCTTGTTAGTTTTGTATCACGACATTATGACTTTAACTGTTGTAAAGTTATGTATTTATTTCCGCTTTCTTGTACGATATTGAACACTGTATTTCACTGATGGTTTATGGTCTTATTTATGTTTAAGACTGTTCTGTTGTTATTCAGTGAAAATTTTATAGTAGTGTTCAGTATTTAAACAGGAAATATATCTCTGATGTTTTAGGAATGGTACACTTGGGTATTTTTACTATATAAAAATACCGGGGTGTTACAGTTGGTATCAGAGCAGTTCGACCTAGTCGGACTTAGTTTAGGGTTGAGTCGATTCCTTGTTAGTCCTGGTTGTAATTACACTTGTGATGCTAAGAGACATTGAGCCTGATCAACTTAATACTTAGTGCATCATAGGCGGAATTATGGTAGGATGATCAAGACGTAGTCCTCGACCAAGACCGGAATCTCCAACCGGTGCATCCTCAGGAAAGGTGACATGACAGTGGAAGAACACACCGTTAAGTTGGAAAAGTTGTCTGCATCCACTGAAACTAGTATTAGATTTATCATCTGTACAAGTTGTGAATGACTTTCTGGATGCTCTCTGGATGTTTTTCTGGATGAAGTTTCTTTTGAACCTCCAGAGCGAGAGGTAGAGTTTACTGTAGAATTGGTTCCTGGCACGACCCGTGCGCCTGGTTCGGGTTCAGTGTTTAAAAATGTCAAACAGGGCGCACGACCCGTGCGTCCAGGGGCACGACCCGTGCGCCAAGTTCTGTCCAAAATTTTCAAAGTGCCCAAAATGATTCCATTTCGATTCCGATCCTCTCCTAACCTTTTCCTAACCCTTCTATAATGAAATTAGGCCTATAATGCCATGATTTTGGGTATGTTTCCAACGGGTTTTATAAAATACTTTTGATGTCCAAATCGTTTCGAAAAACCGAATAATAGCATACGTGTGCGGATACGTTTTATTGATAACAAAGGGACTATGAGTTCTGTGCGGTAAAGTATAATTTAATGAACTAAATGTTCATATGATGGTATGTATATATATATATATATATATATATATATATATATATATATATTATATCGAGTTTAGGTGACGACCCATGTTGACATACTAGGCGGGGAAGTCATGAACCCTTACCCTAGGCTCTGTGCCATTAGGAAACACTATTGGTAATGGGGTTCGCCGGGATTAGCAAGTGGATTGCGGTCGGTGTTGTGTCAAAAGTTTGTACTACGTTCATCGGGATTAGCAAGTGGATTGCGGTCGGTGGTCCGTAGAAAGGCCTAGGGTGTTAGTTCATCGGGATTAGCAAGTGGATTGCGGTCGGTGTTCTATTAGATCGAAGCCTTATTGTATGGTTCACCGGGATTAGCAAGTGGATTGCGGTCGGTGTTGTGTTAAACCTTAAAAATGTTTTTAACGGACCGAGAGCGTTAGTAGGGGTCTCGGTAGAACTCACTGAGATTGTATCTCACTGTTTAAATGTTGTTGTTTTACAGATAAACAGGGACAGAAGAAACCTCAGAGGCACGAGTAGGTGGCCTCGGGAGAAGGATGATGACTTAGCTTTATGTTCAAGTTTATTTCCCTTCTATTGTCTATGTATCACAACACTATGGCATTAGTGTTTTGTTTATCTTTCTTTCCGCTTTCTTGTATGACTCTGACTACCATAGTTGCTGACAGTTTATGGTCTGAGTACCGTATGGTCTTATTTGTGTATAAGACGGTTATGTTATATTTCAGCAAAAAATTTATAGTGGTATTCAGTGTCTAAGCAGGAATTGTTATCTCTGATGTTAATACTTTGGTTCAGTTGGGTATTTTTACATGTTAAATATACCGGGGTGTTACAAAATTATTATAGTGAATGGACCTGATGTGTATTTGCTGGATTGTATTTCCTGAATTGGTAGTTAGGATTGTGTTGATGTGTTTCGGATGGTAATTGGGACTGCAAAATTCTGCTGAAGTTGTTCTAGTTGTTCTAGTAGTCATGGTCCTTGAATCTTCTATTGTAGTAGGTGGTGTTTATGTTAATGAATACATGAAATTGGGTGCTATATTATATTCAGCTCCTTAAAGTTAGGTTCACTGTGATTGTGTTGATTAATGACATCCACCACGTTTTGGTCTTGCTCTCTGCTAACTTGATTATGCCATTTTCTTTTGTGCTTCAAGGATGCCAGATTTGCTGGATATATGTGTTTTAGATTATGCCAGGTTCACTGTGGTTGTGAGTTTTTTTCCAGGTTCACTGGATATTGTAGTAGGTGGTGTTTTAGATTTGCTTGATTATGCCAGGTTCACTGTGATTGTGAATTTTTTTCCTTCCCCTGTATTAGTATTCCTTATCTTGTACTAGGATGCCAGATTTGCTGGATATATGTGTTTTAGATTTGTCCATCTTCTGTTTGCTATGTTGTGCTTGGCGTAAGTTTGAGTTATATGTTAGTTTTTAAGCTTTGCAGTCTATTAGTGATGGATTGACCTTGTTGCTATTGTTTGTGGCTACTTTGTTTCATGCTTTTGTGATTAACCATTGAAAAGGAACTGATGTATGCTTTATTTCTCCTTCACGTGTCATATGGATGTTGATAAAACCACTATGATGTATGCTTTATTTCTCCCTCACGTGTCATATGCTTTAATCCATTGAAAAGGAACTGATGTATGCTTTAATCCATTGAAAAGGAACTGATTAATCCATTTAATTTTTTATATAATAGAAATATTTGTTGGGTATTCATCCATTTAATTTGTTTGTTATTTGAGCTCTAAATATATACTATAAAAAATTCGTGTAAATCTGCCTGTATGAATTAGAACAGCAACTTAGAGCCTCAAAACCAAGATCTAACAACTCTGATTTTGAGTTAGTTTTCTAAAGCTGATTTACCGAGCTTAATTCATACAGGCAGATTTACTATTTTGGAATATAGTGAATGATGTATAAGAATAGTGAATGATATAGTTGTACCTTTGATTTTCTTGTAGATTCTGTAGTTGCTGCCTTAAAATTTCTTGTAGATTCTGTAGTTGCTGCCCTAAAAATTAATTGTTGTTGATGTTCTGTTTGATCAGGATACATACAAACAAAATGTGGTTGACTTGGTTGGAGATGATGTTCAAGAGGTAGATGGAGCGGTGGCAGTTGAGTGTTGGACGTTGGCTGCAGGGCCTCCCACCCGTGGTCGCCTCTATGGCACAGCAGGTTTATCTGTGAACGCTCGACCTGGGTCCAAATCGCTTATCCAAGAATCCCAGAATCCTTCTGGTTTCATGTTTGGGATATCTTTGGAAGCAGAGAGGGAAGCTAGACTTAGAGCTGAGAAGATTGCTCAAGATGCAGTAGCCCAGGCTCAAGAGGCGAATGAGCGTTCTCAGAAGTGCCAAAATGACTGAGATGAGATGAGAAAATTATTTTTGGATCGCCTGGATGCTTTGGAGCGTGGATCATGTGGTGCTAGCCATTCTCATTCTCATCCTCATTATGATGAAGATTTGGATGAAGACTCACTTGATGGCGAGACTTGATGTTGTTATGGTTACTTTTATGTATTTGTAGGATGACAAAACATTTGATATTTTGTAGTTTCAAGACTATGTTATATTTTGTTGTTTCAAGAATATTTTGTTTTATGGTATTAAGCATTTTGATATGGTATGCTGGATGATTGTGTTAAAAACGCTTTAGGAGTAGTGGTGGTAGTAAAGACACAGGGTACAGGGTAAAAGCATTAGGACAATTATATTTTTTTAAAAAAAACAAAGTTAGCGTCGGCCTATCCGACGCTACCAAAGATGGATTTTAGCGTCGGCTTCGTGGACGCAAATTAATTGGTTGACTATTTTGGTTGACTAAATAGCGTCGGCCAGGCCGGCGCAAATGCTTTTGTTGACTCTGTTTCGTTGACTAAATAGTGTCGGCCAGGTCGACGCTAATGATTTCCTTGACTAAATTTAGTTAACTTTGTAGCGTCGATCCAAATATTAGCGTCGGCTTTAGCGTCGGCCAGGCCCACGCTAAAGTTAGCGTCGGCTAAATTAACGGGACGCTACAATTACCTTCGAACATTTTAGCGTCGGCACGTGGCCGACGCTAACCCGACGCTAATTCACAGTTAGTGTCCGCTTTTGGCCTATTAGCGTGGGCTTTTGGCCGACGCTAAAAGCTGTTTTTCTAGTAGTGTCTCCATTACCAACACCTAACTGTTCCAACGATTGGCAGACGCCCGTTTGATTGCAGGAGTTCCCGTGAAAGATTGGGAGCCTCCATTTCCAGCATGGTATAATCCAAACTTGACTTGTAAGTACCACATGGGGTCGTAGGACATTCAATTGAGGATTGTGAGGCCTTTAAGACGGCCGTAAGAAGATTGATTGCTCATGGGAAACTCGACATCCAGAAAGAGACGGGACCAAATATCAATAGCAACCCTCTCCATAATCACAATGGAAATAGGGCAGTGAGTATGGTGGAAGGAGACCAAAAGCGTATCAAGAAGGTCTTGAAACTCCATATCCCTATGATAGAAATATGGGAAGGGTTACACCGGGCTGGCTATGAAGTGTTGGCACCAACAAAGGAGGTCGTAAAATATGCCATGTATGATGAAGAGAAAGAGTGTGTGTACCACCATAGTTGTGTAGGCCACGATATTGGAGATTGTTGGGACTTCAAAGCTCGAGTTCAAAGCTTAATGTTACTAAGAGTGGTGCAAGCTAGGGGGTCTATGTTTCAGGAGGAGATTGAAGTTGTGGAACGTTTTGTGCTTAAAGTTCCACCGCTCAACCAACCTGCAGCACCTGAGAAGGTTGTAGTAACTATAAAGAAGCCCACACCCTTTGCTTGCAAAGACACTCATGCAATTCCCTGGAACTATGAGACCCGAGTCGAAGTTGTGGGAAGCGCCACTAAGAGTAAAATGACCAAGAACAAAGGAGTTGAGGAGTCTGTGGGCAACCTTGCGAGTGTTAGCGGAATAACCCGGAGTGGGCGATATTTCGGTCCGGAGGAGTCCGAAAAGAAAAAGAAAGAGAAAGAGGCCGAAGAGCCATCAGAAGAAGAGTTCCTAAAAGTCATGAAACAGAGTGAGTATGATGTGACTGGGCAATTAAAAAAGACTCCAGCTCGGATCTCGTTGCTTTCTCCCATTCTCTCTTCTGAGATACATAGGAAGGCCTTGTTGAGGACGTTGGAAGAAGCTTTTGTGAAACCTGATGTGACTCCCCAAACTGTGGTCAACATGGTAGATCCAATGCAGCGAGTCAGCCTGATCACATTTTCCGAGAATGAAGTACACCCTCAGGCAAGAGGAGAACATCGAGCTCTGCACATCACCTTGAAGTGTCGAGAATTCGTGATAGCCAAAGTACTAATAGATGGTGGATCAGCCCTTAATGTCCTGCCCATGACCACCATAACAGCGTTGGGATTGGGGGAAAGGAATTTGACCCCTCAAACCTTGATGGTGTGGGCTTTTGATGGATCTAAAAGGAGTGTCCTGGGTGAAGTAATTCTCCCATTAGAGATTGGTCCAAGTGTCTTCTGGGTGCTGTTCCAAGTCATGGGTATCGATTCATCATACACCATGTTATTGGGACGACCATGGATTCACGAAGCTGGGGGCGTACCCACTACTCTTCACCAGAGAGTCAAATTTGTTGAAAATAGAAACATCATCACAATCCGTGGAGAAGAGGAGATGCTAGTTTCAAAACCTATGTCTCTACCCTATGTAGACAACGCTGAAGAAGAAGTAACAAATATGTGCCACAGTTTCGAAGTGTATAAAACCGGGGTTACTGGAGGAGCCTCGTCGAGGCACGGTGTAAATCAAGTAGTGGCCCGATTAATGGCAAAAAATGGCTATGAAGAGGGAAAAGGTTTCGGTCGTCACCTACAAGGAGTTTGCACTCCGATACCCGTGAAGCAGAAAGCAGACACCATGGGAATTGGCTATGAGGGGAGCCTCGAGATGAAGAAACCGACAATGGGTAAAGAAGTAATTCAGTTGATTCCACGCCTGAGCGACACTTTCCCAGCACCAGCGGAAGTGCTCGCACCTGAAGAGGTAGTCGGCACTATGCACCGCCTTGTAATCAACATGATGGACAAAGATAGTTCGGGAGCGGGTGGCGTCATTCTCCCTTGCAACAATCAAGAGTCACTGAGCAATTGGCAAGCTGAACCAGTTGTTGATGTTGTTGCTTTCATGTAATCGTCTTTTATTTTGTTGTTTTAGCCCTATAAGACTTTTGTTATTTTGTTTGAGATGAGAATTAAAATTTGCATGCATTTCTACCCATTTTTGTGTTGTTACATTTTGCATTCTCACGCTCTATTTCACTTTCTTTCTTTTATCCTTTTTTTTCGTCATTTATTGTGGTTATCCCCCTCCAAACTCGTTAACTACTCTCCAGGGATCCCAATTTCGCTAAAGATTTGCCTCATTATGAGAATGTCGAGAACCTATCATCTGATCCCCTCGCGGCATTTAGTGAAGACTATGTTGAGTCGGGAGAGGATAATGAAGCAATTGATGTTCTCTCTAAACTGCTGGGGCACACCGAAAAGGAGTTTGGTTTGAACGATGAGACAATAGAAATCGTTAATATGGGGACTGAAGAGGATAGGAAGGAGTTGAGGTTGGTCGACAACCTTGAACGGGAGTAGATGATTACCTTGTTCAAAGAATATCTTGATGTTTTCGCATGGTCCTACAAAGATATGCCTGGGATTGATCCAAAAATAGTATCGCATAATATTCCTCTCTTTCCGGATGTAAAGCCAAAGAAACAAAAGCTGAGGAAGATGCATCCGGATATGTCTTTGAAAATCAAGGAGGAAGTGACTAAACAATGGGAGGCGGGATTTTTAGAGGTCTCAGTACATCCAGAATGGGTGGCCAACATTGTCCTAGTGCCCAAGAAGGATGGGAAAGTTAGGATGTGTGTGGATTACCGAGATCTCAACCAGGCCAGACCAAAGGATGACTTTCCTCTTCCACATATTGACTTGCTTGTTGACAATACTGCTAAGAACCACAGGTTTTCCTTCATGGATAGTTACTCTGGGTACAACCAAATTCCCATGAACGCCGAAGATAAAGGAAAGACGACATTCATTACCCCATGGGGAACCTTCTGTTATAGGGTGATGCCTTTCAGCTTGAAAAGCGCTGGGGAAACTTACTAGCGTGCCATGGTCGCACTTTTCCATGATTTGATGCATAAAGAGATCGAGGTGTATGTGGATGACATGGTGGCAAAATCTCAAGAGCAAGAAAGTCATGTGGCAGTACTGTAGAAGTTATTTGAAAGGCTCAGGAAATATAAAGTGCGGCGGAACCCTAATAAGTGTGTCTTTGGGGCATCCTCAGGGAAGTTACTCGGATTCATTGTAAGTAGGGATGGTATAAGAGTGGATCCTGATAAGATAAAGTCTATTCAAGAGATGCCTACCCCCAAAAGTGAACGTGAAGTAAGAAGCTTTTTGGGGAGGCTCAATTACATTGCAAGATTCATTGCCAACTTGACTAGTACATGCGAACCGATATTCAACTTATTGAGAAAGAACCAACCAGGTAAATGGGATGATAAATGTCAAGAGGCTTTTGATAGGATAAAGGATTATTTATCAAACCCTCCTGTTTTGGCACCCCCAACACCAGGGAGACCATTGATTATGCACTTGACTGTGTTACCATCATCCATGGGGGCAATGCTGGGGCAATATGACACGTCGAGGAAAGAGCAGGACATCTTCTATTTGAGTAAAAAATTCAATGACTATGAAGCCCGCTACATGGCAATTGAAAAGACGTGTTGTGCCTTAGTGTGGACCACCAGAAGACTTCTCCAATACCTGTTGTACTACACTACTTGTTTGATTTCACGATTTGATCCACTAAAGTACATTTTTGAAAGCCCCCGTGTTTCCTTAAGGGTTTCAAAATGGCAAGTGATCTTATCAGAATACGACATCAAGTACGTATCGCAAAAGTCTATCAAGGGAAGCACCATCGCCGACTATCTGGCTAATAACCCTCTCGCGGAAGAGAGATTTTCTAGTTGGGATGACATGGAAAGAGGAGTAATGGCAACTAATGAAGATAAAGGAACAAAAGAGGCATGGAGAATGTACTTCGACGGAGCAGTCAACATGTATGGAAATGGTGTTGGAGCAGTAGTAATTTCACCAGAGGGTAAGCAATACCCTGTGGCCATCAAGTTGGGTTTCGAATGCACCAAACACATCGCCGAGTATGAGGCATGTACAAATTGACTACAGGTTGCAATCAACCTCGGTGTGAAAAGACTAGATGTGTTTGGAGATTCGACACTCATCATTTACCAGGTAAAGGGCGAATGGAAAACCAAGGACTCGAAGTTAGTACCTTATCAGAAACACTTAACCCAATTGGTGGAAAATTTCGAAGAAGTAACATTCCCCCATCTGGCGCGAGATAAGAACCAATTTGCCGATGCTTTAGCTACCTTGGCGGCGATGTTTAAACTGAATGTCAATGCTGAGGTCCAACCCATCTGTATAGAAGTCAAGGATGAACTAGCTCATTGCGCTAATGTGGAAGAAGAAGAGCCAGATAGTGAACCATGGTTTTGCGATATAAAGCAGTACATCCAACAGGGAGAGTACCCAATAGGGGCAAGTGAAGTAAACAAGAAACCAATTAGAAGGCTAGCAATGAATTTCTTTTTGAGTGGTGAGATACTTTACAAGCGAAGCCAAGATGGTACTTTGTTGAGATGCGTAGATGCTCAAGAGGCTCGAAAAATCATGATTGAAGTGCACGAAGGAATCTGTGGAACACATGCAAACAGGCATATGATGTCCCGCAAAGTCATGAGAAGCGGTTTTTATTGGACCACCATGGAAGCAGATTTCATAGTATATGTAAGAAAGTGCCTCAAGTGCCAACTGTACGCCGACAGGATCAATGCACCTCCATTTCCTCTGCATAACCTAACGAGCCCTTGGCCATTTTCCATGTGGGGAATTTACGTGATTGGACCGATTAATCCAAAGGCATCAAATGGGCATCGGTTCATATTGGTAGCAATTGACTATTTCACAAAGTGGGTAGAAGCATCCTCATATGCTAGCATCTCCCAAAAGGTGTTTGCCAAGTTCCTGAAGAAGGACATCATCTACCGATATGGGATTCCTGAAAGGATAATCATAGACAATGCTCCTAACCTCAATGGCACTGAGATACAAAGGCTATGCGAAAGCTTCAAGATCAAGCACCACAATTCAACTCCATATAGACCCCAAATGAATGGTGCGGTGGAAGCAGCAAATAAGAACATCAAGAAAATCATCGCCAAAATGGTGATTAATTACAAAGATTGGCATGAGATGTTACCCTATGCTCTACACGCTTATCGCACTAACGTACGATCCAGCATTGGAGAAACGCCATTTTCTTTGGTGTATGGAATGGAAGTTGTGTCCCCCGTTGAAGTTGAAATACCATCCTTGAGAGTCTTAATGGAGGCAGATCTGGAAGAATCGGAATGGGTAAAAACACGGTTTGAACAGTTGAATATGATCGAGGAAAAGAGATTGGCAACTATTTGTCACGGGCAGTTATACCAAAGTCGAATGGCCAGAGCCTTCAACAAGAAAGCCCGTCCAAGAGAGTTTCAACCTGGAGACCTGGTTTTGAAGAGATTACTGCCACACCAAGAAGACACTCGTGGTAAGTGGGCACCGAACTACGATGGCCCTTACGTGGTCAAGCATGCATTCCCGGGTGGAGCCTGAGTCCTGCTCGACAAGGAAGGATGTGAACTTCCAAAGCCAATAAATTCAGACGCTGTCAAGAAATTTTATGCCTAAAAAAAATACCTCTAGATTGAAAACCCGAAAGGGCGGTTTAGGAAAAAATTAGGGATAATAAAAGTCCGGTAGATTGAAAACCCAAAAGGACAGTCTAGGCAAAAATTAAGGCAAATAAAAGAAAAAAAGGGGGCATAACATGGCAGACTCAAAAGACTCACGAGCGCACCTACACTGGGGCAATAGGGTCCCAATAACTGCATGGAAAGGAGTCAGAATCAGATTCCACTCTAATAGTCAAATTAAGGGTTCTCAAGAGGATCGGCTGATAGGGGATTGACCTAGTCATAACGGGGCAAAGTTTGTGTGAAGTTTCCTACTTGTGACCTTCCTTCCTTTCTCTACTCTTTCTTCCTAGTCAATACCACATCAATCTTGCTATTTTTCATATGTTCATGCATTTGCTATTGTTCATTTGTTCATGCATTCATTGACCTATTTGCCTAGCTTATCTCCTTTGTTCTTTCATTCATGATTGACTCATTTAATCTATGTCTCAAGTAAAATGGCTTAAGGTTGGCAAACTTCAAGAAGAATGTATCAGTAACACATTAATAATTAGAAAAAAAAACTCAGTTGACTGGGGAGAGTAAACTCACACCTCTCACGACAAATCGCAAAGAGAGCGCAGAAGTTGGAAGTCTCGAGGTTGCCCCTAATAACTTTGTATAGGATTTAAGGGGAGTGCTTTCAATCAGGTGAATAGAGGGATTGATGGTATGAAAGGGCGACTGCGGTTACAAGGAAAAGGTGAAGGCAAATAGACGAAAGTTTGATTGGTCAAAGATCCTTGGTTCGCAGCAATGGTCCTAGTACTAAAACAAAGGCATCCACAAGTAAACATGCATTACAGTACGTTTTTTTTCTCCATGTTGCCGGTTCAGCCCTGGCACAGCAGATTTTACTTGTATGCTATCGGGTTCGCCCTGGCATTGTCTTTAATTTTGTGCTATCGATCTCGCCCTGGCATTGCCTTTAATTTTATGTTATCGGTCTCGCCCTGGCATTGTCTTTATTTTTCATGCTATCGGTCTCGCCCTGGCATTGTCTTTATTTTTCATGCTATCGGTCTCGCCCTGGCATTTTCTTTATTTTTCATGCTATCGTTCTCGCCCTGGCATTGCCTTTAATTTTATGCTCTCGGTCTCGCCCTGGCATTGTCTTTAATTTTATGCTATCGGTCTCGCCCTGGCATTGTCTTTAATTTTGTGCTATCGGTCTCGCCCTAGCATTTTTCTTTAATTTTCATGCTATCGGTCTCGCCCTGGCATTGTCTTTAATTTTGTGCTATCGGTCTCGCCCTGGCATTGTCTTTAATTTTGTGCTATCGGTCTCGCCCTGGCATTTTCCTTTAATTTTCATGCTATCGGTCTCGCCTTGGCATTGTCTTTAATTTTGTGCTATCGGTCTCGCCCTGGCATTTGTCTTTAATTTTGTGCTATCGGTCTCGCCCTGGCATTGTCTTTAATTTTTGTGCTATCGGTCTTGCCCTGGCATTGTCTTTAGTTTTGTGCTATCGGTCTCGCCCTGGTATTGTCTTTAATCTTCATGCTATCGGTCTCGTCCTGGCATTGTCTTTAATTTTGTGTTATCGGTCTCGCCCTGGCATTGTCTTTAATTTTTGTGCTATCGGTCTCGCCCTGGCATCGTCTTTAATTTTCATGCTATCGGTCTCGCGCTGGCATTGTCTTGAAACTTTGTGCTATCAATTCAGCTCCGACATTGTTTGTACCTAACTTTAGCAGTCAAAAGACAACTGTGCATATTTCACCGATTAAAATTGAGGTTCATTTTTTGCAGCAGCAGCAAACTCATTTTTTGCACAACAACCAGGTTCTTTTTTTTCCTCTTTTCGCACTGTTTCAAAATAGTTGTAATTATTACTGTAAAATATTTGTTGGTGCTTTAGTATAAAACAAAAAGAAATATTATAGCTTGTCAAAAATGTGATAAACCTGGATTATTAGTCATTATTGATAGACTTTGTTCAAAGATTGAAATAGGGCTCTAAGGGTTTAATAGATTTAAGTTTAGAAATGAAATAGATTGAAAAAAATTAAAAGAGGAGTAGAAGAATAGAATCAGTAGAGTAGAGATGAAAAAAAATGAAAAAGGAATAAAACATTAACCTGAGCCGCCGTCAGAGGCGGACTCCGGCAACCACCCACGGTGGTCGTTGTCCCTCCACCGTCGGTAACGCCGTGAATCCTCGTCTCCGACAGACGCCGTCATCCCCCTCCCTCTTCATGTCTTCCTTTCTCTTTCAAAACAGTGAGGAAACTAAAAAAAAAAGGAGAGAACGGAATAAGTAGCAAAATAACAAGGGGAGAGGAGCAGGTAGAAGAAGGAAAAGGCGTAACAAAAAAAAAAATTTAAAAGCTTACCCAGTTTTCCGACCGTCGCCCACGGTGGCCATCGCAGCACCTCAGCCGCCGTCAAGGAATGGACCGGCGTGGTCGTCGTCCCTCCCCCACCTTCGTTCCCCTTCTCCATTCCCCTTCTTCCTCCCGTTTTCTCTCTCTAACCAAAAATCTCTCCGAAAATCTCTCTCTCTCTCTCTCCAAAGGGAGATGAATGCGGCGCTGAGTGAGGAGTGAGAAAAATTAGGTTTAGGAATTGTGAAGGTTGCCTTATATACTCTCCCTTTATTATTTATTCTAAAATGAAAATAGTCAGATTACTGTCCGCACCCCTCTGTTTCATCACCACCGCGCCCCCAGAAGCCCACTTTTTTTTCCTTTACATGGACCTACTCCCCTAAAAAATGAACTGGGCTTACTCTTCCCACCCCCTTTTAGTAATACAACACCTTTCTCTGTTAATTGCACCCTCGTTTTACTGTTACACCCCCTTTTCATTTTTTTATATTTCTTTCAAAAATACAATTTCTTTCAAAAAAAAGCCTATGAGAAAAAAATAATAAATAATTTGGGTTTGACTGAAATGTACATCTTGTCAATAAGGTACCGCACTTGAGTTTTGTTGAAAATGAAGGTACCGTATCTTACCATCGTACCTTATATAAACTGCTTCCCCGATCCCATAGGGGCAATGCTGGTGCTGTTCATGACATTGTATTTTATTGGCAATGTTTTGGCTTCAAGCTTTGACGAATGGAAGATGTTGGCTTGGTTGTTTTACTTTATAGAGGTTGGAGTTTCATATGCTTGGAGTGCATATTTGCAGGATAATTCAGATTTGTGTCATCATCAAACGTGGGGTATTATGGCGCTATCTTAACTATTGTAGGATTGCAAGAAGCATTTCAATCTATCGGCAGATTGATGTCAATCTTGCTGAGTGGTCGTTGGCTTTGGTTGTGATCAAGAGGGGGTTGGAAGGCAATTGTCGGCTTTAGCATGTTTATAGTATTGGGAGCTGCTAAAATAATCTGAATATGTGATAGTAGAAACATGGGAAGATTGCATTTTGTAGCTATTTCATAAAACGGAAGAGGCGAGCTTGCAAGATATATACGCCCGTAAACTCATTGTCTACCAAATATTGAAGAAAGATACTCTTAATGGGTTGTGTTATGGTAATGGTATCACTGATATTTACACCTCCTGCAAGGCCCATTAACCATGCAGCTCATATCCAGAAAATCTAACTCAATCAATCAACGGTTCAGATATCTCTGTAAGATCTGATGGTCCTGGATCATCAAAGCAAACTTCACTCAAACCCTATAAATACCACATTGAATGATCATTAATGACAGACAATTTCTCCAACCAACATTGATTCATTAAAATACTGACTTGAGCGTCGGAGTATTCTTGCAGGTATAACACCGTCATCTCAAGATCGAACATCATTGATCAAGGACGACATCTACCAACTACTTCGGACAACTCGTTAAGGTCGAAAGTACGGTACAGAACAATCAAGGACGACATCTACCAACTGCTTCGGACAACTCGTTAAGGTCGAAAGTACGGTACAGAATAGGTTGTAAATTCAACGAGTACAGTACTATAGTACCGTACCGGTTCGGTACTGTAGTACCGTACTTGTTAAAATCAGATACATAAATGTGATTTTAACAAGTACGCTACCGTAATACCAAACCGGTACGGTACGTACCTGTTAAAAATCCTGCAATGTGGGGTGTTTGGCAAAAATTGTGCCACGATACTATGGTACCGTACTTGGTATGGTATCAAAGTGTCGTACATATCGAACCCAGAAATAAATTGATACATTTAGAAAAATTTTGTTCATTAAGAGGATTTTGGTCATTCGCATGGTCGGAGGGTATTTAGTTAGTAGCTGGAGGTGTCTAAATAGTATGGGCCTATTTTTATCATGTCTTTCATGGTGACGCCGTTATTAAGCATAATTGTGATGAATTGACTTCTGGTAATGGGTCTAAGTTCACTTTTGGGTAACTTTAGGCTCTATTTGGAAGTTTAAGAAGGGAGAAGAGGACAAGACTTTGCAGTGAAGAGAAAAGGGAATAGGGTGGAATGATAATCCCATGCCTTGATGAGGGACTATTCTCTTTAAATTGTTTCTTTTTTTTAATACTCTCAAAATTAAAACCTAGGGAATGTTGGAACAATTACGAACACACCGACGAACACGAAAAAATAGGCTGAATAGCGGACTAGGTCGCTCTATTTAAGACATTTCACGGCCCTGCCCAAGGTGTGCAAGTAGTCTCTCCTAGCCTCGTCGTTCCCAGGATAAAACAGTCTTCTCAAAAAATATGATCTTCTCTGCACCTAGAAAGACCACCAAACTCACACCCCATACTCTTTATTTTACTGTTCGGAATTCTTTTTCTTTTCTCACAATGAGAAGTATCATACTAGTTTCTTTTTCTCATGGTCAAAGAACACAAAAAAAAAAACCAATTTCTTGTATCTTTCTTCTATTCCAAAACATCTGTTTATATAGAAGCCAAGACAAAAATCTTGTTGGAATGATATCAAAAAAATAGTCAGTCATTAAAATCCTAAGAATAGGAGTTAACATATACCATTAAAAATGTTTAATATTCGAACGGCTGATTTTTGGTAATTGCAAATAAATCACAACCGTATAAAATATATATTTCATTATAACACCATTTATGAGTCAAAGAAATTAACACCATTTATTTATGTTAAGAATCATAGGATCATACATACATAGATCAAAGCCATAGGAGAGGTATTGAGCATAAGAGTACTCATGTGGTAAAAGAGGTAGAAACTCTTCATAAGGAATCATATTGATAAAAGATACTAAATGTGAGTACAAGATGTTCTATATAGAGAGCCCTCCGAAATACTAACTAACTAAGAAATTACTAATTAGTCCTTAAGAGAATTTAACACCTCCTAAGTCACTATTATTTTTAATAGCCCCCCTCAAGCTGATATTGGGATCACTATATCAGCTTGAAATACAAGCAATTATTCCAATTACTAAAAACTTAAACAAAAGAAATGCAACATAGCTAGTAGCTAGTAAAAAAAATGAAAATAGTGTTCTGGTGTTAATTTGATCCAGTGAGGAGTGGGCCAAAGTGTAATGTTGAGCCCAAAAAGAGAGTGTGATCCATTACCATCGTGAGCCCAAACAGCATGTCCAGCAACACTTTCCCTTGAACTCTACCGTTTCTAGAACCTTCAATCATGGTTCCAGTACCAAGTTTGGCCGATTTTTGGTGGTGATGACAGCTCCGGCGTCCTTGACGGAGATATCCCAAACAGAACTCATCCACAGCAACGACAAAAATGCAACGCAAAGCAGAAACCTCACACGGTGGCAGATCTGGTGGCTTGCGCGGCAGAGGATGTGGTTTGATCTTCGCCACTTCCTTGTTTCTTTTTCTCTCCATACTCACTGCCTCGTATCCATCTCCGACGAGGGAAACGCCCAAATCTGGCGATGTGAAGACGAAATCGAACCGTACGAACGCAGAGATGAAATCAAACCGTCGAACGGCAGTGTAGAACAGAGAGGAAGCTCGATGTAGTGGATCACCGAAGTTGAAGACGACAACGCCAACAGACGATGGAAACGAAACCAGAACAAAGCTTGATGTATTGCTTGCAACGCGTTCTAATTCGTCGGAAATTGATATGGGAGAAGGGAACCATTCGTTAAGATCTAGCAGTTCGTTTGCAATTTCAGATTTGATTTCCATGCCTTGATTTTCCATCCATGTGAAACGGATTCGGTTTGGTGCTTCGAAGATGAGATTGACGACGATCTTGGAAGTATCTGTTTGCTTCTGTAACAGTTTTTCCGAATCTGGATCTGTTGACTTGCAGAAATCCATTTTTGCTTCATCTTCTGTACGATTGTCACAATCAGAGATACAAACGAACGGTGTTGCAATTTTATTCTCGAAAGAACTTCCTCCGTCATTACTCTTTGTGAAGGCAGTAGCAACTGGACACGTGATTTCCCCGATTTTGATGGTGGATTCATCAAAATCTAGTTCGATCGCAAGGAACGGAACTGCTGTAATGATATCAAGATCTGAATCTTGACCGAAATTGCCGAACACGATATCGAGATCATTGTCTTCTTGCCGGATCATCGAGGCACCTTCATCTTCAAGATTGTGAAACAACCATGGTGGGACGTGGAAATCGAAATCGAAATCTTCATCGGTGATCGAATCAGAGTCAGAATCAGAAGCGTAATCCTCATCTCTAGGGTATCGCTCTGATACCATGTTAAGAATCATAGGATCATACATACATAGATCAAAGCCATAGGAGAGGTATTGAGCATAAGAGTACTCATGTGGTAAAAGAGGTAGAAACTCTTCATAAGGAATCATATTGATAAAAGATACTAAATGTGAGTACAAGATGTTCTATATAGAGAGCCCTCCGAAATACTAACTAACTAAGAAATTACTAATTAGTCCTTAAGAGAATTTAACACCTCCTAAGTCACTATTATTTTTAATAATTTATAACTAGACCTTGCGTCCGTGCTATGCACAAGCCTTAAGTTATAATACATAATACATATTTTGCTACTTAAATTGAATGAATCATAATTCTCATTTTATAGATCTAATGAAACATCAATATATTTTGTTGATGGGTATAAGTAATACGCATATTATTTAAGGTACTGGCACCAGGTTAACAAATTGCAAAAATTTGGGAGCAGAATTTGGAAAACATCTCAAGCACTTTTCTCTTCTCTTGCATAGCTATCCTAGCATCAGGTTAACAAATAATCCTCCACCTTTCACATTTATACATTTTTCCATATAGCATGCACAAACTGAATTAAGCACCATCCTAATACAGATTATATATATATATATATATATATATATATATATATATATATATATATATATATATATATATATATGTTCTGGACTCGATCATGAGACCCACTCCAGCAAGTGGACATGACTAAGCCCAATAAACTTTGACCCATATCCATGATAAATCAGCCCAATTATGGCTATCATGCCTCAATGGCTCAGATCCACCTGACCAATCCGACGGCTCAAAGCTGGCACAGATCCCTATAAATACTGACATGCTTTGCCATGAAGAGGTAGATTCGCATTCCTTGCTATCCTACTTTATTGTCCTCAATACTGACTTGAGCGTCGGAGTGGCTTCGCAGGTACCCCACCTGGGAATGTTTTGACATCTACTCATCATCAACAGTCCTGCTCGCCCCAGGCCCGGTCACAAGCAGGCCCGGTCACAAGCAGGCCATGCCACAAGCAGCATTCCCTGGTCCTACCCTTCCAAGCTCGATTGGTCCTCTATCTCTTAGTGTTATCAGAAGTTCAATCAAGTAAAGCAACCACCCTACCAATTACCTGCTCGGTTCAATCCGTAGTGAGGTAAAGGTACAGAACATTGGCGACCACAGTGGGAGATATCTATCTTTCACACCATTTCTACTTTTTGAACTTCCTCCTGCTTTCCCATGGCACACAGAGGTAGACCTCGAGTCCAAAACGTGGTCGGTAGACCCCGAGTCCAAAGCATTGTTACTCCGCAACCCCGGCCAGAGGGCACTCCGGAAGGCATCGCTGCTTCCACGCCAGACCAAGACATTCAGGTCCCGGCACCCCAGCCAGCCTCGATCCAGATCCCCGTCCAACCTGGGGATGCGGCGACCATCCACCAGCTCTTGGACCTGCTGTGCAACCGCACCCAGACTATGTTGCAGTAAGAGGCGCGCCTCAGGAAGATAGAGAGGCGAATGGTAGCCATGCCTGAGCAACCTCATCCTCACTGGAACACTCCTTCCCCAAGGGCAATGAGCTCCAGGCACCGCAAATCTCCACCCAGGCGTCATCACAATCATCGCTCTCCACAATCATCGCTCGCCACTTTCCTCCTCGACGCGGCAGGCACAAAGGATCGGATTCACCTCCAAGTACCCCTCCAACCTCGCTTGACGGTACATACTGGCCTGAGGAGTCTCCCCCCAGGACCTCATCACTCGCAACCTCCAATTCACGCGAGAGGTCGCGGAGCCGAGCCAAGACCCATAAGAGGCATCGCCAAAGATCTACCTTGAGGAGATCTCCATCCCGACGTGACCGTCGAGACATAGATCTCGTGGACTGGTCACCTCACAACTCACGATGGACCTCCAATGAAGGACCCTTCACTAGGAAGGTTGACGACTGCCCAATTCCGAGGACCTTAGAGAAGCTCCCAGCCCTCAAAACATATGATGGGACTGAGGACCCTAACAGGCATCTGGCCTACTTCTCAATCATGATGTCTTACCGGGGGGCAAAAGAACTTGTCCACTGCAAGATCTTTCCCCTCACTCTCACAGATTCAGCACTAGCTTGATTCCAGGAGTTGAAACCAAACTCAGTCTCATCCTGGAGGCAACTAGCTACCATGTTCATGATCCGGTTTGCCGCCTCCCGCTTGAAGCCAAAATCTGAAGAGGTTCTTAGGACAATCAGGCAGGGAGAGAAAGAAACACTTAGAGAATATTTGGAGAGGTTCAACAATGAGGCTGCCAACGTCAGGAACCTTGAAGACAAGAGGAGGCTCTTTTGGATGAAGGATGGCCTCAAGAAGGGAAGCCTATTTCAAAGGGACGTGGGGGTTAACAAACCCCGAAGCTTGGATGAGTTCATTCGGAAGGCACAAAAGTACATGGACTATGAAGAAGACAACATGGCATACCAAGAGGAAGCCAAGGTTGGCAGCAAGAAGGACAAGCTGTCCTACAAGGCCTTTGAAGAACCATGGCAGAAGGGAGCCCAAGATGAGAGAACTCCTCGGGAGTCACGACCCCGACAAGGCCGCTACTCAGAGTACATCCTGTTGAACACATCCCAGACTGAGATCCTTGCCGAATGTGTAACAGCCCAGGTCCAACGCATTGGCCACCCCAGCACTATTACATCACGGTCGCGCTCAATTGGTAGTGGGAGGTGTGTTTAACTTGCACTTATGCCTCAGGTGCAAGGTTCGATTCCCACGGAAGGCAAAAATTCTACAAGGGGGGTAGAGAAGACCGTGATGTAACAGTGCTGGGGTGGCCAATGCGTTGGACCTGGGCTGTTACAGAATGCGCCGGCACGGAGTTTCAGGACATCAATCAGTCTGAACCTTTCATGCAAAGGAAAGGTCGAACCTCTAAGAAGTACTGCCATTATCACAAAATTTATGGGCACAGTACCAACAAATGCAACACCCTCAAGGATGACATTGAAGATCTGATCCGCGAAGGGAAGCTCGCCTAGTACGTGAATGAAGAAGAGGATAACACCCGTGACTTTGAATAGAGATCATGGCATCAGGACCTGAACCTAGAGCTAGGCCTAGTTAAGAATTTTGTTGTTTGGGCGCAAATGCAGAATGTAAAGCTCGATATGAATGATTAACAAAGTTCATTTTGCAATTACAGTTTTTACTCTAGTTCACTAGCATTAACACTCGTTCCAAAGAAAATTCCTTAAGAGTAGGAAAGAAAAATGGTCCAACTCCATAGTTAGGGGCGGAGCGAGACAAGTTTGAGACCCGACATACCCTACAGGGAGGGACTGCCTGGATCGCAGGGGGGACCTCAACATTAGCACAAAGCCAATACCATCTTCCTATTGCGGTGTTTTTAAATACACCTCTTGGAATCCTAGTAATGGAGTCAAGAGTTTCGTGGCACACCAAAACAAATAAGTGACCTTGGTGGTCACAACCCCTTCGGCAAGTTCTATCTAGGCCGAGTCCCGGTAAACTCTGCCAAGGGTATACTTCAAGCTGACCTTGGTGGTCACAACCCCTTGGGCGAGTTCTATCCAGGCCGAGTCCCGGTAAACTGTGCCAAGGGTATACTTCACGCTGACCTTGGTGGTCACAACCCCTTGGGCAAGTTCTCTCTGGGCCGAGTCCTAGTAAACTGTGCCAAGGGTATACTTCAAATTGACCTTGGTGGTCACAACCACTTTGGACGAGTTCTATCTGGGCCGAGTTCCGGTAAACTGTGCCAATGGTATACTTCAAGCTGACCTTGGTGATCACAACCCCTTGGGCGAGTTCTATCTGGGCCGAGTCCTGGTAAACTGTGCCAAGGGTATACTTCAAATTGACCTTGGTGGTCGCAACCACTTTGGAAGAGTTCTATCCGGGTCGAGTCTCGGTAAACTGTGCTAAGGGTATGCTTCATTACAAATTGTCCCGGTGGGCGTCTGCAACTCAACTGCCTAAAGCAAGCCAAACTTAGCGACTATCTACATGAAAAAATCCTAAGTCCAATTAAAAGGAGTACACGCGCGAAATCACCAGCAAAGCATGAGACCATGAGGTCTTGGGTATCAAGCGCCAAGAAAGGCGCGAAAATCAAGCAGGCGTGAGACCATGAGATCACGGACACCAGAAATACCTACCTACAAGGGTGCTGTCTAGTCGGCAGACCATAACTTCGTCCGTGTTTATCCGATGGAGGCGTGCGAGTATGCGTTGGAAAGCTAAGAAGCAGAGCTACAATTCTTCTGTTACACTCAAAACCCAATTCTGATGTCTTGAAGGCCTAAACGGCGAAATACATGCCTGGGAGGGATACTTATCCTTGGCCTCCCTCTCACTAAGGTGACCAGGGCTCCCTCTCACCAACGTAACCGGGCCTCACTAAGATTTTGACCCTGAAAAGTAGGCAAAATAAAATATTTAGCATAAAGGTAGCACACTTCCTTTGTACAAAAGGAGATATCACAAAAAGTAGCATGTGAGGGAATAAAATGATGCAGGAAGTGATAGACTTAGCATGTGGGGGAATAAAATGATGAGTGAAGTGATGGACTTAGCATAAAAAGAGATTATGTGATGCATGAGTGGTCTTCCCTTCGACAGGGGCGATCACGCCTCCTGATCTCCCTCCTCACTCCCTCAAAAGTCACAAGTTGTGACCGCCCCTCACTCTCTCATAAATCACAAAGTTGTGATTGCCCTCTCCCTCTCAAAGATCTCACTACTGTGATCGCCCTCTACCCTCTCACAGATGTTCAAGTTGTGATCACCCCCCACCCTCTCACAAATGTTCAATGGTCAATGGCCACAAGGTGAGGCAAAAGGATTGCATGTGAAGCAACAAAAGTTGAATGGTCAATGGCCACAAGGAGATGGCTTGGTCCCACCACTCATTATCTATTTTACAAGATTCTCTCACACATGGCATCTGTACTCATTAACCCCACGCAAGTTGAGTGATGAGATTTGCCTGACCACAAAAACAATGACTTTGCTCGCACCTCCATGTGCTCGCCCCTCTATCTGCAACGTGATCGGCCACCTCCATGTGCTCACCCCACCATCTGCAATGTGATCGGCCATCTCACTTTCTCAAAGCTTCTCCATGTGATCGGCCTTCACTCTCAAATCAGCAGGGAGGATCACGCCTCATCCTCATGATCGCCCTCTCATAAAACAAGTTGTGACCACCCTCACTTATGATCGGGCGTCCCTCTCAAACGCCTAATTCTGATTGGCCCTCATCTCTCAAAAACACCTCGCACACAGCCTGATCGGGTCTTACCCGCACACAGCCTGATCGTCCTTCACCTCGCAAACTACCAGGGGCGGTCAATCACTCACATACTTGTTGTACTCGTCCCTCTCCCTCAAAATATAGCTCCTGATCAACCCTCGCACTGTGACCGGTCTCTCAAAGCCACCAGGGGTGGTCACGAGAAATTTGATCGGCACTCCCCTTCTCAAACGCATCACCCCTAATCGGTTCCCTCTGTCTAAATAGCAGGGCCGATCACGCATCACCCAGCCTACAAAGGTCTTAGTCGCCCTACGAAAAGCGCGTCCTCCCCTCTGCTCGCCTTCTCTCTGCTCGCCCTTGCGCGCCTAACCTCCATGAACTAGACAAATCTAATTCTCTCACGCACACAACGTGACCAGGCTTAGGTGGCCAGATCTCTCTCTCTCTCTCGAGCATGCGAGGTGACCAGGCATGAGTGGCAGGTACCTCCTCTCTCAAACGCGCAAAGGGGCGAGGCCAAAGTGGACGGTTCTCTCCTTCTCAGCTCCTCGGTCCGAATTCCCCAAAAGGCGAGTACATCAAGATTAAACAAGAAAGAAAGAAAGGTACCTCGAAATTTCTGTTTGTGAAAACGTGATCGGTCCAAGGTAAATCAGTGAAAAATATCAAGAGACGGACAGGATAATTGATGTGATCAGTTGTCAAACTTAACAGGCCCGACGACGGCACGAGCCGTGAGGGCGACCTAGCCTACGAGGGCATCCTTAACGACAACGTCAAGTCAAGACCATCCCCTAGGATAATATCGACTTGGGGGGCAACTGTTCTGGACTGGATAATGAGACCCACTCCAGCAATTGGACATGACTAAGCCTAATAAACTTTGGCCCATATCCATGATAAACCAGCCCATTTGTGGCTATCTTGCCTCAATGGCTCAGATCCACCTGACCAATCCGATGGCTCAAAGCTGGCACAGATCCCTATAAATACTAACATGCTTTGCCATTAAGAGGTAGATTCTCATTCCTTGCTATCCTACTCTATTGTCCTCAATACTGACTTGAGCGTCGGAGTGGCTTCGCAGGTACCCCACCTAGGAATGTTTTGACATCTACTCATAATCAGCAGTCCTGCTCGCCCCAGGCCCGGTCACAAGCAGGCCCGGTCACAAGCAAACTAGGTCACAAGCAGGCCCGGTCACAAGCAGGCCAAGTCACAAGAAGCATTCCCTGGTCCTACCCTTCCAAGCTCGATTGGTCCTCTATCTCCTGGTGCTATCAGAAGTTCAATCAAGTAAAGCAACCACCCTACCAACTACCTGCTCGGTACAATCTGTAGTGAGGTAAAGGTACAGAACACAAAGGTATAGAACAAATATAATATTATAATATTTGATATTTTTCACAACACGTATTTTTGATATTTTTCACAAATATAATATTATAACCAAAAATAAATAAGTCACCCACGTGTAGAAAATGATAGTGCAAATATTACAATCTAAAATATAATATAAGCACTTCCACTTTCGTTAATTTCAAAACATATGAAATCACAAGATTAAACTTCTCAAAAATTAGAGAAAGCAAAAGTATCATTTTAATCTAATTAAATTTCTTTCTTCTATTTAATAAAAAAATATTATTAGAATCACATGTTCTAATTAATAATGCACTATAAAAAATAGAACCCCCACTATTTTTCACTTCTAAACGGAAACGATTTTTGTAACATCTGCGTTCTTCATTTGAATAAAATCTATAACTTTCATTCTTAACCATACACCAAGAAAAATCTAGCTCCATGAAAACAAAAATAAATAAATAAATAAGTAATTTTTTTATATCATGGCGTGGTTTTTCCAAAATCTGGTTTTTGTAAAACCAATTGTAAGTCGAATGCTCTAAGTAATGTGAATGGAGGCATGCATGCAACTACATTCATGAAGAAATTGAACGACTAATTTTAAAAAGTAATTTCACAATCAAATCAAACTAAAATACATAATTTAATTAGTTTCAACATTCAACTTAAAGAGTTCTTCAGCAACATAACTCTTCCTTGCAAATATAGAAATCTTAGTAAGGGTATACAAATTAACCATATAGTTAGAAATGATAACTAGAATTAACTTTTTCATCATCTCTGGAGTATGCATAAAATCATTGAAAACATTAGTCTTTCCAGAGGTAAACATCAATTTCACATGATCACTTGTCTCAACAACATCATTGGTGTGAGAATATTCTAATAACACTTTCTAATTTTCAACAATAGATGAAATCTTAAAAGTTTTATTTTAGCAGACATGACGCGTTGCGTCAGTATCTACCCACCACCCTCGAATCCACCAACAATATTGATTTCATAAAGGCTTAATTACAGTTTTAGTCCCCCTATTTTCACCAATTCACGATTTTGGTCCCTAAAGTTTTAATTTGACGATTTTGGTCCCCCTATTTTCCCAATTTGAAAAATCATAGTCCCCCTCTTAAATAAGTCAAAATTGAAACTCAGTTTGACTCACTCATCCTACGTGGCAGTCCACGTAGACTGCCCCGTAGGCGCACCCCCCACCCCCCCACCCCTTCTTCTTCCTCGTGAACCCCCCTCCCCCTTCACTGTTCCCCCTCCCACCGTGAACCCCCCTCCCCCTTCACTGTTCCCCCTCCCCCTTCACTGTTTCCCCTCCCACCCCCACCCCCAGAGAGTTCGCAGAGAGAGAGAGAGAGACGCAGAGAGAACAGAGAGATACGAAGGGGGGAGAGTGACGGCGAGCGAGAGCGATGGAGATCGAAGGGAGAGCGACGGTGAGCGACGGAGAGAGATAGGGAAATCGAGGGGGGAGGGGAGAGACGGTGAGCGAGAGAGAGAGGGAGGTGCGAAGGGGGGTGGGGTGGGGGGGTGAGGGAGACAGAGAGAGATCGATGGGGGGTGGGGTGGGGTGGGGAGAGACGGTGAGGGAGAGAGAGGGAAATCGAGGGGGGAGGGGAGAGACGGTGAGCGAGAGAGAGAGGGAGGTGCGAATGGGGGGGTGGGGTGGGGGGTGAGGGAGATAGAGAGAGATCGATGGGGGGTGGGGTGGGGTGGGGAGAGACGGTGAGGGAGAGAGAGATTTGGTTCACGGTGGGGGTGGGAGGGGTCACGGTGGGGGAGGGGAAGAGGAACAATGCGAAGGGGTGGGGGGAGGGGAAGATGAATAGTGGGGGTGGGGGGTGCCACGTAGGCTGCCACATAGGACAATAAGTCAAAATTGAGTTTCAATTTTGACTTATTTAAGAGGGGGACTATGATTTTTCAAATTGGGAAAATAGGTGGACCAAAATCGTCAAATTAAAACTTTAGGGACCAAAATCGTGAATTGGTCAAAATAGGGGGACCAAAACTGTATTTAAGCCTAAATCAAAGCAATTCTTGAGGGAGGATTTCTACAAGTTCATATTCTTATTCTCATTTTCCTTTGATTTCGAGACACTCCAGGTTAAATTGACGATAGAAAGATACTGAGTATAAGACATACCTTTGGAGACCGTATAAGGCATACCTTTGGAGACATCAACGTGAGCATCTTTATAACATCAACGAGAGCGTCGTGCTCGACCGAAATGGCAGATAATGATGCGTCTTAAAATTGTTGGAACAATTACGAACACACTGACGAACACGAACAAAATAGGCTGAGTCGCGGATTAGGTCGCTCTCTTTAAGACGTTTTGCGTCTCTGCCCAAGGTGTGCAAGCAGTCTCTCCTAGCCTCGTCGTCCCCAGGATAAAACTCACACCCCCTACTCTTTATTTTACTGCTCGGAATTCTTATTCTTTTCTCACAATAAGAAGTATCATACTAGTTTTTTTTCTCATGGTCAAAGAACACACTAAAAAAAAACAATTTCAGTCATTAAAATCCTAAGAATAGGAGTTAACATATACCATTAAAAATGTTTAATATTCTAACGGCTGATTCTTGGTAATTGCAAATAAATCACAACCGTATAAAATATATATTTCATTATAACACCATTTATGAGTCAAAGAAATTAACGCCGTTTATTTATAATAATAGAAAGAACATAACTTATAATAGTTTTAAAAACTCATAATGAAAATAATGAATATATAAAAGAAAACTGAATATGGATTTATGTAAAATGGTAACACCGTGAATCAAAAGAAAAGGCTAAAGTGCTCCCGGGGTCCCTTATCTTTATTTAAAGTAACGATTTGGTCCTTTATCTTTTTTTTGTCCCAAATCAGTCCTTTATGTTTTAAATTTTTGACACATAAATCCTTTTCTGTCCCAAATCAGTCCTTTATGTTTCAAATTTTTAACACATAAATCCTTTTTTTTGACACATAAATCAGCACTGTTAACGGAAAAGGATTTATGTGTCAAAAATTTGAAAGATAAAGGACTTATTTGGGACAAAAAAAACATAAAGGACTAATTCGTTACTTTAAATAAAGATAAGGGACCCCGGGAGCACTTTAGCCAAAAGAAAACGTTAACATAACAATTAAAATATTGATTTCTCAAATAAATATTTAATAAATCGTTTTATTATTTTTAAATAAAACAACACATAACAGGGAATGAGGAATGAACTAATATATTTGGCCTTTCGGAAAGACCTATACTTCCTACAACCCCCCAGCTACTCATTGGACACCTCCAACCCTCAAATATTTCTAAAATACCCTCACATGAAACGCGTTTCTAAACCCCTCCACGCTGCATTTTGGCTTGGTATGAAACTATAATTTCGTACCTGTTAAAAATCTTACCGGGGGGGGGGGGGGGGGGTTGCCTGTGGGTCCTTGGTACGGAACTATATTTCCGAACCGGTTCGGAATTATAGTTCCGTACCTTCGTAATCCCAAAAAGAAAAAAAAGGGTCGTACACATTAAATTTTAGTCTCTTCACAGGGTTTAGAGGTGTCCAGTTAGTAGCTGGGGGGTTGTAGGATGTATGGCCTTCGGAAATTATTTTTGTTTCTGGGCTCCTTGGTTTGTCTGTTGGGCTGCGGCTTCTGTTAGCCCAGTTTCATTGTCCAAAAAAAAACACCGATAATCGTTTTTCAGAGATATCAACTTCTGATTTGGCGTTTGCTTTTCCCACACCCCCTCCTACTCGAAACACACCCCATAAGGGTGTGAAATGACCAAAAGGCCAGGTCAAACCTCTTTTTTTTCACGAATTTTCACCTGTTCGAACACGGGCCTTCGAACAGGTTCGCACGCGGCCATTCGCGTGTGTTAAATATGGGGACACACCCTCTTGGGTGTTTTTCACCTGTTCGAATGGGGTCATGCGAACAGGTTCGAATGTGGTCATGCGAATATGTTCGCATGAGGCTGTTCGAACCAGTGTTGCAGAGCGACAGATATTGGACGTCTCAGATTCCACTGACAGTTTTGATCAACGGCTTACAATCAGTCAAATGTGTGTCAGATAAAGGAGTGGATGTCAATCCCTTTGGAAAATGTGTCTGAACGGATAGAATTTAAACGGCTCAGATTTGTGATCTAAAAATGAAATCAACGGCTGACATTTCACCATGCCTATTATAAAAGGGGGTTCACATCCTCAGACCTTCTTCACCAAACCCTAATCTGCTTCTTCACCAAAAGTAGGGCGCGTGGCGTAAAGACGTGGCGCGTATACGTTACCGAAAGTACAACCGGCTTGATTACGGGACTGGCTATTTTACAGTTATGGAGATCCGCAACGATGACGACGTTGGGACCATGATGGAATATCATGCTACACTTCCGATGGGGCGACAAGTCCAGTCAGGCATGTCATAGAACTGGCCCGTGATGGGGATGTGTAGCAGCTGGGATACATCATCAAGGGTGATAGACATCTCACCCACAGGAAGGTGGAATGATGATGTATCCGGCTGCCAACGCTCTATGAATGCGTTCAGCAGCCCCTTGTGAGTGAGGGGAAAACCAAGTCCTATGAGAGGGAACAACCTCGATAGGATTAGAGTCTCCCTGATCCTAGCATGGACCACAAGGTTAACCGGTCCATGTGGAATCGTAGTTATGTCCGGCCGAACCTGCATTGACAAATGACACCGGCACAATAAGCCAATATGTTCAACAAAATAAAAAACAAAATTGACAACACGCTATTATATAACAATAACTTACCCGGCCAGCATATAACTCAGTCAAAATATGAGACCCGTATGTGGGCAAGACAGAACCATCAACAGGTCCACCAGGGAATGGGAATGTAGCCCTAGGAGCAGCAGCAGGCTCCTGAGGCTCAACATCCTCCTCATGTTGAGCACCTCCCTCCTCATGTGCATGACCAGAAGGGCCGGCCAGCTCATATGCCGGAAATTGAGCATCACGCTCAACATCCCGGACAATATCATCAACCTCCGGTGGGGGAGGAGGGACGTCCCTACGCCTACCCCTCCGGGAAGGTTCAGCTCCATCTTGCCTCCGTTTGCGTTCGGAAGCCGTCGGGGGTGGCCTACGCTCCGGCTGTTGCGAACTACCGCCACGATGCCTCACCATATCTGAAACAACAACCATTAAACCAATTAAGCAACATAATCAGCAAAAAAATAGGAACAATACTGTCACACCTGTTCGAACAGCATCATTCGCACCTGTTCGAACAGAAGCATTCGCACGTGTTCGAACAACCCCATTCGAACGGGTGTTCGCATGACCTCATTCGAACACCTTCGTTTTCACGTGTTCGCATGAGGTCATGCGAACACAGCAGATGCACAGAAAAAAAAAACTTAAATGTACAGAAGGGAGAGAGGGTTACCTGAATGAAAATGGAACGATTAGAGAGAGTGAGAGGACGCGAACAAAACCCAGGTGGTCTTGAGGGTGTTTGTGGAGAAGATTGAGTGGGAGATTGGGTGAGATTGAGTGAGTTGTGAGAAGTTGAGTGAGAGGGGGAGAGGACGGTTAGGGTTCGAATGAGGGGTGTGAGGGAGAGTGAAAGGGAAAATGAGAGGAGTGAGGGGTGTGAGGGTGTTGTGTTTTTTTCTTTTTTTAAGTTGAGGGTATTTTAGGGTTTTTAGAAGTTAGGGGGTGTGAAAGAGTAGGAGGGGGTGTGGGGAAAGTAAAAGCCTCTGATTTAGCCTACTATAATTGCCCTTTAACACCGAAGTTGCTAGACCTTGAGCTATTTGTCTTCTTGATAAAATTACCTAAATTGGCAGTATTTGGAGACATATCGCTGTTTGATCCAAACATTAGGAAGGGGAAATTTTGACTCTACAAAAATGCACCTAGTTGGCGGTAAAATAACGAAGGTTTTTTTTTAACAACAAATAACGAAAGGTTAATCATTCCTAGTATAAAATGATGTGAAACTGGGCCTGCTTATAGCTACCTCTCTCATATTCAACCAGAATTGAGAGAAAACTCATTGACCAAAAAAATAAAAGAATTGAGAGAAAACTCAGACAACAAAAATTTTGCCCAACATTTAATTCATTTGCATAGTTCATGAAACTCTACATCGATTCTGTCTAAAATTCTTCCCCCCTCCAAATGTTCTTCCTTTTGCAACTTCGAAATGTCTTCCCAGAGCTGAACTATTAAATCAATCTATAGATTTTTCTTTGGTAAGTAATCTTGAGTGCATATTCTTCATTGAAATGTTAAGTGATATTTTCAATCTCTTTTCTACATTTAATTGCATCAATTTTATTGCTATTCTACTGTATGTACTTGATCTTCATTGAGAAGTTGAAATGTGAGGATTCCTCACTTAAATAGCATCAGTAAAATCCGACTCTACTACTGCTGCAACATATCACAGAAAGTTAAAACCAAAACTTCGTTGTTTACCAATTACCATGTTCCTCTTATAAAATCCTAAAAAAGTGTTTTTCTTACAATGAAAAAAATAACCAGTTATTAGCCAATTTAATTTCTAAAATTTTAGAAAAATTGAAGTTAGCCCCAAACATTAACCACATCAACTCATCCCGATTTTTACAAAAGTATTTCAATTTAGTCCCTTTTACAAAATAGAGAGACTAAATTGAAATACTTTTGTAAAAGACAAGGTCTGAGTTTGGTATATTGTAAATGTCAGGGACTAAATTGCACTTGAGAATTTTCAGGAACCAAATTGGCTAATAACTCAAAAAATATCAGGTGAGAATAAAGCAAGTCAAACAATCTCAAAGTACGCCACGATACTGTTAATACATGGTTAAAACATTGAACAAACTTATAATTGGGCTACATTTCACTGTTCTAAAAGTAGCATTTGCATTTTGCAATACAAACGACATAAGAAATGCTTTCCCCAAATTCATTTTTAACTGGAGGGGACTTAATAGAAGAAGACAAATATTCATACAAAGGATGTTGGGACAAACGGACTAGACACCTCAAGTAGAAATGGCTCTCCCTCACACATACCACAGGTTAATTATTAGCCCATGGCATATTTCTGGGTCCAGCTTCTTGCAGTTGACTCGTATTTGTTCCTGTCTGTCTTGTACATGTGGGCAATTTCAGGAACCAAAGGATCATCAGGATTTGGGTCCGTCAAAAGGGAACAAATTGAGAGCAACACCTATAGATATCAAATAGAAAAAATAATGCTAATAACGATTAGATGTAATTCCATAACCAGACAATATGAAATGTGTATTCTAAGTAGAACCACATCATGCCATACTTCAAAACAAAAACAACCTTTTGAAAATCTTTGCATATAAAATCATATTGTGGACTCCTCCCCATGTGTGTTTGTGCAAGACTAATTTGTTCAGCGAGACTAAGAAACTCAAAAGACAAATTGCATTGGTGGAATAGCAAACACATTGTAAGGAAGATAGATAGTTTGGACTCTATCCCGTGCATGGGAGTAGTTCAAAACTAACCACATTACTCTGAACTTCATGCATATCAGCCATTCTAACTTCAACAATGTCGACCATGCTTCACATGGTTCAAAAGATGCAAGATGCCACTCAAACACCAATACACAAAAATATTAAATAGGGTTTTGTATATTGTGATGAATCCTTTTTTCTAGAAATACTGTTAAATCTACGGAAGAGTCACATCTTAGTTCAGGAATGGCTACTGAAAGAATAGGAAACTTATTTCAAGGAGTGAAGATTTTCACTATCTCACAAATAGATAAACAAACCTTGGAAATGGTTAGAGCAGGACTCCACTGCTCCTTTAATATATCAAGGCAAATGCTTCCGTTACTATTTATATTTGGGTGAAAAACCTTCGTCCTGAATGCAACCTGAAATATCCATCATCACCATGCAAAAGAGATCAGATGTAGTTATATGGTGCTTATGACTGCACATTACAAAGATATGTTCATATATACAGAGGGAATATAGTTCTATCTAAAGTTTTCAACAAAACCACAGACTTATGACCTTGACCGGTATCAAGAAACGAATTTTTAAATGACAAAGAAACAATCAACCAAAGTAAGGGAAAATGCATTGCAGCATCCTTTAAAACAAACTAGCAAAGAAATGAAAACAGCTAAGATTGATAATTGATAATGTAGACACAGCCACGTGATTAAGATACAAACCTTGGGTGGCTTAAAGGGATAATCTGGAGGAAAATGAATAGTCACTAGGAAAACACCTCCAGCATAAGGACTGTCTGGAGGACCCATAATTGTTGCTTGCCAATGAAACATATCCTCAGCAACAGGACCTACAATGTTTTGGAAAAAAGTCAAAGCTGAAGGATCAAGCGCTTACCACTAGGTCAACAAAAGCAATATATAAGCACAAATTTTTTTCTGAATGCCAACACAAATAGTGTACCTAAATTGACAGAGTGCAACATAATGTCTCATTACCCATCATGTTAATTAGTATACCGACAATGACCAATCATCAAAGTTATCAATGCTGTGATGCTTAAATGTTTTATACAGATTAGATGAATCAAACTTTATACAGATTAGATAATGCTGTTTAACAGTTGTTTCTAGAGCTGATTTGTTTGGTTGAGTTGAAAGGAAGATGCCATGACTAGTAACTACAGAGGAGGATAAGAACGAAGTCAATATCTTTGGCTGACAAATGGGGAAAAAGAACAGGATAATAAGATTAAAAAATTTACTGGACAGTGAGAACCAACATGTAAACAGAGATGAAGGTTGGACGGTATCACAGATATTTATCCCATATACGCTAAAACTCAATCAGGAAGCCTATTGACTGATTATGAAGTCCACAGGACAGTACCAACCTAATAAGGTTCAAATAGGAGTTAACGATCTTATCCATATAAATAATGGCTACCTAACTATCATATCGGTCAGCACTATGTAAGTCACATTCCATCAAAAATTTAAGTATGTTGTCATTCTGGACAGTGAGAACCAACATGTAAACAGAGATGAAGATTGGACAGGTATCACAGATATTTATCCCATATACGCTAAAAATCAATCAGGAAGCCTCCTATTGACTGATTAGGAAGCCCACGGGACAGTACCAACCTAAAAAGGTTCAAATAGAAGATAAAGATCTTATCCATATGAATCATGGCTACCCAACTATCATATGGGACGGTCGGCACTAGCAAGTCACATTCCATCAAAATTTTAAGTGTGTTCTCATTCTGTTCACTCTATCTCCTTGATCAGCTTGACTTAAGAGTTGGAGTCATTACATGTGGCCACCAGCCCACCACCATCTACTTTGAAGAAATCGTTGATAATTCATCCAAATATCGACCTTTAGCATTGTTCATCATCTACCCTTCGAAGTAACTTGCTCAGCTCTCATTTCTTGAGTTCCTCACTGAACAGTGTGCCATATGCAGGGATGAGAACTTAATCGTTCCATTTGCCCAAGTAAGACCAAAGAATGGTTGACGCAAGAAAAATTGTCACCTCAAGGCAGGAAGCAAATCCTCTGTTACCTCCTCCTCACCTTGAGGAGCCCGTTGATGGCGCAAAGGCCTCCCTCACCGCTACTCATAATGAAAACACACATCAGCTGCCCGAAGTCAGGCTGCTGCCACTAGCATTCTTGATTAAGAAATACAAAGACATCCAATATTTCCTCTTGGAGGTCAATAAATTCCCCTGCATATTGAGCAAAATTGGGACACAAATAACTGTTGAAACTTCCACTCTAACAGGCTTATAAACAATAACATTATAGGGTATTCTACCCACAGGTCATAGGTTTTACATTGAGTCATACTGCCAACCCCCTTTTACTTTTCCTTTTACTCATTATTTTTGCCATATTTTTGCCGTCTCAGTTGCAAGCACGATGCAAATGAAAGCTGCCATGATCCACCATACAAACCCGTAACGCCATACAGAGTCATGGCCGGTGAATGAAATTCGGCCATGTCAATGCCGCAATTTAACAATACTTCCCATCAATTCAACTGGTATGCTGACATCTTTTGAGAAATGAAAAGGTAAAGTTCTAAATTTCCAACAGGTTTATGTAACTACATCTACCATCCCAAGTCTAAAGACTGGAATCATACTATTGCATGTTGGGAAATAAAATTTCCTTAAGTAACTTATTGATAAATTAGTTTCATCCCCTCAGGCCACCTAATATATAGAATATAAAATGAAAACACAGCACAAGGTTGCCAGAACTAATATGCAGAAATTAAAATCAGAGATTAAGAATAGCCGGAACTTGAAAATATCAATAATCAGACACTTTTCTGACTCATAATTCAACAACACCCCAGCAATAACATATAAATTTACAACTTTAATCAGCTCCAAACTACAGCAACCCCAGCTTAATTTTTGCATAATCGTGTCATAAAAACACACAGCGGCACTAACAAATGCATCATCTAGGCAATAACATTATCAGGTAATCAAAAGACGAATATAAATGAAAACATGCACAAACAAAGATTGAACTCAAGGTAATAAAATTCTCAATATGCAATTGCCATATGTAAATATCACCGCTAGAAACTTGTAAAAGATGAAATTTCACAACAAGACCCGAGACATGGACGCCTTAAAATCAAACATAAATAAAAACCATTAGGAACAAACACAAGCACAAAATATTTTATTTTCACAAAAAAAAAGCGAAAAACAAAAAAAAATCAAAGCAAGAAGAAAAGATAAAATAAAAATACCGGCACTGCAAGAAGTAGGAGGATCCTTCTGCAAATCCTTGAGTTCCTTCAAGATCCGCTTTGATGCCATCGCGAAAACCTAATAACAGAAATAAAAACAGATCGAAATCGCGAATCAGCTTAAATCAAAACGCATAAACACGAATAGATCGAAAAACGCGAGCTGGCAATAACAAATAATCGTATAATTTATGCAAACCTAGGGAAAAAGCAAGAGAGATTCTTCTCCTTCGGAATTGCGAGGAACAAGGAACGCGAAAAAGAGTGAGAGGGAAAGGGGTGAGAATTGAAGGAAGGGAAAGGAGGTGTTTATAAATGGTGTGGGTGCGGTTTTCGGGATTCGATGCACTTTCTCTTCCTTCTCTGTGATTGGGTTTCGGTTATTCTTCTTCTATCATTATTATTATTGTCCATAATTATTGCTACGTTTTTAGTATTTTTTTATTTTGAAATTTGGATTCCAAGAAAGAAAGAATGACTCGTGATTGAAGGAATCTTGCAAATGTCCACCAGGAAATGAGCTAGATATGGATTGGAAACGCGGCCAGTGTTCGGTGCATCTTGACGTGACCAATTAAATATTTAAATTGATTAAATTGATTTTTTTGACAAAATTAATTTGATTTTAAAACCGGAATTTCAAAAGAATTGATTTTAAATAAATTGAATTGGGAACAATTACTTGGTGTTTTTGATAATAAGATTTTTTTATCAAATCAGAAAAGATAATAAGATTTTAAAAACGTGTTTAGAATTAGAAGTACGATCTCGTTTGGATAATAAAAGAAGAATCTTTTATGTGTAAATATAAAAAAGGCTAAAGTGCTCCCAGGATCCCTTATCTTTATTTAAAGTAACGATTTGGTCATTTATCTTTTTTTTTGTCCCAAATCAGTCCTTTATGTTTTAAATTTTTGACACATAAATCCTTTTCTGTCCCAAATCAGTCCTTTATGTTTCAAATTTTTAACACATAAATCCTTTTTTTTTGACACATAAATCAGCACTGTTAACGGAAAAGGATTTATGTGTCAAAAATTTGAAAGATAAAGGACTTATTTGGGACAAAAAAAACATAAAGGACTAATTCGTTACTTTAAATAAAGATAAGAGACCCCGAGCACTTTAGCCTATAAAAAAACAGAAAATTATTCAATTTAAAAGTTAGAAATTTTTGCATAAATCTTAATTCTTAATCTTTTTTATACTCATTGATGACGTTAAATCCACATAAGCGTAACACATTAAAAATAAAAAAAAACGAAATGGCAATTACATTTAATACATGGAAAACGCATTAAATACATAAATGGTCATTAATAAAATTGCCAAACCGTTGCGTATATGACCAGGAATGATTGGTGCCGAAAAAGGAAGCTAATTATGTCAATTCATATAGTGTATTTTTTTTTTTTAGACTAGGGTATCCACCGCCGAACGCAACGACTAATTCTTTCGCTGGATTGGAGGCACTTTGAAGGGTGGGACAGCTGGTCCAGGGATTTAAAGCTGCTCCATACCCAACGCGATGATCGAACCCTCGACACTTGGTTAAGGGAGGATGAGCCTCAACCGCTCAACCACACACCCCAGGTTTATTTAATATAGTGTATGATGCAAGCTAATACAATTCCTTTTAATTGACATTAAATTTGAAATTTCAAATCAAATTAACAAATTTGATACACTAACCCTTTTCAAACAAATTCCCACCGAAATTTCAAAATTAAAAATCCCTCCAAAAATTCGAAAATATGTTGCTATAAATGAATTGCAGTATATCATTGTGTAAAAGAAATATCGAAAATTTTAAAATAACCACTCATTTTTTAGATTTCGAAATTTTAATTTTCAGAAACCGAACTTCCATCCTAAAATGTCTACAACCTTTACTATATATATATATATATATATATATATATATATATATATATATATATATATATAGTGTATGGTGTGAGAAAGGTGGATGCTATTAGTACATTGTATTAACCCCCCCCCCCCCCCTCGCAGCCTTGAATAATATTCATCTGCCGTATGTGTATTTTTTTTCTCTTCAAACATACGATTTTTATTACCGGTTACAAATGTGATTAGGAAAGTACAAATTCAAAAAATACCAAATTACACTTTTTGATTTGCTACTTATTGTAGTATTGTCTTTTTAAAGTTTAAATCTTGATTGGCCGACGATTGCTATTACATTTGTTCCGGGAATCCTTTTATGTTGTGCTTGCCCATATAATTGATGTCATCTCAACTACATGGTCAGCATTTTAGACACTTTTGGGTCTACTATTAGCAAAGACTCATAATTGTTTTCGATCCCATATATTGTCTTTAACACTGTTAAGTGATTTTTCATTTATATGTCTGGTATTGAGGTTATAGTAGCAGACCACACGAGTATCACAATGTTTACAATTCGGGGGGATGCAGCTTTCTATTTTTACAATGAACACCTCCAGTCCAGAAATGCTGATCCTTATGCACCAGTTATTACATTTGTTTTACAATCTATATTTTTATGACTTAAGTGTACTGTTCATATTTTAACGTAAATCAATATTCAATTTGTAGATATCTGAACCATATGCCTTGGATGGAGATTACAACAAGACATATCTTTTTAAAATCGATTGCACTAACAAACGTGTAATGCGTAACCAAAATGGCTACACTGTTTCAGGCATATGCATGGTCAAATCCATCATTGACCATTTTGTTCTGTACAAAATGGATGAAGAGGTAATACCATTATCATCTTTTAAAAAAAATTACTTTACACAACAGTGTAAATGTTGAGTGGAATTGTAACATTGTGTAAATGTCTAATTTGATATAATTGTACGTGAAAGTTTTTATTATAGTTTTTTTTTCAGAATAGTTTTTAATAATTTCATTGTCATATTATATTTGTTTGCGCTAATATTTTTTTTAGATAAGCAACAATTCTTTAAACGAAGTACTAGGGGTGCTCAAGCCGAAACAAATTGTTTAGACAATAAAGTGGATTATTCCACCATGTGGAAATAGTGAAATTAGGATTACAACCGACTCTATAAACAAGTCAACTCCAAGAAAGACTTTTGATGCGCAAAATAGTGGATTCAATGCTTGCCTCCTCCTTATTGAAAATAAGACCATTCCAAGCCAACCATAGACACCAACATGTTGTCAACCAAATCAAATGCTTTGTTTTCTTTGATTTTCTCCCTTTGACAAACTTACCCAACCAATGAAAGTGCTGAAACAAAATGTTGGGTGCCTCTATAACAATGCCTAACCAAGAGTAAAATTTGAGCCACACATCTTTAGCAAAACAACAATGCATGAATAAATGATGAGATTCTTCACAATGCAACCTACAAAAGGGACAAATCGCATCAGCTGCACTTGTTATGACATTACGATGAAGGAGAAATCGCACCAGCAAAGGCGGTGATGGACGGGTGGTTGTGGATATTGGATTCTTCAAAATTGTTCACGGTTAAGTCTTGCTACAATTGGTTGATCAATTTCAATAATAATGAGGGGCTGGTTGATGAGTTAAATATATTGTATGAGTCCCTTTGGAGGTGCGCGGTACCATCAAAAGTATCCATTTTTTGTTGGCGTTTGGTTCGCGATTCTTTGCCCACTCGCAGCCTTGTTTGCGCTAATATGACCAAATAAGACATACCACACTATTGATTACTTATTACGAGTAATCAATTAAACGATTTTAATTAACTGTATTCCATTGATATATATATATATATATATATATATATATATATATATATATATATATATATATTGTGTTAACATAGGAGTATCTTTCCTATCGTCAAGCGACATCTATTGCCAGTTCGATGCCCACTACAACAACTACTGTTCTTGCCACTGTAGCCCAAGCCGGCCCATGTCTTTCTGATCTTAATATAGGATTCAAAAAAAGGATTTAGGGACCGTATAAACTTTAGATGATCGGAATGAGATGTAATTTTTCTTTTAAAATGTTATCATGCTTTGTTATTAAGTTTACTACTTAATAGTTTGTTAACCAAAACTCCACTATTTGTTGTGCAGTTCAATGTTTATTTGTGAGTGATCATGGTATGCCGCCTCGAAGGGTGGGACATCTGGCCCAGGGATTTAAAGCTGCTTCATACCCAATGCGAGGATCGAACCTTCGACATTTGGTTAAGGAATGATGAGCCCCAACCGCTCAACCACACCCCCTGGGTTAGTCGAGAAATTGTTTGTGTAATGCGCGCGTTGTTTATTTCGTTGAAATACAAAATTATTTGGAGGCTTAAATATCATTTACCCCCTGTAAATATCACGTTTATCCATTTACCCCCCTGCAAAAAAAAAAACTCTCAAAACAAATCTTGCAAATATTAAGTGTTTCTAGTTACCCTGCTGTTAGTTTTAGCTAACAACGTTAGTTTTGGCTGTCATTTGAGATCTAGTTACCCCTTGCAAATATCACGTTTATCCATTTACCCCCTGCAAATATTAAGTGAGATCTAGTTACCCTGCAAATATTAAGTGTTTCTAGCTACCTCCCTGCAAAGTCAGCATAGACTTAACGTTGTTAGCTAAAAGTAACAGCAGGGGTAACTAGAAATACTTAATATTTACAGGGTTTGTTTTGAGAGTTTTTTTATAGTGGGGTAAATGGATAAACGTGATATTTGCAGGGGTAAATGATATTTCAGCCTTATTTGGATTAATAGTCAGCAATTGAACCGTAAATCGTATGGTAGACAATTAAATAATTTTTGCTTAAATAATAGTAGTATATGAATGGCGAATATTATTAGTCAACATTTGAATGGTTTAAAAGCAGCTAAATGATTTACTATTAGCCTGCCAACAATTTTGCTTCGAATAAATTTTTCAAACCAAATTTGCACCAGATTTAATTTGTAATGATATGCAAATCAATTTACCTTAATTGGCAAACTATCATTTATATCTACATAAATGCGACTCTTTATTGTATGGCTTTGTACACAACTAGTGTATATGACCCGTGCGATTTGTACACAACTACCTTAATTGGCTTTGTACACTCTCGTAATGTTCAATTAAGGATTAAAACTGAGGATTTGGAAATATTGTACTTAGTTAGGGGATAGTTTGTACTTCACGGTTGGTTCAGCTATATGGGTTAATGACTCAGGTATTTGTATTTTTGCATTAACTCATGATTGTTCCAGTTCTCTATTATGCAACTTGAATTTCTGTGTGTGCGTGTTTAAAGTTTTGGTCAGGTTAATTGTATTTCATGTTTAATTTGTAATTTTCTGAAATAGGTTTCATATGTATGTGCAATTGAATTATGATTCTCACCTTATAATATTTGAGTTGTATTTACTTGACCAGTCATTTCTTGTGCAAATTTGTTATATATCAAGACAATAAATTAGAACAAATACATTCAAAGTTGATAGGAGCAAGTAAAAAAAATTGTTCAAATAGTTGGTATTTTGAATATGATTCAAATATTTGTTTAAGACTTGATACGAATCAAAGGAAAATGAGTTTGGAAGATGGACAATTGATATAACTTTAAAACATGATACAAAAGACTAATAATGTTCCTTTAGAAAGGCTCCAGAGTTGTGTGAGAAGACTAAATGTTCCTTTGCCCATCTACCATGAAGCTCCAAAGTATTGTGGCTTCTTAAACCCTATCGATAGGAATCATTAGTTGTCATTTCAAATAGAAATAATACATCAATGGAATAATTAATAGACCAAATACTGACATTTAACATATTGAAATTGGTGGGCTCTAGCCATAAAAACTGATTAAATTGGTTCAAAAGCCATTACACTAAAAATTGCTTAAGAATGGTTCCGCTCCCCCAAAGCTTTTTGAAGTTGTTCCCTAACCTACAGTTTTATAGTTAAATGAACAAATAAACAGAAAATATGTTATTCTCCTTCCTCACAATTACTGCTCGAAATCAGCTCGAAATCTGGCATATAATTTCGTAATTGAATTTTAGAGCTACAATTAGGAAGATTCAGAACATATTTAGAAGTTTTTTAATGCAAATTGTTTTTGATTTATTTTAAAATTTGAAATTAATGTTAGTCAGGGACAAGTATTCAAGTTGATCCTCCAATAGGAAAAAGACATGTAGGATGAATTTCGCTAGAGATGGACCAATCAAAAGATAAGTTATTGAATCTATTTAAAATACAAATTCATAGGTGCCTCAAAGCACCTCTTTCCTAGGTGTCATCACCACCACGTTTTGTGGGAAACATTTTTAATGCTCATGTTAAATTGTCATCCTACATGGCATTTTACAATTGGTCGACTATGAAATTAAATAAGATGAATTAAATAAGACCATTGAATCTTATTATATATATCTCTCATCCGTTGGATTTATACCATAGACATTAAGCAATTCATAGTAAACACATTCCATATATATTTAGGCATCTATAGTAAATGTATTCCATAATATTCAACGTAGAACCCACCAAATTAGAATTCAAATTTCAATTCAAATTTAAAGTTGAAATACAAATTCTATTTTAAAAAGTTCAATTTACAATTTGAAATACAAATTCCTACCATTTTTTAAAAGTTCAATTTTCAATTCAAATTTCGATTTCCCTCTTATATTAACCCTATTTTTAACTATAAATATAGTCACTCCTAATGCTAAAACACACAAAACGTCGCCCATTTAATTTCGTCATATATTTCTTGATCACTGTGGGTTTCATGGAATGCGAAATTGATGAGTTTTTGTTTTCAATGATAACATAACACTATCTGCTCTCAATCATCATCAAAATGATGTATAAATCCTTTTTTGTTTAATGTATTTAGTACTTTTGGCTACTCCTATCCCTAATCCATCGTTTTCGTCTATGAACAGGATTGTAGTTTCATCGTGCTGACTACCATTGCTGAAGCCGTTGCTACTTGCGGGTAATTATCTATTCTCTAAAATTTGATTTTCATAGGTTCTTTATGCTTTTAACAAAGTTCAACATATAGATGAATCACTTGGCTCTTTGATAATAGACAATTATCGAAATGATTCGAGCCATAGCTATTGAATCTGAAATGCAAACATATGACAAAAATAGATATTATATTGCATATTTAATATTTAATATAATGCCCTATTAGTATAGAATGAAAGTATGTCAAAATCAATACAGAATAAAAACAAAAATAAAAACTTTACCTGGATGCAAACAAAAATTGATAAATCACCTAAAAAACATAAATTGATAAAATTTTCGTTAACTTCTCACCTAAAAAATAATAATAAGTCACTATTGTTACACTAGCCATTAAACTAAACTGTAAATTTTAATCATGTATATAATTGCGTCAAAAAAAATCATGTATTCAAATTTTTCCCACTCTCCATCAATATGTAGCATTTGGTCTGTTACTCATTAACCACAACTTTGCTACTTTTTTAGTTCTATTGGTAAAATTTCAATTTATTTATAATTATTCGGATAGTAGAATTTAGAAAAAATAAATAAATAAAAATTATTCAATTTTGATCACCACCAAATAAAAATTTCATAAAACAATATTCAATGTCAAATTCACATATAAAATTGAGCAATATAATCGTTATTCTCCAATTGAGTTCAAAATTAACGATAAAACATAACACCACCGGTAAACAGTTATATGTATGTTTATAATAGCTGATTTTTTTTATATCGGAGTCTGAAGGTAGAATGACATATGCACCATGATGTGGATGTCTCATTCGATAATTTTCTGGATTCTAAACATCTATTCATGAAGGTTATAAAGAAAGGCGGCAGGAGAAACGATCGAGAGGTCGGAGTGGATTCTAAATGTAGAAGATTTGTCTTTGTGCAAAATGTACATCTATTTTGTTGGTTGTTGAAATTCTTAGCTAGAAGTTGTAATATAAAAATTATCGTTTTTGTCGTTAAATTACCGTATTGAATCACTGATAAGACATTATGTATAGTCTCCATATACATTATTAACTTATAAAAAGTTGGCATTAATACTGATTTTTTTTTGCTTACAACATAAAGAACTAACCATATTGATTTTAAAATAACTATTTCATATCATATTTTAACAATTTACATATAATCAATATTACGTTTTTCATTTGGTCATCCTATTTGTTTTCCCTAGAGTTTTGTTTAATTTTGATATTTTAAAACGAATTCGTTTCCCGTGCATCGCACGGGTTACATACTAGTTTTCTTAAAATAGTTTGTTCGTAATTGTATTTTATATAGATATAGATATAGATATAGATTACAAATAATCAGGGGAAAATTCCAAGCAAAAGTTCCAAGTTGAAATTTAAATTAAAAATATGGCTTTGTTCACCAATACAAATAATCAGGTGAAATTTCTATTGTAAAAAAAATCAAAAATTTAATTGTTATCATTGGCTGATTGAAGAAACAAATTATTTTCCAAATAAATCATAAAAAAGCCAGCGAGTATTTCGCTAAACAATAAACAAATATACTAAAATAATCAAATACCAAATTGAAGTTTAAATTAGAATATACGCTCTGTACACCAATAAAATGAATCACTAACAGATTTCTTAAATAAAAATAAAATCAAAATTGTAGCTATTATCATTGGCTGATTCTACAAATCGGTTGAGCAAATAGTAGACAAATCAGCGAGTTTTAAGACATTATGTAACACCCCAGTATTTCTAACTTGTAGAAATACCAAAATGCACCGTATGGCATGCATCAGAGTTGACTTGTATGCCTGGAATATTGAACACAACTAAAAACTTTTCCTGGATAATCATCAAACGGTTCCATGAACCTCATTAGTATAGAATTGTTTTTTCAAAATGCGACGTCGTTTATTATAAAAATGCGACGTCGCTGAGCCACGTCCTCGTCAAGCGCAACAAATAAAAATTCCTTTGATTCCCGTTAAAACCACACATTTAATTAGAGGATACGTAGGAGCGAGCCTTTTGGGATACGTAGGAGCGAGCCACGTCCTCGTCAAGCGCAACGAATAAAAATTCCTTTCATCCCCCTAAACCAATCATTTTCATAAAACAAACAAAAATCATTTTCAAACCCATCATTGCTAGTAGCTCATCAGAGCCTCTGTTCGTTTAGCTATTAGTGACAATGTCCTTTTCTCCTAAAAATAATAAACGACGATCCATCATAACCTTTGTTAGTTTGATCATCGTACAAATCAATCTCTTTCGAAAATCACTTTCAAAAAAGATAATAAAAAACGAGTTGTTATCAATAGTCCATCAGAACCTTCGTTCGTTTGACTAGCGGTATAACTCTCTCTTTTGAGTATTTAGTAAGTGATTCATCATAGCCTCTGCTAGTTTAATCATTTGCTAACACTCGTCCTATTTCAAAAAACTCACTAAAAAGATAAAAAAACAAAAAATTTTCAAGAAGAACCAAGAACTACGTAGCTTTGAATTCTCCATCGCACCGGGAGATACATAGGAGCGGGCCATGTCCCGTCAAGCACTTTTTTTAAAAACCCTTTTTCCCCCTTCTCACCTAAAATAAAATTTTCATTAAAGATTTCCCATTCATCTCCAAATAAGAAATAAATAGGCAAATCTAGGTATTTTTCAAATCAAACGTTAAAACCACACATTTAATTAGAGGTTCCCTTTCGGTAGAAAGGACGTGCGCGGTGCTAACACCTTCCTCGCACGTAATCGACCCCCGAACCTGTATCTCTAGTTTCAAAAGACCATCCGCCTTGTCCAAAAGACCTTTTTTCAATGTTTTGGTCTTAAAATTAAAATATTGGTGGCGGCTCCAAAATTATTCCACGTTGTACATTGAGAAACCCAAAGCGGGATTTTTCGGGGTGCAACAAAACCCTAGGCTAGCTTATTTGATATTGAACCCTAGTGTAGACAACACGTTATCACTTGCTATTATCTGGACTGTTCTGGGTTTTCCTTCGCAGGTGGGGATATATGTGGGTAGTTTTAGGCGGTATGTCCCCGCTACACACACTCACCCCCTTATAATTATGTGCTTTGAGAGAGGCCTAAAACCCAAGGTCTGAAAAACACCTAGGAGAGTGGAAACGAGTAGTGACTGCCAATTGGACCGATGTCCTTCTGCTCTCACGAAAGTTTCAGCCAGAGTATGCTCTTTTATGGTACCTCACACCAGATGGCATTCCATTGTTGTGGGTGTTATCATGAGAGAGATTTAGCCCTGGTAGCCTTTGCGAGGGAGTGAATAGAGTCACATGGGAGGATTACCCTTTAAATTGCCCTAGATCGTAGGTCTCACCTCTTTTAGGTCACAAGGGCTTTCCAAATTGTATGCTGCATTGTAAACTAGGCACGTTTTCAAAAAGAAAAGGAGATTTTTCGAAAAAAGAGAAAATAGAGAAAGAGTTGCCGTTGTAACCTTTCTTTCGCCGGTCTGTACGAAGTGACATATGAACCACTTTATTTTAAAAAAAAAAAAGAGGGGGTGAAAGAGCTACCGCTGTAGCCTTTCTCATACCGGTCCATATGAAATAACGTACGACCCGCATTTTCCAAAAAAACTTGAATCACTGCCAATAAGGACTGGTCTCTGAGTTACATAGACATAGAACATCATCATCATTTACACACATACTTTGCATAAAACATACATTTTCAATAGTTTTCGCATGCATCTTTGCACTTCATCATCGTTTGCTTGCTGAGAATCCCAAGTAATGAGAAATTTTTGTCATAGATACGGCATGGAATCTAGAAGGGAAACGGTGTATACTCCAAGGTACCCCGTTGTAAACAAGGTAGATGTGACTAGTCTGAAAAAATGTGTTGACCTGATGGGACCTATTGAAAGGGGATCGTTTGACAATGCTTATGGGAACCTCCGGAAGTTGTTATTGCTAGAGGTGCAGACTGAGGCTATTGTGGCTTTGAGTAGATTCTATGACCCAGAAATCAGGTGCTTCCTTTTCAAAAATTTTCAAATGGCCCCCACATTGGAGGAATATCAGCAGATTTTGGGTTTCACTCAGACAGAAGCTGTCCCCTACCGGTATCAAGAACAGTACTACACAGATGAGGGGTTCGCTGCATTATTGCAAGTGAGTGTAGAGGATCTGAAGCTCCAAAAGCAGAAGAGAAACAATGTGATAGGTTTCCCGCAGAGCTACCTTGAAGGTTTAATGGGAGCCTATGCTAGAAGTAAAAATTGGGTTGTCTTTAAGCGAGTTTTGGCCTTAGCAATTTTTGGGGTTGTTCTCTTTCCGCAGATTGAGAGGTATGTGGATGTGACTGCTATTGGTATTTTCCTAGCTTTTCAGAATAAGAGGAGCCCCATTAATCCAATTCCCGCCATCCTTGCTGACACTTATTCTGCTTTCACTCATCATTGTGATTTGAGAAGGAAGAAAATATCTTGCTCTTCTCACCTGTTGTATGCATGGCTTCTCATTCATGCCTTCACCAACCCGACACGAGCGGAAAAGTTGATTGGCTACGCTGTAACTTGTGGGGTGAAAGCCATGAGTATTCAAGAGTGGATCCAGTTTCTAAGGGGTCTAGATGAGCACTCGATCCGTTGGTATCTCTCATCTTGCTGGGAAGATAGGCCTAAGGTAGTCTTCCGTTGTGGTGGTTTTCAAAATGTCCCGCTGATGGGCACTAACGGATACATCAACTACAACCCGTCCCTGACTCTGAGGCAATTGGGGTATCCGATGAGGAATTCGCCTACTGAAGAGATGATACTCCCGTTTTACATCTTTGAAGGAGGACCAAGAGATGACAATTTGCTTAGAAAGGTCTTGCAAGCCTGGAGTACGGTGGTTCACATGGGAAAAGTAGAGCTTGCTCAGAGGACTAGTGGTATCACCTTCGCTCAGTGGCTCGGGAAAAGAATCCAGAATGTTCAACTGCCCTACCAAAAAGAGTTGCAAGTCGAGAGGGAAGTAGTAGACGCCAGTGTCCCTGTTGTCGAAGAATTAGGCGAGGTTAAGTTGGCTCTGATGAAGGCAGAGGAAGAGAAGAAATCCTTGCAAGCTGAGATAGAGAGGATGGCCCTGAAGAACAAAAGGTTGAAAGAAGAAAATGCCCTGAAGTCTGCTACCATTGAGAAGTTCAGTCAGAAACTAAAAGGGGAAGAGGAGAGCAAGTTAGAAGTTCAAAGGTATCTCTGCAAGGAGCTGTTGCACCCCGAAAAATCCCGGTTGGGTTTTCTCAATGTACAACGTGGAAAAATTTTGGAGCCGCCACCAATATTTTAATTTTAAGACCAAAACATTGAAAAAAGGTCTTTTGGACAAGGCGGATGGTCTTTTGAAACTAGAGATATAGGTTCGGGGGTCGATTACGTGCGAGGAAGGTGTTAGCACCGCGCACGTCCTTTCTACCGAAAGGGAACCTCTAATTAAATGTGTGGTTTTAACGTTTGATTTGAAAAATAACTAGATTTGCCTATTTATTTCTTATTTGGAGATGAATGGGAAATCTTTAATGAAAATTTTATTTTAGGTGAGAAGGGGGGAAAAAGGGTTTTTAGAAAAAGTGCTTGACGGGACATGGCCCGCTCCTACGTATCTCCCGGTGCGATGGAGAATTCTAAGCTACGTAGTTCTTGGTAGAAAATGTTTGTGTGTTGGTGTTTTTTAATATAGGGGTTTTAGAATTGTGTGATCTGTGTTGAAGGACCACTGGGGGTCTGAAGGACCACTGGGGGTCTGAAGGAGCACTGGGGCTCTGAAGGACCACAGTTCACTTATCCTAAAACGATGGTTAACCCGGCCGGACGACCGACTTAATCCCCTACTTTGAAAACAAGATTTTTGATTTTTGTTTTATGAAAGAGATGTGTTTGTATTTTTTTTTATTTTAGAAATTGTTTATTTTTGCGCTTGACAGGGGCGTGGCCCTGCTCCTACGTATCTCCGGGTGGAGAATCAAAGGCGACGTAGTTCTAGGTAGAAAATGTTTGTGTGTTGGTGTTTTTTAATATAGGGGTTTTAGAATTGTGTGATCTGTGTTGAAGGACCACTGGGGGTCTGAAGGACCACTGGGGGTCTGAAGGAGCACTGGGGCTCTGAAGGACCACAGTTCACTTATCCTAAAACGATGGTTAACCCGGCAGTACAACCGACTTAATCCCCTACTTTGAAAATAAGATCTTTGATTTTTTTGTTTTATGAAAGAGATGTGTTTGTATTTTTTAATTTAGAAATTGTTTATTTTTGTGCTTGACAGGGGCGTGGCCCTGCTCCTACGTATCTCCGGGTGGAGAATCAAAGGCGACGTAGTTCTAGGTTCTTTTTGAAAAGTTTTTGTTTTTTATCTTTTTAGTGAGTTTTTGAAATAGGACGAGCATTAGCAAATGATTGAACTAGCAGAGGCTATGATGAATCACTACTAAATACTCAAAAGAGAGAGTTGTACCGCTAGTCAAACGAACAAAGGTTCTGATGGACTATTGATAACAACTCGTTTTTATTATCTTTTTGAAAGTGATTTTCGAAAAAGATTGATTTGCACAATGATCAAACTAACAAAGGTTATGATGGACCATCGTTTATTATTCTTATGAGAAAAAGACATTGTCACCAATAGCTAAACGAACAGAGGCTCTGATGAGCTATTAGCAACAATGGGTTGGAAACTGATTCTTTTTGTTTGTTTTTATGAAAATAATTTGTTTATGGGGATGAAAAGAACTTTTATTTGTTGCGCTTGACGAGAACGTGGCTCGCTCCTACGTATCCCGAACGGGAATCAAAGCGACGTAGTTCTGAATAAGAATGTTTTTTTTTTGAAAGGGTTTGAAAGGAGAGGTTGAATCATCTGAGACCATCTTCACCACTTAGAAAATGATGCACTAGGCATAAGTGGGAATCATGTGGTTCATCATCAACAAGGACACTACAGCTAAATTAAATCACATAGGGCAATTTTGGCATGGATCAGAATGATTGAATTTTAACAAATATAAAAACAGAAATACCTCTGATGAAGGCAGATATTACAGATCTGAAGAACAAAAATGAAGCGGAGAACTGGAAAATGAGATTTGCGAGAGTTGTCTTCCCAGATCTTGTGAAAATGTTTCTGGAGCAATTCTTCTCAGATCTTGTGAGCTGTGTCTGTTTTTCTGACCTCCTGAAGTTTTTCCTCCTTTTCTCTGATCTCGTCAAAAAGTCCTCCTCCTCAAATGATTTTGAAGCTGCCTATTTATAGGCGTAGAATTTTTAAAAAAACATTTATTGCAAGGATGAATCGATTGTTTGAGCCTTTGGAAATATGTAGGAATCGATTCTTTACCTTTGAAAATAATAGAGAATCGATTCTTGGTTCCTTTGAAAACAACAGGAATCGATTTTCAGGACCTTTTGCATAGGTGAAAATCGATTCTTGCTTTAGTTAAAATAGTGGGAATCGATTCTTGAGCCTTTGGAGATAATAAAGAATCGATTCTTGGCTCCTTTGAAAACAAGAGGAATCGATTTTCAGGACCCTCTTCATAGGTGAAAATCGATTCTTGCTTTAGTCAACACAATGAGGAATCGATTCATGGCCTATGGAAGAGCCTGAAAATCGATTTCAAGGCCTATGCAAGAAGAGGGAAATCGATTTTCAGGACATCCTAAATAGGTAAAAATCGATTCTTCACTTAGTTACAACAATTAGGAATCGATTCATGGCCTATGGAAGAGCCTGAAAATCGATTTCAAGGCCTATGCAATATACTATAAATCGATTCTTGGCCTTTGGAACAAAATAGAAATCAATTCTTGCTTTCCACAAAATGCTTTTAGGTCTTTGCCATGCATAAAATATTTTCCAAAGCTTGCCATGCATGCATAACATATTTTTCAAAAACCCTAATTTGATGCATGAGGCCTATTGCAAAAATTGTTTTTAGAGACCCTTGTGAGAATTGACCAAAATGCCCTTTTTGACTCTAACTTCTCAAAATGTGCATTCTAACCCTAAAAATGATGCATAATTTATTTTTGTGTGGAAAATTAGGGTTCTGACCTAAGCCGGACAAAATTGGGGTATGACAGCTGCCCCTCTTTATCTGAATTTTAACGAGGAATATGAATTGGCCGAAACATATTCCAAGGCAAAATGAAGATAAAGAATTCAGAAATTATACCGATTTTGTCCACTTGGGGAAACCCGAATTTTCCTCTTTTCTTTTTCTATTTTTGAATAGGTGGGTTTTGAGAACAAACGGGGAACGGTTAACACTTGGCGCATTAACTGAGAGAGAAAATGATGGACCACTCGGGATCTGAAGGAGCACTAAGGCTCTGAAGGACCACTCAGGGTCTGAAGGAGCACTAAGGCTCTGAAGGACCGCTCAGGGTCTGAAGGAGCACTAAGGCTCTGAAGGACCACTCGGGGTCTGGAAGGCTGCCTAGGCCTTAATTGAAGGACCATCGTGGTCTGAAGGAGCGCTACTAGCTATGGTACTAGTAAAACGGTCTGAGGGGGCCTTTCGAGCGGCCAATCAACATCAGGTCCGGAACTGATTTGATCAATGGATTTACGCTATGCCTTAGGCTGACACAACTAATCCGAAGGACTTGACGAAGTCTGATGGATCCATTGCGTGCTCGTACACAATGTTGTGATCTGTGGAAGGAGTTCACTAACTCGGTGGGAGTTCACTAACTCTGTGGGAGTTCACTAACTCTGTGTTGAGGGAGTTTACTAACTCAGGGTTGATGGAGTTTACTAACTCGGGGTTGATGATTTTCTAAAGGAGCACTAGGGCTCTGAAGGACCACTCGGGGTCTGGAAGGCCGCTTAAAACCTTTTAACGGACTCTTGTCGAGTCCGAGCTCTGGGGGGGGTGGCCTTTTCGAGCGACCGATCAACATCAGGTCCGGAACTGATTTGATCAATGGATTTACGCTATGCCTTAGGCTGACACAACTAATCCGAAGGACTTGACGAAGTCTGATGGATCCATTGCGTGCTCGTACACAATGTTGTGATCTGGATTGATGGAGTTCACTAACTCTGGGTTGATGGAGTTTACTAACTCTGGGTTGATGGAGTTTACTAACTCTGGGTTGAGACTATCTAGTCCGAGGTAACTTCTATCTTGACAGGTACATGAAATGCATACACTTGAATGCATATGAATGCAATGATTGACTTTGGTGGAATGCTTTTTCTGTTATTTCTTCGCTCTTTTGAGATACAAATTGAAAGTGTAATGCACTACTGTTTGATGCCATGAAGCAATGAATGGTATGAATGGTATGAGAATGATGAATGATATGAAGATGTTGTGTTCTTCTGTGATTTTCTTCTCTCCTTTCTTATTTGCCCCCCCCCCCCTTTTTTTTTTTTTTTTTTTTCTTTTTTTTTTATGGAATGCAGATATCTATGTAAATGGAGTATGAATGTATGTTATGCACAGTGTATGTGATGTGATGATTTCAATGGAATGATGGGTGCTATGAGATGCTATTTTTTGATTTTCTTCCTTTTTATTTTGGTTAAGGATCAACACTTCAAGTGTCTACAAGGTAAACATCCTAATCCCCAAGGATTAAGGTGAGCACCAAAGCCCTACAAGATAACAACCTAATCCCTAAGGATCCAGGCGAGCACTGAAGCCCTACAAGATAACAACCTAATCCCTAAGGATCCAGGCGAGCACTAAAGCCCTACAAGATAACAACCTAATCCCTAAGGATCCAGGCGAGCACTAAAGCTCTACAAGATAACATCCTAATCCCTAAGGATCCAGGCGAGCACTAAAGCCCTACAAGATAACAACCTAATCCCTAAGGATCCAGGCGAGCACTAAAGCCCTACAAGATAACAACCTAATCCCTAAGGATCCAGGCGAGCACTAAAGCCCTACAAGATAACAACCTAATCCCTAAGGATCCAGGCGAGCACTAAAGCCCTACAAGCGGCCGACTTTAGGCGACCCCTTCATGTGCTGAGATAGCTGGTTTAAAGAATTTTTCCTATTTGTCTTCTTGCTATGTGAGGATGCAAATGCAATACTTTGATGCCTGATATGAAATGGTTGATTGGGAAACATAGGCATATGGGATGAATGCATGAAGTGCGAATGCAAATGAAATGTTTGGATGCTAATGTTATGATGCATAGTGTAATGATATGAAATGGTTGATTGGGAAGCATAGGCATTTTGGATGACATGCGATGAATGCATGAAATGCGAATGTGAATATGACGTGAATGAAATGCTTGGATGCAAATGTTACGACACGGGATGACGTGTTTTTGCTTTTATGATGCAATGCTTTGATGCTTGATGGAATGAGATGGAAGATTTTTTGCTTTTATCCGTTGCTTCTTTTTTTTTGTTGCCTTTCATGAAATGATGATGTTGGCACGATGCAAACTATGATAAACAAAATGGAACGCCTAAATGCATGAGGCGAAAAATAGAATGATTAAACATTTTTGTGATGATGAGATGTAAGACTTTGAATGCAATGAATTGAGATGATTATTGACCACTTTGTTGAGAAAAAATGGAATTTGATTCAAACTCCGGTGTTCTCAAGATTTTATTTACAAACAAAGCTCACTTGTTTTCTCTTCCTTTCAATGACGACTGAATCTTAAATATCGCATGACTAACTTGTGTTCTCTCTCTTTGAAGCATTATCTAGTAAGCATGCATAGGGGTGCAAATGTGAATGAGTGAGCCCGTTAACTTGGGATTGGTTTATGGCATGGACGTTTATGGCAAGTGAAGGAATGACCGACATGGCTATTGCCGAAGCTTGTGAGGGATCAAGAGATACAAGATTGCCCCAATTCAGGTTTTTGATGAGTGAATAGTTTGCCCCGGTAGAAGATGATGAATTGGGAACGTTTCGGCTCTTGGGATGAAAGCTGGAATGAAAGGGGTTTTGCTTCAACCCACAGAATTTGATGTTGCCCCAGTCATAACAAGGACAAAGCTGCCCCAATCAGAATGACAAGGTCTTGTTTAGGATAGTGAGTTGAGAAATTGCCCCGGTGAGGTTTTTATGGGAATGAATGAGGTGAATGGGAATGCGCTTGCCCCACTCCAGACTTGGTGACTATGAATGAAAGGCTTGCCCCCGTTTGGTGGTATTGACAATTGGAGTGAAAGGGCAGATATGCGGGAACTGGCGTCAAGGATAACACCTGGTGAAAGGATGAATGACATAGGATGGACGCTGAACATGCTTTCCCAAGACTAGGGTGGATGGGTGGTGAAGAGAATGCCCCAACTTTTAGATCTGAGTGGTGTCCTCAGTGTAGATCTTTGGTTCTCTGTGAATGCCTTGACTTTGGTAATGAAGGGAAGCTTCACTTGGTGATGCATTTTTGGGAGTGCAAGTCTTTTTTGTTTAGTCAGCTTTCTTTTTTCTGACTGTTTGTTTTTGTTTCCTCAGTTCTCTTTTTTTCTGAGGATTTATTCTTTCTTGATCAGCTTTCTTTTTTCTGATCGTTTGTTTTTCTCTTGAGCAAACACATTGTACATAGATAAGCCTGTTCGTCCTAAGGTTAGAATTTGAGTGAACAAAAGCAACCAGTCATTGATCGGAATGGACTTTTCGGGATTGTGGTGTTTTGTGGAGGAAGGAGGGTTTGGTTTAATGAAGTGTTTGAGGCTAGTGGGAGGGTGAGTTTTGTTCGGCGTTTGATTGACGGTTAATGGTCTATGAGGAAGATGGTTATTGGGCTTGTTTGGGCTCTGTTAAGGCAAATTCATGTCTCAGGGTAGAATGACTAAGGGGTTTGATGTTGAGGCCAAAGGGAGTGTTTGCGGTTTATGGAAGGAGGGGTGTATGGGAATGATGAAGTGTTTGAAGGTTTATTTAGACAAGGATCTCTTGTACTTTGTGGTAACATGTACCAGCTCACCATTTTGTTTTGGGGTTTTCATTTTTGAATCCCCCTTTTTTGAAACCTTCTTTTTTTTTTTTTTTTTTTTTTTTGACTCGGGTGAGCTGATAAAAGTGATGCACTGTTTTGTTTTTATTTGGGGAGATCTTTGTCTAGGGTGATTTTTGGATTTCGGTTTTTCTTGGCTCAAGGTGGGTAGGAAAGGGATTTTCTGGGATTTTGGGGTTTTTTGAGGAGATGGCCAAACTTCATTTCAAATCCCGATTGCTTATTTCTATGAGACTTAACTTTAGAACAATAACTTATCTATCTTCATGTGTTTGCTCTTTTTCCTTTTTTGTGCCCTAATTTTTGCCTGGACCGCTCTTTGTGAGTTTTCAGTCCACCGGGCGCTCTTTTTTTGCCTAGGCCGCCCTTTGCGGGTTTTCAACCTAGCGAGCTTGTTTTCTTGTTTATTATATTATTATTATTATTATTATTATTATTTTTTTGAGAGACTTGCACTGAAGGAATATGATATTAATCAAGGGGAATTATTGATCACAGACTTGCCCCAGCATGGAGGACTTGAACCAAAAGTCAAATACGCACTGATGGGGAGAATATGCACTTTATGGGTGGACGGGGTGGGACTAGACTTGGACGGGAAACTGTGGTAAGGGAGGAAAATCAACGGACTCAAACAAGAGAATGTACTCATAGCATGCACGCTCATTAGAAGAATGCTTCACAGAGAGTTAACACTATTTCAGTCCTTTGTCATAGATTGGATGGGGTGCAGTGCTTTTGAAAGAAATGCAAATGAGCTATTGAAAAAAAAAACTGAGTGCCTTGGAACACCTTGAGTTTGCAACCAAGTAAGGACAAACTTTTTCAAAAAGGATGATTGTTTTGCAAGAACGTCTCGCTTCTCATCACAACTCTTATTTTTAGGTAATGAATGAATGCAAGTATGATGCAAATGATTTATTGGAACAAGGTTTTAGAAAAATGTGCTTGACGGGGTATGGCCCGTTCCTACGTATCCCCATTGTAATGAGGAATCAAAGCTTACGTAGTTCTACTGTGTCTTTTTTGAAATAATGCTTATGCATGAATGCCATGTTTTGGGTGAACTTGACGAGGATTTTTTTTTGCATGATTATAAATGAAATGTTTATGCTATGCAGATGATAATTGTTTCTTTTTTTTGTTTTATCTTTATGTAATGAAAGGGAATGCAATATGAATGGTTTTTTTCAAAATTGGAATTTTATGCAATGCAAATGATGCAATGATGCAGTGATGCAATGATGCGATGATGCAAGGATGTTTCCTTTTTTTTTTTTTTGTGTTTTTGCAGAAAGAGGGTATTTACAGGTGGTGATTTGAAAAATTTCACCCTATATGCCACCTCACATAGGTATTTATTGAAAAGGGAAAGCATATATTTTTTTTGATTTTCAAAAATCTTGAAGGAAAAATTGATTGAACTGAATGCAACAATGCAACACACAATTTGGAAAGCCCTTGTGACCTAAAAGGAAAGAAACCTATGATCTAAGTCATTTTAGGGGTAATCTTCTCATGTGGCTCTATTCACACCCTCACAAAGGTCATCAGAGCCACTGTCTCTTTCACAAAATTCCTTGTAAATGCAGCAAACTGCTAGGTACAAGGTATCATGGAAGAGCACAACTCTGATTGAAACTTTCGCGAGTAGCCAAACGGACAGAGGTCCTGATGGGCTCCCACTACTCGAATCCACTCATCCTATGGTATCCTAACAGACCTGGGTTATGGTCTCTTCCTCTAATCATATAATCTCGGGGTACAAGTGGTGTGTGCGAAGGGCATTTCCTTAAAAACTACCCCACCTGCAAATGAAAATCCAGACAATCCAGACAATAGAAAGCAATAACATGTCGTCTACCCTAGGGTTTAATACCAATTAAATACAACTAATCTAGGGTGCCAACAACAATGCACTACTTACCTCAAGAAAGGGAGCGAAGAAGAGGGAACAGGATAGAATGGGGAAGAGATGCATGAGCTTACCTTGAAGAAAAGGAGCAAAGAAAGAAGGGAACATGGTAGAATTGGGGAATATGCATGAGCTTACCTTGAAGAAAAGGAGCAAAGAAAGAAGGGAACATGGGGATTTGGAATAATGCATGGGCATAAGCGATAAAAGAAAGGGAATAAAAAATAAGAAAGAAAGGCAAACAGGGTTTTAATCAAATCAACAATACATTAAACCACACATTTAAATTAGTTAGGCTTGACCCTCGTCTTTTTTTTTAAAAAAAGTGTCCCCAGCGGAGTCGCCAGCTGTTGCACCCCGAAAAATCCCGGTTGGGTTTTCTCAATGTACAACGTGGAAAAATTTTGGAGCCGCCACCAATATTTTAATTTTAAGACCAAAACATTGAAAAAAGGTCTTTTGGACAAGGCGGATGGTCTTTTGAAACTAGAGATATAGGTTCGGGGGTCGATTACGTGCGAGGAAGGTGTTAGCACCGCGCACGTCCTTTCTACCGAAAGGGAACCTCTAATTAAATGTGTGGTTTTAACGTTTGATTTGAAAAATAACTAGATTTGCCTATTTATTTCTTATTTGGAGATGAATGGGAAATCTTTAATGAAAATTTTATTTTAGGTGAGAAGGGGGGAAAAAAGGGTTTTTAGAAAAAGTGCTTGACGGGACATGGCCCGCTCCTACGTATCTCCCGGTGCGATGGAGAATTCTAAGCTACGTAGTTCTTGGTAGAAAATGTTTGTGTGTTGGTGTTTTTTAATATAGGGGTTTTAGAATTGTGTGATCTGTGTTGAAGGACCACTGGGGGTCTGAAGGACCACTGGGGGTCTGAAGGAGCACTGGGGCTCTGAAGGACCACAGTTCACTTATCCTAAAACGATGGTTAACCCGGCCGGACGACCGACTTAATCCCCTACTTTGAAAACAAGATTTTTGATTTTTGTTTTATGAAAGAGATGTGTTTGTATTTTTTTTTATTTTAGAAATTGTTTATTTTTGCGCTTGACAGGGGCGTGGCCCTGCTCCTACGTATCTCCGGGTGGAGAATCAAAGGCGACGTAGTTCTAGGTAGAAAATGTTTGTGTGTTGGTGTTTTTTAATATAGGGGTTTTAGAATTGTGTGATCTGTGTTGAAGGACCACTGGGGGTCTGAAGGACCACTGGGGGTCTGAAGGAGCACTGGGGCTCTGAAGGACCACAGTTCACTTATCCTAAAACGATGGTTAACCCGGCAGTACAACCGACTTAATCCCCTACTTTGAAAATAAGATCTTTGATTTTTTTGTTTTATGAAAGAGATGTGTTTGTATTTTTTAATTTAGAAATTGTTTATTTTTGTGCTTGACAGGGGCGTGGCCCTGCTCCTACGTATCTCCGGGTGGAGAATCAAAGGCGACGTAGTTCTAGGTTCTTTTTGAAAAGTTTTTGTTTTTTATCTTTTTAGTGAGTTTTTGAAATAGGACGAGCATTAGCAAATGATTGAACTAGCAGAGGCTATGATGAATCACTACTAAATACTCAAAAGAGAGAGTTGTACCGCTAGTCAAACGAACAAAGGTTCTGATGGACTATTGATAACAACTCGTTTTTATTATCTTTTTGAAAGTGATTTTCGAAAAAGATTGATTTGCACAATGATCAAACTAACAAAGGTTATGATGGACCATCGTTTATTATTCTTATGAGAAAAAGACATTGTCACCAATAGCTAAACGAACAGAGGCTCTGATGAGCTATTAGCAACAATGGGTTGGAAACTGATTCTTTTTGTTTGTTTTTATGAAAATAATTTGTTTATGGGGATGAAAAGAACTTTTATTTGTTGCGCTTGACGAGAACGTGGCTCGCTCCTACGTATCCCGAACGGGAATCAAAGCGACGTAGTTCTGAATAAGAATGTTTTTTTTTGAAAGGGTTTGAAAGGAGAGGTTGAATCATCTGAGACCATCTTCACCACTTAGAAAATGATGCACTAGGCATAAGTGGGAATCATGTGGTTCATCATCAACAAGGACACTACAACTAAATTAAATCACATAGGGCAATTTTGGCATGGATCAGAATGATTGAATTTTAACAAATATAAAAACAGAAATACCTCTGATGAAGGCAGATATTACAGATCTGAAGAACAAAAATGAAGCGGAGAACTGGAAAATGAGATTTGCGAGAGTTGTCTTCCCAGATCTTGTGAAAATGTTTCTGGAGCAATTCTTCTCAGATCTTGTGAGCTGTGTCTGTTTTTCTGACCTCCTGAAGTTTTTCCTCCTTTTCTCTGATCTCGTCAAAAAGTCCTCCTCCTCAAATGATTTTGAAGCTGCCTATTTATAGGCGTAGAATTTTTAAAAAAAACATTTATTGCAAGGATGAATCGATTGTTTGAGCCTTTGGAAATATGTAGGAATCGATTCTTTACCTTTGAAAATAATAGAGAATCGATTCTTGGTTCCTTTGAAAACAACAGGAATCGATTTTCAGGACCTTTTGCATAGGTGAAAATCGATTCTTGCTTTAGTTAAAATAGTGGGAATCGATTCTTGAGCCTTTGGAGATAATAAAGAATCGATTCTTGGCTCCTTTGAAAACAAGAGGAATCGATTTTCAGGACCCTCTTCATAGGTGAAAATCGATTCTTGCTTTAGTCAACACAATGAGGAATCGATTCATGGCCTATGGAAGAGCCTGAAAATCGATTTCAAGGCCTATGCAAGAAGAGGGAAATCGATTTTCAGGACATCCTAAATAGGTAAAAATCGATTCTTCACTTAGTTACAACAATTAGGAATCGATTCATGGCCTATGGAAGAGCCTGAAAATCGATTTCAAGGCCTATGCAATATACTATAAATCGATTCTTGGCCTTTGGAACAAAATAGAAATCAATTCTTGCTTTCCACAAAATGCTTTTAGGTCTTTGCCATGCATAAAATATTTTCCAAAGCTTGCCATGCATGCATAACATATTTTTCAAAAACCCTAATTTGATGCATGAGGCCTATTGCAAAAATTGTTTTTAGAGACCCTTGTGAGAATTGACCAAAATGCCCTTTTTGACTCTAACTTCTCAAAACGTGCATTCTAACCCTAAAAATGATGCATAATTTATTTTTGTGTGGAAAATTAGGGTTCTGACCTAAGCCGGACAAAATTGGGGTATGACAGGAGCCAAGGAGGAAATCAAGAGGCGAAACTTGAAAGAGAAGAAGGCCCTGGAAGAAGCCAATCAGTGGAAAGAATTGTGGGATGAAGCAAAAATGGAAGAGAGAACCGCGAAAAGCTTGCTTGCCAAGTCAAAAAGAGAATCCCGCATGTTACAAGCTGAATGGGAGAGTAAGTTAGACAGTGTTGTGCAAGAAAGAGACTCATTCGAGAACATCCTCAGAGAATATCAGCGGGCCCTAAAAGCAGAGCAAGAGGATTCTGATGAGTTGAAAGAGCGCCTTTGTCACATCAGCGATGCGTACCGGCAAGTGAGGGATGAAAGTCAGTATTGGGAACATCGCTATGTTGAGCTGCTCGGTAGGATTGAAGAGCAGGCAGTCATCATTGAGCTGAGGGACGAAGTTCAACACTTGAAGGATAGGTTCTCCAAGCTATCAGAATTGGTCAACCAGGCTCTTGCGGATATGCCCAGGAAATTAAGAAAAGCTGAAACTGAGATGTATCCCCTCAACACCCCGCTTGAGGTGTACAAATTTGTGGAGTACTGCAGAGCCCTAGTTGAGGAAGCCAAAGGAAAAGCCGGAAGTACCTCTACCAACAACAAAAGGAAAAGGAGTGGAAATGTCAAAGCTCTTTGTATTTGAGCTTCTTTATTGTAATTTTCCATTTTGTTTTATTGTACCTTTCCTTTTTCAATCATTGTATCAGAATGTCGTACTTTCGGATTCAGATTTTGAAGTATTTTGTTTAAATATACCCGTTTCGCTTCCAGATTCCAATTTCAGTATGATCCAAAGAAAGTGATATAACAAAAATAATCAAGGATTTACCTGCGTATCTATGACAAGACATAATACACTGCGATTCTCGGCAAGACAAACTAAACACGCATTCATTCGCATTGCATTCATTTATTCGTTCTTGTGTTTATAAGCGTGTTCCGTCAACAGAAAATTAGGCAAGCTGGTTAATCATCGCTATTGGACGTGTCTGCAAGCAAGAAACATGGAAAACAATCAAGCCAACCCTGATCAGAACGATCCGCAGCCACATCAGGATGACGGAATTCCAGGAGGTCTGGATCCTAATGGTCAGGGTCAGCATGGTCAGAATCAGGGGAATCAAGTCATTCAAGCTGAGATGGAAGTCCTAAAGGCTCAAATGGCGGAGGTCATAAGAGTGCTAAGTGCCTTAAGAGATGTTGGCACAACTGAAGCTGCTGTTGCTGGGACGAATAATCCTCCTCCCCTTCCTGGGTCTGGGATCTCTCAAACCCTTCAAGCCGTGCAATGGCCTCCCTATGGTCTCCCACTGGGCTATACGCCTCCTACTGCTGATGCAAACCCTGGAAGAGATCCTTCGGGAACCACGGGGCACGCTCAGCCTAATACAATTGTGAATGAAGTTGGAACAGGGACGCATCAAGCCCATATTCAGATCCCAATTCCTGTTATTGCTCTAGGAACTCCAGCGGGTTTCAATTCACCAATAATGGTTCATCCACACGTACAGGGCCCAGTCCCTCAGAATATTGCTCACCGACACATGACCCCAGTCGCGGCGTCAATGAATAACCCTCACTATGGTGCCGGCGGTTTCCCACAGAATTACCCTGCCGAAGCTAGAAGTCAGTATCATATGCTGGAAGAAAGGTTAAGAGCTGTTGAAGGGGCAGGTTCCCGAGCCAGGAATGCCCATGAGTTGTGCTTGGTTCCTGATCTAGTCCTGCCGCCGAAGTTCAAAGCACCAACTTTTGACAAATACAGAGGGACAACTTGCCCAGTCAGCCATGTGACAATGTACTGCCGAAAGATGACTGCCTATGCCCGTGATGATAACTTAATGATGCATTGCTTCCAAGAAAGTTTAGCTGGAGCTCCCCTTGACTGGTACATGCAGTTAGAGCCAACTAATATCCGTTGCTGGAAAGACATGGCGGATGCCTTCATGCGTCAATACCAGTATAACAATGATTTGGCTCCAGATAGAACTCAACTACAATGCATGTCTAAGAGGGATAACGAGTCGTTCAAAGAGTATGCTCAGAGATGGCGGAACCTTGCGGCTCAAGTAAAACCCCCTCTGCTGGACAAAGAAATGGTCCACATGTTTATGGAAACCCTTCCTGCGGTGTATTATGATAGGTTGGTTGGCAGCGTAGCCTCAAACTTCTCTGAGATGGTGGTCACAGGGGAAAGAGTAGAGAATGGTATGCGGAGCGGAAGAATAGCTCAGGGCCCGACACCTCCTGCCGGTCAAAAAAAGCCATTTTTTGGGTCTCATAAGAAGAAAGAAGGTGAAACTAATGCAGTCATCGGAGCCAGTGGTCCGTCGCACAGCAATCCACCGCAAGCTATTTCGGTCCCTCCTCAGGCACCACTGGCACAGCCTTTTCAGTCAAATTATCAGTACCGGAACTATAATGAAAGGAAGCCTGTTGTCTTTGATCCCATTCCCATGTCCTACACGGACTTGTTTAATTACCTCATCGCCAACAAAATAATCAGTACTCGTCAAATGAAGCCATATCAGCCTCCCTATCCCAGGGGGTACAACGCAAATGCCACCTGCGCCTTTCATTCTGGGGCAGTAGGTCATGTGGTGGAGGATTGTAAAGCATTCAAATATGTGGTGCAAGAATTACTTGATACGAAAAGCATATCATTTCAACAACCCAATGTAGCCACCAATCCGTTGCCAGGGCATGGAGGATCTGCTATTAATGCCGCTGACCATCAGGGGGGTCAGTGTTTGGTTAGAAAAGTTGATTGCATCCAGATGCCTTTGAATTTTATCCATGCTGAATTATGCCGTTTTGGTGTCATCAAAGAAGGATGTGCTAGGAAAGACGCCTGTGATAATCCTCGCTGCATCGGGGCATGTGAAGGCTTTAAGCCAATTCTCCAAGATCTCTTAGACAGACACCTGGTCCAAGTGGGAATCCAGGAGAAAAAAGAAAGTGTATTTACCTTGCAATCAGGCAATGGAGACTTCAGGAGACCGATTGAAATTCCCTGCAATTTGAATTCCAGCCTAGCTGTGACGAGACCCTCGACTGTTGTTATTCCAGTACCTGCTGCTACCCCTAGTGGGGAGACTAGGATGACTCCATGGAGCTGCAATGTGCAAATGCAAGCGGAGGTCCCTAAAGGCACTCTGGATATAACAAACATTGCTGGAGGTAGTTGTATCACAAGGAGTGGAAGGTTGTATACTCCTGAAAACCTTAGAAGAGAGCAATCCAAGGGAACTGAAGAAAGGGCCCGTAAGGGAAAAGACAAGGAAGCTGTAGAAGTCAGGGATGTGTCGGACAAAGAAGCTCAAGAATTCCTGAGAGTAATGAGACAGAGTGAATATCGGGTGGTAGACCAGCTGAATCAAACTCCATCCAAGATCTCAATGCTCTCTTTGCTGCTTAGTTCAGAGGCACATCGTGTTGCACTGCTAAAGGACCTGAATGAAGCTCACGTCTCCCATGACATTACAGTAAACCAGCTTGATGGTATTGTTGGCAGCATTGTAGCCTCCAATTACTTGACCTTCTCAGACACTGAGCTGCCTCCGGCAGGAAATAGTCATAATCAAGCTCTTCACATCTCAGTCAAGTGTGGGGACCATATACTTGCCAGGGTGCTTATTGATAACGGTTCATCCTTGAATGTGCTGCCTAAGTCTACAATGGATAAGCTGGATGTAGACTGCTCATATCTAAAACCGAGCTCCACCTTGGTCAGAGCATTTGATGGGTCAGTGAAGGAAGTTTTTGGAGAAGTAGAAGTACCGCTGCAGGTAGGCCCTGAAGTATTTTATGTCGTCTTTCAAGTGATGGACATCAATTCATCCTACAGTTGCCTGCTAGGACGTCCTTGGATACATGCGGTTGGGGCAGTACCATCCTCGCTTCATCAGAAACTCAAGTTTGTGGCTAGGGGAAAGCTGATAGTGATCTCCGGGGAGGAAGAAACATTGATAAATCGATCACCACCTGAATATTATGTGGAAGCAGCAGAAGAGTCCCTTGAGACTGCTTTCCAAGGATTGGAGATTTCAAACGCTGTCTTCGTCGAAAGTGAGCCTCGGTGGAAGCCTAAGTGGTCCAGGGCTGACATGATGGCTGCAAGGGTGATGCTGGGACATGGGTATCAGATTGGTAAGGGCTTAGGAAAAGCTGCTCAAGGAATTGTAACGCCTATCCAGTTGAGGGGTAATATTGAGAGGTTCGGTGTTGGGTACATCCCAAGTCTTGCTGATCGGGAGAGGCTGGCATCTGACAAGAGGGAGAAATGGCTGGCCAAACTCAGAGGAAGGGCACCCAGTCAGGGGAGAATGGTCATCGCCAATCTTAAGAACAACTTCCGGAGTGCTAGTATGCTGAACCCTGACCAGGTTAATATGGTTGAAGAAGGATCAAGCTCAAGTGGCCGTGCTGTAGGTCTGGTGCGCTGCTGTGCGGCTGGAGAGAAGCTGCAAAACTGGGAGATCATGGATTTCCCCGTATTTTCCAATTTAAAGTAATTATCATTGTAATGCAGATCTCTCGGCTCTGCCCAAGGCCTTGGGATATTTCATTCGGGCACACATGTTTTCGTCAAAAATCATCAATCAATAAAGTGTTATTTTGAATTTTCAATAAAATTTCTGTCTTTTATCTGTTTGCTTTTTCTTTGTTTTTATTCGCCGCTCCATTCTATTGCAGATCAAAAATAAACTCTGAAAATAACAATGCCCATAACTCATACTGTGATTTTGATTACCCGGTTAATCAAGCCGAGGAAGATGTTGAGAATGATTGGGATACTCCTCCAGAAATCATGAGAATGGTAGAACAAGAAGAAAAGGTCATCGAACCCCATGAGGAGTCTACAGAAATGGTCAATTTGGGTACTAAGGAAGACAGAAAAGAGATCAAGGTTGGTACCGCAATGGAGGATAAAGAGCGCAAAAAGTTGATTCAGCTCCTGTTCAATTACGCTGACGTATTCGCATGGACATATCGGGACATGCCAGGGTTGAGCACAGATATTGTTGAACATAAATTGCCAGTGAAATCAGAGTGTCCCCCTATGAAACAGAAGTTAAGGCGGATGAAGCCTGAAATGTCTTTGAAGATCAGGGACGAGGTCAAGAAACAGTTTGATGCAGGGTTCTTAGCTGTGGCAAAATATCCTGAGTGGGTAGCAAACATTGTTCCAGTCCCTAAGAAAGATGGAAAGGTCCGAATGTGTGTCGACTACCGTGACTTGAACAGAGCAAGCCCTAAAGATGATTTCGCTCTACCCCATATTGACGTTTTGGTGGACAGTATTGCTCAGCATTCGATGTTCTCCTTCATGGATGGGTATTCAGGCTATAACCAGATCAAAATGGCTCCAGAGGATATGGAGAAAACCACCTTCATAACCCTTTGGGGAACTTTCTGTTACAAGGTCATGCCTTTCGGGTTGAGGAATGCCGGGGCAACCTACCAAAGAGCGATGGTAACCCTATTCCATGACATGATGCATAAGGAGATCGAAGTCTATGTGGATGACATGATTGCCAAATCAAAGACTGATGAAGAGCACGTGGTTAACCTGCAGAAGCTGTTCGAGCGTCTCAGAAAGTACAAACTCAGGTTGAACCCCGCTAAGTGCACCTTTGGGGTTAGGTCAGGGAAGCTGTTAGGTTTCATTGTTAGCCAGAAGGGAATTGAGGTAGACCCGGACAAAGTACGAGCAATCCTGGAGATGCCAGCACCTAAAACAGAGAAAGAAGTTCGTGGTTTCCTGGGAAGACTAAATTACATCTCTCGATTCATCTTCCAGTTGACTGCAACTTGCGAACCAATTTTCAAACTGCTGTGCAAAAACCAAGAGATGAAGTGGAATGATAAATGTCAAGAAGCATTTGAGAAAATCAAGGCGTATCTTCAAAATCCACCCGTCCTAATGCCACCTGTGTCTGGCAGGCCCCTCATCCTATACCTCACGGTGCTAGACAACTCTATGGGCTGCGTGCTGGGGCAACACGATGAGTCAGGAAAGAAAGAGCACGCGATCTACTACATAAGCAAGAAGTTCACAGACTGTGAGGCAAGGTATTCATCATTGGAGAAGACTTGTTGTGCTCTAGCCTGGGCTGCGCATCGACTGAGACAGTATATGCTGAGTCACACTACCTGGTTGGTGTCCAAAATGGACCCAATCAAGTACATATTTGAAAAACTTGCGCTCACAGGTAGAATTGCTCGTTGGCAAATGCTTCTGTCAGAGTACGATCTCGTGTACGTAACCCAGAAGGCGATTAAAGGTAGCACACTGGCAGACTACCTGGCACATCAACCGGTTGAGGATTACCAATCAATGCAATGTGAATTCCCAGATGAGGACATTATGGCATTATTTGACGCAGGGAAATCTCAAGATGATGAAAGGTGGAGAGTGTTGTTTGACGGTGCCTCTAACATGTGGGGGCACGGGATCGGAGCAGTACTGATCTCCCCAGACAACCGCTTTATACCAGTCACCGCCAGACTAAGCTTCTATGTCACAAACAATATTGCAGAGTATGAAGCGTGTATCTTGGGTATCCAGGCAGCTCTCGATCGGAAAGTCAAGAGGCTCGACGTGTACGGAGATTCAGCTCTAGTTGTCCATCAAGTAAAAGGAGACTGGGAAACAATAAATTCTGATTTGATTCCTTACCGTGACTACATTCAAGAATTAATCAAGCCCTTTGAGGAAATCACTTTCCAGCACATACCCCGCAGCGAGAATCAGTTGGCAGATGCCTTGGCAACTTTGTCTTCTATGTTCAACGTCAGCTGTGACAAAAGTCTGACGATCGTCAGAATCCAGCACAGAGAACAACCTGCTTATCACTACTGTATGACAGTCGAAGAGGGATCAGATAGTAAGCCTTGGTACCATGACATCAAGCAGTATATCACAAACAGAGAGTATCCTCCCGGAGCTACAGAGAATGACAAGAGAACCCTCAGGAGGCTGTCAACAGGTTTCTTCTTGAGTGGAGACGTCCTTTACAAGAGAAACCATGACTTGGTACTCCTCAGGTGTGTAACAGGAGAAGAATCAGTAAAGATTATGCGAGATGTTCATGAAGGCTCATTTGGGGTTCATTCCAATGGGCACGCAATGGCTAGAAAAATCCTGAGAGCTGGATACTACTGGTTGCAGATGGAATCAGACTGTTACAGTTTTGTGAGAAGATGCCATAAATGCCAAATCTATGCAGATCACACCCATGTACCTCCAACTTCTCTGAATGTTTTGAGCGCACCATGGCCATTCTCAATGTGGGGCATGGACATCATTGGTCCCATTGAACCCAAAGCTTCCAATGGTCACCGTTTCATCCTTGTTGCTATTGACTACTTCACTAAGTGGGTGGAGGCTGCTTCTTATCCAAATGTAGCGAGCTCAGTGATCGCTAAGTTCATCAAGAAAGACTTGATTTGCCGCTACGGCCTTCCAAACAAGATTATCACAGACAACGGTAGTAATTTGAACAGCAGAGTGATGAAGGATTTGTGTAAAGACTTCAAAATACAACATCACAACTCTTCTCCCTACCGCCCAAAGATGAATGGGGCAGTTGAGGCAGCTAACAAGAATATCAAGCGGATAATACAGAAGATGGTCGTGACCTATAATGATTGGCACGAGATGCTCCCCTTTGCCCTGCATGGTTACAGAACCTCGGTACGCACCTCAACAGGGGCAACCCCTTACTCCCTGGTTTATGGGTTAGAGGCAGTTCTCCCCATTGAGGTTGAAATACCATCCCTGCGGGTGTTAATGGAGACAAAACTTGACGAAGCAGAATGGGTTCGGTCTCGTCTTGACCAGTTGAATCTCATTAATGAAAAACGGGTGGCTGCAATGTGTCATGGACAGTTGTACCAACAAAGGATGAGGAGGGCTTTTGACAAGAAAGTCCGTCCTCGTGAATTCCAAGAAGGAGATCTTGTGCTCAAGCAGATCTTGCCGATTCAGACAGACTCTAGGGGCAAATGGGCTCCCAAATATGAAGGACCTTATGTGGTGAAGAAGGCATTCTCAGGAGGAGCTTTAATTCTGGAAAACATGGACGGAGATGAGATCCCAAATCCAGTGAACTCAGATGTGGTCAAGAAGTATTATGCCTAGAAAAATAGACGAAAAAAGAGAAAGATAAGCCAAGGAAAAATCAGCTCGCTAGGTTGAAAACCCGCAAAGGGCGACCTAGGCAAAATCAGAGTGGCCCGGTGGATTGAAAACCCGCAAAGGGCGATCCAGGCAAAAATTAGGGTCAGAAAACTTGGGCTTGAGAAAAGAAAAAGGCAATCAGCGCTCCAAAGGTTCGGATAAGAGGGTGATCAGTATTATGAGTATGGACGGTGGGCACCGTTACTTCAGAGACGAAATCACGAGATTTGTTCCTTTTTGCTTGTATTTTTTGTAGTTTAAAAGAAAGATTGCAATGCACTTTCGATTGGCGTGACTTTCTGCACGTCCAATTTCTATATCAATAAAGTCCAACTTTTCTTTCATATGTGTGCTTTTCGTGTCTCTGCTTTCATCTATTCAGTTTCTTTCAAAATAATAACTTTTATGATTGATGAAATCGAATTGCAAAACATGTGCACATTCAGAGCATTACAGGATCATTGCGAAATCTTTGAAAAAATACAAAAAGAAGTGATTCCCCAAGTGAATAAAATTGCGGAAAAGACAGTCATGACGAACCAGTGTGCAATCCTCGCAGGATCGTCGTCCTGGAACAGCCTTCGCCCGGCAGATCGAATTAACCAGCAAAAAAAGAGTGCCAAAGAAAAACAAATAAGCAGAAAAAAGAAAGCTGCTTAAAGAAAACAGACAGAGTAAACAAAAACAAATAAGCAGAAGAAAGAAAGCTGCTTAAAGAAAACAAACAGAATAAACAAAAAAACAAAAGAGAAAATCACAGAAGACGGAACATAAAAGAACACAATACCTTCACATCATTCATCATATCATCCATACCATTCGTCATTCCATGACATCAAACAGTGGTGCGTTACACTTTCAAATTCGCATCTCAGAAGAGCGAAGAATAACAAAAGAAGAAGAAGTGAATGAGGAATCAAACAGAAAAAGCATCCCACCAAAATCAATCATTGCATTCATGTGCATCCAAATACCCAAATGCACGCATTTCGTGCACCATCCAAGAAGTTACTTCGGACCAGAGAGTCCCAAAAATCTCCTTTTTTAGAAAATCACCATCAGCACTGAGTTAGTAAACTCCATCAACCCAGAGTTAGTGAACTCCATCAACACAGAGTTAGTGAACTCCTCCCACAGATCACAACATCGTGTACGAGCACGCGATGGATCCATCAGACTTCGTTAAGTCCTTCGGATTAGTTGTGTCAGCCTAAGGCATAGCGTAAATCCATTGATCAAATCAGTTCCGGACCTGATGTTGATCGGCCGCTCAAAAAGGCCACCCCCAAAGCTCGGAATCGACCAGAGTTCGTTAGAAGGTTTTTAGGCAACCTCCGAATTCCCAATTTACCGCTTTTCCCAATTTACTGCTTTCCCGTTGATAACCATCTTTTATGATGGTTATTACTTGCCTTTTTAGCTTGAATTTAAGTGATTTAATAATCTTGTTGTGTCAATTATGATGTAATTATGTGTTTAGGTTAGAAATAATGGTGCAGGAATGAATTGGTTTAATTTGGGCATTTTGATGCCCTTAATGCATTTAATCATGTTTAGTGTCAGTGCCGCAGCAACAGGTGCGTGCGCAATAGTGGAAATGCGGAAGATGAGAGAGAAAGCTCAAGGGGAGTGCGGAAAACACGGAAATCAAGGCAAGGACAGGTGTCAGAGCTGTATGGCACGGAAAGATATGACCTAATGTGGGTTTCCCACAATTGCCCTCTAACCTAGGCAGCATTTTCCCAAAAAGGACATCATTTTAGGGTTGTGTGCAAGGAGACACTATATAAGGACGTTTTCCTTTCTTCATCAGTATGCTGGGCCGTCAGGGGAAGTTTAGAGATAGCTCCTCATGCGTGAAAAAGCTCACCCTTCACTACCAAACACTTCCATTGCTGAGACAGTTGCTGCAGCATCACTGGAGTTACATTTTTCTCGGTGGATTCTACTTGGACGAGCTGGATCAGTCCTCCATTGTCATCCTTGGAGCTCTCCTACTGTTCTCTCTTCGTAGTATCATTTCTTACCTTGAAATTTGTAATATGACTTCTACTATTTTGTTTAAGTTATTTTCCATGTTTTGCAAGCTCAATATGAGCTAAATACTCATAGTTGAGATGCTGGATCTGATGTAGCTAAATTACTATGTGATTAATGAAGTATGTTCAATGTTATGCATTTTATCTTGTGTGTGAAAATATTTCCATTTTAGAGTAGGAATGGTCCGCCTATTCTAAATAGCATTTATAAATTCAGAGATGGTTTGTAAATTTATCTCACAAGGTAATATGGGTAGTGAACATTAACGAGAGATCTTGATGTTCCTTGCTTAACCCTAGATATAGGAGGGCATAACCCATAAGGTGAACACTGCCGGTGCTCAAACAGCCTAGGAGGTACTTCTTTAGGGTTTAGAGATAAACTCTTGCAAGGAAACCTAGTGTAAAGTATTCGAGAGAATAACGTCTTATTGCTGCAGCACCTAATGCTGCAACATTGAACGTACCCTTAATCACATTTTAATGAAGCTACTGAAGTGAATGCATCTTGACTTGTTCTCATCACTGATTTCCATTACCTTTTACTTTTTACTACTGTTTATGTTGCCCAAAACTTGTGTGTCATTTACTTTCCTCACTAAATTGTTAATCAAATTAAACTCTCGTTATTTAGCATAATTCCTCGTGGGAACGATCTCACTTACTCTATATTACTTGTTGACAGTGTATACTTGCACTATGTACGTTTTCACGCAACAAGTTTTTGGCGCCGTTGCCGGGGAATTATAGTTAAATTAATTGTTTAATTAGTTAGCAACTTAGTGCCTTTTGTTACTAATTCTGTTTGTGTTGTTTCTGTTGCTCCAGCAGTAGTTGCTGCTACATCTGTTTCTACAGCATATGCACAGGCATAGACGCAATACTCCAGAATTCCAGTTGCACCCAGAGATAGAAAGACATTTTAGAAATCTGAGAAGAGTTCACAGCACTCCAGGACTTATTGAATTAGGGCGAGCTGCTGCTATGGCTACTCCTCCACCTAGTGTTGATGGTGATATGACTTCACAACCTCCCTCAATTCAAGGTGATGGTGATGGAGAGTACAGAAGACAGATCATTGATATGAATGTCATAGGAATGGCAAATGATAGGGACAGACCCATGAGAGATTATGCAGTTTTTGACCCTCAGACTATGCAAACAGGCATAGTGAGGCCAGAAATTGCTACAACCCATTTTGAGTTCAAACCTATGATGTTCCAAATGCTTCAAACAATTGGGCAGTTTGGTGGTGGTCCCCTTGAAGACCCACATCTGCATTTGAAACAATTTGTTGAGGTTTGCAGTAATTTCATTCTCCCTGGTGTTTCAGATGATGCTTTCAAACTGAAATTGTTTCCTTATTCCTTGAAGGATAGAGCAAAGGCCTGGCTTAACTCACTAGAGCCTAACTCTATCACTACTTGGAATGAGATGGCAGAAAAATTTATGACAAAATATTTTCCTCCAATAAAGAATGCCAGGATGAGAAATGAAATTACATCTTTTAAGCAAACTGACTTTGAAACTTTGTTTGAAGCATGGGAAAGATACAAAGAACTGTTGAGGAAGTGCCCACACCATGGTATTCCTGTCATCATCCAAATGGAGACCTTCTACAATGGATTGGAGCCCCAAACAAGGCTCATGCTTGATGCTTCATCTGGAGGAGTTCTACTCAAAGGATCTTACAATGATGCATATAATCTTATTGAGGATATTGCTGCAAATAGCTATCAATGGCCTGCTGCTAGGTTAAGTGCTCAAAAGAAGGTGGTTGGTGTACATGAAGTGAGTGAGGTCACTGCCTTGTCTGCTCAAGTGGCTGCACTATCTAATATGATCAAAAACATGAGTCCACCTAATGCTACAGCAACACATGCTGCAGCAACTGAAGCAACTGTAGCAGCAATTGAACCAGCTCCATGCGGTTCCTCTCCAAGTTGTGTTTATTGTGGAGGAGGTCATCTTTATGAGGAGTGTCCTGCGAATCCTATCTCAGTCAACTATGTTGGGTACAACAAGGGTAATAATCCATATTCAAATACCTACAATTCTGGGTGGCGAGATCATCCAAATTTCAGATGGAGCAACAATGCTACAGCAGCACCTGCTGCAGCAACTACTCCAGCACCTGTTGTGCCACCAGGATTCCCTGCTCAAGCAAAGCAATCTGCTCATGCATCTGATAACTCAATGGAGGCTATGTTGAAAGCTTTCATGAATGAAACAAAGACTCAATATCAGATTCAAGGGGCTGCAATCAAGAACTTGGAGAACCAAATTGGTCAGATAGCTACTGCTCTAACCCAAAGACAGAGTGGATCTTTGCTATCCACCACTGAAGCTTCATCTTCTAAAGGGAAGGAGACATGCAAGGCTATATCTCTGAGGAGTGGGAAGGATTTGAATGGGCCATCACTTACTACAGGTGGTGGTGACAAAAGAAAAGAAAAAGATTCTGAAAAAAATGAAAAAAAGAGTAAAACAGATGCGACAGCAACTGATGCTGCAGCATCTGGTGCAACACCTGTGCCATCACCTAAGTTTGTTCAAGAGTACCCTCCTCCTCCCTTTCCTCAAAGGTTGAAGAAGGCTCAGGAGAACAAACAATTTGGTAAATTCTTAGAGGTGCTGAAACAACTACACATCAATGTCCCTTTGGTGGAAGCACTTCACAAATTCCCAATTATGCAAAGTTCATGAAGGAAGTGCTCACCAATAGGAAGAGACTGGGAGAGTTTGAGACAGTAGCAATGACAGAAGAGTGTAGCATGATCATGCAGAGCAAGCTCCCAAGAAAATTGGAGGACCCTGGCCGTTTCACCATACCATGTTCTATTGGTGGATCCTATTCTGGTCGTGCACTGTGTGATTTGGGGGCAAGCATCAATTTGATGCCCAAATCCATATTTACACAGCTTGGTATTGGAATTGCTAGGCCTACCACTGTCACTCTTCAACTTGCAGATAGATCTATTGCCTATCCTGAGGGAATCATTGAAGATGTTCTGATAAAGGTTGATAAATTTGTATTTCCTGCTGACTTTGTGATTTTAGATTTTGATGCAGATAAGGAGGTGCCTATAATTCTTGGAAGACCTTTCTTGGCTACTGGGAAGACTCTAATTGATGTGCAAAAAGGGGAATTGACTATGAGAGTTAATGACCAAGAGATCAAGTTCAATGTGATGAATGCCTTCAAGTCTCCTGATAAAGGAACCGAGGAATGTTCCTTTGTTGTATCTCTTGACTCTGTAGTTCAAAAGCACTTCCATAAGCAAAGTGACCATTTGGTTAAAGCTCTTGATGAATCAGAAAAAGAAGACCTTGTGGAAGTAAGTATGTTACATGATGATGTTGTTGTGAAAGAAACTCATGGGAATGTTGAACCCCAGCAACTAGAACCCACCCAACTCCCACCTCAACCAGAGCCACCACCTCAGCCAGAACCACAAGATGAAGAGAATCAGATTCTGAGATTTAATGCAACAACATCTGCTGAGCAAGTGAATGTTGCAGCACCTATTGCTGCAGCATCTGAGAAAATTCAAAGAAGAGAGCTGATTGGGTCCACGTGCAAAATTGATGGTAAGAGGGTGAAACAGTACCGTGGAGCACATGTGGTGAGGGACAAAGATGCAGAATTACAAAACCTCTAGCATTAGGGGCTAGTCTGGCTGAGGACTCTTAAACCAAGCGCTACTGGGAGGCAGCCCAGGGTTTTTAATCTAATAAACCAGTGTTGTTGTTTGTTCTTGTGTTTGTTTTGCAGGAAAATAGTTCTGGCAATTTGAAGTTTGAGGGTGTGACTGCAGGTGATGCTGCAGCACTGCTTCTACTGCTGCAGCAACTGTTGTTGCTGATTCTGGTTCTGCAGCAATCTAATACTGCAGCAACATAAACCTCAAATGTCCCAAGGCCCTCCAAGGCTCCATCCCCAAGGGTCTACCAGAAAAAGCAGAGCAAGGGCAGTGCAACACGAACAAGCCCCAGAACCAAACCCGGAATCCCTGCACCCTAATCTGTTTATGCTTTATGTTTTTAGCTTTCATTTCTGTCTCTGTTTTTAGTTGCGTGTTTCTGTTTCTAGTGTTTGAATAAACCTGTTGAGTGCCTTGCCCGTGTTAGCACTCAACAGTTTTGTTGTTAGTAGTTACTTCTGCTTTTGTTGTTCTGTAGCTTGCCCCTTTGTCTTTATGCAGTGAGGACACTGCACAGTTCTAAGTGTGGGGGGAGCTATACATAGGTCTTGTACTCTGTTATTTGCAATCAAATTAGTGAATTTTTTTTTTTTAAAAAAAAAAATAGAAGTAGAGTTGAGCAAAAACTTAGTGATGATATGGTGAGAAATGAGTGATTACACCCATGTTTGATGAGTGAACTATTCTGTTTCTGCTCCTACACTTAAACTTGAACTCAGGTAGGAACTTAGTGAATTAAAGATGATCTGAAACTAGGCTAGTGTTGGTAGACCTAGGGAACTGCTAAATCTCTACTAAAAACTTAGGGCAGCATAAGAAACTAAGTTTGGGGGTTCTCTGAGATATATTAAGGCAAGGCATGAAGGAATGCAGTGCTGCAGCAACCCCTGCTGCAGCAATGCTGAGTTATGTGCACATAGTTTTAGGACATGTAAATTTGAATCTGAATGAGGATGCAAAGCATCAAAATCTGTAAATATGTAATGTGCTGCAATTGCCTATTATGCAAAAAAAAAGAAAAAGAAAAAAAAAAGAAAAAGAAAAATGCTATTCAGAAGAGAAATGGAAATAAAGGCATTGCAGTACAAAATCAAGTCAAAAGTCTGAACAAAGTACAATTCTGAGTCTGTAATGCTGCAGCAACTGATGCTGCAGTATTGTTAATGTTAGGATTGGATAAGTGCACTGCCTTAAAAGTTCTGGATTGCTGCATCAAAGCCCTTAATCAAGCTCAACCCCCCCCCCCTTTCTGAGCATGAATTGTTAGTCTGTCCTTCTTTTTGAAAAAAAATTTAGCTTTCCCAAAAGAAAACCTCTCTATGTCTTAGCTAAGTGAAATCTTGAACTTTGCTATGGTCTGAACTGAGTTAAGTGTCACACACACACTATTGAGCAGGAATAAGCTAGGGAACTCATTATTCAGAAGGGTTGCAATTGAGTGATAGTCTGAAAGTTGATGCTCAACTTGATTCTTCTTTATGCTTCATATTTGAATTGATTCATTGGTTGTGATTGCTTATTAATAGTTGTGCTTGCCTGTGTCAAGTGTCATTGCTTGAGGACAAGCAACGGTTCAAGTTTGGGGGTGTGATAACCATCTTTTATGATGGTTATTACTTGCCTTTTTAGCTTGAATTTAAGTGATTTAATAATCTTGTTGTGTCAATTATGATGTAATTATGTGTTTAGGTTAGAAATAATGGTGCAGGAATGAATTGGTTTAATTTGGGCATTTTGATGCCCTTAATGCATTTAATCATGTTTAGTGTCAGTGCCGCAGCAACAGGTGCGTGCGCAATAGTGGAAATGCGGAAGATGAGAGAGAAAGCTCAAGGGGAGTGCGGAAAACACGGAAATCAAGGCAAGGACAGGTGTCAGAGCTGTATGGCACGGAAAGATATGACCTAATGTGGGTTTCCCACAATTGCCCTCTAACCTAGGCAGCATTTTCCCAAAAAGGACATCATTTTAGGGTTGTGTGCAAGGAGACACTATATAAGGACGTTTTCCTTTCTTCATCAGTATGCTGGGCCGTCAGGGGAAGTTTAGAGATAGCTCCTCCTGCGTGAAAAAGCTCACCCTTCACTACCAAACACTTCCATTGCTGAGACAGTTGCTGCAGCATCACTGGAGTTACATTTTTCTCGGTGGATTCTACTTGGACGAGCTGGATCAGTCCTCCATTGTCATCCTTGGAGCTCTCCTACTGTTCTCTCTTCGTAGTATCATTTCTTACCTTGAAATTTGTAATATGACTTCTACTATTTTGTTTAAGTTATTTTCCATGTTTTGCAAGCTCAATATGAGCTAAATACTCATAGTTGAGATGCTGGATCTGATGTAGCTAAATTACTATGTGATTAATGAAGTATGTTCAATGTTATGCATTTTATCTTGTGTGTGAAAATATTTCCATTTTAGAGTAGGAATGGTCCGCCTATTCTAAATAGCATTTATAAATTCAGATATGGTTTGTAAATTTATCTCACAAGGTAATATGGGTAGTGAACATTAACGAAAGATCTTGATGTTCCTTGCTTAACCCTAGATATAGGAGGGCATAACCCATAAGGTGAACACTGCCGGTGCTCAAACAGCCTAGGAGGTACTTCTTTAGGGTTTAGAGATAAACTCTTGCAAGGAAACCTAGTGTAAAGTATTCGAGAGAATAACGTCTTATTGCTGCAGCACCTAATGCTGCAACATTGAACGTACCCTTAATCACATTTTAATGAAGCTACTGAAGTGAATGCATCTTGACTTGTTCTCATCACTGATTTCCATTACCTTTTACTTTTTACTACTGTTTATGTTGCCCAAAACTTGTGTGTCATTTACTTTCCTCACTAAATTGTTAATCAAATTAAACTCTCGTTATTTAGCATAATTCCTCGTGGGAACGATCTCACTTACTCTATATTACTTGTTGACAGCGTATACTTGCACTATGTACGTTTTCACGCAACACCCGTTAATGCGACAAGTGTTAATACCCTAATTTTGTCCGATCAAAAATGAGAAATTTTATTTATTTTTAATAAAAATAATTATTTTATTTTCGTGCCATGTTTTATTTTATTTTAATTTGCTACAAGTGTTAATTTTTGAAAAAAAAAATAATAATTAGAAGTATCAAAACAAAATAGACAAAGGAGAAAATAGGGGGGGTCTGTAAAAAATATAGAGGTGCAATCAGGATTGAGCCATTTAAAGCCCATTCCTCCACCAAACCTTAACCCAATTCGCCTAACCCATATCCTAACCCTAACCCATATCCAACCCATAACCCAACTCACCAAAACCCTAATTTCCCTCCTCTCCTAACCCTAATTCGGCCACCCCCCCTTTACCCCAAAAAAATGTCCACATTCACTCTCCCCCCTAGCCCTAAAATTCGGCCATATTCATCCCCTCTCTCCTCCCTAAAATTCGGCCACCTTTCCCCCTTTTCCCTCCTTGGAACTTGCAACTTCACTCTTCCCACACACTTCCCACTTCCCCACATTCCTCTTCCCCATACACGTTTCTCTCTCTCCCTCACGCATCCCCCAACGGCTCTCTCCCTCACATCACTCTCTCACTTCTCACACTCAACATTTCCTCCCTCATTCTTTCCTCCCCCTACGGCCCCTTTCTCTCTCACACTCTCCTATCACACTCACTCTCATCTTTTCACTTCACACACTCAACCCTCTTCTCTCCCTTCCACGCCTCTCTCTCTCTCTCATACGCCCCTCCATCTCCTTTCTCTCACACAACCTCCAAAACACATCACCTCCACCACTCCCATCAAGCCCTAGCCGTCCACCCTCCCTTCTCCATCTCCACACGTTTTTCCTTTCACATCCTCTCACGAAATCACCATTTTTGGTGCTTCTTTCTCTCCTCTCCCACGAAATCGCCATCTTTGGGCATCACTACACAAGAGGCCGTTGGTCCCTCCAAAGCTCACGGGTTCATCCAAAGAAACATGCTTTCCACTTCGTTTTCTCCAAGGCTAGCACACAAACGGATATATACACAAGGTTTGGTGAAAAAAACCGAAAGACAAAGCACACCACTACGATTTCGGTTTTGTTAGTATAAATATGAGTTGAGATCTTGAAGGAAGGGGACGTTTTTTTTGAGAGAAAAGGGTGTGAAGGGTCAAAATCTTGAAGGAGATCCAGAAGCAAGAGGAGCAAAAACGGGTTCTGGAGATATTGGAATGAAAGAGTGAGAGAGAGAAAATTTTCGTTTTTCTTCTTCTAAATTTATCATACAGTTTTTATTTTTTTTTATTCCTATTGGTGAGATTTGAGAAGAGAATTCCTTGTCCAAGGTTTGTTGTATATTTTACTCTTCTATTTTATGATTTTTGAATCTTTTATTTGATATTCCGTTCATCTTCATGTATATGGTTTTTTTTTCTTTGATGTTGAATGTTCTATTTTCTTTCTTTTGAGTAAAAGAATAGAAGAGCATGTATAGACTATTTAATATGTTTTTTAGTTGTAAAAGCTTCAGTTTATTTTGAATGTAGTAATGTTATTTTCTTATCTACAATAATCATCATCATCAAAATAGTAATAATGAGAATCAAACATTTTCTTTAAGAAAGATCCAAAGTAATACCTTATAAAAAGTAATCATTTGCTTTATATCAAATTTTATTTTAGCAACACTGTCCCTATTAATCAAGATTTTTTGTTTTTTTTAATATCAAAGAAGGATCTTTTGACTTCAAAAAAATAAAAAAAAGGGGAGAGCTAGATAGTTATTTATTCATTTTCTAGAAATATAAGATGAGCAATAACATTAGTCATTAGCCATAAAGTTCACATTCTTTTTCTTAATAATACAACCTTTTTTTTAAAAAAAAAAACATCAGACTGCTATTTGCACCCCCGTGTTTCTAATGACACCACCTCCCTTTCTTTTAAATTTTCAGACTGCTATTTACACCCCCCAGATTCAGGCATAAGCCCCTTTTCTCACTTAAGCCCAGTTTCGCTAACTGGGCCCTCCTATGCGAATTGGGCCTCCTTTTTCCCACACCCCTAATTTTGATAACTTAACCCCTTTGAAAGAGCCCAGCATTTACACAGCCCATTGGAACAATTTCCTGATCTCTGCACCCCCTCTTTTTCAAAACGCAACCCTTCTCACTGTTTACACCCCATTTTTGATAATACAGCCCTCCTACCACTTGCACCCCCCTTTTTATTATTTCACCTCCTGTTTCTCTTTTTAAACTTCGCTTCTTTTCCCTAAGCGAACTTATTTTCTTTTTTTCACAAACCCTCTTTTCCCAATGATGGATAAATGTCTCACAAACCAAAATTAATTCGATTGCGAAAGCCCTTTTTGATCATCTAAAATAAAAACCGATTATTATTAACGATCACTCGCGCCGTTGCCGCTTGGTTGTTAATGATAATTTCATTTTCAAAAGAGTTAGTAGCGCGGCTACTCTAAACCGTTGTTGTTTGGTCGTTGCGAACACTCGAATCAAAAGCAAAACCGATTATCGTTAATGATCACTCGCGCCGTTGCCGTTTGGTTGTTAATGATAATTTCATTTTCAAAAAGAGTTAGTGTTGTGACCACTCTAAACCGTTGTTGTTTGGTCACCGCGAACACTCGAATCAAAAAACCAAAAACCCTTTTTAAAAAAAAACCAGAACTACGTAGCTTTGAATTCTCCATCGCACCGGGAGATACGTAGGAGCGGATATTCTCCGTCAAGCACAATAAACTAAAAACATTTTTTTCCTTAAAAAAAAAAACAAACACTTTTGCCAAAAATAAAAATTTTCATTAAGTCTTTTCATTCTCTTTTCGAAAAAAAGGGGAAAATTTAAGTATTTTCCAAATCGGCACTTAAAACCACACATCTAATTAAAGGTTCCCTTTCGGTAGAAAGGAGGCGTGGGGTGCTAAAACCTTCCCTATGCCTAACCGACCCCCGAACCCAAATCTTCCGGTTTTCCCAAAAGGCCATCCGCTTTCCAAAAGGTTTTTCTTCAATATTTTCCTGATAAAAAATATTGGTGGCGACTTCATTGATTTTCAAAAAGTTGTAAACGAAGAAAGATTCCCTTAGGGACTTTTTCGGGCGCAACAGTGTCATACCCCAATTTTGTCCGGCTTAGGTCAAAACCCTAATTTTCCACAAAAAAATAAATAAATAAATTGAAGAATGAAGAGCATCATGCATTGCATTTTGGGTCCTAGAAGTCATTCCAAGGTCTTTAAAATCATTTTTAGGGTGGGAATGCACTTTTTAGGCGAATTAGGGTTTTAGGGTCAAAAAGGGCATTTTGTTCTTTTTTCGCAAAAAGATGATTTTCTCGCCAAAAATGCACATCCACAAAAAGTACATTTTTATTCTATCAAGGATAATTTTTGTACATTTTTTTAGAAGGAAAACCCTAGTCAAAATAATTAAAAATGTATTTTTTTCATTTTTAGTGCATAAGAAAATAAAAAAAGGGACCATTAAATATTCCTCAATTCTTAAGTGACAATTTTTATTGGCATAGGTGACTAGAGGGAATATTTTATTGTGCCCAAAAGCATGTGACACATTTTCAATAGTTGCATTCCCATTATTTCCCATGCCCAAAAATTTCAATTTCAAAAAAAACTCAAAAAAGGGAGGTGTCCTCAATAAGACAAAAGACAAAAAAAAAACAAGTTTTTTTTCTCTCTTCCTCCCCCCACCTACGAATTCTCTCTCTCTCTCTCTCTCTCCAATTTCTTCCACACTCTTCCATTATACCCTCTTTGGTAAATTACTCCACTCACTCACACTAACCTATTCATAAGAAAACCCAAAATTCCCTCTTTGGTAACAATTCTCCCCTAAAATGCCCTTAACCCTACTTCACATAAAATATCTCTTCCAAAATAAGAAATTCATTTTTGCTTTTCTTTTTTTCCCCCCTAACTTTCGCCCCCCACTCTCTCACTCTCACATTTTGTGTTTTCTCTCCACCCTCAATCCTTGTGATGAGTGATCTCAACCCTCCATTCAAAATCAAAGCTCAATCCTATAGCACATCAAAATCACAAAGACTAAACTACCCTTAGACCTAATTTCATCCTATAAATACTCCCTCATTCCCACACCTAAGTTCACTCTCTTTTTGCTTCTCATAAGCCTTTCATTCTCCTACACAAAACCCTAGCACACCTCCTCTCCCTCTCCTCACCAAAATCGTAGCCCCTCCTCCCCTCTTCCATATATTTTCTTCAAAAATCAACCACCAAATCCTCCATTTCTTGTTAGATCACCATCTTTCCTTCCATTCTCTTCAAGGTTGCATCATCAAATTGCTAAGAGCTAGTAATTTTTGAGCTTATCATCTCCTTCTTCACCTCCTTGTGGTTTTGAGGTAATCCTTGAAGCTTTGCACCTCACATTTAATTTTCTTGCATAATCTCTCCTCTACTCCAAACTCCTTCTTGATTGTTGTTTGCTTTGAGGATCCATTTCAAACATTTTGACAAAGACTTAGGGAGCTTTGGGTGTTTGAGATGGGTCCTTGGCCTTGAAGGAGTCATTCTTCTACTTGAATAATTTCCCTTGCATCTTTACATATTTTGCACTAGATTTCATAAATAAAGTTGTTGTTTATAGGCTTTAGTATTTCGCATATCATAAAAAAATTAGGGTTGATAGGATTTTGTTGTGCTTCCTTGCTTAATCATATAAATCCTTGCAAAAAAATAGATCTACGTTGCTTAGTGTTAATTTTGGTGTTTTCTTTATTAAATAAAATGTGGATCTATGTTTCCTTTGGTTCACATGCTTATAGATCTAAAAATATTTCCAAGTTGATTTTGTTGTTGTTCTTTGTTTAGTGATGTTTAATCTTGTTATTAGTATTTCATTTTAGTGTTAAATGTTACTTTTGTTGTTTGATGATTTAGCAATATGATTCCCACTAGTGCCTAGTGCACCTTGACCTAAGTGGTGAAGATTGCTAGAAATGACTCAATTTAGTTTATGTGTCCATTCATTTTTGTGTCTTAATTTGCTTGTTGTAAATTGTTGATGATAGGCAAGTTGATTCCCACTAGTGCCTAGTGCACTTTGCTCAAAGTGGGAGGATTGCTCTAGGTGATTCAACTTATTTGTGTGTTTAGTTAATCTTTGCATTTTAATTTCCTTGTTGTAAATTGTTGATGATAGGCAAGTTGATTCCCACTAGTGCCTAGTGCACTTTGCTCAAAGTGGGAGGATTGCTCTAGGTGATTCAATTTATTTATGTGTTTAGTTAATCTTTGCATTTTAATTTGCTTATTGTTCATTGTTGATGATAGGCAAGTTGATTCCCACTAGTGCCTAGTGCACTTTGCTCAAAGTGGGAGGATTGCTCTATATGATTCAACTTGGTTTTAGTGTTTATTTACTTTTTACCTTTTTACTTTACCATTCATTAACTTTTTACCAAAACATAAAAATATTTTACTACTTTGGTTTTAACCACTCACTTACTTTTTACTTTATCATTCATTAACTTTTTACCAAAACATAAAAATATTTTACTACTTTGGTTTTAACCACTCACTTACTTTTTACTTTACCATTCATTAACTTTTTACTAAAACATAAAAAGATTTTACCACTTCCCATTTACCTCATGCATTTTTACTTTACCATCTCATTAAATAATTACCATTCACTTCATGCATTTTTACTTTACCATCTCATTAAATAATTACCATTTACTTCATGCATTTTTACTTTACTTTTCACTAACTTCTTACTTAAAGTTTTACAACTTATCAACTTGCAAAAATACCCAAAAAAATTTCACATTCATGCATCTTCATTCCTACTTAGTTTATGTGACACTCTAATGCATCCTCATATACTTATATTTCTTGCATCCTCTTATGCATCCTTGTATGCCATCCATTCATAAATAAAGTGCTATGCATCCATTCCTTGCACACTCATGCACCTACATGCTTACCTAATCATGCATCCTTGCTTACATATTCAATCATTTAACTTAGAATACTCTATGTTTACAATCAATTGTATTCACTTGTTCTTGATGCCATGTAAATGTCTTGACTTGATTGTGTGCCCTCCTATCCACTTGTATGACCTCCTAATGGAGACGTAAGTCTACATGCATGATGTAGCATAGAGCCATTAGGGTAAATACAATCCTTCTTGCACACACACAATTACTTTGAGAACTTTGTTTTGCATCTTTAATAATTGAATCATTTGATTGTATGGACATGTTTAATCTTGGTTAATGAATGATATGTTCATGTTTGCTTGAGTATTATTCATTCATTTGCATTTGGTTAAGTATTTAGAATTGACTCGAAATGTTCTACTTCTTTTCTAAAACCCATTTCCTAAAATCATTTCAAAAACAAAAAGAAACTATTCATTTTCCAAAAATAAGTCAATTGTCATTAAACACCAATCGCGCCGTTTCCGATTAGGTCATTAATGATGATTTCATTTTCAAAAGAGTTAGTAGCGAGACCATTCTAACCGTTGTTGTTCGGTCTTCGCGAAAGCTCAATCCTTTTTCGAAACCATATACCCGAGAACTACGTAGCTTTGATCCCTCTTCCAGTGAGGGTACGTAGGAGCGGGGTCCTGTCCCGTCAAGCACACTTTTAAAAAATCTTTGTTTTGTCCTGATTTTCAAAGATAAGCCGAGAACTACGTAGCTTTGATCTCTCTTCCAGTGAGGGTACGAAGGAGCGGGGTCCTGTCCCGTCAAGCACACCCTTTTAAAAAATCTTTGTTTTGTTCCGCTTTTCAAAGATACTAAAAATATTCTTCTTCCCCCCGTTTTCAATAAAACAATTTCTCAAATGAAGTAAAAAGAAAAGAAAAGAAGTAGAATAAACCGCTTTCAAACTCAAACTTTTGTCTAAACCACACATCAAGTTAATGGTTCCCTTTCGGTAGAAAGGAGGTGCGGGGTGCTAATCCCTTCCCCGTACCTAACCGACCCCCGAACCTACATCTCTGCGTTTTCAAAAGACCATCCGCCTTGTTTAAAAGACCTTTTTTCAATGTTTTGGTCTTAAAATTAAAATATTGGTGGCGGCTCCAAATTTTTCCACGTTGTCAAACGAAAAGTCCCAACCCGGATTTTTCAGGCGCAACACCTAGGTTCTGGGCTCATGACTTCCCTCCCCTAGTGTGCTATCATAGAGGTCGTCACCCCAATTAATGTGTTTTACATTAATTATCATACCTTGAATTATATCAAGTAATTTACTATCATACCTTGAATAAAATCAAGTAATTCTTTATCATATCATTAATTAACATACCTTGATACAATATCAAGTCATTACACTGGTTACCAAAACTTCAATGAACCTTTAGTCCATTGTATTAACATATACTTGTGTTTTCTCACTCGTAACCCTAATCGGTTATCGTACATTTAAAATACTTGGACAATTTCCAATATCTCATTCATACCTACGCTTATTTATGTGAATTACGGTTTATTTGTCAATACATAGGGTCGGGGAAGGGATTAGAACGCAATTGGAACCATTCGGATTGGCCTAAGACATGTTTTGAAGTTGGGTAACAGAAGTCTACGCACGGTCTGTGCTTTAGAGGCGCACGACCCGTGCGCGTTTTCACAAATTTTTGAACACGAGCACGAAGAGCACGCACGGTCCATGCCCTAGGGGCGCACGGTTCGTGCCATGTTTTTAAAACTTTACAGGAAACCTGCGAACAGAACGCACGGTCCGTGCCACTGGGGCGCACGATCCGTGCGTGTTCATCAGTAGCCCAGAACTGTGATTTTTCACGAAAACTTGGTCGTTCCGATCGTTCCAATACCCGTTCCGATCAATTCCTGAATCTCATCATACATTAATTCAGTCCAAAACAGCAACATAACCAGTTCCACACAATCATAATATCATCAAATAATCAATCGTTCAAACACTTTAAAATGCGTAAGTTCGTAAATATGGTTTTTGACTCGATTCTTTTTGAAACGAAACGCGAAGCACATTGATTCAGAAACATGCACACTCAGTATCGACAAAAAAAACATCCCTAAGCGAGTATAGAACTCACCTCTTGCGATGAAAATCGCACACAACAACAACCACGTAGTTTATGCACGAACAAAACCTCTCGAGCTATCCCCGAATCGATTCCCACGCTATCAAAACCGCTCCAAAACTGACCCAAACGAACCAACTTTGAATTCCAGCAACCAAGAACCCCTCCTTTGAACTTTAATCCACAATGTAGCTGGCTCCTAAGCTTTCTAACTGAACATAAAACCTCCTTGGACCCTTTACAAGTACCCAAATGCCTCAAACTCCATTTTTAGCTAATTTGAGCTCTAGGATTCGAAAATGGTGGAGAATAAAAGATAGAGAATGAGCTCATAAAACTAGTATCAATGGAAAGAGAATTGGAAGGTGAGAAGAATGGTACCGAAATGGGCTACATGCACATAGGATTGAAGGAAATCTCTCCACTTCTTCCTCTTCTCACTCTCGCACCCTCTCCTCTCTCAAACTCTTCTATCTTTCTATTTTTCAGCAACTGAATGTTGTGTGAGTGAGTGTTATTGTTTTTGCTGTTTTTTTTTGTGAGAGTGTGGGTCAGCTGGGGTAAAAGGCTAGGGAAAAGACCAATCTACCCTTACTTCTAATCCTCACTTAAAAACCACTTAAACCAATTTAAATCAAACGATTACTCATCCAAGCACACCATCATATCATTGTCAATTTACCAACTATGACATATTATTATTTATGCCTAATCATCTTAATTTAGCTACTTAATTAAACATAACTTCTTGCTAATTTCAATAAATGAAATTAGCTAAATTGAGGATGTTACAATCACCCCAACTTTTTAAAATTTTGTCCTCAAAATTGAACAAACATACCTCAATTGAAAAGATAGGGATATTTCGCCCGCATGTTTTCCTCTACTTCCCATGTCGCTTCGTCAGGTGAGGCACCATCCCAAAGCACTTTGACAATAGGAATTGATCTCGTGCGGAGCGTTTTCTCGCCACGTTCGATGATTCGGCTTAGATTAGGCTGATAAGACAAATCCGGTCGGATGTCAACCGTCTCAAAACCCAACGGCTGACTCGGATATGGAATGTACTTCCTCAATTGTGATACATGAAACACATCATGTAATCTGGATAAAGCTGGAGGTAAGGCAATGCGGTACGCTACTGGCCCAACTCGCTCGATAATTTGGAAGGGTCCAATATACCGAGGACTGAGCTTCTTCGCTCACAATGCTATACCGGTATCAATAGTTGGAGAAAGTCTCAGAAATACATGATCTCCTTCTTCAAATTCCAATGGCCTTCTTCTTTTGTCGGCATAACTCTTTTGTTGACTCTGGGCGGTCTTCATCCTTTCTCTAATCTAACGGATCTTCTCAGTAGTCTCGCGGACTAAATCAGGACCTAACAATCTTTGCTCACCGATATCCCACCAACACAATGGTGTTATACTCTTTCTTCCATACAATGCTTCATATGGAGCCATTTCGATACTAGAATGGTGACTGTTGTTATAAGCAAAATCCACCAATGGAAGATGATCCTCCCATCGGCCTCCACTATCAAGTACACAAGCTCTAAGCATATCCTCTAAAGTCTGAATGGTTCTTTCAGTCTGTCCGTCCGTCTGCGGATGATAAGCGGTACTAGCACATACCGTCATTCCTAACGCCATATTCAGTGCTCTCCAGAATCGTGATGTAAACTTGGGATCACGATCACAGATGATACTCGTGGGAATTCCATGCAGCTTCACAATATACTTGAGTTACTCTTCCTCTAACTTAGTAATCTTGTGATTCGAACGTACCAGAATAAAATGGACAGACTTGATTAAGCGATCAACCACCACCCAAATAGAATCATTTCCGGTTTGGGACCGTGGTAACCCCATGACAAAGTCCATAGAAATGATTTCCCATTTCCATTCTGGCACATTCAATGGCTGTAACTGACCGGCACACTTCTGGTGTTCTATCTTAACACTTTGACAAGTTAAGCATCGAGACACGAATTCTGCAATCTCTACTTTCATTCCCGGCCACCAATACAACTGCTTAAGATCTCTATACATCTTGGTAGACCCAGTATGTATTGAGAACTGACTCTTATGAGCTTCTTCTAAAACCTGTTTCTTAATATCCTCATCATTCGGCACACAGATTCTACCATCAAAGCAAATCACACCATCACTATCTTCGGTGTAATTTGGCAACCTCTTCTGCGTTTGCAGCTCTAGATCAATCTCTTGGGCTGAGCGAATCAGATTTCTCAAGGGACTCGAAATCTGAATGTGACTCAACACCAATCTGTTTCTTCTTGGCTTAACATTCAAGTTGAGATCTCTAAACGATTCCAACAATGCCATCTCATGAATCATCAATTCTGCCGTGTGAATAGATTTCCTACTCAAAGCATCAGCTACTACATTAGCCTTCCCTGGATGGTACTTCAATTCGAAGTCATAGTCTTTCAGAAACTCTACCCATATTCTCTGTCTGTTTTTCAGCTCCTTTTGATCAAACAAATACTTAAGGCTCTTGTGATCACTAAAGACTTCGAAACGAGACCCATACAGGTAATGTCTCCAAATCTTTAGGGCAAACCCAATCGCCGCCAATTCTAAGTCATGAGTTGGGTAATTCTCTTCATGCGACTTCAACTGTCTAGAGGAATAAGCAACTACTTGTTGATTCTGCATAAGGAATCCCATAGACGGATCTGGAAGAATCAAAATGGGTGCAGAAGTTAAACGATTCTTCAATTCTGAAAAACATTCATCACAGTCAGAGTCACATACAAACGGTTGGCCCTGGCGAGTTAACCGACTGAGTGGAAGAACAAGTTGAGAAAATCCTTGAATGAATCTCCGATAATACCTAGCTAATCCCAAGAAACTTCTTACTTCAGTGACTGTAGATGATTGTTTCCAGTCTACCACAGCTTCAATTTTACTGGGGTCCACTGCAACACCGAATTGGGATATCACATGGCCCAGAAATTTTACTTCAGGCATCCAGAAATCACATTTAGATGGCTTGGCATACAACTTCTTCTCTCGGAGTACGTTCAGAACAATTCGGAGATGTTGCACATGCTCCTCAATAATCTTAGAATACACCAAGATATCATCAATAAAAACCACGACAAATCGATCCAGATCAGGATTGAAAATTTGATTCATGTAATCCATGAATACAGCTGGAGCGTTGGTTAAACCGAAGGGCATCACTACAAACTCGTAGTGTCCATATCTAGTACGGAAAGCGGTCTTTGGGATATCCAAAGCTCTAACTTTGATAGTCACCTTATTCAACTGACGATAGTCAATGCATAATCTCATGCTCCCATCCTTCTTCTTGACAAGCAATACAGAAGCACCCCATGGCGAAGCACTCAGTCGGATAAATTGTTTTGAAATCAATTCTTCAAGTTGGGTTTTCAACTCTTTAAGCTCTAAAGGAGACATTCTATATGGAGCAATAGAAAATGGTCATGTGCCCGGAACCAACTCTATAGAGAATTCTACCTCGCGATCCGGAGGCAGAGAAGAAACTTCATCTGGAAATACATCTAGGAATTCATTAACAATTTGCACATAAGATAGATCTAGACTTGTCTCATTCGATGTAGACAACATCATGACATAAGCTTCCGCGCCTTGGAATAAACACTGACTTGCAGAAGTGAATGAGATAACCGTTTCGGAATTGGTCGGTTGCAGCTCCACTGATTCGGAGGCGAAAACGATAGTCCGATTGGAGCAATCAATAGTCACATGGTTGACAGACATCCAACTCATACCTAGGACAATGTCCATACCCTTCATTGGCAAACAAATAAAGTCCACCACAAAATTTCTGTCTCCGATGGATAGAAGACAATTTTCACATATGGCTTGGGTCTGAACACTACCCTCAGCAGCAGTTTTAATGGAGATTGGTTGAGGCAACAGAGTTAAACCCAATCCCAACCGATCGACCCAAGCTTGAGATATAAAACAATATGTTGCACCTGAATCATATAAAATACTAACGGAGTTATAGAAAAGAGACCTCATACCCCTTAGCAGATTGTCTGAAGGTGTGACATTCTGAGCGTCCAAAGTGTAGACTCTCCCATGAGTTGTAGTAGCATGATCCGACTCTTTCCTCTTCTTTTCTGGACACTCATGAATATAGTGGCCCTCCTTCTTGCAGTAGAAACACTACTTGGAACCCAAACGACATTCACCCTGGTGGGGCTTCCCACACGTAGAACACTTGTTGAATCTTGAGGAGTCAGACGACTGCACTTGCTTCCTTTTGTTTGGGTTGTGCCTGGGACCCATCTGAGAATTAGATGATCCAGAACTCTTCCTGTTCTGACTGAACGCCTTTCGGATTGCATACATTCTCTTCAGGTCACTCTCAGCAATATGAGCCTGTTGTACCATAGCTGCATAATTGTTACAAGCAAAGGAACTTAGACTCTGAGCGATGTCTTCTCTCAGCCCAAATTGGTACATGTCCGTCTTCCACCTATCATTGGGAGCATACCCAGCCAAACCGAAGAATTGGTACAACTCTTCAAATTTGGTCGTGTATTGGCTCACATTTAAACTTCCTTGGGTGAGAGCTAAAAACTCATTCTCCTTATCGAACCTCATAGCAGTTGGAAAGAATTACTCCAGAAATGTTTGCCTGAAATTCTCCCAAGTCTGGGGAGTTCCCATGGCCTCCATCATGGCGTTAGCATTAGTCCACTAGCGGTTGGCTTCTCCCTTCAGCATATGGGATGCCAATCTCAGCTTATCCTCATCGGTAACTTGCATTGTGAGAAAAATCTTCTCAATATCATCCAGCCAATGCTGGGCTTCCATGACATCCGGTCCTCCTATGAACTCGGAAGGTTTCATCTTCAGGAATTCAGAGTAGATATGCCTTGGGTTAACTTGTGGCTTAGGAGCTTGCTGAGGCTGAGCATAAGCATTTTGTTGCATTTACAGCATATCTTCCATCATCTTTTGCTGCATTTCTATTACGTTTTGCATCCAAGCAGAATGTGGGTCAATTGGTGGATTGTTCCTTGATCCTCCTGCCATAATTCTGAAAATGATACACCAAGTATTAAGTTGATCAGTCTCAATGTCTCTTAGGATCATAAGAAGCAATATAGCAGAATTACTCAAGGGACAACCAACCCTAAAACTAATCTAAGCCCGACTAGGTCGAACTGCTCTGATACCATAATGGAACACCCCGGTATTTCTAACTTGTAGAAATACCAAAATGCACAGCATGGCATGCATCAGAGTTGACTTGTATGCCTGGAATATTGAACACAACTAAAAACTTTTCGTGGATAATCATCAAACGGTTCCATGAACCTCATAAAACTTAACATAAAGTATTGTTTCCCCTTTTTAACGACTTAGATTAATTTTCGCACAGGTTTACAGAATGAACGAAAAATAAATAAAACCAGTAAAAACACAGAAGATTTATACTGGTTCAGTCACCTCCCAGTGACCTACATCCAGTCCTCACAACCCTTGTGAGATTTTCCACTATCAAAAACAAAGCTTAAACCGGGTGCTTTAAAACTCTTACAGACTCAGGCACTCTTCACCTAGGATACCCCACCTAGTGCAAGAGCCCTCAAGATCTATTACAAACAAGAGATACCCCACCCTTGTTACAACAACCCTAGAAAGATACCCCACTCTCTAGTATAACCCAATACCAACTTTAAACAGATTACAAGAAAATAAAAAATACCTCTATGAAGGTGGATACAACAACTTGAAGATTCCCAACCCAATCTAACCCTTGAGAGAGATCGGCTCAAAAAGATGAAGAACGTGAAGAACAAAAGTGACGGTGGAATAGGGTTTTGTGTTCTGCTTGTGATTTCTAGGGTTGTATTGTTTGTGAAGCCCTAAGTCCCTATTTATAGACTTCGTAAAAATATAACCGTTGAGACAAATTCTAACACTCTCATAAGTGAAAAATCGATTGTTTGCTTATGTTCTGTACCGAGCAGCTTTTTGGTCGGCTGCTGTTGGTAGGTCTCTTGCTGTCCTGGCAGGAGGTCAGTGAGCGCCCGGGGGGGTACCTGCAAGCCACTCCGACGCTCATGTCAGTATATAGAATATATGAGTGAAGGTACTAAGGATTAGAGATTGAACCTTTTTTAAGGGCAAAGTATGCCTGTATTTATAAGAAATCGTGTCCCTTTGTGGGTCGTTGGATTGGTAGAGTCGATCTTGACCGTCCAAGCATGTTGGGCTAGCATGAGGTGGATATGGGCTGAATCGGTTGGGCTGATCCATATCACTTGCTAGATGCACCTCCTGGTTTTGCTAATGGGACCCCCTGGTTGACTCCAGAACAGCTTGTAAACACATAGCATGACAATCGATTCTGTGCTTTAAATTAAAACAACTTCATAAGTGAATGATCGATTGTTTGCTTCTAAAACCAAGTGTGAAAATCGATTATGTACTTAAACAAAATAGGACCATAATCGATTTTGTGCTTTAAACCAATAAGGCCATGAATCGATTGTGTGCTTCCAAGATGAATCCCAAAATCGATTTTGTACTTAATGAATCAAGTATACAATCGATTGTTTTGCTTTAAAAAACAAGTTCAAAAGAATCAGGAAGGAAATCGATTTTGCACTTTATAAAACAAGTTCAAAATCGATTCTTTGCTTTAAAAACACCAAGTCATAAATCGATTGTTTATCATTTGTGCCTAACCTATTTAGCTTCCTTTTATCAGTTGAAGGCATATGTTAGGTTAATTGTGTGAGTGTTGTGTGATGAGTGCCTAACCTATTTAGCATGCTTAGTTGGTGAGTCGAAAACGCAGCTAATAGTAAAAGTGAGTCCATTGCATTTAAATTAATAGGCATAAACCACAAAATGACGTGAGAGTCGGGTTGCAACACAAGATAACCAAACATAATTTAATCAACAGTTCATATTTCGTTCAGATAACTGATAAATCAATGATTCAATGTTCTCTTCGAATGAAAAAAATAGACTTCTTTTTGCAATGGTTTTGAAAAAAATATCAGCTAGCTGTTTTGAATACTCTACTAAATCAATCACACAATCACCTTTTTGAACGTGATTTCTAAGAAAATGTTGCCTAGTCTCTATATGCTTAATTCTAGAATGTTGAACGGGGTTCTTTGATAGATTAATTGCGCTTGAGTTGTGGCATTTAATCGGAATGTAATCTATATTGACACCATAGTTGAGATGTTGTTGTTTACTCTATTTTCTATTATTCTAACTTGCTTACTAATGATGTCCTCAATGATGCATGAAATGAGATCAAGGATTACTCTATTTCAATAATCACATATTTGACTAATACTTAATAAACTATTCTTAAGTTCTTCTACATTAAGCAAATTTTCAATAGAGGTGGATAAATCTTTACAAATCTTACCTTCACTGAGGATTCTTCCTCTATTATTACTATCACAAGTCACATGACCGCTTTTTCTGGGGGTGAGTGTTATGAGCTTTGTTATATCTCCAGTCATGTGCTTTGGGCATTTGCTACCAAGGTATTAATCCGTCCCCCATACCTTGAAGCATACATGCAATACGATCAAGTTGAAAATTTTGGTCCCCAAATTTCTTTGGGTCATTGTGGGTTAGTACTTGGTAGAGTCCCTTTGGGAACCCACACCTTTTTCACAACTTGTCTTCCTCTAGCCATGCAAACAGATGCAGTATGTCCTAGTTTGGCACAGTAATAACATCTAATATATGGACTAGTAGTGAACTTAGGCCTATAATGCAAATTTCTTTTCATGGAAGTGTTTCTTTGTGGCCTAGGATGCACATGTTGTTTGTTTTGTACATGCATTTTTCCTAATGTCCATTCAAGCTCATGGATTTTCTTTTCATATTCAGTGCACTTATAACATACATAGTTAGCGTTAAAACAACCAAGACTATAATTTTCTTTTCTAAGTTCGAATCTTTCCTTAGTTAAAGCAATAACTTCATTTTGGAGATGAGTAACTGTTTTCTTTGATTGACTTAATTGCTTAGCTAGTTTTCAAGAACCATTATGCAATTCAATAAATGCTTCAAGTAATTCATCATATGCCTTTTGTGAAGTTTCAGAGTTAGAATCTACCTCAGTTTCATTTTCACTGTCGTGGTCGGCCATGAGAGCAACCCGAGCATTTTCACTTTCTGAATCATCTGATGAATCCATGTCATTGTCTTCCCATGCTATGTAGGCTTTTCTACCCTTGTTTTCTTTGAATCCCTTTTTCTCAAATTTTGATGCCTTTTTCTGTAAGCTTGGGCACTCCATCTTCATATTGTAACACCCATTTCTACCTGGTAATTTATTAGCGTAAAATCAGAGTTTTCAACAATGAAACGGATGTCACACTTTTCGACTTAAAAAAAAACCTTAAACGGATACATAACACTCATCACTCGGATGAACCGGCAGACAGCATTTTTAGTCTTAAAAACAAATCAACTCTTACTCATTCACGCAACGGAAAAATCATAAGGGTTCAACTAAAACAAACGTAGTGACCATGTAAGATTTATAACATCAAAATCCACAAAATAACATAAACAATATAAATAGTGTTCATCCCCCCGAGTGCTACGTATCAGAGCGACGACATGACCGAACTAGTGAAGTACAACAGTCTTCACTCGTGGATACCTGCACGTTACCAACATAGGGGTAACATTCAAACAGAAGGGGTGAGATATCACACAGTATAAAGAATCGTATGAAAGACCGTATATCTAGGTCAGAAAGTCAGATAATCATAACTGACAACAGGTCAACAACAACATGGACATAACAGTCAATATCAGCACAACGGTAAACATCAGCACAACATGCAAATATCATCTCAACAGTCAAATATCGACCCAACAGTCTACATATAACGACAACAGTCAATATACAACGACAACAGTCAATATACAACAACAACAGTCAATATACAACAACAACAGTTCACCACAGTCAGTGACTTCAAACATGCGGTATGAATGCGGGATGCTCAACAGAGGGCCAACTACCCTATAATGCATGTGGTACCGGGTCCAGCCAAATGAGGCTTCCAACAAAAATCCATGCCAAAAGAGGCAATCCAACGTGGTAGAGACTAGCTCCGGGGCCAACTACCCCATATGCAAATGATATGCATGCGACACAATGATGCAACACAGACAATCAACAACAAGCAACATATCTTAGCACACAATGACACAAGACTCAACACTGGCCATAGGCCCACAACAGAAAATCAACAATGGCCACCGGCCTACGACAGCAAATCCATGCCTTAAAGAGGCAATCCAACATTGGCCACCGGCCTACGACAACAAATCAACAAGACAACAGGGCGCTAAGGCCACCAACAAGGCAACAACAACGAATCAACAAGACAACAGGGCGCTAAGGCCACCAACAAGGCAACAACACTCGGGAACAATACTAGGCACTAAGGCGCCAAAGGGCAACCCACAAAAAAATAGGAACAACTCGCAAAAATAGGAACGACTCGCAAAAATAGGAATAGTGCCCAAATACAGGAGCAATAACAGTAATTTTCGAAAACAGTAACAACAATTTTCGGGAACAGTTTTCAGAAAACAGCAACAATTCTCGGAAACAGTTTTCAGAACCAGCAACAATTTTCTGAAACAGTTTTCAGAACCGGCAACAATTTTCGGAAACAGTTTTCAGAACCAGCAACAATGATTTCTTTCAGCAACAGCAATAATAATTTTTCAGCAACAGCAATAATAATTTCCAGCAACAGCAATAATAATTTCCAACAACAGCAATAATAATTTTCAGCAAACATACCTCTACTTCGGTGAACTAATTAACCTATCAAACAGTATCGAAACTTAGCAAAGGACCCCTCTATGGAAAGCTAAGAATGTCTAGTTCCTGAGTATAATTTTTATTTTGCAAAATAATGGTCCAATTCGTACAGTTTCAGTAAATAAGTAACAAGGTTCAGAAAACAGGACAGCCACCATGACCTAGCTTGTGACACCTCAAAAATTATCAAAACTCAGTCAAATGACATGGGACTTGAGCCTAACCCGAAACAAATTGAGTGTAGTTTTCAATGAATCAAGAATCATTCAAAAAGGAGTTCAAACGAAAACGTTATACACGAAATACCAAACCTATATCCAGATTGTTTCCAGAATTTTAACCTAACTTGTGACACCTATAACTCGAGCTATACAACTCCAAATTCAACCAAACTAGTGCCAAATTAACAAGCATTAAGTCTAGTTTCTGAAAAGGTAAACCACATAATTTTTGGACCACTAGATTGTTCCCAGTTACTGTATAACCGAACCTATACCCAGTTTTCTTTGCGAATTAAAAACCCCAAATTGATTTCCAACCTCCACAACCATATTCAAACATCAACAAGTGATCTCAAACATCAACAAATAGGTTCAATCATCAACAATTGGTTCAACAAGGCGACACAAACATATAATCATACATGTGATAAATCATCATACCCTAACCCCCACATGCAATCATCAAACATAGTATTAGGGCATGGGAAAATCAATTACATGACAAAATCAACCAATATAGCATTCAAAGCATTTTATCAAACACATAATAAACATGATACACATATGATGACTACCAAATTGTAACCCACATACAACCCTTCATACCAACCCTTATAAAGCATGAACCTCACCCTTACCTTAGATTTTAGAATCGAAACCCTAGCCTTAGGAAGTACCACGAAATCTAGCTTTCCTTCTCTCTCCTTGTGCTACGCCTCTCTCTCTCTTGTGCCTTGTGGATTCACGCCTTCTTCTCTTCTTTTCTCTCTAGCCGTCGCCCTCTCCTCTTCTCTTCTCACTTTCTAATTGTGTTTTGTTTCTAATTATGAGAGAAACCCTAACCTAATTCCCTTAAGTAAACTCATCACCCATCATGGGCTATTTTCCTTAGCCCTATTCGCATACCCTATTGGGCTAGTTCCCTCCACTTAGTTATTTCCAATCCTAATATGCACCAACACACTAAGATAATTAACTTACATTTCTATTATTATATCTATCACATAAAACTAATATAATTAATTAAATAAATAAATCAATAAATATTTAATTAATTTTGGGGCGTTACACATATGACCGGGTTTGCCACATTCGTAGCAAGTTGGAGGACCAGATGAATTTTCCTTGCTTGAGAACTTTTTAGGAGAAAAATTCTTCTTAGGAAAACTTTTCTTTCTCATGAACCTTTTGAATTTTCTAACCATAAGAGCCATGTTGTAACACCCCTTTTCTACCCCATAGTTTACGCGTCATTTATCAGAGTACAAAAATCTTTTTCATTTATATTGATCTTAACTGATAGAAAAGAAATGTCACATCGTCATTTATAAAACTCATCATTTGCACTCATTAAAGTTTGTGCAATAAAACCACCGTCATAAAAATTAGACTTCACAAAAATTCAACACATCACAGCGGAATAAGAGAATAACTCACTAAGCCTCTCAAACACATTTCATATACTCCACGTAGTCATTAAACAGTTAATTAATTAAACTATCAGACTTCAACCACGCCCCCTAGGTGCTACAGTATCAGAGAGCGACTCGACAGACATCCCAACAGCTATCAAGGAAGGCAGTGGGACCTTCACTCGCGGTTACCTGCAGCGTTGCCACAATAGAGCAACATTCCAAGCAGAAGGGGTGAGAATTTCAATAAAACATAATTAAGCATATAATAGAGTAATATGAGCAACAGTCACACAACATCATCATTATCATCAACTTCATAGCAGACAATCACACAACGTCATAAACATGTATGTGCATGAAAATGCAACCCACTCCTGGGTATATGCATGATGGTACCATACTCGTCGTAAATAAGCCACTATGGGCACACCGTCACTGCCACTATGGACGCACCGTCACTGCCACTAGGGCGAATCATAATATGCACATGCTATGAGACACTATGGACACATGTGCAAACACCAAATCACTCACCTGGAGTACTCGTCATCGTCATCATAAAACACTCATGGAGTGTACTCGTCACAATCATCACAATCACATCATCATCAATACTATTGGCCACTAAGGGCAAAAACGTCTTTTAACTAGCCACGAAGGCATCATCGTCACAATTTATCATAACATCATCCTCAACATCATATTCAAAGTTCGAGTAACAACATCTTTATAGTTTGGGTAACAGCACCTTTAAAACTTGAATATCAACACCTTTAAAATTGGGAGAGCATCACATTTTAATTGAGGGAAACATCACATTATAATTTAGAAAACCTCACCCTTGTCGTTTTACTCATAAAATTTCATTATTCCCCCGGGACGGCCACATAGGCGCCCATACAACAGAAATTAGTTTTATTTTCTTAGAATAACCCTTTTTCCAAAATAATGGAGTCACAACAATTTTTCTCAAAATATAACGAGGTTGGGAAGTTGAATCAACGGCCAAATAAATTTTTCAGAAAAATAAGTCATGAGTCCCAAATTAGAATATTCAGAGGGGCGTCTGAATAAGCTTTCCAAAACATCTCGGGACGTCCCAATCGGACCCCCGAGTCAAAAGTTATGCTAAAAACAGTTTTCGAAGACATTCGGGACGTCTCTGAAACAACTCAGGATGTCTCTGAAACAACTCAGGACATCTCTGAAACAACTCAAATCATCAAATCACATACCAATATATTTTTAATCATCAAAATTAATTTGTCAATTAACAACATCATCAAGATTCATTTAACAACAATATCATCCAGAACATAAATCAAAACACAACTCGCCACATCAATCCAAGTTATTCGAACAGCAACATATATCCAACAGCAAAACATCATGGATCACGAAATCATCAAGAAACATCAATAATTCACCAAAGAAATCATTAAAACCCCACAGAACGATTCATCAAGGAAACATCGACAATCCGTCAACGAAAACACCAACAATTCATTCAATTCTTTATCAATACTACGTCAATTCATCTCAATTTCACAACAACACCCAAAACCCCACAAAACCCACCACATACCCAATTATGTTAAACCGAAACGCTCACCCTTACCTCTCAAACGTAAGCTCCGTAGAAGACGAATGAAAGCACGTACGAAACCACAGCAACCCACGAACTCTGCTTCTCTTCTTCCTTTCCTCTTCTCTGCGCGACCCCCTCCTCCCTTTCTCTCTATGTTTTTCTCTTCTCCTTCTCGGTTTCTCTCTCTCTCTCACTCCGCCTCCTCCTCTCTCTTCTTTCTCCTCCTTCTTCTTCGCTTCTTTCTTCCTCTCCCAGCCGCTCCCTCTCTCTTATTTCTTTCCTCTCTCACGGCGCACCCTTCTTTTTTTTCTTCTTTTCTTTCTTTCGGTTCTCACTCCCCTTTCTCAGTTTCTCGTTTCTTATCTTCTTTCCCCTTCCTTTTCTTTTAATTAAACCCTAGACCCAACTAATGTTTGCACCCCTATCCAATTACTTCCACCACTCCCTCTTTTAATTAAATTGACACTCACTTCTTTACTACCCACCACTCCTCATTTAAATCAAATACCCTATTATTTATTTTAATACAACTCACCAAATACCGCCTAATTAAATTAATTAAATAAACACCCGAATTATTTTCGGGGCGTTACACATGTTCTCCTCACTTTCATCATCGTCATTTTCTGAGTCATCACTATCATCAGGTCGATTTGAACTAGAAGCTTTTAAAGCCAAGCTTTTCTTTTTCTTATCTTTATCTTCCTGCTCTGCCAGATGAGTGAGCTCTAGTTCATGCTCTTGTAGTTTACCAAACAGAGTGGTGAGTGTCATGGTAGCTAAATTCCTTGATTCAGCTATAGCAGTTACCTTGGGCTGCCATTCTCTATTCAGACACCTTAGTACTTTGTTGATCAAATCTTCAGCAGGAAATGATTTTCCTAATGAACCCAACTGATTTACTATGTGAGTAAACCTCTTTTGCATTTCTTGTATAGTCTCACCTGGATTCATTCTGAATAACTCATACTCTCGGATAAGAGTGTTTGTTCTTGCTCTTTTACCTCACTAGTACCTTCATGAGTGACTTGAAGGTTGTCCCACATTTCTTGGGCTACCATTCTCTATTCAGACACCTTAGTACTTTGTTGATCAAATCTTCAGCAGGAAATGATTTTCCTAATGAACCCAACTGATTTACTATGTGAGTAAACCTCTTTTGCATTTCTTGTATAGTCTCACCTGGATTCATTCTGAATAACTCATACTCTCGGATAAGAGTGTTTGTTCTTGCTCTTTTACCTCACTAGTACCTTCATGAGTGACTTGAAGGTTGTCCCACATTTCTTGAGCAGTTTTGCAGTTTGACACTCTAAAGAATTCATCAGGACTTAGTGCGGAAGTGATAATATTTTTAGCCCAGAGATTGTGTTGAACCTTTTTCTTCCATTCAGTTCTTTCTTTGACAGTGAGAGTACCATTTACCATATGTGTGGGAACAAAAGGTCATTTTTCCACAACATCCCATACATCTAAATCTACCCCTTTTATGAATATTCTCATTATTTCTTTCCAATATGCATAGTCTTTCTCGTTGAATCCCGGAGAACGGGTAAGTGATGCACCCTCTTGCGTAGACCAACCTGAAGCCATTTCTCTTGAAGCTGCTAGTCCCTTTAAACAAGAGTCTAGCTCTGATACCACTTGTTACCAAGTGGCTTCAGTCTCAAGAGGGGGGTGAATTGAGATTTAAAAAAAACGGTTTCCCCTTTTTAACGACTTAGATTAATTTTTGCACAAGTTTATGGAATGAACGAAAAAGAAATAAAACCAATAAAAACACAGAAGATTTATACTGGTTCAGTTACCGGACCTCACAACCCTTGTGAGATTTTCCACTATAAAAAACAAAGCTTAAACTGGGTGCTTTAAAACCCTTACAGACTCAGGCACTCTTCACCTACGATACCCCACCTAGTGCAAGAGCCCTCAAGATCTATTCCAAACAAGAGATACCCCACCCTTGTTACAACCAAAAACCCTAGAGAGATACTCTTGTGCAAAAAGGTGTGCAAGTGTACACAGTCTTTAACAAGTAATATAGTAGAAAGTAGAGATTGTACCCACAGGGATTGGATTAATTTCTAAAGTTTAAAATGGTAGTTTAACTAGTGAGAAACAAAGTAACAAAATAAAATAAAATAAAATATAATCAATGGTGTGAGAAAACAGAATTTAAAATAAGCTAAGTAAATATTAGTTTTATTACAAATGAGAAGGAAGGTATAGTTGGAATGCTCTCCACTAAGTAAGTCACTTTTAACAACATTATGTTATATACGATGCTCCAGCAATGGATGCTGTAGCAATTGATGCTCCTGCAATGGATGCTGTAGCATTTGATGCGTGCTTTTCAGCAACTAACATTAGGGTTTCATTACAAGTCTTATGTCTAAGCTCTAAGTAAGTTCACCCCTGTATATGAAGTACCCACAGTATCACCCTGTGGACTATGCTATCCTATGTCTAGGTTTTAGCATGGAATTAACAAAGTTTCCTTTATTAAACACTTATCCATATTAGTTCTTGAGTTCTAATCATAAACCATGTCTGTATTTATGATTTGCATTCACTTTTAGTTGGCCAATTCTAATGATGAATATGAAAGAGTTATCATGCAAGAACTAAAATGCAAACATCAATATATAACATAAAACTAGTTAAAAGTTCATTACAAAGTTTATGGCATCCAACTACAAAAGAGTTTAGCTCATGCTAGACATTACTGAGCACATACAAACAGAGATAACCATGTTTATATGTTTGATAATACAAAGGGAAGAAAATAAAGAAAGAATTACACGGTTGAAGTTCTCTTGCAAAAATCTGCCTAGTAATGCTGCAGCATCGCCTCACAGATGCTTGATGCGCCAGCACTCTTTCAGCATAGTGTAATTGTGGAAGTAGAGAGAGAAGGTGTCACGTTCTTCTCTCACTTCTTCCAAACCAGTTCTAATGATGATTTTCTTGAGTGAATTCTGGTCTCCTTGTGAATGAGGAGGTGAAGGGTATTTATAGGATCCTTGAGAGAGGTTTCTTCGTGGTTGGGTTTACTTGGAGAAGAAGCTGATTTCATTATGAATCCATGTGCCTCAAAAAGTAGATTTGACCTTTGCTTTATTAAAGAGAAGAGGTCCTATAGTGAATTGACAAGTGTCCCTAAAAGGTGGCTCCCTTGAGTGAGGTTTCTTCATGATGAAGTTAGGGTTACTTTATTTCCAATTGTCTCCAAAAGTTGATTTAATCCTTCACCCATCAAAGAAAGGAGGTCCTATAATGAATGGACATGTGTCCCTAAAGAGGTTCAACTTCAGAACAGGTTTTGGTGAGTGCACTTTTTTATTTCCTAAAATTTCTTTCTTTTTCTCTTCTTTTCTTTCTAGGTTGATCATCTTTTGACTGAAAACATAATGGTGTCTCCACAAAATGGCCTCCCTACTTAATGATCAACCTTGCTGCATTGCTCTTGTTTTTCCTATTTTTCTTTCTTTTTTTTTTATTTTTTTTCTAAGCAACTACAACATTATTCTCTTTTTTTCTTTCTTTTCTTTTTCCCTATTGTTTAGTGCACCAACCTTTTTATATTCTTAATACTTTGGTCTTAGTATAACCGATGCACCCCCAAACTTAGTTTCATATGCTATTCTAAATTTTTAGTAGAAATTTGACATTGATCTTAGTTCACTAACACTTGACTTAGCATCAGATTATTTCTAGCTAGCAAAGTTCCTTTCTAAGTTTAGATTCTAAGTGTTGAAGCAGCAATAAAACTAATCATTGTTCAAACAAGGCTACTCTACACATAAACTTTATCATCATTAAATTCAGTCCAAAAAGGAACATTATCTATTACTGCAAGGATATAAAGTGCAACTAATCAACAAAACAATAATCAGAAGGTCCTCCCCCCAACTTAAAACCTAGCAGTGTCCCCACTGCTCATGCAAACGCTAATGGGAGAGACCTTTTGGATACTAATACTGAAATTGAAAACATTTATCAAAACAGAATTTTTAAATCCTACACAGCTACTGGATGCTAATACTGATGCTACAACATCCAGCGGATTTTTTTTTAAATAAAAGACAACACAAACAACATAAACAAAAACACAACAACTAACAACGACACAAACAACAGAACACTAACACACATAAGAGGGAAGAGTTACTGATTGGTGAACACATCACAGTTCATTTCTGGCTCAGTTTCAGCTATTGCAGCAATGGATGCTGCAACTTTGGATGCTTCAGCATTAGCCTGTTGTTGTTCTAGTGCCCACTCAGTGCTTTCTGTTGTAATTTCTCACATTGCTCCTTCTCTTACCCTTGTCCTTCTTCTGGCTCTCCTTGCATGTTGTAACATCCCCAATTTAGCTAATTTCATTTATTGAAATTAGCAAGAGTTCATAATTAATTAATTAGCTAAATTGGGTATAATAGCATAATTTAATTATTATGAGATGGTTGTCATTGATTAAATGATTTATGTTGTGCTTGTGTATTGAAATGTATTAAGTATTTGAGTTATTGAGTGATTGTTGAAGTAATTTGAGTTTTAAGTGGAAATTGGATTGTAGGGGCAAAAGGGTCATTTTTTGCATTTTTTTTAAACAGCTCCAGCTGAGTCACTTAAGCCTACAGTTACCCACATGCCAACACAACACTTCCACACTTTCAGTTTGGCAAAAGTCCAGAAAATTGAGAGAGCTTGAGAGTGAGAGACTTGCGAGAGGAAGAGGGGGGAAACTAGGGGAGAAATTCATCATTCTAGGATGCATGTTTAACTTCTCACCACCATTATAATCAGTTTTTCATTCTCTTTCTGTTGATGCCATAATCGCATCCCACATTGTCTTCCTCCTCAAAACACCATTTTCAAACCTCCAAGCTTGAAATGTAAAAAAAAAGGAGTTCTCAAGCCTTGCATGTTGAGTGTAGAGCTACCTTATAGTGTCTAGACACCCACATTGTAGATTGAAGTATAATCAAGGGGTTATAGTTACTGGAAGTCGAATTTGGTTTGTTGGAGTTAACTTTGGAACGAGTTTGGGCGTTGTGGGAGCATAGGAGCCACCTTCGGGGATCGTTCGTGCGATTGTTAAAGTCTCATTGTTGTTGTTGTTTTTTGTGATTTTCATCACAATACAGTGAGTTCTATACTCACTTAGGGATTTTGTTTTCGAAATACTTGTTACATGTTCTATTTTTATGTTCAGTTCGCGCGTTTTCGAGTCAAAACCGTTTTCACGAAAATTACGTTTTGAACGATGATTTGTATTGTTGATTGAGGAATGTGATTGCTGGACTGGATATGTTTACTGTTATGTACTAGGATAATGCAGGTTTAAAATTGGGTAACGATCGGAATCGAACGGAATGGTAAATTTCACGAAAACCAGAGTTTGGGGTATACTGTGGCACATGTACGGACCGTCCGTCCCTATGCACGGGTCGTGCGCCCTGTTCGCAAAACTGTTTTAAAATACGCACGGGGCGTGCGCCTTAGCGCACGAACCGTGTGCCCCTTTTGGTGACTGCCCGGACCGTGCGTCCACTTCGTTTTCCCTTTTCCAAAACATATTTTTAGTCATTCCAATTGATTCCAAGTCCCTTCTAATCACTCCTCCAATGTTTCCCATGATTAGATATATGAATGCCATGAGTTTTGAGATGATTATATGAGATTATCTTAAGTTATAAATGTCAAGATAAACCGTACCTTAGTACAAGCGAGTGCACACCAACTATATTAATATACAAGCCATGTTAACATCCAAGTTAAGTTTCAGATTAATGTTTGATGTTTACAAGTTAAAAGAAATAGAACATTATGTTCATACAAGTCAAGTTATTTCTTTAAAGAAAAGAAAGATGGCATACATATAATTATATATGTATATCAAGGGTGACGACCCCGGTTATTAGCATACTAGGGCAGGGGAAGTCATGAGGCCCGAACCCTAGGCCCCTTCCATGTATCCCGCTTTCCAAGATCAGCGAGATTGGGTGCACCGAGAATCATGAAAATAGAAAGTGGTTCGAGGTGATGTGCTAAGAAAAGAACAAGACATGATATGTAGTCGCTTATTACGGCTACAAGTTAAAAGGAATTGTATCATGTAGTCGCTTATTAGGGCTACAAGTTAAAAAGAAAGTGTTTCACGTAGTCGCTTATTAGGGCTACGAGTTAAAAAGAAAATATGTTCACGTAGTCGCTTATTAGGGCTATGAGTTCAAAAGACAAGCATAATGAACCACTAGTGTAAGTAAGGGGTCTCGATTAGGGGTGTTCGCGGTGCGGATTGGTTCAGTTTTGAGCAAAAATGTGAACCGAACTGCAAATGCGGTTTGGTTTGGTTCGGTTGGCTTCCTAAAAAACAACCAAACCAAACCAATGCGGTTTGGATTGGTTCGGTTGGTTCGGTTTTTGATGAGACAAAAGGAAATTTATAAATCTGCCAAATCTAGTGAATTTGCCAACAATTTAAAAGGCCTTTTGGAACAATTTAAAAGACTAAATCTGCCAAATTATAAAAATCGGTCAATCTAGTGAATCTGCCAACAATTTAAAAGGCCTTTGGGAACAATTTAAAAAACTAAATATGCCAACAATTAAAGAGACTAAATCTGCCAACAATTAATAAACTAAAAGACTAGTAAGTCTGCCAATTTAAAAGACTAAATTTGCCAAGTACATTCAACTCCAAAACAATAAACATAAGGTTCTCCAAAGCTTAAACATAAACATAAGGTTCTCCAATCTACAAATTCTACAAATTAAAAGACCATCAGATTCAAGTACATATCAAGACCAAATGCTTGAACAATAAACAAAAGGTTCTCCAAAGCTTTGATACATTCAACTGCAAATGCATAAACAGAAGGTTTGCCTACAAAGAAAAAATGAATAGATTTATTAGCATAGTACATACCATCAGATTCAAGTACATATCAGATTCAAGTACCAATAGAGTAATAAAATAGACTAATAGTCAACTACAAAGAACAATATTCTTCCAACAAATTTACATTAACAAGCATAAAACAGAAACATAAAACAGTAATTATACTCTGGTATTTTAAAACAGAAACATATAACAGAACAATATTCTAAAACACTGTTTTTTAATAATTGGAGGCATATGAAAACAGAAATCCCCTATACTCTATTCACATAAAACAGAGGAGCAATCAGTGTAATTACCCTAAAAAATGAAATCAGTGTACTCACTTCTTATTCACATAAAACAGAAAGCTTAAAAAACAAAAAGGCATGTGAAATAGAAAGACGAAAACCCTATAAACAAAATCAGTGTAATCCCTAAATAAAAACTCTCTAAACGAAATCAGTGTACTCCCTAAATGAAAACCCTAAAAACGAAAACAGATGAAAAATAGAAAGACGAAAATGAAATGAGAAAAACGAAAACGAAATCAAAAAGACGAAAATGAAATGAGAAAGATGAAAACAAACTGTGGCTTGCTGGTTCTGAGTGACGCGAGGTGGATGACTGTCGCTGCAGCAGAACTCTCTCACGGTGGTTGTGTGGTGCGATTTCTAGGGTTTCTAATTTTAGAGAAGTTGTGAATGTAAGATTAGGTCAGATACGATTCTATAAAATGATATTGGATTGGGTTTTTTCTCATCACGGATTGGATTTGGGCTTCTTTAGTAAGTGATGCGCTGAAAACTTAAAGCCCAAAACATAATAAGGAGCCAGTCACGTAGCTATAGGCTATAGTATAATATAAGGGGTAGTTTTATATGCGGTTCGGTTTGGTTTGGTTCGGTTGCTGTAATCAAAACCACAAACCGAACTGAACCGCTCGGTTGTCTAACAAAAAAAACCGAACAGAACCAATAGATTTCAGTTTTTTGTGGTTTTCGGTTTGGGCTAGTTCAGTTTGCGGTTTTCTATTGGTTTGGTTCGGTTTTGAACACCCCTAGTCTCGATAGGACTCACTGAGATAATGTTTATCTCACCCTTTATAATTGTGGTTTTACAGAGAAACAGGGAAAGGCAAATGCGATGAAGCACGACTAGGCGGTGTGCCTTATGGAGTTATTGAAGATTCAGTTTTATGATTATGCCATTTTCCCTTTGTTGTATTTGTATTATCGATTGTATAACTATTACTAGCTAACAGTTGTAAATCGTTTTCGCTACTTATGTTTTGGGATATTGAACACCAGGTTGTAAAAGTTTATAAGTCATGAGACTTAAGCACTTTATGTTAAGTTAATGAAATTGAATGACTGTTTGGATGTCCATTCAAGAAAATTTTTAGTTGTGTTCAATATTCTAAATAGGAGGTTAACTTTGATGTATGCCATGCTGTGTATTATAGTGTTTCTCGGTGTTAGAAATGCTGGGGTGTTACATTATGGTATCAGAGAAGCTCGACCTAGTCGGGCTTAGATTAGTTTTAGGGTTGGTTGTCCCTTGGGCAATTCTGCTATTTTGCTTCTTATGATACTAAGAGACATTGAGACTGATCAACTTAATACTTGGTGTATCGTTTGAAGAATTATGGCAGGAGGAGCAAGGAACAATCCACCACTTGACCCTCATTCTGCTTGGATGCAGAACGTGATTGAAAGGCAGCAAAAGATGATGGAAGATATGCTGCAAATGCAACAAAATGCTCAGGCTCAACCTCAGCAAGCTCATGAGTCACAAGTTAATGTAAGACAGATCTACTCTAAATTCCTGAAGATGAAACCCTCCGAGTTCAGAGGAGAACCGGATGCATGGATGCTCAGCATTGGGTGGATGATATTGAGAAAATTTTTCTCACCATGCAAGTTACTGATGAAGACAAGCTGAGATTGGCATCCCATATGCTGAAGGGAGAAGCCAACAACTGGCGGGCTAATGCTAGAGCCATGATGGAAACAATGGGAACTCCCCAGACTTGGGAGAATTTCAGACAAACATTTCTGGAGCAATTCTTTCCAACTACTATGAAGTTTGATAAGGAGAATGAATTTTTAGCTCTCACGCAAGGAAGTTTAATTGTGGGTCAATACACAGCTAAATTTGAAGAGCTATATCAATTCTTCGGTTTGGCTGGGTATGCTCCCAATGACAGGTGGAAGACGGACAGGTACAATTTGGGCTAAGAGAAGACATTTCTCAGAGTCTAAGTTCTTTTTCTTGTAACAATTATGCAGCTATGGTACAACAAGCTCATATTGCCGAGAGTGACTTGAAGAGATTATATGCAAGCCGAAAGGCGTTTAGTCAGAATAGGAAGAATGCTGGGTCATCTAACTCTAAAATGGGTCCCAAGCATAATTCCAACAAAGGAAAACAAGTTCAATCATCGAATTCCCCAAAGTTCAGCATGTGTTCCAAATGCGGAAGGTATCACCAAGGCAAATGTCAACTTGGATCCAATCGTTGCTTTTACTGTAAGAAAGAAGGTCATTATGCACAGGACTGCCCCGAGAAGAAGAGGAATGAAAATGATCGTGCTACTACAACTCATGGGAGAGTCTACACTCTGGATGCTCAGCAAGTCAAGCCTTCAGACAATCTGTTGAGGGGTATGGGATCTATTTTCTATAACCCCGTTAGTATTTTGTATGATTCAGGTGCAACAGATTGTTTTATATCTCAAGCTTGTGTCGAACGGTTGGGATTGGCTTTAACTCCGTTGCCTCAACCAATCTCCATTAAAACTGCTGCTGAGGGTAGTGTTCAAACCCAAGCCTTATGTGAAAACTGTCTTCTATCCATTGGAGACAGAAATTTTGTGGTGGACTTTATTTGTTTACCTATGAAAGGTATGGACGTTGTCCTAGGGATGAGTTGGATGTCTGCCAACCATGTAACTATTGATTGCTTCAACCGGACTATCGGTTTTGCTTTTGAATCAGTGGAATTACCACCGACCAATTCCGAAGCGGTTATCTCATTCACTTCCGCAAGTCATTGTCTATTTCAAGGCGCAGAATCCTACGTCATGATGTTGTCTGCATCGACTGAAACAAGTTTAGATCTACCTTCTATGCAAGTTGTTAATGAATTCCTAGATGTATTTCCAGATGAAGTTTCTTCTTTACCTCCGGATCTTGAGGTAGAGTTCTGTATAGAATTGGTTTCGGGCACAAGACCAATTTCTATCGCTCCATATAGAATGTCTCCTTTAGAGCTTAAGGAATTGAAAACCCAACTTGAAGAGTTGATTTCAAAAAATTCATTCGACCTAGTGCTTCGCCATGGGGTGCTTTTGTATTACTTGTCAAGAAGAAAGATGGGAGCATGAGATTATGCATCGATTATCGTCAGTTGAATAAGGTGACTATCAAGAATAAGTATCCTCTGCCAAGAATCGATGATTTGCTAGATCAACTTAGGGGAGCTGCTGTGTTCTCCAAAATTGATCTAAGATCAGGCTATCACCAAATTAAAGTTAAAGCTTTGGATATTTTGAAGACCGCTTTCCGTACTAGATATGGACATTACGAGTTTGTAGTGATGCCCTTCGGTCTAACCAACGCTCCAACTGTATTCATGGATTACATGAATCAAATTTTCAATCCTTATCTGGATCAATTTGTCGTGGTATTCATTGATGATATCTTGGTGTATTCTAAGACAATTGAGGAGCTTGTGCAACATCTCCGAATTGTTCTGAACGTACTCTGAGAAAAGAAGTTGTATGCCAAGCCATCTACAGTCACTGAAGTAAGAAGTTTCTTGGGATTAGCTGAGTATTATCGGAGATTCATTCAAGGATTTTCTCAGCTGGTTCTTCTACTTACTCGGTTAACTCGCAAGGGTCAACCGTTTGTATGGGACTCTGACTGTGATGAATGTTTTTCAGAATTGAAGAATCGTTTAACTTCTGCACCCATTCTAATTCTTCCAAATCCGCCTATGGGAATCCAAATTTACTGTGACGCCTCTGATAAGGGTTTAGGATGTGTTCTTATGCAGAATCAACTAGTGGTTGCTTTTGCCTCCAGACAGTTAAAGTCTCATGAAGAGAATTACCCGACTCGTGACCTAGAGTTGGCGGCGATTGTGTATGCCCTAAAGATTTGGAGACATTACCTGTATGGGTCTCGTTTCGAAGTCTTTAGTGATCACAAGAGCCTTAAGTATTTGTTTGACCAAAAGGAGCTGAACAACAGACAGATGAGATGGGTAGAGTTTCTGAAAGATTGTGATTTTGAACTGAAGTACCATCCAGGAAAGGCTGATGTTGTAGCCGACGCTTTGAGTAGGAAATCTATTCACACGGCGGAATTAATGATTCATGAGATGGCATTGTTGGAATCTTTTAGAGATCTTAACTTGAAGGTTAAGCGAAGAAGAAACAGATTGGTGTTGAGTCATATTCATATTTCGAGTCCCTTGAGAAATCTGATTCGCTCTGCCCAAGAGATCGATCTAGAGCTGCAAACGCAAAAGAGGTTGCCAAATTACACCAAAGATAGTGATGGTGTGAGTTGCTTTGATGGTAGAATCTGTGTGTTGAATGATGAAGATATCAAGAAGCAGGTTCTAGAAGAGGCTCACAATTAGGGGTGTTCGCAATGCGGTTTGGTTTGGTTTTGAGACAAAAAGTGAACCGAACCGCAAGGTAAAACTACATGCAGTTTGGGTTGGTTCGAGGATCCAGGTCACCACCGAGCTCACCTCCGACCTCTCCGGATTCCACCTACTAGCCAGGTGAATCACCTAGTCAAAGTTCCTCGCTCGCCTCATCCGACTCTCTTAGACGCTCCCGGAGCCAGACCCGGCCCCCCCGAGGGCTTAAGAAGGGTCACTAGTCGAGGAGGTCGCCACACCGGTAAGTTTACTGGAATCCCAGCCGCTGTGCTGGGCCGAGACAGCGTGGACCTTTTATCGGGAAGATAAACGAGCACCCTATCCCACGAGTGCTGGAGAAACCGTCGACGCTGAACATGTATGATGGTATGGGAGACCCGGAGAATCACCTCGATTATTTTGAGCTAATGATGCAATACCGCAATGCGGAAGACGAGGTGAAATGTAAGATCTTTCCGCTCACGTTGAAGAAATTGACACTGTTATGGTTCAGGCAGTTGAGGCCAAACTCGATCTCGTCTTGGACCAGTTGTAGGGCCTATTCTCAGCCCGCTTCACCACTTCCCGGATGAAGCCAAAGACAGAGGAAGTCCTCCAAGCGGTCAGGTAGGGGGAGAAGGAGGACCCTCTAGGGATACGTGGAGAGATTAAACAAAGAAGTGGCCAACGTCGGGAATCTCGAAGACAAAATAAGACTCCTCTTCATGAAAAACGGTCTCCGCAAGGGCATACTATTAGAAATCGACATCGGGGGTGAATCAACCCCAGAATTTGGAAGATTTCCTTGCACGTCACAAAAGTATAACGAATACGAAGAGAATGACTTGGCCGGTTGATGACTCTTATTTATAAAGAAGCCCTGAGATCTGCGATTTGAGCCTCGTTACTAGGAATCTCTCCAGCCAAGGCAGTTACTACTCGGGCAAGGTCTTCATCCAATGGGGAGATCAGTGTCGGGGGAACATCCAAGCTCAGAAAATAACAGGCTAATTCCTCCTCGGTCATGACTGGGTCAGCCTCTGTGACTTGTTGAGATTGCGGGGGAAAAGGAATGTTGTCTTCTTAATTATGAGGGGTTGATGATGGCACCTCTTCGGCATGCTCCTAGAAAAGAAGATAAAGCTCTGATATGATGGGTGTGGAGGGAATAACAAAGTTGTAAGAAAAATCACTTACCAAATTAGAATCTGAGCTGTGCTGTTGCCGAGGAGTGGTGGTCAACTCTAGTGGAAGGTGAGCTTTCTGCAGTGCAGCACAATGATTAAAAGGAAGTCAGAATGGAAAAACGACCAAGGACACGGGGGAAAGAGAGACTCGCCCTTTGCCTCTTCAACTAAGGAGGCTGATCATCGGCAGCTGGAGGTGGTGGAGCTAATAGACTTCGAGTTCGTTGTCGCTGAAGGAGGGGAACTTCATCTTCTTCATCTTCATTGTTATCATCGCCGAGATCGACAAATGCCGGTTCTCGGGATGCGTGAAGGGAAATCGTTTGCCGAAGATAACAGGAATATTAAAGTTGACAAAAAAAGAAGAATTCATCCGACGGTGTACTTACTAGGAGCAGGTCTGAGAACGGTGGTGGACCTCAACCGAGGCAAAGAGCGTTGTGGAGGTGAAGGATTGGAGATTGTATTCTTCTTCTTTTTCTCTGTCTGACTCGCAGGAAGGATGGCGGCCATGATAGGTGGTGGACTAACAGTGGTAGCCACTGAAGTTGGTTGGGAAGGGAGGCCCTTAGCATTGCCCATATACCGATTGATATATTCAGCTGCAGAATCTGGAACGATGCATTTGGTAATCTGTGACCGACAACCCAAGTGCCGCAAAGTTGAGATGATATGTTCGATGGTGAGGAAATTGTTGAGAGAGGAAGGCTTGACATCGGCGATCAGGTATCTAGCCACAAGAACACGACACCAGTTGACGGACATATAGTGGGTGTCCACGGCAGAGAGATCCTTTTGAAGCGGGTAGAAGACCCACGGAGGACCAATGTTCTTTCCAAAGGTAGGACACCAGTCGAAATCGGCAGAGGACACATCAAAAAGTGCCCGAAGCATTTCCAGGCATTCCATGGGTAGAGCTGAGGCTTTGGCAAGATTCATGCCTAGAACCTTGGGGATTTGCCCAGGGTGAGAAGGCGTCTGCTGAGAAGTAAGAAAGTTAGAGCTGAATCCATAATTGAAGAAACGAGATAGGATCCTCGGCTTTGGTATAGGGCCAAAAAGAAGGGGCCCCAAGCATTGCCGCGGCCAGACATCATCATATGGATAAAAGGGGTGAGCTCATTCACAACTCCAAAAGACTTGGTACTGTAAAAATACTTGTTGAAGAAGTACATCAGAAAGGCATAGTGCTCTGACTCTCTTACATCCCCCAAGGATTTGGCGTTCCAAGCCATGAGATTGGTGAAGGCGGAGGCGAAGGCGTATTCGGGGTCGACACAGGAGAAGTCTGGGTCGGCATGCACGTCACACCCACCGGCAGGGAGGCCCAGGATGGCAGCAACATCAATTACTGTAGGAGTGACAATCCCCCAGGGAAAAACGAAGGCATTGAGGGTGGTCGACTAGAAGCTCATGAGAGGAAAAAGGACGTCGAAGTTATGAGAGACTTCTATGGTAGACACCTTGATCATGTCATAAATCCCCCAGGATTTCCAGAGTTCGCCTTTAGCGTCAGATACTGGCTTGTAGGGGTGTTCAGTGGTTTGGGTAAATCCGAACCAACCCATAACCCAACCCAAACCAAAGCGTTTGGTTCAGATAATTTTCGTATTTGGGTCAAATCCGAACCAACCCATAAAAATCCGTATTAGTTTGGTTCGGATAACGAATTTTAAAATTTAAACCTGAACCAAACCATGAATTCGTACCACCACTACTAACAGCAAGCAAAAGTGGGAAACTACTATAGATACCCAAGCGACTGACTATTACTCTTTTTCAACGTCCCTTTATCTCAATTCTCACAAAATCACACCCTTTCAATAAAATCATTACTACCCATATTTCCAAGGTGCATTGATATCACAATTTGCAATGGCTCTCCCTCAATCTCATATTTATCACAGTGCAAGCCAATGAATCTTGACATGTTATATTACTTCGTCTTCCCTTCTTCCAAACCATACTCTAATTCGAGCAATTTCATCACTCCTCACAAGCCTTCGACACCCCAACGACGAGTGACGAGCACCGCATCAGAGGAGCCACTACTCAGCACCAACACCACCAGCAAAGGAGCACGTCAACACCGCAACAGAAAGGCAAGCATTGATTTGTTTCCCTTTTCTTTATTGGAGTTCGATTGGCGCCGATTTCTTACATATATGATTATTTAAGATTTGTTTCTACAACGTTTTTCTTACTTGATTATTGCAATTCAATTTCTTGCACTTATTTCTCACATGTTAATTATATCTTAATCTTAATATTAACTATACTAATTCGAAAATATGTCCACATAGACCGACCAATAATCCACATCATTGTACACCTCATTGTGCAAATAAAAAACACGTGGACAATCCTGACAACATGGACAACAAGCTTGCTGCATCATCAAGGCAAATCAAAAAGATAGTTTCCATAGTTACAATACATTAAATCTCTACATTTATTACCATTATGTCTAAGGACCCCTTTTATTACCAAATGGTATAATTGTATACATTGACCAACCAAATTGGAATATTCTTATTACCAAATGGTATAATTCTCCACATAATACACTGATAATGGTATAATTGGATCCAAACACTACTGCAAAAAAGGCTTTTTAAATCGGTTATTTGGCACATTTGGAGTCGGTTATTTGCCGATTCGAATACTGCCGATTCTAAATGTAGGGACATTTTGAATCGGTTAAATAACCGATTCAAAATGTGACATTTTAAATCGGTTATTTAAACAACCGATTCAAAATGCTTAAAAAACAAACATTTAAAATCGGTTCTTTAGATAACCGATTCAAAATGTCCCTTTTTTAAAAAAAAAAATTTATAAAAACAACCCACCAATTGTTACATTCACCAATTGTTACTGTTGTTCTCTACAGATTCAGCAACAACACCCATTACTAGATACAAAAACAACCCAAAATTGAGGAATCACAATGAAATGCTTAATTAATGAACCACAAAACAAATCAATGTTCAAAATAAAACACAATATATTGCATAACATTTTCTTCAAATCATGAAGAGAATACTGATTTGATCTAAGATGCTAATCTCTAAAATTCAACAAATAAAGGAAATGAAGTACCAAAAATACACCTGTGTGTGTACAGATGCTACTAATCTTCCTCCTCTTCTGTTCTTCTTCTTTCTCTCTCTTCCTCTTCTTCCTTTCTCTTTTCAGCTTCCTCTTCTTCCTTTTCCTTTCTTTCTCTTTTCTTCATCTTCCTTCTCCTTCTCCTCTTCCTCCTTCATTATCATCTGTCTGCTTAACTCTAAACCTCTTGTTTTGACATTCATCTGTCTTCTCATCATCATTGTTGCTTCCACATCTCACCATTGTGAGTCTATGTACTCTAAACCTCTTGCACATTGTGAGTCTATGTACCTTAAAAGCTGCTTGCATGATTTTCTTATCAAAACCTTTGACTAGGTTATTGATTCTTGAGTAAGCACCGATTGCTGAATCCAGCATTTTCAGTTAACATGAATGAACAATCTTAAACAACATTTAAAACATTATTTTAAAAAAGAATAGATAGAAGTGCTTGCTACACATGTGCTAATTGCCTCTGTTTTAAGTTCAGGGATGTGGCTCATAGCCTTACTACTAAGTATAAATAGTTTCCCTCATGACATGTATAAAGGATTCAAGTATTTGACAACTCAAATTGTACCAAATCCTTTTTGTTTGAAGATGCTAGTCACTAGTCACGGTTCTAGGATAAGGTATCCATACATAAATTTATAGATATAATAAGTAACATCAAATACTACACAAAAGTAAGTAACATCAAATACTACACAAAATAATACTTACTTCAGCTGTCACTTTCCTCTTATATTCCAAGTCAGCTTTGTTACCAGCAAAAGCCACGACCATGTTAGGATTCCCTGCAACAAAACCATAATGATCACATTATTTGAGATCTAATCACATCCACCCATGTCTGCAACAAAATAATACTTACTTCAACAGTTCTCTCATTTATAAATCATTCTCACATCCACCCATGTCTGTGCTCATATATAGGTATAGTATAAAACATGGCTTTATAATTTCACTGAACTACTAATGAAAGGTATTCAAGCAGTCAAGTTCATGTAGAATAGAAATTTGAATTTCATTTCACAAAGGAATATTTAAGAGTATGGTTAACATGGCTTTGCATATAGTTTGTATCAAAAGTTTACCAAAAAAATATCCTTTGTATCAAAAATTTGTAAGCAGATAATAAGTAGTAGTTCAATTTTCCATTTACAAATGATAAATTTTATTTCTCTTGAAAAAAGCATAAGAAAACTTCAGAAACAATCAGTAAATACCTTGCTTCTGAAGCTCTTGGACCCACTTCTTTGCTCTTGTAAATGAATCCTGTGAAAGAAAGGAATAATCATATAAAAGCACATTAGTATACCAAATGTAATAATTTGATAGTTTCTGGGATTAGAAGATGGGATTAGAAGACGGGGTAAGAAAATGAAGATCTAAATACATGTTCCGGAGAGCAGAAATACATATTACACAACTTATTACATGTTCCTGATAGTTTCTGGGATTAGTGAACCTACTTATTACACAACTTCTAATTCAGTTGTAGGTGTTTTTAACAGTATTAATCAAACTAGAAATGCAGCACAATTTGAATCTGCAACATACCAATTAAACAAAACAAACTTCAGATGGATACCCTTCGATTATTCAACTTAACTACTCTCTGTAACATTGTCATGAGCTTTGTTGGCACTGACAGAAGAACTTTTTGAAGGGGATGGTTGAGAACATGTTTTGAGTACAGCTTCATTCTTCCAAGAAGAAAAAACAAAAACGAACCATAAAATTATCACAATTATTTTTCTATCCTATGGTTGAGAACATGCTTTGAGTACATGCTTTGAGTACCTCCTCAACATTGGTGAAAGTGGCTTCTTATGGAATGTGAGAATACCCTTGTCACTTCGGGAGTTACTCTTGGATTACCTGCATCACATTTTTCACATAGTTAACATAAGCTAGATTATCTCATTTTGAAACCACATTGGATTTCCTTTTTTGCAATATACAGAGATAAACCCAAGTTACACATGAAAAAAAATACTTACAACAACAACAATAAAGCAAAGGAAATCAAGAAGGAAATCGCAAGTCACAAAACAAAAATAGAAACAAGTAAATTGCAAAACACAAAACCAAAAATAGAGCAAAGGAAATCTTAAAATCCCTAAATCAGTGGTAATGTTCACTAACCTGATTCGTACCGAGTTCTTGTTTGCTCAATGCTCACAATAAACAAAACGAAATGCATGAGCCTCGCTTGCTCAACGAATTCCATTTCCAGAGTTGTTTCTCAGAATCGTTACTTCTTGGAAGCCTCTTTGTGTCCTCGCTCACTCGTTCAAACTGAAAATGCTAGAAATTTAGGGATTCGATTTGGAGATGAGAAATAGAGTAAGAGAGGAACGTGAGTTTAGAAGATTACCGAGAAGATGGAGAGGATTTTGTGTTGTGGATCTACGCCTGCCTTCGAAATGTGAGAGTCGGTGCGTAATGGATCTACGCCTTCCTTCGAAAGCTCCATTCCTGTTTACCAGGATCCTGGAACAATTCTTCTTATTTCGTTCAGGGCGGCGACTGAGAGGAAGAGAGCCAAAGAGGGAAGCGACTGAGAGGAGGAGAGCTAGAGAAGTAGGCGATTGAGAGGAAGAGAGACAGGGACGAAGAGAGCGCGAGAGAGTGAAGAGGCTGCGATAGCGTGAGAGCGAAGAGGGAGAACTAGGGCGTGAGAGCGAAGAGGGAGATCTAGGGCGTGAGAATGAAGACGAAAAAGTGAGAGGAAAACAGAAGGATTGTGATTTGCTGAGAGGTAAAGTGTGAGAGGGAAACTGAAAAAATAAGGGGGATCGTGAAAATTGTAATGAAACAGACATTATGAATCGGTTGTTTAAAGAACCGATTCTGAATGTAGCTATTCGGAATCGGTTATTCAGTCAACCGATTCCAAATGTCTAAATTAGCACATTTCGAATCGGTTGTTTAAACAACCGATTCTAAATGTCTAAAAAAATCAGTCACAATTCCATTTAATTGCAATTTTGCCACCGCGTCCACATTTGGAATCGGTTATCTAAACAACCGATTCAAAGTAGTCCTTTTTAAAGCTAATTTTGCACTAGTGAAAAATCTCGCATTTACGTTATTATTGCATATCTTATTGGCAACTCATTCAATTCATATTTTGTTTTGTTTTTTCAAATTTTAAATTCAAAATTCCTCCCATTCTGTTGGAACCATTCCACACCCGTCTTAAGGCACTACTTGGTTAGAAACTATAATCATATTTTTAATCAGTAATGATTTCAAAAGTATGAGTTTTTCATTTGCTTTTATTTAGTTTTTTGTTTGCAACTATTTTGATTGTTGCCATAACCTATTTTCTCTCCAGATCTTGAACTCCTTTTCTTTGGTTATTACTTATTATTGAGGATCAGTAAAAGTATTAACTTCACGGAATGACAATATGTTATCTGAAGTATTAACTTCATAGTTACAAAGTTAGCTCCTTTAATTTTCTCGTGTTCTTGTATGCATATTCTCTAATGTTTGTTTATAGCTCCTTTAGATTTGTTTAGTATTTCTCCTCCCAAAAAGTTAGATTGGTTTGTTTAGGCATGTAAGTATTGTTCTTTACCAGTTGAATATTCATAATGATTTCTTATTTTCATTCTTACATTTAATATTATAGGAATAATAATATTATAACATTTTAACGTTATATTATCATTTTAGAACTTAATGAATGGTTTATTTTTCTGTTGAAATAACATCATCTAATAAAGATATGTTTGCAAAGAATTGGAGTAGGTATGCAGCACTGATTTCAGGATTACGAACATGGTTGGGTTGAGCAAGAAGCAATTTGTTTTGGAGCCACATTGAAACGTGACTAGACTTTTTATTTTCGTATTTTGCGTTTAAAAGCACAAGATGTGTGCTTGAACTTTTATTTTCTTATTTTGCATTTATCTTGTAAGACACTGTAGAATTTGGATTGGATGTAGTTTTTAAATTAAGATTTAGTTTCGTTGTGATGCCTATTATAAGAAAGTGTCGAATTTTATGTTTTAAAAAGTTGGTGTTAGCACATGACCCACAAATCCAATCCGAACCAACCCACTCAATTTCACTTCGGAGAAGGGGCTGAAAGGGACTATGGTGTTCGATGGTGTTTGTTGGCCATGGGAAGAAGAGGAAGTCGCTTGATAATGGCTAGCCATAGTTGTGGGCGAATAATAGTGAAGAACGAAAGAAAATTTGTAGTAAGGTTGGTTGGATGTTTTGGAGCAATAAGGGCGAAAGTAACCCCTTGGGAGTAATGAGTACCGCCTAGGGAACTATCGCTTCGTCGCTTCGATTTGCGAGAAACGAGCCATCACACGTTCAATCGGTTTTGTAATGGCTAGTCACCGCAACTGACACGGTGTGCCGTTTCAATTTTCGTGCTGTCAGTCCTATCCACTCCACTGGACAACACAAAAAAGGGACATTTGTTAGCACTCAAAATAGATTAAGTGCCATGATCGGGTCGACCACCGGTAATAGTGACCAAATCAAGGGTTCAGTCATTTCTCTTCTATCTCTCTTTTGGTATTTCTCTGCATCCAAACAAAGTGTGCTAGGTAACTGTTCATCGTCCGCGACTTCAAAATCGCGGAGAGCCTCACGCAGCAACCAAAATCCTCGACGCCCAGGCATATATTCGAATCGCGGTTATTCCCCATTTCCGACCACTACAATCTCCTTTACCGTGAACCAAACATATATATATTCGAATCCCTCTCACCAGAGTCGACCTACCCATACATTTATTTCGCTCTAATCGTCACAGTTTCGAAGCACTCTGTTTATTATACTGTCCTGGTTGGCATTTACCCCTTTTGAGATCTCTTGCAGAGAACCGTACCCGCTCTTCCAGTTCAAAACTTCATTATGCTTCTGCATAGCAGTACATTTCTGTTCTCATCACGAAGAATAACCACGAGGAAAATGTGTTCAGTTCGAACCCTGTTTTCACACCGAGAGGACTCAGAAATGAAAGACTTACTCGATTACATCGACTCCCTGAAAAATTTCGAGAAATCAGGGGTTCCCACAGGTGCAGGTACTGACTCCCATAACGGCTTCGATCTTGGTAGAATGAGACGCCTAATGGATCGCTTTGGTAATCCTCACTCCAAATTTAAGGTTAAATCTCTCTCTCTCTCTCTCTCTCTCTCTCTCTCTCTCTCTCTCTCACTCTCTCTAGGGTTATGCATCTTAGTACTCTCACTCAGTTTTATGCAATTGAAGCAAATCGATTAATGAAAGACCCATGTGGAGTGTGGAGATGTTTTTGTAATTTTGATATATTCGAGGATTATAGTAACTTCTCACGTAACAGGACCAAAATAGTTGTTTATCCCCTAACTGATAATGTTTGTTTCTGTTGTTGGCAATTTAGGCGGTTCATATTGCTGGGACAAAGGGAAAAGGATCAACAGCTGCTTTTATATCCAATATTCTAAGGACTGAAGGTTATTCTGTTGGTTGCTATACTAGGTGAAGTTTCTTTATCATTTAATTAGGTTTTTCTTAATGCTTCTATTTAACTGTAGCAGCTTGCAACTTTCTTCAACCATAGCTTCTTTACGATTTGTACATCATTGATGACAGGCTTTGTTTTTCTCGAGCAGTCCACATATCCAGACTATCAGGGAACGCATTCTATTAGGAAGATCAGCAGAACCTGTTTCAGCGAAGTTGTTGAATAATCTCTTTCATAGGATCAAGCGGGATCTTGACCAAGCAGTGAAAGAGGAAAATGGTTGCTTAAGTCATTTTGAGGTATTCAACTATTTGAATATTGTCATGAAATTGTCATGCTAACTCGAGTAGTTACATTGATGAGATTTTGTCCTACATTGATTAGGAATAGGTTACTTGATACGATGTAAAGACTTGTTTATTTGCCGTGTTAAGATAGTGGCAAGCTCATTATTGTGGTTTATTTATATCATTGATAGAGTCTAGTTTTTTGGTTACCCTCTCTGACCTCCTAACAAGTGATTCCATGTGACCAATTGAGAGCTTGAGACTTTGTGTTTTTAGTTCTACTGATCACTTTAGCTCTCCTGTTGTTCTGTTCAAGACCATTGCTATTCTTTCAAGTTATTAGCCAGCTTTTACCGCATTCAATTAAAATCCTGGTTTACTCTTTTGTTTTCATGGATATTTAATGTCAAAAGCTATGGTAACTTAAATCACTTATGGAGATGTTTCAGGTTTTCACGTCGATGGCGTTCATCTTATTTGCTGATGAGAACATTGACATTGCAGTTATTGAGGTTAATTATCTATTTTACTTATGACAAACTTGATATGGGATGATTGTTTTGATTGTACTGTTGTTATCTCTCCCATATTAACTGACTAACGCACTAGACATTCCACTACTGCTTATTACTTTTTGTATAGACCTTCCAAACCTTATTTTGTTGCTGAGGCTGCCTTTTCTTATTTACGAATACATCCAAAATTCTCAAGATGGAATAAATGATACTATTTTTTTCAGGCTGGGTTAGGAGGTGCACGGGATGCAACAAATATTATATCAAGCTCTGGACTTGCTGCAGCAGTCATAACTTCTGTAGGTGAGGAACATTTGGCAGCTCTTGGGGGTTCCTTGGAAACTATTGCAATGGCAAAGGCAGGAATCATAAAAAAAGGCCGCCCAGTTAGGTGTATCTCTTTGTAGATCTTATATGCATATTAATCTGATATATTGGAATTGATACAGTATAATCCATTTCTTGCTGTCGTGAATAAATTTTATAACTGCATAAACTTCCTGAGTTAACTGACAATTGTAGACGAGTAGATCAAATTCGTAAGTACATGATTGGATACAAGATTATCTGCTTTCATATTATCTCATCTTAAAACCCTTTCACAATGTTTAATAACAGAATCATATTGAATTTAAGTTAGCTAGAGAGCATGTGGTTGATAGAGAATAAGTGGAGAGCAAAACTTAGGACACTGAAATCAGGTAACTTCATTGAGACAGACAACTAGAAGATCTGGCCACCCCAAAGGACTATTTTCCTTGCCAAGAGATAAACCATTCTTCAGCCTCATTCCTCAACAATACTAAAGAGATCCTTATCTAAACATTATGTTGAGCTTTAATTTAAATTTTTAGATAGTTTTATTATTCTTTTAAAACTTTCATGTCAGTTTAAATTAAGTTTTTCACCAATATAACAATTATTGATTTTTAAATTTTTAACTAGATAATGTTTTCATTCTCATTGTTTCTTTCATCTTTTTTCTTCTTCACCTTTTATATCAGTTCAATTTTTGTTCTATGTTACAAAATTATGACTCTCCTGTTCTTTCGACTTCTAGCACTAAATTACCCATGGCTATTTCTTCTGTTGAAAGAAGGCTTTAGAAATTAAAATTAATTTAATCCAATTTAAGAGTACCTATATTACAAGATACATTGAAATCATTGAATGAATTAATCACATTATGTATTGAAAACGAAATGTTTGAATAATAAAATAAATACTGAAAAATTCTATAAAGTTAGGCCTCAAACATAAATTTTGCCAAATGCCTCAATTTCTTGACACGACCCAGGTTTGAGCTCAATCCTAGTAGTCAGGGTCCTACCAATACTCCTCCTTGTTCAGCTGTCTTGTGCTCAATATTCAAAGTGGGATATTAACCAACGATCAGATCTATGTCCTCCCATGTTCTTTCCTCAGGTGGTTTGTCAGCCTGTTGACCAGCATTTGAGAAATATCTTCATTGTTCCTTTTTTAATTGAACGACACATGTTAGTCATTAGTTGTTAGTAGAGTTAGTGGAGTGGGGGGTGGTAGTGGATTCGAAGCTACATTACCTTATATCTCCGAACCCTTGTTCCTCCCCTAAACCACCAAACCACCTTATCACACTCCTTTCATTGTTCTTTTTGACAGTATGATCAGCCTGCACTACAGCAGGATAGATAAGGTGTATATTTTAATGCTGCACCAGCAAAGAAACATTTATCAAGGATAAAGGCAAATGATGACTTTTTATATTTAATGGATAGAGACATTTTGATATTGCATTTATCAAACAAACAAAACAATAGAAAACAATAATAAAAATTTACTTTATTCCCTTTTTATGGTTGTTGGATTTGCGTATATTATTTTATAATAATACTTTGATAGAGACTCCATTTTTCCTATAATTTTGCTCATTTAAATGTATATTTCAGTTGGTGTTGGGTGGGCCGTTTCCCCCTCACATTGAGCGCATTATTCGAGAGAAAGCAGTGACAATGGGTTCCCCTGTAATGTTGGCGTCTGATATTGGGAACAGGTCTGCTATAAAAAGTTTCAGCATACTCAATGGCAAGCCTTGTCAAATTTGTGATATAGAGATACTAACCGAAAGAGACTTGAAATTGGTAATAGCTTGTATTCTTTAGCTTTCGGTGTTTGTTCAGATAATGCAGTGTAACACACATTCCTTGGTGGCAGAAGCTTTTGCCTACCCGTGCCACTGATTGCTCAAGAGGCATCTGACGGACCTTGTGTGCATTTTTGGGATGAACATTCTTTAAACTTAATATAGTTAGATGGTGTTTGGTGCAGGAAATCTTTATGTACAATTAGACCACATTTTTGGGGATTTCATCCATAGGAATGGGGTTTGTGGAAAAGTTTATAAATTTGTTTGGTTACCATTCAACTTTTTTGAGTACAATATAATAACGGGGTTTGTTAGTTTGCCAATGGAAGCTTGTATTCCACATAAGAAAGTGGTAATGAAATTTTTAATTTTCATTCACAATTCAATTTCTTGGGAAGCCTCTTATGCCTGTGAAACCTTTATTTATTTATTTTTTAATCTCTTGTATTGAAAATAGAGAACTTTTATTCTCACTCAACTTTCCCAAAGAACGTTGAAACATTCCTAATTCCAAACACCATCTTAAACAATTTGTAAATATAACATTGATAATGGTTTATCATAATAGCTTTCATTGGAATAGTAGCGTACAAGTTTTGTGACTACATTTCGTTATTTATCATGGGAATGTTTTATGAACAATTTACTGAGAATAACTATTCTTGCAGTCCTGTAAGTTGCATGATGTGAAGCTGCAAATGCCTGGAGGTCACCAACTTCAAAATGCAGTAACTGCAACTTGTGTGGCACTTAGTCTTCGTAATTTAGGTACAACTTTTCTACCTTATGCTTGGCCTTTGCCTTTTCGTTTTTTATGAATGGAATATATTGCTACTCTAGTTAAGAATCTACCCGTGGTTCAGATGTGTGGATCATATCTAGGGTTTCTGCCAAAGTTAAAGGTCCTCTTCCCTTGCAAACCTTTTAATTAACACTTAAGTATTCCTTGTGCTATAATGCCTCTGAGGGTTGTGTAGATATTGCTTTAAGTATTTTTGATTGCTCTAACTTAGTATTTTATAAATTTTCCCCAATGCAATCGAAGTCTTTTGTTGTGTTACAATACAACATTTGTAGTCAGTAACTGTGTAACACCCAGGTATATTTAACTTGTAAAAATACCAAAGCGTGACAAAATTTAAACATCAGAGATAATAATTTCCTGTTTAGACACTGAATACCAACACAAAATTTTGCTGAAATACAACATGACCATCTTATACACAAATAAGATCATACGGTACACAGACCATAACTGTCAGCAACTGGTAATCAGAGTCATACAAGAAAGCGGAAAAGGATAAACAAAACACTAATGCCATAGTGTTGTAATACATCGCAACAGAAGGAAAATAAACTTGAACATAAAGCTAAGTCATTATTCTCCTTCCGGGGCCACCTACTCGTGCCTCTGAGGTTTCTTCTGTCCCTGTTTATCTGTAAAACAACAACAATTAAACAGTGAGATACAATCTCAGTGAGTTCTACCGGAACCCCTACTAACACTCTCGGTCCGTTTAAAACATTTTTAAGGTTTGACACAGCACCGACTGCAATCCACTTGCTAATCCCGGCGAATCATACAATAAGGCTTCGATCTAATAGGACACCGACTGCAATCCACTTGCTAATCCCGATGAACTAATATCCTAGGCCTTTCTACGTACCACCGACTGCAATCCACTTGCTAATCCCGGTGAACGCAGCACAAACTTTTGACACAACACCGACTGCAATCCACTTGCTAATCCCGGCGAACCCCATAACCAATAGTGTTTCCTAATGGCCCAGAGCCTAGGGTAAGGGTTCATGACTTCCCCGCCTAGTATGTCAACATGGGTCGTCACCCAAACTCGATATAATATATATATCTACAACACTATGAACTCACGGTCCATCAAATCAGACAATCAATGAAACGCTTTGATTCCAAGTTTTATAAAAATCCAAGTTCACACTCGTACTCTATTTGACCACTTTTCGACACAGTTTTTCAGTATCTAAAACAGTTCATTTTGCCTTAAAAATAGAATATTCAGTTAGGCCTCTGAATAAGCTTTCCAACGCATCTTAGAACACCTCAATCGGGTTCCCGGATCAAAAGTTATCGCGAAACGAAAAACAGTGAAAAACTGTTGAAATTCTGTCAAACTGCGCTGAAGTCGCGCCTGGAGTGCGAGTTACGCGCGAACTGGCAGAAAGTTCTGCCCAATTGCGCTGAAGTCGCGCCTGGAGCGCAGGTGAGGCGCGAACAGGCAGAACGGGGGTCTGTTAAGACAGATTTTGCGATTTTCGCGAAATCCGCTATTCCGCTCAATTCCGATCTTTGTTCCGATCAAAAACAGATTTGACAACCAGTAAAATGAGTCCAATTCAAACCACAAAATCACTCAATCCAATCAAAAACTTAATCAAAACGAATTGTATTAAAACGCGACATATTTTCAAATAACGGTTTTCGTTCCAAAAATCTTTCGAAACCAATTGACGTAAAAACTAATGAGACGCAAAAATATCCTAAGCGTGAGTAAAACTCACCCTTGAAGCGAGAGCCGATATCGAACCGAATTTGCCGAGACGTCGAAATCACCGAATCGAACCCAAACAACACCGAACCGCTCCTAACTTCGTTCCGAGCTTCCAATCGCGTTCAATCCGCCCCTAGCTTCGATCCTAAGCATAACCCAATCACCAACACAACCTATTAATCCTCGATTTCAACAAATTCTCCCCACAAACCTTCAATTTTCGAAGTCAAATAGAAGGGGGAAAAATGGAGGAGAGGCTTACCTAAGATATGGGTTTTGTAGAGGAGGGGGAGATGGTGATTGTGCTGAAATTTGAGGTGATGGGGTTTCCTCTTCTTCTTCCTTTCTCTTCTTCTTTCCTCTTCTTCTTTCTCCTTTCCTTCTCTTCTTTTCTTTCTCTGTTTTCTTTTCTTCTGTTCGTATCCTCCTCTTCTTTCCTTTCTTCTTTTATTCTTTTCCATTTAACACACACACACATATACTTATTTAATTAATAAATAAGTGGTAGCGTGGTCCAATTACCGTATCGATCTTAATTCCTTATTTTGATTCCAAAACTTCCTTGGTCCGTATTATTCGGTCAACGATCCTGAGACAGCCAATAATTAATTTTTAGCACTCGATAATTTTACCGATTGAGCATCAAATTAATTCAATTGGGTTAACATCCGAATAATTCGATTAATAATTTTGAGGATGTTACATTCTCCCCAACTTGAAAGAATTTTGTCCTCAAAATTAGACACGACATACCTCAAGAGAATAAATACGGATACTGAGTCCGCATATCGTCCTCCAACTCCCAAGTAGCTTCCTCGGCGGAAAAACCATCCCAAACCACCTTGACAATGGGAATTGACTTTGTCCGCAGCGTCCTCTCGCCACGTTCCATGATGTAATTCGGATTAGGTTGGAAGGACAAGTCCGGTCGAAGGTCAATCGTTTCAAAATCTAACGGTTGGCTTGGATCGGGAATGTACTTCCGCAACTGAGACACATGGAATACATCATGCAGATTTGACAATGGTGGAGGCAAAGCAATACGGTATGCAAGAGGCCCTATTCGCTCGATAATCTGGAAAGGTCCAATATACCGAGGACTGAGTTTCTTCACCCGTAATGCCCTACCTGTGCCAATTGTTGGTGATAATCTCAAAAACACATGATCACCAGACTCAAACTCTAACGGCCTTCTCCTTTTGTCGGCATAACTCTTTTGCCTACTTTGAGCAGCTTTCATTCTTTCCCTGATCTGGCGGATCTTTTCAGTAGTGTCTTGAATCACATCAGGTCCTAACAATCGGTTCTCACCGACTTCCCACCAACACAATGGAGTTCTACATTTCCTTCCATACAAGGCCTCAAAAGGCGCCCTTCCGATACTGGAATGATAACTGTTGTTATATGAGAATTCAACCAGTGGAAGATGATCCTCCCATTTCTTCCCGTTATCAAGTACCGAAGCCCTAAGCATATCCTCTAATGTCTGGATAGTTCTCTCGGTCTGACCATCGGTCTGCGGGTGATAAGCGGTACTAAGAAGTACTTTGGTCCCCAATGCTTCATTCAGAGCTTTCCAAAATCGAGAAGTGAACTTCGGATCTCGATCCGACACTATACTAGTAGGAACCCCATGTAACCTTACTATGTTCTTCAAGTACACCTCAGCTAACTTGGATACTTTACTGTTAGAACGAACTGGAATAAAATGAGCTGATTTGGTTAACCGATCTACAACTACCCAAATGGAGTCGTTACCGGCCTGAGACTTTGGCAACGCCATTACAAAATCCATGGAAATGTCTTCCCATTTCCACACTGGCACATTTAATGGTCGTAACAGACCACCAGGCTCCTGATGTTCTATCTTAACTCTTTGGCAAGTTAAGCATTTTGATACAAACTCAGCAATGTCTAACTTCATTCCTTGCCACCAATACATCTGCTTTAAATCTCTATACATCTTGGTGGATCCAGGGTGTACAGAAAATAGACTTCGGTGTGCTTCCTCTAGCACTTGCTTTTTAATATCTTCATTATCGGGCACACAGATCCTACCGTTGAAACAAATCACTCCATCGCTATCTTCAGTGAAATCTGGCAACAATTTCTGTGATTGTAGCTTCACATCAATTTCCTGTGCTAAGCGAATAGAATCCCTTAATGAACTGGAGATCCTCATATGGCTCAACACTAACCGGCTTTTCCTTGATTTTGCATTCACATTTAAGTCCCTAAAGGACTCCAACAATTTCATCTCATGCATCATAAACTCTGCTATGTGGATGGATTTCCTACTTAGTGCATCAGCTACAACATTAGCTTTTCCCGGATGATACTTCAACTCGAAGTCATAATCCTTCAGAAATTCCACCCACCTTCTCTGCCTGTTATTCAACTCCTTCTGGTCAAATAAATATTTCAAACTCTTATGATCACTAAAGACTTCGAAACGAGACCCATACAGGTAATGTCTCCAAATCTTCAGTGCGTACACAATGGCTGCCAACTCTAGATCATGAGTCGGATAATTCTCTTCATGAGTCTTCAACTGTCTGGAGGCATAAGCTACAACTTGTTGGTTCTGCATGAGGACACATCCCAAACCCTTACCAGAAGCATCGCTGAAAATTTGAAATTCCAAAGACGGATCTGGAAGAATTAGGATTGGAGCAGAAGTCAACCTAACCTTCAATTCTTGAAAACATTCCTCACAATCGGCATCCCATATAAACGGTTGGGCCTTACGAGTCAACCGGGTAAGTGGGAGAACCAGTTGTGAGAAACCTTGAATAAACCTCCTATAGTAACCAGCTAGACCCAAGAAACTTCTTATTTCTGTAACAGATGTTGGTCTTTCCCAGTTCAATACAGCTTCCACCTTACTGGGATCCACGGCAACTCCCGATTGGGAAATCACGTGTCCCAAAAACTTTACTTCCGGCATCCAGAAGTCACACTTCGATGGCTTGGCATACAATTTCTTTTCTCGGAGTACGTTCAGAACAATGCGGAGATGTTGAACATGGTCCTCAATGGTCTTAGAGTACACCAAGATATCATCAATAAAGACTACTACAAACTGATCGAGATAAGTATGGAATACTCGGTTCATGTAATCCATGAATACCGCTGGAGCATTAGTCAAACCGAAGGGCATTACTACGAACTCGTAATGTCCATACCTCGTACGGAAGGCTGTCTTCGGGATATCTAAGGCTCGTACTTTTATTTGATGATAACCCGATCTCAGATCAATTTTTGAAAATACCACTGCACCTCGAAGTTGGTCAAGCAAATCGTCTATCCTTGGCAATGGATATTTGTTCTTAATTGTCACCTTGTTGAGTTGACGGTAGTCAATACACAATCTCATGCTTCCGTCCTTCTTCTTGACTAGCAATACGGGAGCACCCCATGGAGAAGCACTCGGTCGGATAAATCTCTTCGATATTAACTCTTCAAGTTGAGACTTCAATTCCTTCAATTCTAAAGGAGACATCCTATAAGGGGCAATAGATATCGATCCTGTACCAGGAATCAATTCTATTGAGAATTCTACCTCTCTGTCAGGAGGTAAGGATGAAACTTCCTCTGGGAAGACATCTGGAAATTCATTTACCACTTGCACAGATGACAAGTCTAAACCCGTTTCAGTAGATGCAGACAACATAATAAGAATAGCTTCCGCACCTTGGAATAATGACTGGCTTGCTTCGGTATAAGAGATCGTTGCTTCACAATCTGCCTGTGTCAACCCTACGGATTCGGAGGCGAAGCTAATGGTTCGATCAGCACAGTTGATAATCACATGATTTTCAGCCATCCAATTCATACCCAGAACAATGTCCATGCTTCTCATAGGCAAGCAAATAAATTTCACAACAAACTGTCGGTCGCCTATGACAAGTAGGCAATTTTCACATAATGATTGGGTCTGGACACGACCCTTGGCAGGAGTTAAAATAGTTATCGGTTCGGATAGCTCAGACAATGCTAAACCCAACCGATCCACACATGCTTGCGAGATAAAACAGTGAGTTGCACCAGAATCATATAAAATATTGACTGAATAATTAAAAAGAGATCCCGTACCCCTTAGAAGATTATCCGTAGGTGTGATGGTTCGAGCATCTAATGTGTTGATTCGCCCCTGACTAGGAGCATTTGGTGCTTTTTGCAGATTCCTCTTTGTTGGGCACTTATTTGCATAATGTCCCTCTTCATTACAAACATAACACCGATCGGGTCTTTGCCAACAATCACCTGAATGAAATTTTCCACAAGTGCCACATCTGTGGAATTTTGATGGTTCATGGGATTGCACCTGCTTCCCTTTGTAATTGCTTCCCCTGAGTGGCTTGGATGGAGTAGAAGATTCAGCAACCTTTTTCTTACCCTTCCAATAGTCTTTCTTTTCAGCATACATTTTCCTCAGATCCTCCTCAGCCACATATGCTTGTTGCACTAAGGCAGGATAATTAACCAAGGTGTAAGAACTGAGTCCTTGGCTCACATCAGCTCGGAGACCTTCTTTGAACATTTGCATTTTCCACATATCATTTGGGGCATACCTTCCCAACTCATAGAACTGAGACAGTCTTTCAAATTTCGTAGCATACTCCCCAACCGACATATCACCTTGCTTCAGATTTACAAACTCTGCTTGTTTACTCAGCTTCTTCACCGAAGGGAAATATTGCTTCAGAAATAATTCCTTGAAGTTGTCCCAAGTTAGGGGAGTTTCTTGGAGTTCCATCATATGCCTTGCATTACACCACCAGGTGTGGGCATCTTCATCGAGCACATTTGCCGCAAATATTACCTTCTCTTCTTTCCCGCATTGCAAGGTTTGAAAAATTTTCTCCATTGAATCAATCCAATAGTAGGCGGTCATTGGATCTGATCCTCCCTTGAAAGTCGGGGGCTTCATCTTTTGAAATTGAAAATATGCCCGGTTAGGATCTTCCTGATGGGGTTGAACATTGGGCTGCTGCAGAGCCATTTGGTCATGCTGCATTTGCAACATATCCTGCATCATCTTTTGCTGATTCTCGATGATATTCTGCATCCATTCAAAGTTTGGATCAACAGGAGGAGGAACGCCTCTACCTCTTCTGGCCATGATTCTGCGAAATATGCACAAAGTATTAAGTTGATCAAGCTCAATGTCTAATAGCATACTAAGAAAATCACGACTGGAGAAAGTAAAGACCCTAACAGCTAAGTCCGACTAGGTCGAACCGCTCTGATACCAACTGTAACACCCAGGTATATTTAACTTGTAAAAATATCAAAGCGTGACAAAATTTAAACATCAGAGATAATAATTTCCTGTTTAGACACTGAATACCAACACAAAATTTTGCTGAAATACAACATGACCATCTTATACACAAATAAGATCATACGGTACACAGACCATAACTGTCAGCAACTGGTAATCAGAGTCATACAAGAAAGCGGAAAAGGATAAACAAAACACTAATGCCATAGTGTTGTAATACATCGCAACAGAAGGAAAATAAACTTGAACATAAAGCTAAGTCATTATTCTCCTTCCGGGGCCACCTACTCGTGCCTCTGAGGTTTCTTCTGTCCCTGTTTATCTGTAAAACAACAACAATTAAACAGTGAGATACAATCTCAGTGAGTTCTACCGGAACCCCTACTAACACTCTCGGTCCGTTTAAAACATTTTTAAGGTTTGACACAGCACCGACTGCAATCCACTTGCTAATCCCGGCGAATCATACAATAAGGCTTCGATCTAATAGGACACCGACTGCAATCCACTTGCTAATCCCGATGAACTAATATCCTAGGCCTTTCTACGTACCACCGACTGCAATCCACTTGCTAATCCCGGTGAACGCAGCACAAACTTTTGACACAACACCGACTGCAATCCACTTGCTAATCCCGGCGAACCCCATAACCAATAGTGTTTCCTAATGGCCCAGAGCCTAGGGTAAGGGTTCATGACTTCCCCGCCTAGTATGTCAACATGGGTCGTCACCCAAACTCGATATAATATATATATCTACAACACTATGAACTCACGGTCCATCAAATCAGACAATCAATGAAACGCTTTGATTCCAAGTTTTATAAAAATCCAAGTTCACACTCGTACTCTATTTGACCACTTTTCGACACAGTTTTTCAGTATCTAAAACAGTTCATTTTGCCTTAAAAATAGAATATTCAGTTAGGCCTCTGAATAAGCTTTCCAACGCATCTTAGAACACCTCAATCGGGTTCCCGGATCAAAAGTTATCGCGAAACGAAAAACAGTGAAAAACTGTTGAAATTCTGTCAAACTGCGCTGAAGTCGCGCCTGGAGTGCGAGTTACGCGCGAACTGGCAGAAAGTTCTGCCCAATTGCGCTGAAGTCGCGCCTGGAGCGCAGGTGAGGCGCGAACAGGCAGAACGGGGGTCTGTTAAGACAGATTTTGCGATTTTCGCGAAATCAGCTATTCCGCTCAATTCCGATCTTTGTTCCGATCAAAAACAGATTTGACAACCAGTAAAATGAGTCCAATTCAAACCACAAAATCACTCAATCCAATCAAAAACTTAATCAAAACGAATTGTATTAAAACGCGACATATTTTCAAATAACGGTTTTCGTTCCAAAAATCTTTCGAAACCAATTGACGTAAAAACTAATGAGACGCAAAAATATCCTAAGCGTGAGTAAAACTCACCCTTGAAGCGAGAGCCGATATCGAACCGAATTTGCCGAGACGTCGAAATCACCGAATCGAACCCAAACAACACCGAACCGCTCCTAACTTCGTTCCGAGCTTCCAATCGCGTTCAATCCGCTCCTAGCTTCGATCCTAAGCATAACCCAATCACCAACACAACCTATTAATCCTCGATTTCAACAAATTCTCCCCACAAACCTTCAATTTTCGAAGTCAAATAGAAGGGGGAAAAATGGAGGAGAGGCTTACCTAAGATATGGGTTTTGTAGAGGAGGGGGAGATGGTGATTGTGCTGAAATTTGAGGTGATGGGGTTTCCTCTTCTTCTTCCTTTCTCTTCTTTCCTCTTCTTCTTTCTCCTTTCCTTCTCTTCTTTTCTTTCTCTGTTTTCTTTTCTTCTGTTCGTATCCTCCTCTTCTTTCCTTTCTTCTTTTATTCTTTTCCATTTAACACACACACATATACTTATTTAATTAATAAATAAGTGGTAGCGTGGTCCAATTACCGTATCGATCTTAATTCCTTATTTTGATTCCAAAACTTCCTTGGTCCGTATTATTCGGTCAACGATCCTGAGACAGCCAATAATTAATTTTTAGCACTCGATAATTTTACCGATTGAGCATCAAATTAATTCAATTGGGTTAACATCCGAATAATTCGATTAATAATTTTGAGGATGTTACAAACTGTAGTTATTAGCAGATGGTGTATTGTAGTGGCCGACCCCCAAAAATGCTATAGCAATGTAGCAGGTAGAGGTATGGTTGCTACGTCGAAGTCTAGGGAAAAAATACACTTTCTAGCATACACATAAAACGGCTAAAAAAATAGAAGAATGCACAAAGTTTCATAACTAATCATCAAGGTTCATTGCTACTAATACTCAAAGTCTCAAACATAATAAAAAGCAAAATAGCAAATAAGCTCTAGCCTCCAAGGCTCAAAACTAAACACATTCACAACTAATCATCAAAGTTCATTGCTACTAATACTCAACATAAAGCAAAATAGCAATTAAGTTCTAACTTCCTAAGCTCAAAATAACACATCTAAGCATTTAATTAAATAAATGTGATTCCTTAAATGGTATCACTATCATCATGTTCAAGCGCTTCCTAATCATTATGATGTGCAATCAGTTCTGCATCCTCCTCTTCCTCAATGTTTTGTGTGTCTATAGGGGCAGCTTGGTTCCTCATTTTCTGTTGGCGCCTAGTGACTGTTGCTGGCTAACCAACCCCAACCACATTAGCAACATCCCGCCATGTTAGCGTATCATCCTCAAAGACCAAGTCATCTCCGCCTCCAGCCGCTTCTTCATCTTTAACTAGTTCTCCTGTCAACAACTCACTACAAATATCAATGTCCTTTAAGGCAATGGGTTTAATTAAGTCGCATCTGTCAAAGTGTTCCTTAAGTGTTTGGTTATACTTGTCAAAAGCCAAATCCTGCAACTTTTGGTGCTCAAACTTGTTTTTCTTGGAATGAATCTATTTTAAAGTTTTAAAAAAAGAACGTTAGTTTCTTTCACAGCCACTATATAAATCAATGTTTCCAACAAATTAAAATCAAATTGCATTTACTTACCTACACATAAGTACTCCAATTACGCTCTCAACCCGAAGAACTACATGTCAAGCTCAATACTATAATTGCAAATTTTTGTAAGCTTGGAACATGATATGCATACGTCTTCCACCACTCAACTGTATTGAATAACCAACTAGGATTACTGCTAACACAAAAGCTCATATAAATCTAATTAAATTTATCAAAGCAATTCACTTTGACTTACCAAGAGCCATAGGAGTTCTGTTTCTTATTGCATCCTTCGAGCTAAAGAGTTCTTAAGACCTCTTATAATATGCTAGCTCTGCAGTAGCTTTATCCTCTTCTTCAGGAATAACACTTAGCTTCTCAATGCATTTTGATGATGGTGGGTGATGGTAGTGATACCATTTAAGAAATTACTTGTATTTAGTTAAATGCTTAGATGTGTTATTTTGAGCCTTGGAGAACCTATTTGCTATGTTGCTTTATATTATGTGAGTATTAGAAACAATGAACATCACTGATTAGTTATGAAAATTTCTTTAGTTTTGTGCATTGTTCTAGTTTTAGTCTTTATATGTGTATGCTATAAATTGTTTGCATTGTTTCCCTAGACTTCGTTGTAGCGGCCATACCGCCACCCGCTACAATGATTTGGGGGTCGGCCGCTGCGGTATCTACTATTAACTCCGTAAAATGTATATAAATACTAGAAGAGAGGGAAGAAGAGGGTAGTTATTAGTGATTTGATTTGAGGCATTGGGAGGTTGCATACCCTCGAAGTTGTGCATTGTTGTTCGATAATTAAGGGAATTTTCCGTATTTTCCTCTAATTAAATACCAGGTCATATCATACCGTTTAATATCAATTCTCTCATTTTTTATTTGTGTTTGTAACATAGTCTACCTTCACTTTCTCCTTGTTTATTGGATGATTAGGATGGAGAATTACCGACGAATCTATTAGATGTGGTTTAGAGCGTACATACCTCCTCGGAAGGAGTCAACTCCTAACATCTGAAGAAGCCAAGGTCTTAGGACTTACTGGAGCAACTATACTGCTTGATGGAGGTATGCTCTTGCTTCCCTTTTTATTACCATGCATTTAACTGGTCTTGAATTTTGTTAAATTTAGTTCTGGAAAATTTTCATAGGAAAGGTAGGAATGAAATCCGGGTAATTTTCTATTCTAGAATAAACACCAATAATATTTCATATGGTTCTGCTCAAATCACGCCTAGAGGCCGTTCGCTTTTTTGTTAAAATTAAGGGCTGGGCATAGGAAATTACCAATTTGAGTATAAAAAGGAGGGGGTCACCTTTTACTAAACACGCCCACACACACGCAGATGCACTACACAAAGGGTGTGGAGCCGATCCAGCTGTGAATTTGTCCAACACCTCCCCCCGCCAACTCAGGCACACAAGGTACACCTGCACACACACCCATACCTCCCTTCAGCTGCACTACACTTTCACATGCACACTCACCTATTCACGCACATACGTTACCGAATGGTAGTATCACATGTATTGTGCAATATGCATCATATGCGAAAATGAACAAAATTTGCATGCAGAAACATGAAAAGTGTGATGCAAATTTATGCACACCATTGGATAGTTTATGTTTGTAGAATTTATAATGGTATTGCGGGAAGAACATAGAATTTTCTGGCTTGGTGCTACAATTTTGTAAGTACCATAATTATGATTAATTAGGGGTGTTCATGGACAGGTTTTTTCAGGAAACCAAACCAGATCCAAATTTTATCCCTTTGTATAGTTTGGGTATTAAATTAAACCACTTTTTTTTTGGGATTAAATTAAACCACTTTATTTTCCTTCTGGATCTAGTTCCAAATTTGTTTACCTTTCTGCATATTATAAAACCACTTGTAATAGCAAAGGTCGAGGAACAAGGAAGCGCATTGCACAGAGGATATACTAAAGAGAAGACTCTACATCAAAGTTCAAACAAAGCCTTACCTTCTCTGCCATTCTATCCCTCTCGAGCTTTACAGTCCCCTTTCTTTTATTTAATAATTACTCTGTTCCCCCATGAATCTCTCTGTTGCAGTGAAAAATCTGTGCACGGTCCTTATCTCTTCTGACGTATGCAGTCCCTGTCAAATGGTTTGATATGGATATCCACTCTTACAGCCGGTTGCCAAACCGAATTGAATCTAAAAGAATTAAAGGGGCATGGTTACAACTTTTTATTACAAAATCCAGTTATCTTTAACATGATTCGGGTTTGGTTATGGACGGGGCTCTCTTATCTGAATATTTTGTGCAACCCTATATTAATTGTGTGAAAATATGCTGTAGCCCACACAAAAGAATCTGCCAAAGCACTGGTGAATACAATAAGGATGGCGTTTCCCAAGGCTCGATTAGCTTTTGTTGTTGCAATGGCACGTGACAAAGACCATGTGGGTTTTGCCAGAGAGATTCTCTCAGGTAAAGTCTTCCAATAAGGAGGAGATTTTTTGGCATCCCGTGTTTGATGGATTGGTAGTTATTGATGCTGTTTTGAGTTGATGATTTTGGGTCTTACATAATATTATGAATGCAGGATTTAAATCCCCTTGAGTTTAGGATTGTGCTGTATAGAAGGAAAAAGTACCACACTATTGATTTAAAAATCAATTATTGCTCGATCTTGCCTCTAATGGGATTGCCTCCAGTGGAGGATACATATGGGAAATTCATTCTATTGTTTTTACAATTACCATTTTTAAACTTCATACTATGAAGCTGTAAATTCATACTATGGGATTGCCTCAAATGACAAGTATTTTAAACTTCATACTATGAAGCTGTAAATTCATTCTATTGTTTTTACAATTACCATTTTTAGATCCACATTTTTTTCATTGAAAGTACACATCTTCTAAAGGAAGCACTTTCCTTAATGCAATATGTAGTTAGACCTCTAAATATACTAATGTGTTTGTTCAGGTGCATATGTGGAGACAGTTATTTTGACTGAAGCTGCTATTGCGGGAGATGTAACTCGAACAACGCCAGCTTCTTTGTTGAGAGATTCTTGGATTGATGCTTCAAAAAAGCTTGGCATTAGCATTGGTCATGAGGGAATGACAGAATTCAGAGAATTATTAAAGCAACAGCTAGTAAGCTCTGAAAGCAATATGGGTGATCGCAAGACCATATTGGCTACTGAGTCATCTCTAAAGGGTTGCTTGAGAATTGCAAATGAGATTCTGAACAGAAGAGGAGATGAAAAGGGTGTTATTGTCATCACTGGATCTCTGCATATTGTGTCCTCAGTTTTGGCTTCTCTTGCTGATTAGTGGCTTTTCATAGTGAAGCTAATGAAATGGAATTGTTGCAATAACAAAGCAAAAGGAGTCCTGGATGGCTTTGTATCAACATTACACAGCACGGTTTCCTGGATCCATTAAATAAAGCTAATCCCAATGCACAAGTTTTCTGGGATTGGAATTTTGGATGGCTGTTACGTTACATGAATGATCAACATTCAATTGCAGTGTATTAGGTCCAGAATGATTATTTAATAGGAACAATGTACGTGTATCATAGGAAATCTGGTTAGGTTAAATATTTGGTGTATAATGGGACCTCATGCATACCACCCAATAATTCCCTTACTACTAGTTCAATCCCAGTTGCTTGGTGAGGTCATGTTTAAATTAATATAGAAGACGATAGTTTGTATCACTTAATGAAGCAATGAAATTTGAATATCCTACTGACAATCAACAGTTTCAGATTATGTGATAGTTCTAAGTATGCAAGAGTAACATGTAATGCAAAGCTTGTTAAGGAAAAAAAACATGTAATTGCAAACATGTTTTTTCTGGATTTGGGCATGGTTCGGTACAATGGTACCGAATCATTTAAACAAATTTGAAAAAACAAGGTACGGCACTATAATACCGACCGAACTGGTACGGTTCTATAGTGTTGTACATTGTTTTTTCATATTTATTTTAAAAACAGGCACGACACTGTAATACCGAATATGTACGGTGCTATAGTGGTGTATTAGTGTTGTTTTTCTCTACTGATATTGAGCATGATGTTGCTGCTGAGGACTCCTCCACATCAACATCTACTTACCCGTGCCCGGGTGGTCTCGCTCTTGTTGATGACTCCTCCACATCAACATCTACTTACCCATACCCGGGCAGTCTAGAGAACATGACTGTCTTGACTTGCTACAGCACCCACATAGCAAAAGCCCTATGGGATGGGATGATTAGTTACTTTTTTTTTGAAAACCAAGGTATCCCCTGCATGCGCAACTATAGAGACTAACCCCCCGAGGTACTGAGATCCATATAAGGGGTTGACCTCTCCCACCAGGTATTTTACCATATGCACCGGCCAGAGATCGAACCCTTGACCAAATGGTTAAGGAGCCCAAGTTTCTACTGCTTGTGCTATACCATGTTGGTGGACGGTTAGTTACTATTCAAGAGTATTTTAATATTTATTATAATTGCTATGTTTTTCTGAATGGTTGACTAACGGAGAACATGACCATGCAGGACTATGAGCCGCTTAAAATCATTTCGCACTGGCAGAGTACCCCGAAGATAAACATCCACCCAGAGATTGTACACTATGTGGAGACATCTAGGCTCTATCCTCTTAGGGACTTAGGGTTCGTCCAGGTCCTTACGGAGCTTATCAACGCCTTTTTGGAGTGGTGGAAGCCAGACACCTCCATCTTTCACATCCCGGTTGGCGAGATGACCATCACACTAGACGATTTCTTGGTCTTGCTGCACCTCCCAATCGTTGGTAGGTTCTACGACATGTGGAAATGTAATAAGTTGGAGCTTGCTCGAGCGGGCTGAAATCCATGGTGTCTCTCACTTCAAACATGGGCGACCAGGTGACAGACACAATAGTTTTTTTTTAGGAATTTTATTTTGTACGTCAGATTTTATTTTGATTCGCGATCTTTGTATGGATTATGTGTACCTCACTTTTTTCTAGTTAGCTAGTTTATCAGTCTATCAATATTTTATATTGGAATTTAATTCATAAAGTGCATAATCGTACATCACAGAACAAACATAACGAAATACAAAATTAAAAAAACAACAGATTACAAGGATAATTATTTTAAAGTCCGTGTCGCAAGAGGCAAATCATCTTGTCCGGAGTCCATATGGTATTGACATACTGCTCCAACAGACCATCTTTAAAAAATTGGGCATGTGTTTCCATCATGGCACGCACGTCGTCGTCACTCCGAATATCCATCGCTCACACATTTGACTGATTATAGGCCGTTGATCAAAAGTGTCGGTGGAATTTGAGTTGTTGAAACATAGAAAATTTCTGTTCAAAAATTCAGTAGAATTGTAGAATTTTTAACAAGTACGACACTATGATACTATGGCTATGAGTTTGCAGATTTAGTGTGTGCGATACTATGCCAGCATACCGTTTCGGAAGCATAATGTCGTGCCTATTAAAAATCCTAAAATTGGGGTGTGTGACAAAACACAAGCCACGACACTATGGTAAAAGTGTCGTACCCGCTGAATCCAAAAAAAAAGGGACACATTAGGAAGAATTTTGCTCATTAAGGGTATTTTAGTCATTTCATAGGGTCAGGGGGGGGTGTTTAATAAGTACGGGCCATACAATTACAAACAAATTACCTAGAAATTAATGCTGATAAATGTTAATAAGATCGAAATCAGTTTCAAAATCTGTCAAATAACTATTAATTTATGATTATTTGACATCAAATAAAATTTGTGATATCGAAATCAGATACTCCCTCCGTCCCATAGTATACGACTTTCTAGCCAAAATAATTTGTCCCATAATACACGACTTTTTAGAATCCCAATGAAACATTAACATTTCTTTCATACCATACCCTTCATTATTTAATAATATCTCTTTCATAACTCTACTAATTTATCTTCCCAATGTCATCATTAATAACGTTAATTTGGTAAACTAACTCACAATTTTTCTTTCCCATACATAATTAACTACTTTTCTTAATATGTGTGAAATGACCCAAAGCGACATATAACATGGGACGGAGGGAGTATCATTTTATCGATAGTTATATAATATATATATATATATATATATATATGATTTAATTAGTAGTTTAAAATTATATGTTGTACGATTCAAATATTCGTAAATTTTTAAAACAGTTAGTCATATCCAATGTAACACCTTAAGATCACAACTAGGTGAACTAAAAGCATTAACATAATCATAACAAATCAGAGTGTAAACCTGCTCATAATGTTGGACCAAATTAAAACTAAAGTGGATTGAAACCACTTAACATAGCTTTGAGATGGAAATTTCTCAAATACAAATCCGAACTAAGTACTTAATAGGTACAAATTCGATAAAATAAACATGACTATGGTCCAACTACAAGACAAGGTTTATAAAAACAACACGACCTTGACTATAATTCAAAGATTTAGGTCCAAAGATACATGAGAGGGAAAATGAAGCAATATATCATAAATATCTCGAAAGGATCTTCCATCCAACTGAGTAGCTAAGGCCTCTGCTACTTCTCCTCAGTCTGCTTCGCTTTACCCTGTACATCTGAAAACACCACATAAAAACAGTAAGATTACAAATCTCAATGAGTTCCTTCGCGACCCTTGGCAATTCCTCTCTCGATGTTTTCCTTGTCTTTGTTTTATTTCCATGGCTTAGCACAATCCGAGAAATCAAATCACTCAATTTCAACGGAAACCCCAACTCGTATAGCTATACTGAATAATGCCAGAGCCCTAGCTTCAGGATCATGACTCCCCTCCACTAGGTGTGCTACAATGGATTTTGGGATCGTCGTCCCCTTGGTATTTTTTACTTTAACTTAGACACTAGGTCCATTACTTGACACGAAGTCATGTTCTCACCCGATAATAAACTATACGGTTTTTAAGCCAACAACCACACAACTTGAGTTCTCAATAGTCATCTCAACCCTAGGCAATACATAGTATGATACATAGTAGGATAGGTTCGGAACCAAGATGAATGCCATTTGAAGGTTCAAACACATCGGGACAAAAGGTTTGGCACGGTCCGGGGCCAAGGGCGCACGGACCGGGCTTGGTTTGAAGCAAAATCAGTGTTGACAACAGAGTTGGGCAATCAAACATATCATCAATCACTTTGGCTTCAAACATACTTAATTGTTGAGTGATCAGTATAAACAATAACTTTTGTGCCAACCAAGTATGATCTAAACTTATCAAATGCAAAAACCACTGCTAATAATTCTTTTTCAGTCACAGTATAATCCATTTGAGTTTCAATAAGTGTTTTGGTAGCATAATATATAGAATGAAAAACCTTGTCATACATTTGCCCTAGGACAGCTCCCACAGCAAAATCACTAGCATCACACATCAGCTCAAATTGTCTGCTCCAATCTGGTGTGACTATCACTGGTGTTGTCACCAATGCTTTCTTCATTTTTTGAAATGCTTCTATGCAAGATTCATCAAAGTTGAAATGCACATCATGTTGCAACAGTTGACATAATGGCATTGAAATTTTGGAGAAGTCCTTGATAAATCTCCTATAGAAGCCTGCATGACCTAAGAAGCTTCTGATACCTTTGACAGTTGTTGGAGGAGGTAATTTGTCTATGTAACGCCCAAATAATTTAATTAAATTATTTAGGTATTTTATTAGTATAGTCATATTTAATAATTAATAAAATGATGTTTTATTTAAATTAGGGGGTGGTGTTCAGTAATTAGCTGAGTAGTAGTCGGGGGCCCGTGATCCAAGAGCCCAAGGCTTAGGCGCATGAAGGAGAGTAGTTGGCTAGGGTTAGTCATTAGCGCATTCTTGGAGAAAAGAAAGAAAGTTGCGAAGAGGAGAAGAGAGAAAGGAAGGGGACAACGCGCACCAAGGAGGAAGAAGAGAGGAGTTTTGTTGCGGTGGTTCTTCGGAGTTTCGTGCAAGGAGATATCGTGTTCGGCAAAATCCAAGGTAAGGGTGGGTTCTATCCTAATAATAGGGTATATGATGAGGATTATGTAGGAGATAGGACCATGTTGCCTCTTTGATCTTGTTGATGTTGTTTTAGTGATGTTTGAATATATTATGATGATTTCGATTTGATGTTTGGGTGAATGATCATGGTGAAAATTGGTGTTTGGTGCTTGGTGCAATTTTGGTGTTGTCTTAGTTGCTGAAAAAGGCGCCCTGTTGCTGGGCGCCATGTTGTGTGCGTGTCTATAGGTGGTTACTGTCTTGATGTTGCTGGAATTGGCGCCCTGCTGCTGGGCGCCATGCCCAGTCATGGTTCTGTTTTTGTTTGTTGCCGGAAGTGGCGCCCTAGGCGCCCAAGGTGTATTCTGGTTACTGAAAGTGGCGCCCTAGGCGCCCAGTGATGCTGTCTTGGTTGCTGGAGTTGGCGCCCTAGGCGCCCAGTGTGTTTCTGAGTTGCAGGAAATGGCGTCCTAGGCGCCCAGTGGTGATTGGTGCGTGTCTGTGTTGCTGTGAAGGGCGCCCTAGGCGCCCAGTATTTTCTGTGCATGTTGCTGATTTAGGCGCCCTGCTCCTGGGCGCCAGTTTGTGTTGCTGCTAGGCGCCCTGCTGCTGGGCGCAAAGTCTGATTCTGTTGCTGAGGTGTTAGGCGCCCTGCTCCTGGGCGCCAAGTCTGCTGTTGCCATTGTTGCACTAGGCGCCCTGTTGCTGGGCGCCAGTTTCTGTTGTCGTTGTTGCCTGCTAGGTGCCCTGCTGCTGGGCGCCAGTTTCTTGTTGTGCTGCTGTCTCACTTGGCGCCCTGTTGCTGGGCGCCAGTTTCTGTCTTGTTGCTGTTGCTGTTTTTCTGAAAAATTGGTGCTGTTGTCACAGTGAACAATTGTTGCTGTTTTTCTGAAAATTGGTGTTGCTGTCACAGTGAACAATTGTTGCTGTTTTCCAAAAAAATTGGTGTTGCTGTCACAGTGAATAATTGTTGCTGTTTTTCTGAAAATTGGTGTTGCTGTCACAGTGAGTAAATGTTGCTGTTTTCACAAATAATGTTGCTGTTACAGTGAGTAAAATGTTGCTATTTTTCACAAATAATGTTGCTGTCACAGTGAGTAAAATGTTGCTGTTTTCACAAATAATGTTGCTGTTACAGTGAGTAAAATGTTGCTGTTTTTCACAAATAATGTTGCTGTTACAGTGAGTAAAATGTTGCTGTTTTTCACAAATAATGTTGCTGTCACAGTGAGCAAAATGTTGCTGTTTTTCCCAAATAATGTTGCTGTCACAGTGAGCAAAATGTTGCTGTTTTTCTAAAAATAATGTTGCTGTCACAGTGAACAAATGTTGCTGTTTTCCTGAAAATCACTGTTGCTGTCACCACTTTAAGTTGCTGTTATTTTTTAAGTTATTGTCGCTGTTGCTGTAAATTGGTATTGTCCCTGGTGTTGTCCATTGTCGAAGTCTCGGTGTTGTAAAATTGTGGTTGTCACTGATGTTGTAAATTTATTGGCGTCCTTGGTGTCGGTGGTTGTTGGTCAAGTTGTTAGACTGTCCTATAGGTGTAGGTGTATTGGTGATGATTGATGATTATTGGTGATGATATAACAGGTGATGTGCCTATTTTTATGGGCTAAGGTGGCAGGTGATGGGTCTATGACCAATTATTAATATTGGTGTTGTTGTGTGTCACATAGATGACCATTGTTGTTGATTGTTTTGATGTGTTGTGCATGGCGTTGCATGCATTCCATATGCATTATTTTGGTGATGATGGCTTCGGCCTTGGAGCTATAGGTGATGATGGTGATGCTCATACAGGTGATGATGCCCTTAGTGGCTACTTTATTGGTGATGATTGGTACCACATACATATGCCCGTTGGTGTGGGTTGCATCTCATATGCTTACTCATGATGTTAATGATGATTCTTGGTGATTTATTAATTGGTGTTGTAGTGAAGCGGTAGATATGGTTGTCGTAACTCTAGCATATTGCCTATCATATATGCTATTATGATGTTGGATATCTCACCCCTTCTGTTTGAATGTTACCCCTATGTTGGTAACGTGCAGGTGATTGCGAGTGAAGGCAAGTCTTCCATCGCTAGTTGAGTCGGTGTCGTCGCTCTGATACGTAGCATTCGGGGGGATGAACGCTAGTTTTGTTAGATGTCTTTAATATTTAATTTCTGAAGTTTTATGGTGATGTTATAATTATTTAATTGAACCATGATTTGATTCCGCTGCTTGATGATGTTATGACGTGCTAGGTGTTGCACTGTTTTAATGGTGAAACTTTATTATTGACATGTGATGTTTAACGGTGTAAATGTGGCATCCCTTGTGGGTGTATTGAAAACGTTTCGAAAACTCTGATTTTTGTCAAAAATTTTCCGGGTGGAAAATGGGTGTTACAGTCTATCACCTCAATCTTTGCCTTGTCTACTTCCAGCCCTTTCTTTGAAATTCTATGACCTAGCACAATGCCTTCTTGGACCATAAAGTGGCCCTGATGAAGTGGCGCACGGACCAGGCTTGGTTTGAAGCAAAATCAGTGTTTATACTGATCACTCGATTCCAATTTCAACAACAGTTCAATACAACACTTAGGCATACCTAAACAACCAACTTAGGCAATCAAACATATCATCAATCATCAAATATCATCTCATACCAAACATATCAACAACACCCATAAATTTATCAATTCGACGGTTTTTAACGAAATCGTTTTACATGAACTTCACCCATAATGCTATTTGTTTCTTCAATCTTTCATAAGACAGCCCCCTTATCACCCTCAACAATCTTTCAAAGCTTCAATCCTCGTAGACATAGGACATGCAAACCTATTTGTGAGAAGGTGTTTCTTTGAAGCTAATGATTCTGAAATTGTGATGAGAAGATGAATAATGTGTCTAAAATAGAATTGAAAATGGATTGGAAGAAGAGGTGAGGTGAGAGTTTTAGATTTGTGCATGATTCTTGGAAAGAGGATTAGGAAAATGGTTGTTTCCTCCTAACTCTCTCTCCCTCTCTCTCTCGCTGCCTTTCCTTTCCTTTCTTTCCCCAAAGTGCTGAATGTGTGTCTTGTGGGAGTGAGTGTTGTGTGGGTAAGGTGCCTATTTAAGGGGTGGCTACCCGAGGGTGGCACGGTCTGTGAGACTTCATCAGCACGCCCGAAACTGCATTTTTCAGCACATTTCCCCATTCTTTCCAGTTCCATTTCATTCCCAATGCTAATTCCATTCTAGTGCCTCATCATATCAGTCACAATTTCAGATAAAACACAATTATATCAACCAATACATTTCAATCGTCTACAATTACATGCGTTCCCAATCAACAACACAATTGCACAATTTTCACAATAAAACGGTTTGTGACACATAACCTCAACACATGCAAATCATTACTCCCAGAACCCAGGTCAGAAATTAAACATGCATTATCATCAAACACTAAATTAAGTCAAGAACTCACCTCGAACGAACGGGATGACAACTAGCAAACGAAAGATAAAACTCGAAACACGATCTAAGCTCTCAAATACCCCAAATTTGACCCCAAGTTACAATCTTCTTTTTTGCTACTTCAAATGACAATGTAGCCCTAGATAAACTCCAATGGACCAGAATCTTTCACATGCAAGATGATCCCCATCTTCTAGTGTTCCTTTAACTAACATGCAACTCAAAACCCAAACCCAAACTACTCCAAACTTATGAGATTTCGAAATTGGTGGATTAAATGAAGATCAAAGTGATGAACCAGCTATGTTGTTGCAAGTTCCACTTTTAACATTGATGAAATATGGAAGAAATTAGTGAGATGTGGTAGACGACTTCCTCCACTTTCCTTTCTCCCCTCTCTCTAGCTCCCTCTCTTCTCTATTCTCTCTGCTCTCACTTTCTTTTCTTCTTTCAAAAACTGATTTGGTGTGAGTGAGTGAAAAGTGAAGAGTGGTGAAAATGAGGTGGAGTCTTTTGTGTGTTTCAGCTGAAATTAAGTGGTGTGTGTGGAAAGGTCCCTTTTACCCCTATTATATGCACACCCCTCCATTTACTTATGCACAAGCCTCTAAAATGTTAAACTAGCACCAAATGCATTCAAACAATATCACACCATTCAAGTAATTCATTGAATCATTTATTCAAGCAACTTAGGCAAACAATTATAGACTCTAACAATAATTATAAATAATTAGATTAGCAATAATCTATTGGATTATCAACTAATCACAAAGATTAAACTTAGAAACTTTGGGATGTTACAATACACCCCAACTTGAAAATTTTTGTCCTCAAAATTTGTCAAGTCTTACCTCATTGGAAAAGATACGGATAGCGAGTTCGCATATCGTCCTCTAACTCCCAGGTTGCTTCTTCGGGTGAAAATCCATCCCAAACTACATTGACAATCAAATTCGTCCTCGTCCGGAGAGTCTTTTCACCACCCTCTAAAATCTGGCTTGCATAAGGTTGAAAGGTGAGATCTGATCGAAGTTCAACCGCTTCAAAACTCAGCGGTTGATTAGGATTGGGAATATATTTCCGAAGCTGGGACACATGGAACACATTGTGTAGGATTGCTAAGGATGGCGGCAGGGCGATACGGTATGCTACTGGCCCAACCTTCTCTATAATTTGGAATGGTCCAATATAGCGAGAACTGAGTTTCATAGCCCACAAAGCCTTACCAATACCAGTAGTGGGTGAAACCCTAAGGAACACATGGTCACCCTCATCAAACTCCAACGGCCTCCTTCTTTTGTTGGCATAGTTTTTCTGAGGACTCTGAGCTGTTTTCATTCTTTCCTGAATCTGGCAGATTTTCTCAGTAGTTTCTCGAACCAACTCCGGTCCTATCATACGTCGCTCACCAACGTCCCACCAACACAATGGTGTCCGACACTTTCGTCCATACAACGCTTCATACGGAGCCATACCGATACTCGAATGGTAACTGTTGTTATAAGCAAATTCCACTAATGGAAGATGGTCCTACCATCTGCCTCCGCTATCGAGCACACAGGCTCGAAGCATATCCTCAAGGGTTTGAATAGTTCTCTCCGTCTGGCCATCTGTCTGCGGATGATAAGTTGTACTCATGAAGACCTTAGTTCCCAATGCCATATTCAGGGCTCTCCAGAAACGTGAAGCAAACTTGGGATCACGATCCGAGATAATACTAGTTGGAATTCCATGTTGTTGAGATACTCATCTGCGAGCTTGGAAACTTTATAGTTTGAGCGAACTAGAATGAAGTGAGCTGACTTGGTAGCCCCATCACGAAATCCATAGAAATATTTTCCCATTTCCATTCTGGCACATTCAAAGTCTGTAACTGACCGGAAGGCTTTTGGTGCTCTATCTTAAGCTTTTGACAAGTTAAGCATCGAGACACGAACTCCGCAATCTCCATTTTCATCCCCGGCCACCAATACATTTTCTTGAAATCCCCGATACATCTTGGTAGATTCAGGATGTATAGAGTACTAACTCTTGTGAGCCTCTTCTAAAACCTTCTTCTTGATCTCCTCATCACTGGGAACACAGATTCTACCATTGAAACAAATCACACCATCACTATCTTCGGTGAAACCAGGCAATCTTTTCTGGGCTTGAAGCTCCACATCTACTTCGTGAGCTGATCAGATTGAATTCCTTAAGGCACTGGAAATCTGAATATTACTCAGTATCAATCGATTTCTTCTAGGTCTCACTTTCAAGTTGAGATCCCGAAAAGATTCCAAAAGAGCCATTTCATGCATCATAAGAGTGGCCATGTGAAGAGACTACCTGCTTAGTGCATCTGCTACAACATTAGCTTTTCCGGGGTGATACTTCAAATCAAAATCATAATCCTTCAAGAATTCTACCCATCTCCGCTGCCTGTTATTCAATTCTTTCTGATCAAACAAATACTTTAGACTTTTGTGATCACTGAAAACTTCGAAATGAGAACCACAAAGGTAATGTCTCCAAATCTTCAGTGCATACACAATTATCGCTAGCTCCAAATCATGGGTAGGATAGTTCTCTTCATGGGTCTTCAATTGTCGGGAGGCATAAGCTACAACTTGCTGATTATGCATGACAACACATCCCAAACCCTTCCCAGAGGCGTCACTATAAATTTGAAACCCCAAGGACGGATCCGAAATGATTAGAATTGGAGCGGATGTCAAACAATCCTTCAGTTCCAAGAAGCATTCTTCACAATCGGAGTCCTACACAAACGGTTGCCCCTTTCGAGTTAACCGGGTGAGTGGAAGTACCAGCTGGGAGAACCCTTGGATGAACCTTCTATAATAACCTGCTAAGCCCAAGAAAATTCTTACTTCAGTGACTGTGGATGGTCGCTCCGGCTACCCGAGGGTGGCACGGTCTGTGCCAATTCATCAGCACGCCCGAAACTGCGTTTTTCAGCACGTTTCCCCATTCTTTCCAGTTCCATTTCATTCCCAATGCTAATTCCATTCTAGTGCCTCATCATATCAGTCACAATTCCAGATAAAACAAAATTAAATCAACCAATACATTTCAGTCATCGACAATTACACGCGTTCCCAATCACTAACACAATTGCACAATTTTCACAATAAAACGGTTTGTGACACATAACCTTAACACATGCAAATCATTACTCCCAGAACCCAGGTCAGAAATTAAACATGCATTATCATCAAACACTAAATTAAGTCAAGAACTCACCTCGAACGAACGGGATGACAACTAGCAAACGAAAGATAAAACTCGAAACACGATCTAAGCTCTCAAATACCCCAAATTTGACCCCAAGCTACAATCTTCTTGTTTTGCTACTTCAAATGACAATGTAGCCCTAGATAAACTCCAATGGACCAGAATCTTTCTCATGCAAGTTGATCCCGAACTTCTAGTGTTCCTTTTACTAACATGCAACTCAAAACCCAAACCCAAACTACTCCAAACTTGTGAGATTTCGAAATTGGTGGATTAAATGAAGATCAAAGTGATGAACCAGCTATGTTGTTGCAAGTTCCACTTTTAACATTGATGAAATATGGAAGAAATTAGTGAGATGTGGTAGACGACTTCCTCCACTTTCCTTTCTCCCCCTCTCTAGCTCCCTCTCTTCTCTATTCTCTCTGCTCTCACTTTCTTTTCTTCTTTCAAAAACTGATTTGGTGTGAGTGAGTGAAAAGTGAAGAGTGGTGAAAATGAGGTGGAGTGTTTTGTGTGTTTCAGCTGAAATTAAGTGGTGTGTGTGGAAAGGTCCCTTTTACCCCTATTATATGCACACCCCTCCATTTACTTATGCACAAGCCTCTAAAATGTTAAACTAGCACCAAATGCATTCAAACAATATCACACCATTCAAGTAATTCATTGAATCATTTATTCAAGCAACTTAGGCAAACAATTATAGACTCTAACAATAATTATAAATAATTAGATTAGCAATAATCTATTGGATTATCAACTAATCACAAAGATTAAACTTAGAAACTTTGGGATGTTACAATACACCCCAACTTGAAAATTTTTGTCCTCAAAATTTGTCAAGTCTTACCTCATTGGAAAAGATACGGATAGCGAGTTCGCATATCGTCCTCTAACTCCCAGGTTGCTTCTTCGGGTGAAAATCCATCCCAAACTACATTGACAATCAGATTCGTCCTCGTCCGGAGAGTCTTTTCACCACCCTCTAAAATCTGGCTTGCATAAGGTTGAAAGGTGAGATCTGATCGAAGTTCAACCGCTTCAAAACTCAGCGGTTGATTAGGATTGGGAATATATTTCCGAAGCTGGGACACATGGAACACATTGTGTAGGATTGCTAAGGATGGCGGCAGGGCAATACGGTATGCTACTGGCCCAACCTTCTCTATAACTTGGAATGGTCCAATATAGCGAGAACTGAGTTTCATAGCCCACAAAGCCTTACCAATACCAGTAGTGGGTGAAACCCTAAGGAACACATGGTCACCCTCATCAAACTCCAAAGGCCTCCTTCTTTTGTTGGCATAGTTTTTCTGAGGACTCTGAGCTATTTTCATTCTTTCCTGAATCTGGCAGATTTTCTCAGTAGTTTCTCGAACCAACTCCGGTCCTATCATACGTCGCTCACCAACGTCCCACCAACACAATGGTGTCCGACACTTCCGTCCATACAACGCTTCATACGGAGCCATACCGATACTCGAATGGTAACTGTTGTTATAAGCAAATTCCACTAATGGAAGATGGTCCTACCATCTGCCTCCGCTATCGAGCACACAGGCTCGAAGCATATCCTCAAGGGTTTAAATAGTTCTCTCCGTATGGCCATCTGTCTGCGGATGATAAGTTGTACTCATGAAGACCTTAGTTCCCAATGCCATATTCAGGGCTCTCCAAAATTGTGAAGCAAACTTGGGATCACGATCCGAGATAATACTAGTTGGAATTCCATGTTGTTGAGATACTCATCTGCGAGCTTGGAGACTTTATAGTTTGAGCGAACTAGAATGAAGTGAGCTGACTTGGTAGCCCCATCACGAAATCCATTGAAATCCATAGAAATATTTTCCCATTTCCATTCTGGCACATTCAAAGTCTGTAACTGACCGGAAGGCTTTTGGTGCTCTATCTTAACCTTTTGACAAGTTAAGCATCGAGACACGAACTCCGCAATCTCCATTTTCATCCCCGGCCACCAATACATTTTCTTGAAATCCCCGATACATCTTGGTAGATTCAGGATGTATAGAGTACTAACTCTTGTGAGCCTCTTCTAAAACCTTCTTCTTGATCTCCTCATCACTGGGAACACAGATTCTACCATTGAAACAAATCACACCATCACTATCTTCGGTGAAACCAGGCAATCTTTTCTGGGCTTGAAGCTCCACATCTACTTCCTGAGCTGATCAGATTGAATTCCTTAAGGCACTGGAAATCTGAATATTACTCAGTATCAATCGGTTTCTTCTAGGTCTCACTTTCAAGTTGAGATCCCGAAAAGATTCCAAAAGAGCCATTTCATGCATCATAAGAGTGGCCATGTAAAGAGACTACCTGCTTAGTGCATCTGCTACAACATTAGCTTTTCCGGGGTGATACTTCAAATCAAAATCATAATCCTTCAAGAATTCTACCCATCTCCGCTGCCTGTTATTCAATTCTTTCTGATCAAACAAATACTTTAGACTTTTGTGATCACTGAAAACTTCGAAATGAGAACCATAAAGGTAATGTCTCCAAATCTTCAGTGCATACACAATTATCGCTAGCTCCAAATCATGGGTAGGATAGTTCTCTTCATGGGTCTTCAATTGTCGGGAGGCATAAGCTACAACTTGTTGATTATGCATGACAACACATCCCAAACCCTTCCCAGAGGCGTCACTATAAATTTGAAACCCCAAGGACGGATCCAGAATGATTAGAATTGGAGTGGATGTCAAACAATCCTTCAGTTCCAAGAAGCATTCTTCACAATCGGAGTCCTACACAAACGGTTGCCCCTTTCGAGTTAACCGGGTGAGTGGAAGTACCAGCTGGGAGAACCATTGGATGAACCTTCTATAATAACCTGCTAAGCCCAAGAAAATTCTTACTTCAGTGACTGTGGATGGTCGCTCCGGCTACCCGAGGGTGGCACGGTCTGTGCCAATTCATCAGCACGCCCGAAACTGCGTTTTTCAGCACGTTTCCCCATTCTTTCCAGTTCCATTTCATTCCCAATGCTAATTCCATTCTAGTGCCTCATCATATCAGTCACAATTCCAGATAAAACACAATTAAATCAACCAATACATTTCAGTCATCGACAATTACACGCGTTCCCAATCAACAACACAATTGCACAATTTTCACAATAAAACGGTTTGTGACACATAACCTGAACACATGCAAATTATTACTCCCAGAACCCAGGTCAGAAACTAAACATGCATTATCATCAAACACTAAATTAAGTCAAGAACTCACCTCGAATGAACGGGATGACAACTAGCAAACGAAAGATAAAACTCGAAACACGATCTAAGCTCTCAAATACCCGAAATTCGACCCCAAGCTCCAATCTTCTTGTTTTGCTACTTCAAATGACAATGTAGCCCTAGATAAACTCCAATAGACCAGAATCTTTCACATGCAAGATGATCCCCAACTTCTAGTGTTCCTTTTACTAACATGCAACTGAAAACCCAAACCCAAACTACTCGAAACTTGTGAGATTTCGAAATTGGTGGATTAAATGAAGATCAAAGTGATGAACCAGCTATGTCGTTGCAAGTTCCACTCTTAACATTGATGAAATATGGAAGAAATTAGTGAGATGTGGTAGACGACTTCCTCCACTTTCCTTTCTCCCTCTCTCTCGAGCTCCGTCTCTTCTCTATTCTCTCTGCTCTCACTTTCTTTTCTTCTTTCAAAAACAGATTTGGTGTGAGTGAGTGAAAAGTGAAGAGTGGTGAAAATGAGGTGGAGTGTTTTGTGTGTTTCAGCTAAAATTAAGTGGTGTGTGTGGACCTTGAAACATGGGGATTCATCTTTTGGAAACGGAAGTAAGCTCTATTTGGATCTTCCAGAGGAGGCTGCACATTGGGCTGCTGATGAGCCTGTTGTTGCATTTGCAGCATATCTTCCGTCATTTTCTATTGCCTTTCTATCACGTTCTGCATCCAAGCAGAATTTGGATCGATTGGTGGATTATTCCTTGATCCCCTGTCATGATTCTGCAAACGATACACCAAGTATTAAGTTGATCAGTCTCAATGTCTCTTAGCATCATAAGAAGCGACATGGCAAAATTACTCAAGGGATAAACAACCCTAAAACTAATCTAAGCCCGACTAGGTCGAACTGCTATGATACCAAAATGTAACACCCTCATATTTCTAACTAGTAGAAATACTTAAATGTACTATTCAGCATACATCAGAGTAGGATTTCGTGTTTCAGATATTGAACAAAACTAAAAATTCTTGAATTAACCCAATCAAGGAGTCCTGCATATCTCACGACTTCAAAATACAACCAAGTCTTAAGTCATTCTTACAAGACATCTCCTATTGTTCAATATCCAACAACAAGGAAAATAGCGGAAACGATCATGCTCTCCTTAAGGTCTCATCAACCATGCTTCCTTGCTTTGTTCTTTTCCTAAGTATCTGTCAAATTAACAACATATAAACAGTGGGATAAACATTATCCCAGTAAATTCTACCGTAACCCCTTACAAAGAATCTCGGTCCATTTATTTCTTTCATTTAATCGTAGTCCATTTAGGCCCTACATGCATATACATCTTTACATGACATAGTATATCTCCGGTAAAGACTCTAATCAATATTCCAGTCCAAACAACATCATTAAGTCACAATGCATCTAATCAATTCATTCTGAAACACACAAAATGTATAGTTTTCAAAAATACGGTTTTTAGACTTCAAAACTCATGGAAATGAATGAAGTAATGCGAGACTGTAATTCTTCATAAAACGAACTCAGAATTGAAAGTCCTAAGCGTGAGTAGAACTCACCGATCGCGATGATAATCACGAAATACCAAAACTTCTCGTAGCTCAACCGTTTCGAACTTCACGAACTCGATTCTAACTTGACAATCCGCTCCTAAAATTGAGCTCAAACAACTCTAGCACCCCTCCTACTGTCCAACTCGAATTTACTACAATGTGACTTGCTTATGAGCTTTAAATTGAACCTTGAACTTCTTAACATCACCTACATGAATGCATAACAACATGCAAGGCAAAAATTCAAGGTTTGACCAAATTTGAGCTTCAATCTCGAAAATGGTGGAAGGGAAAGGAGGAAGATTGAGCCAACAAAATTGGTGTCATTGGTAAGAGCTCGAAAAACTGAAGAGAAAGGTCGAAGAACCACTTACATGCATCCATGGATTGAAGCTTTTTCACCTTCTTCTCCCTCTCACTTCGCCACTCTCCCTCTCTCGCTATGTTCTATGTTTCTAATATTTTTTCAGCAACTGAACTTGTTGGAATGAGTGTCGTTTGGTTCTATGTGTTTTAGCTGGAGGTCACTTAAATATAGGAAAAGACCATATTACCCTTGGTTCACTAATTCCCTCTTCATTCTTTTCCTATTCAAACAATTTCTCAACAATTCATACAATGCATGTAACTTAGCAATTTAATTATTGCTTTTGTAATACCAGTATATCCATAACTCATTTTATTAGTTAATCGAATAATTATTCCCTAGTTAGATTCATAAAATGAAATTAACCGAAAATAGGGATGTTACATTTCCCTTCTATCAATCATTTCTACTGTGTGTTCCTGCATTGTTTTGATCTTAGTTTCAGGTAAGGGAACTTTTATTGTTTTCTTTTGAATTGCACTTTCGATATACACCTTAAATTGAAAATTGTTATGAATGGTAATAATATACTCTTTCATGAAAATGTATCTTATATGATATAAAAAATTATGCAAGATCTCAAGTTCAATGATTATTAGTTAAGGGGAAAAATATCTAGTTGTTTAGTGCATCAGGCCAAACATTATTGTATCTAAAATTCTTGAAAATAGGGATGAAATCTCACGAGGATAAAAACTCTATCATTTGACTATTGCAGGGTTCACTACTAGCTTAGAGCATCCCACAGCAGAGCACCTATGTATTTTGGCGGCGCCAGGAAATCAATTTTGCTGCATAGAGGCTTGTAATCCAAATTGCGATACAGATTGCTTTAAAGCAGGTTTTCCAAAAGGTGGACTTTGTTATGCTCCTATTAGCACGCAGTATTGTTGTTGTTTTAGGTAAGTACTTGAATTATTACAACAATCGGGGAAAATAAAAGATGGACGTGAACTTAGCTTTTGTAGATTGAATATTTAAAAATATTTCTCTAAAGCTGGAGGAACCCTCATGTTGTTTGTCAATTACAGCAATTAAAAATAAAATAATTGAGTTACATTCTCTTGTGTTACTAAATATTAGCCGATATTCTTAAGGATCTACAACTTAGAATTCTATCAAATTCATCTCTAGAGAAACTAGCATTTTTGCGACAAGAAAGTTATTTTTCTTTTGCAAAAAAATTACGATTGAATATATTTGATCAAAAATTGAATTAAATTTTCAGTAAGATTTCATCCTAGCCAAATGTCAAGTTGTTCCAGAAGAAAAAAAGATTGATTTTTATTATTCGAGAAAAATAAAGATATTAATGGTTAACCATTTAAGTTTGCAAATAAGTGAGAAAATTGAAAAACTAAAAAGATTAAAAATTAAAAATACGACATATATAGGTTGGTAAATAAAAATACAAGTATTCCCAATAGTAGGGAATGAAAAATCGACAATGATCTCTACCCTTAGAAGATGCAATATATTCAAGATAAAGTCAAATGATTTTTTTTAATTACTTTTTTCACTTTAAACTATCAAATTCAAATAAAAACCTAATCTTGAATTTTTTTTGGGCGCAACCAGGTTATTCTGTAACAACCTGAGCTCTAGACTTCATAAAGTCGGGATGTTAACCATTTTAATAAAATTCAGAGTTCTAAACCGTTAACGGATTTAAATAAAACATAATTTCCGAGTGGCATAAATACCAAAAAGATAAGTAAATGACATTACTGAAACATTTTACATGAGTAATTTCTTAACCATAGTTCAAATCCAAAAGAACGGTTTAGACTTAGTACATTAACTTGATTACAAGCTCAAAGGCTAAGGTATGAAAAATACAATACATAATCATTAACTAGGGTGGACTAAACAATTTTACTTGGATCTCGAAAGATCCGATAAACTAAGTAACCACAACAGCTGCTACTTCTCCTCGCCTTGCCAGATCTTATTCTGTCAATCTGAAAACACAACAACATAAACAGTGAGATTTACAATCTTAGTGAGTTCTTTCAGGACCCCTCACTCTTAGCCTCTCGTAGTCTTTTACTTATCATTTCAATTAACCTCTATAGCATAATCCAAAAGAACTTGAACTACGCCAGTTTCAGTGGAGAACCCAGCTCGGCCTTGGCCGGATAACAATTATGGGCCTTGAACTCATGAGCCATGATGTAACATCCCCAATTCAGCTAATTTCATTTATTGAAATTAGCAAAATGTCATAATTAATTAATTAGCTAAATCGAGTATTTTTAGCATAAATCATTTATTATGGAATGATTGTCATGAATTAAATAAATTGTAACATCCCCTATTATAGCTATTTTAATTAATTTGGCATGAAGTTATATTGGATTATTAACTTAGTTTGTTAAAAATAATATGGTTTGCAAATGAATTGTTGATTGGTTAACTAATTGTATTTGGGTGTTAAATTATGAGTAATTGCTTCTAGTTAGGCTAATTTGAGATAATAGAGGTCATGAGGGAGGATTAGTAATTGAAGGGTAAGATTGTCATTTCCCAAAGTTATTTAACTCAGCTGACCCAACCCTCCCTAAGTCATGCTTCAGTTTCAGTAGAAGGAAAAGTTTCAGAAACAGTGAGTGGAGAGAGAGAACCGTGAGAAAGGAAGAAGAGAGAAAGGAAGGAGCTCCACCACCACTGTAACACCCCGGTATTTCTATTGACCAAAAATACCCAGGTGCACATTAGTAACACATCAGAGATATATTTCCTGCTTAGACACTGAATATCACTATAAATTTTTCGCTGAATATAACCCAAACAGTCTTATTTACAACAAGACAATATGGTTCTCAGACCATATACCATCAGCATCTATAGTATTCAGTATCATACAAGAAAGCGGAAGAAAGATATACATTAAATACATAATGTTTTAATATACAGACAACAAAAGGGAAATTAGCTTAAACATAAAGCTAGGCTATCAGCAACCAGTCCGAGCTCAACCTACTCGTGCCTCTTGGATTTCCGCTGTCCCTGTGTCTCTGTAAAACAACAACATATAAACAATGAGATACAATCTCTGAATTCTACCGAGACCCCTACTAACACTCTCGGTTCAATTATGAATTTTTATTTAATGTGACACGGCACCGACTGCGTTACCGCTTCCAAACCCGGTGAACCGCATTACTTAACTTTTAACAGATCACCGACTGCGTTACCGCTTCCAAACCCGGTGAACCTGTTATGACTCAGTACGACACCGACTGCGTAACCGCTTCCAAACCCGGTGAATCGTACAACAAACAATTTGACATAACACCGACTGCGTAACCGCTTCCAAACCCGGTGAACCCCCTTACCAATAGTGTTTCCTAATGGCACGGAGCCTAGGGTAAGGGATCATGACTGCCCCGCCTAGTATGTCAACATGGGTCGTCACCCAAACTCGATATAATATATATCTACAACTATGAACCCACGGTCCATCAAATCAGACAATCAATGAAACACTTTAATCCACATTTTATAAAATCCAAGTTCACACTCGCACTCTAGTTGACCGCTTTTCGACACAATTTTCCATATCAAAAACAATTCGTTTTGCCTTAAAAATAGAATATTCAGTTAGGCCTCTGAATAAGCTTTACAACGCATCTTAGAACACCTCAATCGGGTTCCCGGATCAAAAGTTATCGCGAAACGAAAAACAGTGTTTGGTTGCTGAAAATTCTGCCAACTAGCGCGTGAGTGGCGCGTGGCGCGCAAACGGCACGCGAGTTGACAGTCAAGTTCTGTCCAGTGGCGCGCGAGTGGCGCGCGGCGCGCAAACGGCGCGTGGACTGGCAGAAAGGGGACCTGTCAAGTGCAGAATTTTGCGATTTTCGCGAAATCCGCTATTCCGCTCAATTCCGATTTTTGTTCCGATCGAAAACAGATTTGACGACCATAAAAACAATTCCAATCAAAGTCACACAATCATTCAAGCCAATCAAAAACTCATTCAAAACGGATTTTATCAAAACGCGACATATTTCCCAATTAACGGTTTTTGAGTCAAAATCTTTCGAAATCACATCACCAAAAATTCCATTTCGACGCGACACAACTCGAGACTCGCTCCGATCGATTCCTAATCTGAAACAGACAATATCCAGAAATATTCCAGTCCAGCGAAAGCGGTAAAACAGTTAATTAATCGAAACATAAAATCCTAAACGTGAGTAGAACTCACCCTTGAAGCGTGAACCACGATCGAGCCGAATTCGCCGAGTAACCACACGAACATTCCCCGCATAAACTTTCCGTTCCGACGTCGCTCCAATCCGCTTCCAAAACTTTCCACTCGATCACGAAACCGCTTTTTGACCGAAATACCGATTTCCCCGAAATTCTTCACGGACACTATTCATCATCTTCCTCCTCTAACCTCCATGACACTATTCACACATAAACTCCAAATTTGGATTTCTCAAACCTAACTCACCCAAACCTTGATTTCTTCTCCTCAAGCTAACAATCAAGCTTCTAATTGAACTCTTATAACTTCAAAGCTCATAAATGGAAGGATGAACTCCAAACCTCCACTTTTAAGCTCCAAATTCGAAAATGGTGGAGAGTGAGAGGAAGGTTTGTTGGTGAAGATTCTTGGATCAAAATGAAGAGGGTGATGAGATGATCATTTTTTGTGTAAGAGGGATGATGATTGGATGAAAGCTATCCTCTCCCTCTCCTCTTCTCTCATTCGCTTCCTACTTCTTTTCTCCCCCATTCTTTTCTTTTCTCCCCTCGGCCTCTCTCTGTTTCACGCCTCCCCTCTTCTTTCCTTTCTATTCTTTTAATTTCTTTCCTTTCATATTAACACACACACACTTATATTTATTTAATTTAATTAATTCTCTCTTCTCTTCACTCACACACACCCACGTATACATACATATATTTATTTAATATATTTGTTGTAACGCGGTCAAATTACCATATCGATCGAAATCTCCTATTTCGATTCCAAAAATTCCTTGGTCCGTATTATCCGGTTAACGATCCGATGACAACAATTAAATAATTTTAGCACTCGATAAATTTACCAGTCGAGTACTAAATTGGTTTAATTGGGTTAACACCCAAATAATTCCATTAATTATTTTGGGGATGTTACATTCTCCCCAACTTAAAAGAATTTTGTCCTCAAAATTTCGCTAAGTCTTCCATCCGACTAACCGAGAATCGACATTCTCAGAAAGGTTTAAGTTGCTGGAAAACAATCTCGAACTAACGAAATGAGCGTAGGAACTCTTCCCAAGTTGGCACATCAATCTCCAAGTATGATCTACTACTACCCCAGAACGCTTCTAAGATTACAGTCCGAACTCTCTTACTACGAATCGACACGAGAAACTCTTCTTTCGCCTACATAAGCTCGGCACCGCATTTGAAAACACTTCTGAAGCTTCATTCTAATTATCCTCGCTTGCTCCCCAACTTCGATTAATCTAAATCAAATGGTCTAATACAAGACACTTGATAGAATATATGTTGAATATGAGATCCACAACTGGCACTCCTCGGCAGAGGTAAAAACAAACACGATTTTCTCAAAGGGGGGTATAAACACGTTCTCCGCAAATTTTCTAAAATCCATAACAGTTCCTGTACACATTGAAAAATGTGACGGAAAAGTCACTTGTGAAACTTCTTGACTCGCCCCCAAGATTTCGAGATAACACTTCTCGAAAGGAGATGGAATGAGGATTTACCAGAAACGTTTATCTTAAACGTAGAAATAAACCACGGGGACATCAAATAAATTGAACGTAATGAAAATCACCTCAGTTGTTCTCCAAACAACTATCAAACAGAACTCAGAGCTCCTTTTCTTATATTGCAACTTCTTCACGAGGTTTTCACCAACGACGTACCCGATTCCTTTCCGAATTAGTCAATAGCATTGAGAGCTTCCCCTCAACTTAAGTAATCCTTCTAGGATTTTCCTAAATCAGATTTCATTAGCCTCTAGATTCGTTCCCAAAATTAACTTTAGCATGCGGGTTTTCACAAAAATGATTTTTCAAAACTACCATACCGCACGCCAAACTTCACTTTGGAAAGTTCAGTCCCTTGTAGCAGATCCATCAATTAGTCCTTTGGTGCTTATTCGCAATGTGTAAAACAGTCAACCGTCAACTCATTTTCATATTCGAATTCACGTTTGACTTGTCAAACGGAATCACATAATACTATCTCCTTGTTAACCTTCACAAAGGAGAGGTTAACAAACTAATACCTTGCCACTCATACATCTGCTTTACATTTCTGTACACCCTGAAACAGAATATAAACTTCGGTGTACTTCCTCTAACACTTGCCTTCTATTTTTCTCATCATCGGGCGTACAGATCCTACCGTTGGAACAACTGACTCCATCACTATCCATGGTAAAATCTGGAAATACCTTTGTGATTGTAGCTTCACATCAACTCCCTGTGCTAAACGTATAGAATCCCTTAGGGAACTAGAGATCCTCATATGGCTCAACACTAACCGGTTTCTCCTTGATCTTGAATTCAGATTTAAGTCTCTGAAAGACTCTGATAATTCCATCTTATGCATCATAAACTCGGTCATGTGGATGGATTCCCTACTCAGTGCATCAGTTACAACACTAGCCTCTCTTGAATGCTACATCGACACGAATTTATAATCCTCCTGAAACTCAACACACTTCTCTACCTGCTATTCAGTTCCTTCTGATCAAACCGATACCTTTAAACTATTGTGATCACTAAAGACATCGAAACGAGACCCATACAGGTAACGTCTCTATATCTTCAGTGCACACACAATAGCTGCCAACTCATAATCATGAGTCGGATAACTCTTCTCATGAGACCTTACTTGTCTGGAAGCATATGCTATCACTTGTTAATTTTGCATTAGAATGCATCCAAACCCTTCCTTGAAGCGTCATCGAAAATTTAAAATTCCAATGACGGATCCGGAATAATCAGGATTGGAGCAGAAGTCAAAATCTTCGACTCTTGAAAACATTCTTCACAATCGGCATCCCACGTAAACGGATGACCCTTACGAGTTAACCAAGTAAGTGGAAAACTAACTGTGAGGACCCTTTAACAAATCTCTGATAGTAACCGGCTAGACCCAGAAACTTTCGATCTCTGAGGCTGATGTCGGTCGCTCCCATTCAACACCGCTTCCTTCATACTGGGATCTACAGAAACTCCCGACTTGGGAAATCACATGTCCCAAAGACTTTACCTCTGACACCCAAAAATCACATTCCGAGGGTTTCAAGTACAACTTATTTTCTCGAAGTGCACTCAGAACAATGCGGAGATGTTAGACATGCTCCCCAGTGGTCTTCGAGCACATCAAGATACCATCAATGAGAACGACTACAAATTGATCTAGGTACGCGTGGAAAACTCGGTTCACGTAATCCATGAATACCGCTGGAGCATTAGGTAGACCGAAAGGCATCACCACTAACTCGTAATGTCCATACCTAGTACGGAAAGCTGTCTTCGGAATATCTAAGGCTCTAACTTTTATTTGATGATGTCCTGACCTCAGATCAATTTTAGAAACACTGCAGCACCTCAAATTGCTCAAGCAAATCGTCTATCCTTGGTAAGGGATATTTATTCCTGATCGTCACTTTGGTAAGTTGTCGATAACCGATGTACAATCTCATGCTACTATATTTCCTTTTGACTAATCACACCAGAGCACTCCCTAGAGAAGTACTCAGTCGAATAAATTTCTTTAACATCGACTATTCAAGTTGAAACTCCACTTCCTTTAATTCTCAAGAAACCTTCAATAAGAAACAATAGATATTGATCCCGTGCTAGGAACCAATTCTACAGTAAACTCTACCTCTCGCTCTGGAGGTTCAGAAGAAACTTCATCCAGAAAAACATCCAGAGAACCTCCAAAAAGTCATTCACAACTTGTACATATGATAAATCCAATATTAGTTCCAGTGGATGCAGATAACATACTAACCTGTGCTTCCGCACTTTGGAATGAAGATTGACCGCCTAAGGTGAACTGGGTAACCGCTTCAGAATTTATCCTAGACAATTCAACTGATTCTGAAGAGGAACTGATAGTTGATTAACACAGTCGATTGCAACATGATTTGCAGTCATCCAATTCATACCCAAAATGGTGTCCACACTTCTCATAGGCAAACGATAAATTCTACAACGAAATTTCTGCCTCCTATGACAAGTAGACAATCCGATACAAAGATTATGTCTGGACACGACCCTTAGCAGCAGTTAAAATAGTTATCGGCTCGGATAGCGATGATAAGGCTGATCCTAACCGATTCACATGCGATCGGGATATACAGCAATAGGTTGCACCCGAATCATATAATATACTGATCGAGTTATTGAAAACTGATCTCATACTCCTCAGTAGATTGTCTGCAGTCGTAACTGCCTAAACATCCAGAATGTTGACTCGTCGTTGCCTTAGAGCTGCTTGTAACTCCTTGAAACTCTTCCTTACGGGGCACTCTTTACCATAATGACCCTCTACATTTCTATAATAGCACCGATTAGATCTTCGCTTGCAATCACCGCTGTGAGGCTTTCCACAGTTAGAACATCTTCTGACCTTTGAAGAATCAAAGAATTGCATCTGCTTTTCCTTTGATGAAATTATCTTAGGACTTTGCATTCGGAGTTGATAATTCAACTACCTTCTTTCCTTTCCCATATTTCCTATGAGATCATCCTCGGCGACATAGGCTGATTGTACCTAGGCAACATAATTGGTAGTAGTATAAGAGCTGAGACCATAAGTCATAAAAGCACTTATGCCCCACTTATACATCTGCATTCTCCATTCGCCATCCGGAGCTTACTTAACCACTTGGTAAAACTGAAACAAATTTTCCAAACTTAGCGGTGTATCCTTCCACCGTCATGTCACCTTTCCTGAGGATGCACCGGTTGAAGATTCCGATTGTGGTCGAGGATTGCATCTTGAATCATCCCGTCATAATTCCGCTTATGATGCACTAAGTATTAAGTTGATCAGGCTCAATGTCTCTTAGCATCACAAGTGTAATTACAACAAGGACTAACAAGGAATCGACTCAACCCTAAACTAAGTCCGACTAGGTCGAACTGCTCTGATACCAACTGTAACACCCCGGTATTTCTATTGACCAAAAATACCCAGGTGCACATTAGTAACACATCAGAGATATATTTCCTGCTTAGACACTGAATATCACTATAAATTTTTCGCTGAATATAACCCAAACAGTCTTATTTACAACAAGACAATATGGTTCTCAGACCATATACCATCAGCATCTATAGTATTCAGTATCATACAAGAAAGCGGAAGAAAGATATACATTAAATACATAATGTTTTAATATACAGACAACAAAAGGGAAATTAGCTTAAACATAAAGTTAGGCTATCAGCAACCAGTCCGAGCTCAACCTACTCGTGCCTCTTGGATTTCCGCTGTCCCTGTGTCTCTGTAAAACAACAACATATAAACAATGAGATACAATCTCAGTGAGTTCTACCGAGACCCCTACTAACACTCTCGGTTCAATTATGAATTTTTATTTAATGTGACACGGCACCGACTGCGTTACCGCTTCCAAACCCGGTGAACCGCATTACTTAACTTTTAACAGATCACCGACTGCGTTACCGCTTCCAAACCCGGTGAACCTGTTATGACTCAGTACGACACCGACTGCGTAACCGCTTCCAAACCCGGTGAATCGTACAACAAACAATTTGACATAACACCGACTGCGTAACCGCTTCCAAACCCGGTGAACCCCCTTACCAATAGTGTTTCCTAATGGCACGGAGCCTAGGGTAAGGGATCATGACTGCCCCGCCTAGTATGTCAACATGGGTCGTCACCCAAACTCGATATAATATATATCTACAACTATGAACCCACGGTCCATCAAATCAGACAATCAATGAAACACTTTAATCCACATTTTATAAAATCCAAGTTCACACTCGCACTCTAGTTGACCGCTTTTCGACACAATTTTCCATATCAAAAACAATTCGTTTTGCCTTAAAAATAGAATATTCAGTTAGGCCTCTGAATAAGCTTTACAACGCATCTTAGAACACCTCAATCGGGTTCCCGGATCAAAAGTTATCGCGAAACGAAAAACAGTGTTTGGTTGCTGAAAATTCTGCCAACTAGCGCGTGAGTGGCGCGTGGCGCGCAAACGGCACGCGAGTTGACAGTCAAGTTCTGTCCAGTGGCGCGCGAGTGGCGCGCGGCGCGCAAACGGCGCGTGGACTGGCAGAAAGGGGACCTGTCAAGTGCAGAATTTTGCGATTTTCGCGAAATCCGCTATTCCGCTCAATTCCGATTTTTGTTCCGATCGAAAACAGATTTGACGACCATAAAAACAATTCCAATCAAAGTCACACAATCATTCAAGCCAATCAAAAACTCATTCAAAACGGATTTTATCAAAACGCGACATATTTCCCAATTAACGGTTTTTGAGTCAAAATCTTTCGAAATCACATCACCAAAAATTCCATTTCGACGCGACACAACTCGAGACTCGCTCCGATCGATTCCTAATCTGAAACAGACAATATCCAGAAATATTCCAGTCCAGCGAAAGCGGTAAAACAGTTAATTAATCGAAACATAAAATCCTAAACGTGAGTAGAACTCACCCTTGAAGCGTGAACTACGATCGAGCCGAATTCGCCGAGTAACCACACGAACATTCCCCGCATAAACTTTCCGTTCCGACGTCGCTCCAATCCGCTTCCAAAACTTTCCACTCGATCACGAAACCGCTTTTTGACCGAAATACCGATTTCCCCGAAATTCTTCACGGACACTATTCATCATCTTCCTCCTCTAACCTCCATGACACTATTCACACATAAACTCCAAATTTGGATTTCTCAAACCTAACTCACCCAAACCTTGATTTCTTCTCCTCAAGCTAACAATCAAGCTTCTAATTGAACTCTTATAACTTCAAAGCTCATAAATGGAAGGATGAACTCCAAACCTCCACTTTTAAGCTCCAAATTCGAAAATGGTGGAGAGTGAGAGGAAGGTTTGTTGGTGAAGATTCTTGGATCAAAATGAAGAGGGTGATGAGATGATCATTTTTTGTGTAAGAGGGATGATGATTGGATGAAAGCTATCCTCTCCCTCTCCTCTTCTCTCATTCGCTTCCTACTTCTTTTCTCCCCCATTCTTTTCTTTTCTCCCCTCGGCCTCTCTCTGTTTCACGCCTCCCCTCTTCTTTCCTTTCTATTCTTTTAATTTCTTTCCTTTCATATTAACACACACACACTTATATTTATTTAATTTAATTAATTCTCTCTTCTCTTCACTCACACACACCCACGTATACATACATATATTTATTTAATATATTTGTTGTAACGCGGTCAAATTACCATATCGATCGAAATCTCCTATTTCGATTCCAAAAATTCCTTGGTCCGTATTATCCGGTTAACGATCCGATGACAACAATTAAATAATTTTAGCACTCGATAAATTTACCAGTCGAGTACTAAATTGGTTTAATTGGGTTAACACCCAAATAATTCCATTAATTATTTTGGGGATGTTACAACCACCATCGTCAAACCTTCATGCATGTCATTTGTTCTTCCACCATTGCACTCAGCTGCTCCTCCTCCACACATTGATACTCATTTCACCACCAAAGACCTCTCCATTTCCCTTTCACCATTTTCGGCTACTTAAGCTCCACATGGAAGAAATGGAATTTTTGCTCACTTGATGCCTTGCATGTGCACTTAGAGTTGGAAGAGAGGTACACCTGAACCCACTTTGTGAATTGGAAGTATTTTGAAGGTTGTAATGTTGCTGGTACAGAAGGTGGAAGCTCAAATTCGAAATGGCAAGTGATTGAAGATGGAGATCAAGCTAATCAGAAATTCTGGGTAAAACCCGTTTTACCTACCTTCGGTAATTACGTCGTATCTCCCCGTGCACGACTCCGATTGTAACATCCCTAATTTTTAAAGACTCGTACTATGATGCCTAAGACCGAGAAATTATTTGTGGGAATAATTGGTCGTGTCTCGGGGATTAATAGTCGAGCAAAAGTCCAAAGAAAACCTACTCTACATTTAATTGTGGCTTAGTCATAAATTAAATGAACAATTCAGCTGAAGGGTAAAATCGTCAATTTACCTCACATCGAAGACGTATCAATTGAGTGAGCAATTAATCTCGAATCGAATGAGGATTAGCCGAGAAACCTATGCCGAGCGGAAAGCCATAAGATTATTGGGGTTTTAGCTTCAAAACCAAGACTTAATGGGCCAAGGGCATTTTGGTCATTTCCACGTCCCTTAAGCCCGTAACCCAAATTACCCAACACCAAATACACTCCTCAATTCCACAAGACCATAACCATGATTGTTAAGAGAAATTATAGGTTAGTGGTTAATTAGAAGTGTATCAAAGTAATAAAATGGACTAAAGGGTAGTATGGTCTTTTCATGCCCTTAAATGAGCTTCAGCTGAAAAGCCCCTGGATCAGGCCTCACTCCCATACACCTCACTTTCTGAAACTCAGAAAAAACATAGCATCAAGAGAGAGAGAAAGAGGAGAAGGCGAATGGAGAGAAGAGAGGAGAAGAAGTGGAAAATCCCAAAGCCTTGATGCATGCAAGTGATCTTCATGCCATCCTTCACCATTTTTCTTCCTCTACCATTTGATACCACTGTTGCTGATCATCCTCCCCTATATCTCCATCCACCATTTTCGAGTAGAAGAAGGATGGAGCTGGGATTCCAAGTTAGAAGGTGAAGATGCAAGTTCAACAAAATTCTGGGTAAAACCCGTATGGTATACCTTCAGTGATTTCATCGTATCGCCCTGCACACAACTCCGATGATCGTGATTCTTATCCCTCTGGAAACTAGACAAAAAGCTCTTCATTTTGGGCACAAGAACCGTATGATTACATGGAGAAATGAGAGAGATATCCTGTTCATAAGTTTCGGTTTCAGAATCAAACACTGTCCTGAACCAGTCATCTTGTTTTGTTAATATCTCCCAAACCACTGGATGCATTCGTGTGAATCCTTGACCATTTGAAAGTAGACGAAATTATCTTCACAATGGGCACTGATTTGAGTAGATTTGGTCACGGATTGACCAAATTATGCCTGTTGCAAAACTGAGTCATGTTGCTGGAAAACAGAAAGAAGAATGCTGGAAATGTGGTTTGTCGAATTTGAGTTCGGTTCTCCGAAGTCTCGAACGCCATCAGTTCGATATACTGAAGTGGGGTTCAGTAGCAAGAATTTGATCGAGTTACTGGTGGTGCATGTGGGACCCATCGAGTTCAGATGCGGAGGCACTAGGAGCGTGTACGTGACTACGGGGATTGTTCGAGTGGTTACAATCCGGCCGTCCGTGTTCCGGCGTGAATTCTTGCGAGATCGTCAACCGGGTGAGTTCTACTCACGGATAGGGATATTTTTATGTGTCTTGAAAATATATCGGTTTTGAGTCATAAGGCATTATCCGTTTTCGAAAGATTTTTGGAACCGAAAACCGTTTTGAGAAATGTTGCGTTTTTACGGTTTTTATTGAATTGTTGAACAATTTACGAAATTGTGATTTTTAGTGCTTTCACTGGAATATGGTCTGGAATGTTGTTTATTAAATCCGTTTTCAGGTTGGAGAACGATCGGAATTCGATTTGGGCGAGAAATGGAAAACGGAATGAGAAACTAGAATTCGGTAACAGAACAGGCCGCACGGGTCGTGCGCCCCTGGGCACGGACCGTGCGTCCTTTTCGGGTTGGCTGTGTGGTTTTGGTAAATCATGCACGGGTCGTGCGCCCCTGGGCACGGACCGTGCGTGAGCTGCTGTTACCGGACTCCGATTTCTCATTTCGTCGCTCCTTTCGATCCCGAATCACTCCTAATCTTCTTCCCAACAAGTTTTAAAGATATTGCCTTATTGACAACCGTATTTTGAACTTATTCGACTCACGATTTTGAAAAAGAGTTTCAAAAGCATATTTGATTGAAAAACCGAAACCCTAGTATACGTGTGGCTACACCGTCTGATGGACTGACTGAATATATATATGTTTATATATGTCAAATGAAAATGATTATAATGCCGGAGGTCTAAACTATGAATTCCTCAAAACGGATTATAGATCGATATGGATATTGTTTATCCAATTACTATGTGAACGATCCTTTGGTGATCGAAAGATATAAATTATCTAATGAACTTATAAGATTGATCCATTTGGTGATCGAAACGATATAAATTATCTAACTCTCGAGAACTTGATGCGTATTGTCATACGTATTACGTTGGGTGACGACCCGACAAGTAGCATACTAGGAAGGGAAGTCATGAGCCCTCACCCTAGGCCCTGAATGTGTTTTGGCGTGGTCAACTCACGGGTTACCGGGATTAGTGGTTCTTGCACGGCCGGTTTATGCTAAGTTAAACACACAATTCGCCGGGATTAGTGGTTGTTGCACGGTCGGCGTTTCGATCTATAACTGGACTTTTCTTCCTAATTAATGTTGTAAACCGGGATTAGTGGTTGTTGCACGGCCGGTTTATACTAAGTAAAAACTCGACTCGCCGGGATTAGTGGTTGTTGCACGATCGGCGTTTCGATTAATAATTAAGAACATGAATCGCCGGGATTAGTGGTTGTTGCACGGTCGGCGTTTCGATTAATAATTAAGAACACGAATTGCCGGGATTAGTGGTTGTTGCACGGTCGGCATTTCGATTAATCAATAAGACATTGTTATGTCAGATTTTATTGTAACGGTTTAATAATTGAACCGAGTGTCAGTAAGGGGGCACGGTAGGACTCACTGAGACAAGTTGTCTCACCCAATCCATATTTGTTGTTTTTACAGAGAACAGGTAATAAGGATAGCAGGCGGCACAGTTGGTATGTCGGGTTCGAGGAGAAGATTGAAGATTGATTCAATCATAGTTGTCCTTGTTCTTCTGTAGTTGTATCTGTATTCGGTCGTATGACTCGAGCTTGTATTATTTTTATTTATTAGTTTCCGCTGTTTCTTGTAAAGATGTATATCTGAACAGGAATTTTTATACTCTGATTCGTACCAAATTGTATATTTAGGTATTTCTTTGTTAAAGAAATACCGGGGTGTTACTTTTGGTATCAGAGCGGTTCGGCCTTGTCGGACGTAGTGACCTTCGGGTCGAGAACATAGGATCGAGTCAGCTAGGGACTTAGACAATTATATGTCAGACCTTTTTAGTATATTATGTGACGTATTGAGTCAGGATCCACTCAATGTTTCATGTAAAGTACTGAAAATTATGACAGATAGTTGCCTCGGCCCCGAAAATGTCTGAAACCCTACACCATAAGATTCTCAGCCTTCTCGTTTCGTCAGAGCGCACGGCAGGGGCAGAGGGCTACATAAAACAATTGAAAACAATGATGGGCATCCGCGATGGTTCGAGGAAACTGTGGGCGGCTGTTCAGTAAGTGATTCGCGGCATGAAACGTCGTAGATCTTATCGAGAAGTACAAATCAAGAGAAGCCTTTGGGCAATAGCAATGTCAGTGTACTGAAAGCTGTCAGACGAGTTAACACCCGAAACCCTGACCTTATTTTCTCAGCTTATCAGTTATCGAGATATCGTTCTCATCATAAATCTTACCTTCTGGTGTCAGTCAATCCCAATTAGGGCAGCAGTCAAGGAAAAAATCCGTATCGGTTAATCTTAAGCATAGATTCCAATTCTTCTTCTTCTTCCGAGTCACAATGTGACAGATGACAAAGCCAAGTGAGTAAAGATACTCCGTCGTCAGTTTTGACTAGTGGAATCAAAAGTGCTGATCAGGTTAAGTCCCGATCAGGAATTATGAATCAGATCCTTCAAAGAAGATCAGTATATGGAATCGGTAGAAGTAACCTTATTTCAATCCGCTGCTGGAAGCATTCCGATCACGGTCTGTGAGAAATTCTCGTTAGTCTTCCGACTTATTTGTTCGTAACTCCTGCTCCGGAACTCCGATTTTTATGTTCCGAGAGGCGTTGGAAAGCTAACGAAATTATCTACACCGATGAATGGGTTGTGAACCGTACCTTCAATTGTATTTTGAATTGTACCTCTGTTTTGGAATCTGAACCGTAAACTCTAAACATTCGTGGAATGTGGACCTCCCTGTTATTCGGGAAATTGGTAAAAGGATCTCCAATCAGTCAGTTTAGACTCCTAGAACCCGTTCTGAAGCTATATTGATTAATGTAATGTAATAATTATGTCTGGATAGTCGCGGAAGTTCGGAAAGAGGCTGGACCAAGGAAAGTTCTAAATGATAAATTCAACGAATCAATACGAAGACACTTATGGTGTGCTCGTGTGATTCCCGAAATAATTTTGTTTTCAAAAAAAAAAGGCAAGCAATTTGTAACACCCCGTTAATTTCTATCTTGTAGAAATTACCGAAGCGCACGACTGGCATATATCAGAGTGACTTTCCTTTTAAAATATTGAACACCTGCTAAACTTCGATGAATCACTCATCGAACGTGCTTACATAACTGAACATAATATAAATAAAGTCGGTCTTTACACCCTCAACTAGTGTTCAATACTCAAAACCGAAAGTCTGCGGAAGCGATTCACAACTTGTAATACATAAGTCGTACAATCGAGTAGTCTTAAGATACTGAATACAAAATACAGAGATACAAGGGAAACTGAAATATAAGGCATAAAGAAATAAAGATAGCGGCTGCTCCTCAAGCATCTTCATAGCCATGCCTCACGGTCTTCAACTTTCCCTGCTTAACTGAAAACAACAACAATGGATTGGGTGAGACAACTTGTCTCAGTGAGTTCTATCGCGACCCCTTACTAATCCTCTCGGTTCAATTATGCTTGATTCATTATCTAAAACTCATAGTCCTCAAGGTTGACTATGTGGCTGAACTATGCTCAATCACTGAGCCTAAACCATGAACTATGCTCAATCACTGAGCCTAACAATGAACTATGCTCAATCACTGAGCCTAACAATGATTCTTAGCGTGTCACCGGTCACTTGGCATCCCTCTTCTCTTCTCTCTCTGTATTCTCTCGGGTTAATAATTATGAATACGAATTGCCGGGATTAGTGGTTGTTGCACGGTCGGCATTTCGATTAATAATATAAGACATTGTTATGTCATCTTTTGTTATAACGGTTTAATAAATTGAACCGAGTGTCAGTGAGGGGGCACGGTAGGACTCACTGAGATAATGTTATCTCACCCTATCCATATTGTTGTTTTTCAGAGAAGCAGGGAAAAAGGAAGACTATTGCGCACGAGTAATTGGTATACTCTTGGAGGTGCTGGAGACTTAGTCATTTGATCCTTTGTTCTTTTGTTGTCTTTTTGGTTGTATAAACTTGTATTGATTATGAGTTATATGAACCGTTTATGTTTCTGTTTGGTATTTGGACTTGGATATTGTAATCCACTCGGTATGGAACCGATAAACTTCTATTTTTGAAGTAATGTTATTTCCGATTATGTTTATTTCAGAAAAAGTTTGTATGTCCAAAACTTAAACAGGAACTGTGTCCTCCGAATTTCCGCATCTGTGCATCCTTCGGTCTCTCTACATGTTAGAAGAAGATTAGGAGTGATTCGGGATCGAAAGGAGCGACGAAATGAGAAATTGGAATCCGGTAACAGCAGCTCACGCACGGTCCGTGCCCAGGGGCGCACGACCCGTGCGTGATTTACCAAAACCACACAGCCAACCCGAAGAGGACGCACGGTCCGTGCCCAGGGGCGCACGACCCGTGCGGCCTGTTCTGTTACCGAATTCTAGTTTCTCATTCCGTTTTCCATTTCTCGCCCAAATCGAATTCCGATCGTTCTCCAACCTGAAAACGGATTTAATACACAACATTCCAGACCATATTCTAGTGAAAGCACTAAAAATCACAATTTCGTAAATTGTTTAACAATTCAATAAAAACCGTAAAAACGCAACATTTCTCAAAACGGTTTTCGGTTCCAAAAATCTTTCGAAAACGGATAATGCCTTATGACTCAAAACCGATATATTTTCAAGACACATAAAAATATCCCTATCCGTGAGTAGAACTCACCCGGTTGACGATCTCGCGAGAAATCACGCCGGAACACGGACGGCCGGATTGTAACCACTCGAACAATCCCCGTAGTCACGTACACGCTCCTAGTGCCTCCGCATCTGAACTCGATGGGTCCCACATGCACCAACCAATAACTAGATCAAATTCTTGCTACTGAACCCCACTTCAGTATATCGAACTGATGGCGTTTGAGACTTCGGCGAACCGAACTCAAATTCGACGAACCACATTTCCAGCATTCTTCTTTCTGTTTTCCAGCAACATGACTCAGTTTTGCAACAGGCATAATTTGGTCAATCCGTGACCAAATCTACTCAAATCAGTGCCCATTGTGAAGATAATTTCGTCTACTTTCAGTTGGTCGATTATTCACACGCATGCATCCAGTGGTTTGGGAGATATTAACAAAACAAGATGACTGGTTCCGGACAGTGTTTGATTCTGAAACCGAAACTTGTGAACAGGATATCTCTCTCATTTCTCCATAAAATCATACGGTTCTTGTGCCCAAAATGAAGAGCTTCGAGTCTAGTTTCCAGAGGAACAAGAATCGTGATCATAGGAGTTGTGTGCTGGAAGATACGAATAAAACACTGGGAGTAGTGCATACTGGTTTTTCGCAGAAATTTGATGAGCTTGAATCATCAACCTCAAACTCTTGTAACTACGAATTTGGGATTCCATCCACTGAACCAGCAGTAACCCTCCATTCTTATCAGTGGAAACAGCAACTGGATTTGCCACAAACTTCCTTCCAATTCACAATGCAAGATATATACTTCTACTTGGAATGCCGAATTTCAGCAAAATCAAGAGCATGCAACAAGATTGGACTTCAGAATTTCATCACCTTCAGCATGATAGCTTCAGTCCGAGAATGGACAAGGAGATTGGGGAAGAATCAGGTTCCGATAATAGGCTCAATGGAATCAGAATGGAAAATAGAGTGAAGAAGAAGCAAGAACACTCACATGCATGAAGAGAATCCCCTCACCTCCTTTCCTTCCTCCAAGTCGCGCCCCTCTCCCCCCTTGTTCCTCTATTTCAGTTTGTGTGATTTCAGAAGAATGAGGAAATGATTTAAGTGGCTAAGTGTTTCTGGTGTTGAGCTTTTATACAGAGGGTGCAAAATGACGAAAATGCCCTTGGTCCATTAAGTCTTGGTTTTGAGGTTAAAACCCCAATAATTCTTATGGCTTTCCGCTCGGCATAGGTTTCTTGACTAATTCTCATTCGAGTCGAGACTAACTACTCACTCATTTGATACGTCTTCGATGTGAGGCGAAATGACGATTTTACCCTTCAGCTGAATTGTTCAATTAAATTATGACTAAGCCACAATTAATTGTAGAGTAGGATTTCTTTGGACTTTTCCTCGACTATTAATCCCCGAGACACGACTAATTATTCCCACAAATAATTACTCAGTCTTAGGCATCATAGTACGAGTCTTTAAAAATTAGGGATGTTACAATTACTAAGTCTCCAGCACCTCCAAGAGTATACCAACTACTCGTGCGCAATAGTCTTCCTTTTTCCCTGCTTCTCTGAAAAACAACAATATGGATAGGGTGAGATAACATTATCTCAGTGAGTCCTACCGTGCCCCCTCACTGACACTCGGTTCAATTTATTAAACCGTTATAACAAAAGCTGACATAACAATGTCTTATTTATTAATCGAAATGCCGACCGTGCAACAACCACTAATCCCGGCAATTCGTATTCATAATTATTAATCGAAACGCCGACCGTGCAAGAACCACTACTCCCGGCGAATCGTGGGTTCAACTTAGCATAAACCGGCCGTGCAAGAACCACTAATCCCGGTAACCCGTGAGTTGACCACGCCAAAACACATTCGGGGCCTAGGGTGAGGGCTCATGACTTCCCTTCCTAGTATGCTACTTGTCGGGTCGTCACCCAACGCAATGCATATGACAATATGCATCAAATTCTCGAGAGTTAGATAATTTATATCTTTTCGATCACCACATGGATCAATTACATAAAACCGGATAAACAATGTCCATATCGATCTATAACCCGTTTTGAGGAATTCACCAGTTAGACCTCCGGCATTATAATCATTTTCATTTGACATATATAAACATATATATATTCAATCGGTGTACCCACACGTATCCTAGGGTTTCGGTTTTTCAATTAAATTTGCTTTCGAAATTCTTTTTCAAAAACATGAGTTGAACAAGCTCAAAATACGGTTTTTAATAAGGCAACTTCATTTTAAATGATTGAGAAAGAGATTAGAAAAGGTTCGGGATCAAACGGAGTTCCGGAACGAGAAATCGGGAAGTGGTGACAGAAGCTCACCGTGATGTCGATTTCACTTGAACGCAGAGTCTTCACACCACTTTGCTAGGATCGACTGCAACCCCTTATAAGACCATAAAAAATGTAACACCCCGGTATTTCTTTAACAAAGAAATACCTAAATATACAATTTGGTACAAATCAGAGTATAAAAATTCCTGTTCAGATATACATCTTTACAAGAAACAGCGGAAACTAATAAATAAAATGATACAAGCTCGAGTCATACGACCGAATACAGATACAACTACAGAAGAACAAGGACAACTATAATTGAATCAATCTTCAATCTTCTCCTCGAACCCGACATACCAACTGTGCCGCCTGCTGTCCTTATAACCTGTTCTCTGTAAAAACAACAAATATGGATTGGGTGAGACAACTTGTCTCAATGAGTCCTACCGTGCCCCCTCACTGACACTCGGTTCAATTATTAAACCGTTACAACAAAATCTGACATAACAATGTCTTATTGATTAATCGAAATGCCGACCGTGCAACAACCACTAATCCCGGCAATTCGTGTTCTTAATTATTAATCGAAACGCCGACCGTGCAACAACCACTAATCCCGGCGAATCGTGTGTTTAACTTATTTAGCATAAACCGGCCGTGCAAGAACCACTAATCCCGGTTTACAACATTAATTAGGAAGAAATGTCCAGTTATAAATCGAAACGCCGACCGTGCAACAACCACTAATCCCGGCGAATCGTGTGTTTAACTTAGCATAAACCGGCCGTGCAAGAACCACTAATCCCAGTAACCCGTGAGTTGACCACGCCAAAACACATTCAGGGCCTAGGGTGAGGGCTCATGACTTCCCTTCCTAGTATGCTACTTGTCGGGTCGTCACCCAACGCAATACGTATGACAATACGCATCAAGTTCTCGAGAGTTAGATAATTTATATCTTCTTTTTCATTTTGATCACCAAAGGATCAGTCATATAAGCTCATTAGATAATTTATATCTTTCGATCACCAAAGGATCATTCGCATAGTAATTGGATAAACAATATCCATATCGATCTATAATCCGTTTTGAGGAATTCATAATTAGACCTCCGGCCTTATAATCATTTTCATTTGACATATATAAACATATATATTCGGTCAATCCATCAGTCGGTGTACTCACACGCGTATTAGGGTTTCGGTTTTTAAATCAATTATGCTTTCGAATCCCTTTTCAAAAACATGAGTTGAACAAGTTCAAAATACGGTTGTCATTAAGGCAATATCTTTAAAATTTGTTGGGAAGAAGATTAGGAGTGATTCGGGATCGAAAGGAGCGACGAAATGAGAAATCGGAGTCCGGTAACAGCAGCTCACGCACGGTCCGTGCCTAGGGGCGCACGACCCGTGCGTGATTTACCAAAACCACACAGCCAACCCGAAGAGGACGCACGGTCCGTGCCCAGGGGCGCACGACCCGTGCGGCCTGTTCTGTTACCGAATTCTAGTTTCTCATTCCGTTTTCGATTTCTCGCCCAAATCGAATTCCGATCGTTCTCCAACCTGAAAACGGATTTAATAAACAACATTCCAGACCATATTCCAGTGAAAGCACTAAAAATCACAATTTCGTAAATTGTTCAACAATTCAATAAAAACCGTAAAAACGCAACATTTCTCAAAACGGTTTTCGGTTCCAAAAATCTTTCGAAAACGGATAATGCCTTATGACTCAAAACCGATATATTTTCAAGACACATAAAAATATCCCTATCCGTGAGTAGAACTCACCCGATTGACGATCTCGCAAGAATTCACGCCGGAACACGGACGGCCGGATTGTAACCACTCGAACAATCCTCGTAGTCACGTACCCGCTCCTAGTGCCTCCGCATCTTAACTCGATGGGTCCCACATGCACCACCAGTAACTCGATAAAATTCTTGCTACTGAACCCCACTTCAGTATATCGAACTGATGGCGTTCGAGACTTCGGCGAACCGAACTCAAATTCGACGAACCACATTTCCAGCATTCTTCTTTCTGTTTTCCAGCAACATGACTCAGTTTTGCAACAGGCATAACTTGGTCAATCCGTGACCAAATCTACTCAAATCAGTGCCCATTGCGAAGATAATTTCGTCTAATTTCAAATGGTCAAGGATTCACACGCATGCATCCAGTGGTTTGGGAGATATTAACAAAACAAGATGACTGGTTCAGGACAGTGTTTGATTCTGAAACCGAAACTTATGAACAGGATATCTCTCACATTTCTCCATGAAATCATACGGTTCTTGTGCCCAAAATGAAGAGCTTTTTGTCTAGTTTCCAGAGGGACAAGAATCACGATCATCGGAGTTGTGTGCAGGGCGATACGATGAAATCACTGAAGGTATACCATACGGGTTTTACCCAGAATTTTGTTGAACTTGCATCTTCACCTTCTAACTTGGAATCCCAGCTCCATCCTTCTTCTACTCGAAAATGGTGGATGGAGATATAGGGGAGGATGATCAGCAACAGTGGTATCAAATGGTAGAGGAAGAAAAATGGTGAAGGATGGCATGAAGATCACTTGCATGCATCAAGGCTTTGGGATTTTCCACTTCTTCTCCTCTCTTCTCTCCATTCGCCTTCTCCTCTTTCTCTCTCTCTTGATGCTATGTTTTTTTTCTGAGTTTCAGAAAGTGAGGTGTATGGGAGTGAGGCCTGATCCAGGGGCTTTTCAGCTGAAGCTCATTTAAGGGCATGAAAAGACCATACTACCCTTTAGTCCATTTTATTACTTTGATACACTTCTAATTAACCACTAACCTATAATTTCTCTTAACAATCATGGTTATGGTCTTGTGGAATTGAGGAGTGTATTTGGTGTTGGGTAATTTGGGTTACGGGCTTAAGGGACGTGGAAATGACCAAAATGCCCTTGGCCCATTAAGTCTTGGTTTTGAAGCTAAAACCCCAATAATCTTATGGCTTTCCGCTCGGCATAGGTTTCTCGGCTAATCCTCATTCGATTCGAGATTAATTGCTCACTCAATTGAAACGTCTTCGATGTGAGGTAAATTGACGATTTTACCCTTCAGCTGAATTGTTCATTTAATTTATGACTAAGCCACAATTAAATGTAGAGTAGGTTTTCTTTGGACTTTTGCTCGACTATTAATCCCCGAGACACGACCAATTATTCCCACAAATAATTTCTCGGTCTTAGGCATCATGGTACGAGTCTTTAAAAATTAGGGATGTTACAATCACCCCAACTTTTAAAAATTTTGTCCTCAAAATTGACAAGACGAACCTTAAGCAAAAAGGTATTGATATCGGGTCATCATGTCCTTTTCCAATTCCCAAGTAGCCTCTTCGACTGAGAAGCCCTCCTAGACTCTCTTGACAAGCGGAATAGTCCTCGACCGCAATGTCTTCACGCCACGCCCTAGGATATGACTAGGATAAGGTTGGAATGATAAATCCGGTCGAAGATCGATCGTTTCAATGCTCAACGGCTACAGTGGATCGGGAATACATTTTCTCAACTGAGACACGTGAAAGACATCATGAAGATACAGACTTTCTTCAGAAATTAACTATTCCGACCTCTTGAAAGCTGACACTAATTGTAATGGACAATGGAATGCCTACAATCTGTTGAGGACACGAATTCATAGTTATGGTATCCACACATTCTGCACTATCGAAGTCAGGAACTCGGAAGGTTTCGGCCTAGCCGTAGCTTGAATTTGGAAGGAAACGATGACTTTAAGAGAATTCTTTGGAATCAAACCATACGGTATCCAGAAGAAAAGTTTTCTTTCCTTCCCGAGTTACGCTCACATAGGCGCTTGACTCATTTTACTAAATATCTCGACTGAAGCAACAGAGTTATTTTATAAAGCAGGTTGACTTTCAGTCCAAGGAATCTAGAAACGATTTTTCCTTGCAACCGAATCCAGGAAAAACTCTAAAATAATAGCAAAATATTCTTTCATTAAATCGGTTCCAAAACTTGAAAGTACAATATTTCCATTTGAATGAAAATTCTTTTCAATGGGGTTTCTAATGACGATAGTTTGAAAATACGACTATCCCAAAGGTTAATTCACCCCAACTTATAGATGACCTTACTCAATGCACGACGCTCCGACAAAGCGGAATTTCATTCTCTGATATTTAAAGGTTACGAGTTTGAAAGTGAGAGTAGAAGTGTTACTTTGTTGGAACCAGCCATTTATTCGATCAAGAGCTCACAAACTTCTCTTATCGTGCTTGAGTTCGGCTCCGTTAAGACAAAACAATTGGGTTCGTTCGAGGAAGGGATCGGGAAGGACATTGAGTCGAAAGGAAAAGTAGGTATTTTTGTTTTAAAATTTCCCAAGCCGCTATTCTATTCGATTTAATTCATTTCCCTTCAATTCCTTTCTCGAATCAGTCCAAGATAAAACTTCGAGGTTAGGACAAAGGCTTGTATTTCGTGACAAAATAGACACGACTCAATTGTCTCAAGACACTACACAATGGTAATGAGATGCACTATCAAGGACTCATGTGTCGTACATTCACTGTCCAATCATTTAGTCTCAGACCGACGTACGGTTCATCCTCAGACATTCTTCCATCATACTGGTGTGTTGGGTAAAAGGAAGATGAACTACACGCACCCAACTCATCGGATTTCTTAGAGAAGTCTCGGGTGCTGGACCACAATCAGATAATTATGAGTTCAGCACATACTTGCTTTATTGACATCTTGCCGATAGATTATTAGAATGGAGAATTAGCATTGACCCATCCGATGGATCAAAGTCACAACAACTTACTGTTGATCTTAACAAATTCAAGGTTAACGATTGGAATTTCACTTCAGTAGCGGAAGCTTGAATGCTATAACATTCGAAGGATGATTTCCCAAACATGGCTTTTTCGGAGTTTTCTACGTCAACGACTTGTCCAATTTCAGCGTTCTTCCTAAATCAACTAGGCTTGAACTTTGATACCTATCTTTCATAGATTCTTGATCACTCAGATCCTAAGGAGATGCAATTTCGATATTAGGATTCTTACTAGGATGACATAAGGTTTTCTTTAGAAGTTACGATTTAGTGGCCATCCTATGCAATCCTTGGTTTCTCGATTAACTTCAATGTAGTAATTATTCTCGGATTAGTCACGAAATTGAAATTGTGGTAGCACCAGGGGATTTTTTGAAAACAAAATTATTTCGGGAATCACACGAGCACACCATAAGTGTCTTCGTATTGATTCGTTGAATTTATCATTTAGAACTTTCCTTGGTCCAGCCTCTTTCCGAACTTCCGCGACTATCCAGACATAATTATTACATTACATTAATCAATATAGCTTCAGAACGGGTTCTAGGAGTCTAAACTGACTGATTGGAGATCCTTTTACCAATTTCCCGAATAACAGGGAGGTCCCCATTCCACGAATGTTTAGAGTTTACGGTTCAGATTCCAAAACAGAGGTACAATTCAAAATACAATTGAAGATACGGTTCACAACCCATTCATCGGTGTAGATAATTTCGTTAGCTTTCCAACGCCTCTCGGAACATAAAAATCGGAGTTCCGGAGCAGGAGTTACGAACAAATGAGTCGGAAGACTAACGAGAATTTCTCACAGACCGTGATCGGAATGCTTCCAGCAGCGGATTGAAATAAGGTTACTTCTACCGATTCCACATACTGATCTGCTTTGAAGGATCTGATTCATAATTCCTGATCGGGACTTAACCTGATCAGCACTTTTGATTCCACTAGTCAAAACTGACGACGGAGTATCTTTACTCAGTTGGCTTTGTCATCTGTCACATTGTGACTCGGAAGAAGAAGAAGAATTGGAATCTATGCTTAAGATTAACCGATACGGATTTTTCCTTGACTGCTGCCCTAACTGGGATTGACTGACACCAGAAGGTAAGATTTATGATGAGAACGATATCTCGATAACTGATAAGCTGACAAAATAAGGTCAGGGTTTCGGGTGTTAACTCGTCTGACAGCTTTCAGTACACTGACATTGCTATTGCCCAAAGGCTTCTCTTGATTTGTACTTCTCGATAAGATCTACGACGTTTCATGCCGCGAATCACTTACTGAACAGCCGCCCACAGTTTCCTCGAACCATCGCGGATGCCCATCATTATTTTCAATTGTTTTATGTAGCCCTCTGCCCCTGCCGTGCGCTCTGACGAAACGAGAAGGCTGAGAATCTTATGGTGTAGGGTTTCGGACATTTTCGGGGCCGAGGCAACTATCTGTCATAATTTTCAGTACTTTACATGAAACATTGAGTGGATCCTGACTCAATACGTCACATAATATACTAAAAAGGTCTGACATATAATTGTCTAAGTCCCTAGCTGACTCGATCCTATGTTCTCGACCCGAAGGTCACTACGTCCGACAAGGCCGAACCGCTCTGATACCAAATGTAACACCCCGGTATTTCTTTAACAAAGAAATACCTAAATATACAATTTGGTACAAATCAGAGTATAAAAATTCCTGTTCAGATATACATCTTTACAAGAAACAGCGGAAACTAATAAATAAAATGATACAAGCTCGAGTCATACGACCGAATACAGATACAACTACAGAAGAACAAGGACAACTATAATTGAATCAATCTTCAATCTTCTCCTCGAACCCGACATACCAACTGTGCCGCCTGCTGTCCTTATAACCTGTTCTCTGTAAAAACAACAAATATGGATTGGGTGAGACAACTTGTCTCAGTGAGTCCTACCGTGCCCCCTCACTGACACTCGGTTCAATTATTAAACCGTTACAACAAAATCTGACATAACAATGTCTTATTGATTAATCGAAATGCCGACCGTGCAACAACCACGAATCCCGGCAATTCGTGTTCTTAATTATTAATCGAAACGCCGACCGTGCAACAACCACTAATCCCGGCGAATCGTGTGTTTAACTTATTTAGCATAAACCGGCCGTGCAAGAACCACTAATCCCTGTTTACAACGTTAATTAGGAAGAACTGTCCAGTTATAAATCGAAACGCCGACCGTGCAACAACCACTAATCCCGGCGAATCGTGTGTTTAACTTAGCATAAACCGGCCGTGCAAGAACCACTAATCCCGGTAACCCGTGAGTTGACCACGCCAAAACACATTCAGGGCCAAGGGTGAGGGCTCATGACTTCCCTTCCTAGTATGCTACTTGTCGGGTCGTCACCCAACGCAATACGTATGACAATACGCATCAAGTTCTCGAGAGTTAGATAATTTATATCTTCTTTTTCATTTTGATCACCAAAGGATCAGTCATATAAGCTCATTAGATAATTTATATCTTTCGATCACCAAAGGATCATTCGCATAGTAATTGGATAAACAATATCCATATCGATCTATAATCCGTTTTGAGGAATTCATAATTAGACCTCCGGCCTTATAATCATTTTCATTTGACATATATAAACATATATATTCGGTCAATCCATCAGTCGGTGTACTCACACGCGTATTAGGGTTTCGGTTTTTAAATCAATTATGCTTTCGAAGCCCTTTAAAAAAACATGAGTTGAACAAGTTCAAAATACGGTTGTCATTAAGGCAATATCTTTAAAATTTGTTGGGAAGAAGATTAGGAGTGATTCAGGATCGAAAGGAGCGACGAAATGAGAAATCGGAGTCCGGTAACAGCAGCTCACGCACGGTCCGTGCCCAGGGGCGCACGACCCGTGCGTGATTTACCAAAACCACACAGCCAACCCGAAAGGACGCACGGTCCGTGCCCAGGGGCGCACGACCCGTGCGGCCTGTTCTGTTACCGAATTCTAGTTTCTCATTCCGTTTTCCATTTCTCGCCCAAATCGAATTCCGATCGTTCTCCAACCTGAAAACGGATTTAATAAACAACATTCCAGACCATATTCCAGTGAAAGCACTAAAAATCACAATTTCGTAAATTGTTCAACAATTCAATAAAAACCGTAAAAACGCAACATTTCTCAAAACGGTTTTCGGTTCCAAAAATCTTTCGAAAACGGATAATGCCTTATGACTCAAAACCGATATATTTTCAAGACACATAAAAATATCCCTATCCGTGAGTAGAACTCACCCGGTTGACGATCTCGCAAGAATTCACGCCGGAACACGGACGGCCGGATTGTAACCACTCGAACAATCCTCGTAGTCACGTACCGGCTCCTAGTGCCTCCGCATCTTAACTCGATGGGTCCCACATGCACCACCAGTAACTCGATAAAATTCTTGCTACTGAACCCCACTTCAGTATATCGAACTGATGGCGTTCGAGACTTCGGCGAACCGAACTCAAATTCGACGAACCACATTTCCAGCATTCTTCTTTCTGTTTTCCAGCAACATGACTCAGTTTTGCAACAGGCATAACTTGGTCAATCCGTGACCAAATCTACTCAAATCAGTGCCCATTTCGAAGATAATTTCGTCTACTTTTAAATGGTCAAGGATTCACACGCATGCATCCAGTGGTTTGGGAGATATTAACAAAACAAGATGACTGGTTCAGGACAGTGTTTGATTCTGAAACCGAAACTTATGAACAGGATATCTCTCACATTTCTCCATGCAATCATACGGTTCTTGTGCCCAAAATGAAGATATTTTTGTCTAGTTTCCAGAGGGACAAAAATCACGATCATCGGAGTTGTGTGCAGGGCGTTACGATGAAATCACTGAAGGTATACCATACGGGTTTTACCCAGAATTTTGTTGAACTTGCATCTTCACCTTCTAACTTGGAATCCCAGCTCCATCCTTCTTCTACTCGAAAATGGTGGATGGAGATATAGGGGAGGATGATCAGCAACAGTGGTATCAAATGGTAGAGGAAGAAAAATGGTGAAGGATGGCATGAAGATCACTTGCATGCATCAAGGCTTTGGGATTTTCCACTTCTTCTCCTCTCTTCTCTCCATTCGCCTTCTCCTCTTTCTCTCTCTCTTGATGCTATGTTTTTTTTTCTGAGTTTCAGAAAGTGAGGTGTATGGGAGTGAGGCCTGATCCAGGGGCTTTTCAGCTGAAGCTCATTTAAGGGCATGAAAAGACCATACTACCCTTTAGTCCATTTTATTACTTTGATACACTTCTAATTAACCACTAACCTATAATTTCTCTTAACAATCATGGTTATGGTCTTGTGGAATTGAGGAGTGTATTTGGTGTTGGGTAATTTGGGTTACGGGCTTAAGGGACGTGGAAATGACCAAAATGCCCTTGGCCCATTAAGTCTTGGTTTTGAAGCTAAAACCCCAATAATCTTATGGCTTTCCGCTCGGCATAGGTTTCTCGGCTAATCCTCATTCGATTCGAGATTAATTGCTCACTCAATTGATACGTCTTCGATGTGAGGTAAATTGACGATTTTACCCTTCAGCTGAATTGTTCATTTAATTTATGACTAAGCCACAATTAAATGTAGAGTAGGTTTTCTTTGGACTTTTGCTCGACTATTAATCCCCGAGACACGACCAATTATTCCCACAAATAATTTCTCGGTCTTAGGCATCGTGCAACAACCACTAATCCCGGCGAATCGTGTTTAACTTATTTATTAATCGAAACGCCGACCGTGCAAGAACCACTAATCCCGGCAAATCGTGTGTTTAACTTAGCATAAACCGGCCGTGCAAGAACCACTAATCCCGGTAACCCGTGAGTTGACCACGCCAAAACACATTCAGGGCCTAGGGTGAGGGCTCATGACTTCCCTTCCTAGTATGCTACTTGTCGGGTCGTCACCCAACGCAATACGTATGACAATACGCATCAAGTTCTCGAGAGTTAGATAATTTATATCTTCTTTTTCATTTTGATCACCAAAGGATCAGTCATATAAGCTCATTAGATAATTTATATCTTTCGATCACCAAAGGATCATTCGCATAGTAATTGGATAAACAATATCCATATCGATCTATAATCCGTTTTGAGGAATTCATAATTAGACCTCCGGCCTTATAATCATTTTCATTTGACATATATAAACATATATATTCGGTCAATCCATCAGTCGGTGTACTCACACGCGTACTAGGGTTTCGGTTTTTAAATCAATTATGCTTTCGAAGCCCTTTTCAAAAACATGAGTTGAACAAGTTCAAAATACGGTTGTCATTAAGGCAATATCTTTAAAATTGGTTGGGAAGAAGATTAGGAGTGATTCGGGATCGAAAGGAGCGACGAAATGAGAAATCGGAATCCGGTAACAGCAGCTCACGCACGGTCCGTGCCCAGGGGCGCACGACCGTGCGTGAATTACCAAAACCACACAGCCAACCCGAAGAGGACGCACGGTCCGTGCCCAGGGGCGCACGACCCGTGCGGCCTGTTCTGTTACCGAATTCTAGTTTCTCATTCCGTTTTCCATTTCTCGCCCAAATCGAATTCCGATCGTTCTCCAACCTGAAAACGGATTTAATACACAACATTCCAGACCATATTCTAGTGAAAGCACTAAAAATCACAATTTCGTAAATTGTTTAACAATTCAATAAAAACCGTAAAAACGCAACATTTCTCAAAACGGTTTTCGGTTCCAAAAATCTTTCGAAAACGGATAATGCCTTATGACTCAAAACCGATATATTTTCAAGACACATAAAAATATCCCTATCCGTGAGTAGAACTCACCCGGTTGACGATCTCGCGAGAAATCACGCCGGAACACGGACGACCGGATTGTAACCACTCGAACAATCCCCGTAGTCACGTACACGCTTCTAGTGCCTCCGCATCTGAACTCGATGGGTCCCACGTGCACCACCAATAACTCGATCAAATTCTTGCTACTGAAGCCCACTTCAGTATATCGAACTGATGGCGTTCGAGACTTCGGCGATCCGAACTCAAATTCGACGAACCACATTTCCAGCATTCTTCTTTCTGTTTTCCAGCAACATGACTCAGTTTTGCAACAGGCATAATTTGGTCAATCCGTGACCAAATCTACTCAAATAAGTGCCCATTATGAAGATAATTTCGTCTACTTTCAGATGGTCAAGGATTCACACGCATGCATCCAGTGGTTTGGGAGATATTAACAAAACAAGATGACTGGTTCAGGATAGTGTTTGATTCTGAAACCGAAACTTGTGAACCGGATATCTCTCTCATTTCTCCATGAAATCATACGGTTCTTGTGCCAAAAATGAAGAGACTTTTGTCTAGTTTCCAGATAGACAAGAATCACGATCATCGGAGGAGTGTACAGCGAGATACGATGAAAACAATGAAGATGGTTCATACGGGTTTTACCCAGAATTTCCAGCAACACTCTCCTTTCTTCATCCACCATCTTGTCTCCACGAATTGGAGCTCCAAACTTTCAGAACCAGTAGCCTAACACCTAACTCCAACCCTTGATGGCGAATTTGGTTCAGTACACACCATGACAAGTTCCCATTTTTCAGCTCTTAGCTCCAATTCAACATGCAAGCAAGGAGATTGGAGTTTGGTCAACATTGAGCTTCAAGCTCCATCTATGGCAATCTGAGTTAGGAGCAGAATGTGAGGCTGAAACTTGTATCATTAGAAAGAGGAATGAAAATGGAGTGGGATGGAGGGATTAGAACTTACATACAATGAATTTTGAAGGACCTCACTTGGATTCCTCTTCTCCACTCTCTTGCATATTCTCCTCTCCCTCTCCCTCACTTTTCAGATTTTGGCAAGTTGCTGAATGAGAGGGAAGAGAGTGAGCTCAGAAGGTTTAATGAAAATTGAGGGTTGTTTAAGTGGGAGTGAAATGACCAAAACGCCCCTTAGTTCTCTAATTCTCACATAATCCATTTTAAATACCTCGAGCACTTATCAATTCGCATGACTTAGGAGCTTTGATACCATTCGAATGATCCTACTATGTCTAGGAATCGATCTACTATTTCATCAAATGATACATCTTCGATATGAGGCGAAATGACGGTTTTACCCTTCAGTTGAATTGTTCAATTAAATTATGACTAAGCCACAATTAATTGTAGAGTAGGATTTCTTTGGACTTTTCCTCGACTATTAATCCCTGAGACTCGACCAATTATTGTAACATCCCTACTTTTTAAAGACTCGTACTATGATGCCTAAGACCGAGTAATTATTTGTGGGAATAATTGGTCGTGTTTCGGGGATTTATAGTCGAAGAAAAGTCCAAAGAAATCCTACTCTACGTTTAATTGTGGCTTAGTCATAATTTAAATGAACAATTAGAGCACAAGGGTAAAATCGTAATTTTCGTCTCAAAATGAAGAAGCATCATTGATGAAGTAACGGATTGGGTTCTAATCGTGCTAGGTTATGGAGATGTTATTAAATTGCTAAGTCATAGGGATTTATGAGTATCAGTGGATTAATATGGACCTAAATGGATATTAATGAACCAAGGGCATTTTGGTCATTTCGCCTCATTTAACCAACCCCCAACTCATATCACCACCTGACCCTACTCCTTTCCCTCTCATTCAGCTTTTTGGAGTCCGGTAACAGCAGCTCACGCACGGTCCGTGCCCAGGGGCGCACGACCCGTGCGTGATTTACCAAAACCACACAGCCAACCCGAAGAGGACGCACGGTCCGTGCCCAGGGGCGCACGACCCGTGCGGCCTGTTCTGTTACCGAATTCTAGTTTCTCATTCCGTTTTCCATTTCTCGCCCAAATCGAATTCCGATCGTTCTCCAACCTGAAAACGGATTTAATACACAACATTCCAGACCATATTCCAGTGAAAGCACTTAAAATCACAATTTCATAAATTGTTCAACAATTCAATAAAAACCGTAAAAACGCAACATTTCTCAAAAACGGTTTTCGGTTCCAAAAATCTTTCGAAAACGGATAATGCCTTATGACTCAAAAGCGATATATTTTCAAGACACATAAAAATATCCCTATCCGTGAGTAGAACTCACCCGGTTGACGATCTCGCGAGAAATCACGTCGGAACACGGACGGCCGGATTGTAACCACTCGAACAATCCCCGTAGTCACGTACACGCTCCTAGTGCCTCCGCATCTGAACTCGATGGGTCCTACATGCACCACCAGTAACTCGATCAAATTCTTGTTACTGAACCCCACATCAGTATATCGAACTGATGGCGTTCGAGACTTCGGCGAACCGAACTCAAATTTGACGAACCATATTTCCAGCATTCTTCTTCCTGTTTTCCAGCAACATGACTCAGTTTTACAACAGGCATAATTTGGTCAATCCGTGACCAAATCTACTCAAATCAGTGCCCATTGTGAAGATAATTTCGTCTACTTTCAAATGGAAGAAGTTTCACGCGCATGCATCCAGTAGATTGAGAGATATTAACAAAACAAGGTGACTGGTTCAGGACAGTGTTTGATTCTGAAACCAAAACTTGTGAACAGGATATCTCTCTCATTTCTCCATAAAATCATATGGTTCTTGTGCCAAAAGTGAAGAGCTTTTTGTCTACTTTCCAGAGAAGCAAGAATCGCGTTCAATGGATAACTATGGAGAGAGTTACGAAGGATTTACTACACATGGCCAGAACTGTCTTCTTGAGCAGAATTTGTGTGTCTACATCCTCAACTCTACAAATGCATCAACCACGAAATTAGCTCCAAAACTCCACTTTGAGCTCTAAGGTTCAGAATGGCAAGTTGAGAATGGGGAGGAATCAGGTGATGATTTTTGTATCAATGGATAGAGAATTCAAAATGGGAAAAGAAGAGCTAGGAAGCACTCACATGCATCAAGTTTTTAGAGAATCTCTCTTCTCCTTCCTTCCCTCTTCCCTTCGCCTCCCTCTTCTCTTCTCTCTCTGTATGTTCTAAATTTCTGGTCAGGTGTGGAAAGTGAGGAGAATGTTTTGTGTTGAGCTTTAATGAGAGCTAAATTACCTTATTGCCCTTATGTCTAATTTTCACTTAACTTTCATTTCTTTCACTTTCACTTTTCAAATTTTTATTTCCAAAAAGCTGAATGAGAGGGAAAGGAGTAGGGTCAGGTGGTGATATGAGTTGGGGGTTGGTTAAATGAGGCGAAATGACCAAAATGCCCTTGGTTCATTAATATCCATTTAGGTCCATATTAATCCACTGATACTCATAAATCCCTATGACTTAGCAATTTAATAACATCTCCATAACCTAGCACGATTAGAACCCAATCCGTTACTTCATCAACGATGCTTCTTCATTTTGAGACGAAAATTACGATTTTACCCTTGTGCTCTAATTGTTCATTTAAATTATGACTAAGCCACAATTAAACGTAGAGTAGGATTTCTTTGGACTTTTCTTCGACTATAAATCCCCGAAACACGACCAATTATTCCCACAAATAATTACTCGGTCTTAGGCATCATAGTACGAGTCTTTAAAAAGTAGGGATGTTACAATCACCCCAACTTTTAAAAATTTTGTCCTCAAAATTGACAAAACGAACCTTAAGCAAAATGATATTGATATCGGATCATCATGTCCTCTTCCAATTCCCGAGTAGCCTCTTCGGCTGAGAGGCCTTCCCAGACTACCTTGACAATCGGAATAGTCCTTGACTTCAATGTCTTCACGCCACGCCCTAGAATATGACTAGGATAAGGTTGGAATGATAAATCCGGTCGAAGATCGATCGTTTCAACGCTCAACGGCTGAAGTAGATCGGGAATACATTTTCTCAACTGAGACACGTGAAAGTCATCAGGAAGATACAGACTTTCTTCAGAAATTAACTATTCCGACCTCTTGAAAGCTGGCACTAATTGTTATGGACAATGAAATGCCTACAATCTGTTGAGGATACGAGCTCATAATTATGGTATCCACACATTCTGCACTATCGAAGTCAGAAACTCGGAAGGTTTCGGTCTAGCCGTAGCTTGCATTGGAAGAAAGGATGTTTATAAGAGAATTTCTTTGGGGTCAAACCATGCGGTATCCAAAAGAAAATTTTTCTTCCCTTCCCGAGTTACGCTCACAAAAGCGTTTGACTCATTTTACTAAAAATCTTGACCGAAGCAAACAGAGTTATTTTATAAAACAATTAGACTCTCAGTCCCACGGAATGTAGAAAATAATTTTTCTTGCAACTTGACTCAAGAAAACTATAAAATGGTGGTGATTTATTCTTTCATTAAATCTTTTCCAAAGCTTGAAAGTACAATAGTCTCATTTGAATAAAAATTCTTTTCAATGGGGCTTTCCCATAACAATAGCTTGAAAAAATACGACTATACAAAACGATAATTCACCCCAACTTATAAATGACCTTACTCGATGCACGACGTTTCAGTAAAGCGGAATCTCATTCTCAAATTCTTAAAATTTGCAAGTTTGAAAGTGAGAATAAAGGTGTTATTTTGTTGGAGTCAACCATTTGTGCGACCAAAATCTCGCAAACTTTTATCGTGCTTGAGTTCGGTTCCGTTAAGACAAAACAATTGGGTTCGTTCGAGGAAGGGATCGGGAAGGACATTGGGCCGAAATGAAAGCGGAAATTTTATTTTAAAAAAATTCTTCTCAAGCCGCTATTCCACTGGATTCAATTCACTTCCTTTCAATTCCTTTCTCGAATTGGTCCATGACAAAATTTCGATATTAAAAACAAGGGTCGTATTTCATGATGAAAAACAGACACGACTTGACCGTCTCAAGAGACTACACAAAGGTTATAAAGTTCACTATCAAGGACTCATGTGTCATACAGTCACTGTCCAATCATTTAGTCTCCGACCGACATACGGTTCATCCTCACTCACTCTACCATCAAACGAGTGTAGAAGGTGAAAAGGTAAAAACATTATAGGTACTCAACTCATTGGATTCTTAGAAAAGCATCGTGTGCTGGACCACAATCGGACAATCCGAATTCTCAGCACATACTTGATTTATCGACATTTAACCATAGGTCAATAGAATGGAGAATTAGCATTGACCCATCCGATGGATCAAAGTCACAACAACTTACTGTTGATCTTAACGAATTCAAGATTAACGATTGGAGTTTCACTTCAGTACCGGAAGCTTGAATGCTATAACATTCGAAGGATGATTTCCCAAACATGGCTTTTTCGGAGTTTTCTACGTCAACGACTTGTCCAATTTCAGCGTTCTTCCTAAATCAACTAAGCTTGAACTTTGATACCTATCTTTCATAGATTCTTGATCACTCAGATCCTAAGGAGATGCAATTTCGATATTAGGATTCTTACTAGGATGACATAAGGTTTTCTTTAGAAGTTACGATTTAGTGCCATCCTATGCAATCCTTGGTTTCTCGATTAACTTCAATGTAGTAATTATTCTCGGATTAGTCACGAAATTGAAATTGTGGTGGCACCAGGGGATTTTTTGAAAACAAAATTATTTCGGGAATCACACGAGCACACCATAAGTGTCTTCGTATTGATTCGTTGAATTTATCATTTAGAACTTTCCTTGGTCCAGCCTCTTTCCGAACTTCCGCGACTATCCAGACATAATTATTACATTACATTAATCAATATAGCTTCAAAACGGGTTCTAGGAGTCTAAACTGACTGATTGGAGATCCTTTTACCAATTTCCCGAATAACAGGGAGGTCCACATTCCACGAATGCTTAGAGTTTACCGTTCAGATTTAAAACAGAGGTACACTTAATACAATTGAAGATACGGTTCACAACCCATTCATCGGTGTAGATATTTTCGTTAGTTTTCCAACGCCTCTCGGAACATAAAAATCGGAGTTCCAGAGCAGGAGTTACGAACAAATGAGTCGGAAGACTAACGAGAATTTCTCACAGACCGTGATCGGAATGCTTCCAGCAGCGGATTGAAATAAGGTCACTTCTACCGATTCCACATACTGATCTGCTATGAAGGATTTGATTCATAATTCCTGATCGGCACTTATGATTCCACTAGTCAATACTGACGACGGAGTATCTTTACTCAATTGGCTTTGTCATCTGTCACATTGTGACTCGGAAGAAGAAGAATTGGAATCTATGCTTAAAATTAACCGATAAGGATTTCCTTAACTGCTACCAGAAGGTAAGATTTACAGTGAAATACTGCTTGGATAATTGATAGGCTGACTAGACAAAGGTCAGGGTTTCGGGTGTTAACTAGTCTGATAGCTTTCAGTACACTGACATTGCTACTGCCGCACAATGGCTTTGCTTGACTTGTACTCCTCGATAAGATCTAAGACGTTTCATGTCGCGACTCACTAGCCGCATTCGATTTTTTTACTGAACAGCCGCCCACAGTTTCCTCGAACCATCGCGGATGCCCATCCTTGTTTCCAAATGTAATATGTAGCCCTCTCCTGCCGCTGCACGTTCTGATGAAACGAGAAGGCTGAGAATCCTATGGAGTAGGGTCTCGGACATTTTCGGGGCTGAGGCAACTATCTGCCATAGTTTTCAGTAACTTACATGAAACATTGAGTGGATCCCGACTCAATACGTCACATAATATACTAAAAAGGTCTGACATATAATTGTCTAAGTCCCTAGCTGACTCGATCCTATGTTCTCGACCCGAAGGTCACTACGTCCGACAAGGCCGAACCGCTCTGATACCAAATGTAACACCCTGGTATTTCTTTAACAAAGAAATACCTAAATATACAATTTGGTACAAATCAGAGTATAAAAATTCCTGTTCAGATATACATCTTTACAAGAAACAGCGGAAACTAATAAATAAAATGATACAAGCTCCAGTCATACGACCGAATACAGATACAACTACAGAAGAACAAGGACAACTATAATTGAATCAATCTTCAATCTTCTCCTCGAACCCGACATACCAACTGTGCCGCCTGCTGTCCTTATAACCTGTTCTCTGTAAAAACAACAAATATGGATTGGGTGAGACAACTTGTCTCAGTGAGTCCTACCGCGCCCCCTCACTGACACTCGGTTCAATTATTAAACCGTTACGACAAAATCTGACATAACAATGTCTTATTGATTAATCGAAATGCCGACCGTGCAACAACCACTAATCCCGGCAATTCATATTCATAATTTATTAATCGAAACGCCGACCGTGCAAGAACCACTAATCCCGGCAATTCGTATTCATAATTTATTAATCGAAACGCCGACCGTGCAAGAACCACTAATCCCGGCAATTCGTATTCATAATTTATTAATCGAAACGCCGACCGTGCAAGAACCACTAATCCCGGCAATTCGTATTCATAATTTATTAATCGAAACGCCGACCGTGCAAGAACCACTAATCCCGGCAAATCGTGTGTTTAACTTAGCATAAACCGGCCGTGCAAGAACCACTAATCCCGGTAACCCGTGAGTTGACCACGCCAAAACACATTCAGGGCCTAGGGTGAGGGCTCATGACTTCCCTTCCTAGTATGCTACTTGTCGGGTCGTCACCCAACGCAATACGTATGACAATACGCATCAAGTTCTCGAGAGTTAGATAATTTATATCTTCTTTTTCATTTTGATCACCAAAGGATCAGTCATATAAGCTCATTAGATAATTTATATCTTTCGATCACCAAAGGATCATTCGCATAGTAATTGGATAAACAATATCCATATCGATCTATAATCCGTTTTGAGGAATTCATAATTAGACCTCCGGCATTATAATCATTTTCATTTGACATATATAAACATATATATTCGGTCAATCCATCAGTCGGTGTACTCACACGCGTACTAGGGTTTCGGTTTTTCAATCAATTATGCTTTCGAAGCCCTTTTCAAAAACATGAGTTGAACAAGTTCAAAATACGGTTGTCATTAAGGCAATATCTTTAAAATTTGTTGGGAAGAAGATTAGGAGTGATTCGGGATCGAAAGGAGCGACGAAATGAGAAATCGGAGTTCGGTAACAGCAGCTCACGCACGGTCCGTGCCCAGGGGCGCACGACCCGTGCGTGATTTACCAAAACCACACAGCCAACCCGAAGAGGACGCACGGTCCGTGCCCAGGGGCGCACGACCCGTGCGGCCTGTTCTGTTACCGAATTCTAGTTTCTCATTCCACAAACTTAGAACTTCATTGTCTTCCACCTTGAAGGTTCAAATTTCGAGAATGGTGTTTAGAGAAAGAGTGAGAATCAGCCTCTGATTTTGGTACCATTGGATTCAGAATCAAAAATGGAGTAGAGAGGGGTTTAGAAGACTTACATGCAAAGACAAGTTGAGTAGCTCCTCTCTCCTTTCCTTCTCCTTCCCTTCGCCCACTCTCCTCTCCCTCACTTCTGTTTTTCTTTCTTTTCAGCTGGAGAATGGCCAAGTGAGAGGGTGAGGGTTCAGCTGGGTGTATATGGCTGAGGGTTAAATGATGGCAAAAAGACCATTTTGCCCTTGGCCATAGAATGATAGTTTAGGTGTTGAAGGCTTCCCTCGGTACGAAACTTTTTCGATTATCCCGGTTCTGACCCGAAGTTCCTCACTTCTTTTGGTTCGAAATAAATTTTAAATCTTCATAATTATAATTTACTGATTAGGGGTGTGAAAAGACAATTTTGCCCTTCATCCCCAATTCCTTATTTAAATTATGAATAAGCCACACTTTAATGGAGGATAGGATTTCTTGACGAATTACTCGACTATTAATCCCCGAGACGCGACCAATTATCCCCACAAATAATTAATCGGCCTCCGGCATCATAATACGAGTCTTTAAAAATTAGGGATGTTACAATCACCCCAACTTTTAAAATTTTGTCCTCAAAATTGACGAGACGTACCTTACTGAAAGAGATACGGATATCGAGCACGCATGTCTTCTTCCAGTTCCCGGGTAGCCTCTTTGGCTGAAAAGCCATCCCAAACTACTTTGATAATCGGAATTGACCTTGAACGCAGAGTCTTCACACCACGCTCCAAGATATAACTAGGATAAGGTTGAAATGACAAATCCGGTCGCAGGTCAATTGTATCAACACTCAACGGTTGATGCAGATCGGGAACATACTTCCTCAACTGAGACACGTGGAACACATCATGGAGGTTTGATAGGGCCGGAGACAATGCGAGGCGATAGGCAACTGGCCCAATCCGCTCGATGATTTGGAACGGTCCAATATATCGAGGACTGAGCTTCTTCGCTCTCAAGGCTCTCCCAGTGCCTATGGTTGGAGAAACTTTCAAGAACACATGATCACCAACCTCAAACTCCAACGGTCTCCTTCGGTTGTCAGCGTAGCTCTTTTGCCGACTCTGAGCAACCTTCATCCTTTCTCGAATTAACTTGATCTTCTCAGTAGTTTCGCGAACCATATCGGGTCCCAAAAACTTATCTTCGCCAATCTCCCACCAGCACAACGGAGTCCTACACTTTCTACCATAAAGTGCTTCAAACGGTGCCATTCCAATGCTGGAGTGGTAACTGTTGTTGTAGGAGCACTACAAAAAATGTTGCCTTTAGCGACGGAATTAGCGAGGGACTTTATGTCCCTCGCAAAAACTGATATTAGCGAGGGCATTAGCGAGGGCATAGAGCTGTCGAATTTTTTTAAGCATTAGCGACGGAAATTTTAGCAATAGCGACGGCCAGGCCGTCGCCAATGGCCTGGGCGGGAAAAATTAGCGACAGCTATAGTGTCCCTCGCAAATGTTTTTTGACCGTTCAACGCGTGGAACTGCGTGGAAATGAGCGTAGCGGTTAGCGACGGCCCATGCCGTCGCTAATGTCAAATTAATTTCCAAAACTGAATCTCAAAACAGAAACCCTCATTTCTCTCTTCTCCTCTCTCTCACCGCATCTCTCTCTCCGCCTCTCTCTCTCCGCCTCTCTCTCTCACCTACGACGGCCGCCGCACCACCACCATCACCTACCTACGACCTCCTCTCTCCGTCACCTCCTCACTCCGGCTCTCTCTCTTCGCCTCCTCACCGTCTCTCTCTCCGCCTCTCTCTCTTCCTACGGCCACCGAGAAGCCGCCAACGCCGCCAACGCCGCCAACGCCACCACCCTCACAACAACCACCACCATCCTCACCTACCTACGACAGCTCCTCTCCGCCATCTCGCCCTCTCTCTCTCCGCCTCTCTCTCTCACCTACGGCCAACAACCACCCACCACCACCGTCACAACCACCCACCACCACCAGCACCTACTTTCTGCTGTCTCTCTCTCAGCCTCTCTCTCTCAGCCTCTCTCTCTCTCTCACCTGCGAACCTGAACTGTGCACCGCCGCCGCCACCACCACCGCCGCCACGACCACCACGAATTTCTGCCCTCTCCCTTTTGTAGGTTTTGACATTTTTTTTTATGATATTCTTTTGATATTGATTTTTTAAATTTGTTTTGATTTATGTTTTTTGATTGATTTAGGATTGACATCGTTGGTGTTTGGAGTTTAAGAACCGCACCAGAGTGCGCATCGTCACCGAACAACCGCAACAGACGTCAATCTCATAACGGTTAGTTTAATTGAAAAATATTTAATATTTAATTATTGTTTTGATGAACCCTAGGTTAGATGACTGTGTGTTGTTGATGGAAAAGGGTGAGGGACATCCTAACCCCCATATTTTGCTCGAAATCATCTCCATTGAGATAATTGCGAGACGATACTAACAACGGTAAGGTTGGGAGTTATATGAAATAACTTTCTTCACTACTTGGATGGAAAAGGGTTTTGTGCTGTCCTTAACCCCCATATTCGGCTCGAAATCATCTCCACTGAGATCATATTGATGCCACTAACTTGAAATATTATTGGGAATGTTATCTAACACGTTTTCTTAAATACGTGTAGATGAATTTGTATGAATTTAATCGTGATTGGGTGTATGATCGGTTATATCCGAGAAGAGCGGGTTTAAAGGAATCTTTTGTAATTGGGGTTGAACAGTTTCTTGTGGTAGCGTGGCGACATGAATTGGCTCAACAGGAAAAAGGGGTTAGATGTCCATGCTTAAAATGCGACGGTGAACCTATTATGACCGATGATGAAATCAGGGATCACTTGTATCATTGGGGGTTTAGGCCTAATTATTGGATTTGGGTAGACCATGGAGAACAACAATTTCAAAATTTTGAGATAGGGGCTTCAAGCAGTTCTGGTGTTGGTGTTCCACGTAATGAAATTTTTGAGTCGATGCAAAACATGATTTGCGATGGTCTCAGGGTGAATGTGCCATTTGATGAGCCTCAATATGATGATAATGATGAACTTCCAAATGAAGAAGCACAAATTTTTTATAATTTGTTAAGAGATTCAAACACACCGTTGTTTGAAGGCTCGCCACATTCAAAATTATCTATGTGTGTGAAACTTTTAGCTCTCAAGTCCATGAGTAATATTTCTGAGGTGGGTTTAGACTATGTGACTGAAATGATGTAGGAAGCAACACCTAATAAGGATAATTTGCCAAAAAGTTATTATGAAGCAAAAATGTTAGTTTCGAAGCTGGGATTGAAATTTAAGAAGATTGATTGTTGTGAGAAAGGGCACATGTTGTTTTACAACAACGAATTTGGTAAAAATGATGGTGAGCTACTTGAATGCAAATTCTGTGGAAGCCCAAGGTATCATGATCGTAAAGGGGCAAAACGTAATTATAAACCTATCCCTGTAAAGTCGATGTTCTATTTGCCTATAGTTCCAAGGTTGCAAAGAATGTTTGCATCGGCCGAAATTGCGCAGAAAATGACTTGGCATTATGACAATAGGCGTACCTCGGACGACATTTTACGCCACCCATCCGACGGTGAAGCGTGGAAGCACTTTGATCAAGTGCATTCAGATTTTGCCTCAGACCCACGGAATGTTCGGCTTGGTTTGTGCTCTGATGGGTTTACTCCATATATCCAAGCATCGGCGTCACCCTACTCTTGTTGGCCAGTCATTGTTACCCCTTACAATCTTCCTCCTGAGATGTGCATGACTAAACCGTATATGTTTTTGACTTGTTTGATACCTGGTCCATCCAATCCAAAAGCTAACATTGATATCTTTTTGGAACCTCTGATTGATGATCTTAAGAGATTGTGGGGGGGTGTTTTGACATATGATGCAGCACAAAAGAAAAATTTTATGATGAGAGCTGCATTGATGTGGACAATTAACGACTTTCCTGCTTATGGTATGTTGTCTGGTTGGGGGACTCACGGTAAATATGCATGTCCGCACTGCATGGAACACACAAAAGCGTTTACGCTAAAGTACGGGGGCAAGAGTTCTTGGTTTGACTCGCATCGTAGATTCTTACCGCAAGATCATAAATTTAGAAAGAACAAGAAGACCTTCAGGAAAGGGGCAGTTGAAACAGATGGACCACCGCCTTTGTTGACATCAGGTGAAATCTGGAGCAGAGTTATGGATTTTCCAGAAGCCACAGAGGTAGGGGAGCTCACCCGGGTGGATGGTTATGGACGGTGGCACAATTGGACAAAAAAAAGCATATTTTGGAATCTCCCATATTGGAAAGATAATTTGTTGAGGCACAATCTTGATGTTATGCACATCGAGAAGAATTTCTTTGACAACATATTTTTCACTGTGATGAATGTGAAAGATAAAACCAAAGACAATAATAAGGCTAGATTGGATTCTGCTCTTTATTGTAGCAAACATCGATCTGATTTGAATTTGGTGGAAATGCCTAATGGGAAGATGTTAAAACCCAAAGCCAAATACTGTCTAACACCAGATGAAGCGAAAAATGTTTGTCGATGGTTGAAAGAATTGAGGATGCCAGATGGTTATTCTTCTAACCTTGCAAGATGTGCCGATGTGAACACCGGGAAGATGTATGCGATGAAAAGTCATGATTGTCATGTATTCATGGAGTGTTTGCTTCCAATTGCTTTTAATTCATTACCAAAGTGTGTTTTGGAACCACTTATTGAAGTGAGTCAATATTTTAAAAATATGTGCTCTTCAACATTGAGAAGGGATGATCTTATTAAGATGGAGCAGAATATTCCTTTCATTATTTGTAAGTTGGAGAGAATATTTCCTCCCGGTTTCTTTGATTCCATGGAGCATTTACCGGTTCACCTTGCGTATGAAGCAAGGCTTGGTGGACCAGTTCATTATAGGTGGATGTATCCATTTGAGAGGTAATTATCTATTTCAACATTTTTTTAAAATTATCTTAATTAGTATGATTATTAGTTTAATGAAGTATTTTTCTTTCAACAAATAGATTAATGGGTGATTATAAACGAGCGGTGAAGAATAAAGCTAGAGTTGAAGGATCGATCTGCACAGCTTACCTACACCGTGAAACAATTTATTTTTGTTCACATTATTTCAACAACTTTATGTTGTCAGCAAATAATAGAAACGAAGTGGAGATTGAAGAAGAAAGACACCCGCTCACTTTATCTGTGTTTATCAAACCCGGTCGCCCTTCGGGTAAGAAGTCAACCAATTACTTATCAGATAAAGAGCATAAATCAGCACATGTTCATGTCTTGATCAATTGCACTGAAGTTAAATCATATCTTGAGTAAGTATGCTCCAATTCAGTTAATCTATACTGTATGAAGTTAAATAATAATTTGATCAACTTTCAATCTAAAGAGTAATAATATTTCTTTTTCAGTGCATTCTTACGAATTGAGGGTATAGGCGTTGAAGAATCTTCTATTCGTATACATGAAAGTTTTCCATCCTGGTTTAAGGCTAGAGTAAGTAACCAAATCCCCAAGGCGCTGAATAATTCTTTAAAGTAAATATGAGACATAACTTATTTTTTCCATATGTGGTTTACTTAGGTTTATGAAGCAGAACCAACTCCCCAAATCCGACACTTGAGGAACTTAGCCAATGGTCCTTTTCTTGAGGTGACCGAGTGGCACACGTACCTAGTTAATGGTTACAAATTTGACACTCAATCATGGAGTGAGGGAAAAAAAACAATTAATAGTGGGGTATATGTTAAAGGTGAAACAGGAGGAGGTGAAAATGACTTCTACGGTGTGATCGAACGCATATATGAACTTGAATACCCACGGTTAGACTATGAAAAGAGAATAGTTTTGTTTTTCTGTAGATGGTTTGATCCATCTGTTAGAGGAATGAAATTGAATCCAAAATGTAATACCGTGGACATTCGAATGAATGGAAGGTATAAACTTTATGATCCGTTTATCATGGCAGAAAATGTGAGGCAGGTGTATTATGTTCCATATCCATCAACTCAGAGAGGATGGTGTGTTGCAATTAAGACAAAACCACGGGGTCACATTGAAGGCACTGATGCGGAGGATGAGGTTCCTTATCAGGTGGATGAAATTTCGGGAGTAGATGAGGTGCTTGAATTTGAACCGATTGACTCCTTATGTGATGATAGACACCTAGTTGAAGAAGTTGATGAAGATGAAGAACAGAATGAAGATGAAGAACAGAATGAATATGAAGATGATGAAGAGAATGAAGATGAATAAGAGAAATATGAATTTGAACCGATTGACTCCTTATGTGATGATGACTCCTAGTTGTATTTGATTAATCTTATATATGTTGTCTACTTATGTTGTCTTTAAATTTATTAGAATCATTAATATATCAATATTGTTCTTTACGACTCATTATGTTGTCTTTAAATTAATATATCAATATTGTTCTTTATCACATTTTCTTTCTATTTTTTAATAGATATGGATCCAGGAGGAGGTTCCGACCCACCACCGAGACGTCCTAATGAAGGGAAGAAGACTATGACCGATGAACCTCCTAGGAGGAGGCGTAATCGTGAGGTGGAACTTAATATTGGGAATATGAGGAGCCATAATTCGTTTGTGGGCCCACCATCTACTGCCCCACAACCTTCGGCTCCATCTGGCCCTGGATGGTTTCATTTACCATCTCATGAGCATTATACGGGCCCAACAGCTGGGTATGGCGCAGCAGCTGGGTATGGCGCAGCAGCTGGGTATGGCGCAGCAGCTGGGTTTGGCGCAGCAGCTGGGTTTGGCGCAGCAGCTGGGTATGGCGCACCAGCTGGGTATGGCGCAGCAGCTGGGTTTGGCGCACCACCTGGGCATATTGGCTCATCATCTGGACATATAGGTCCATCAGCTGGGTTATCTATGCCTACACCAGATCCCCAGGATGATATTCAGCATGATGTACATGATGTTGGTGGGGGTAATGTTGATGCTGATTCATCCACTGATGACGAGAGAGTGGAGGTGATTGTTATTAATGGTATCAGACTCAAAGTCATTTATAGCAGTGGTAACGCGTAAGTATTATATTGTTTGTTTTTTTTAAAGTTAATTATGCAACGACTTATATATATTTGATAATTGTTTGATATATCTTTCAATATGCAGGCTTCTTCCTGCAAAGGTAGCTTCATCAAACATCACTCATGTCATCCGCAAACGATATTTTCAAACGTTCCATAAAAAGTGGAGCAATGTCGAAGAAGATGAAAGAAATGATCTGCTAGACTTCTTTAGGGTAAGTGTTAATTATTTTGTCATTACTTATATTGTTTGTTTAAATTTTATGTTTAATAACGTTTAATATAATACAGACCAGAGTAACTTGGGACACAGAAGACGATGACAATGTGCGGAGAATTTTTTTCAGAAGGATGGGCGCTCAAATTTATGATTTGCTTTATAAGCTCCGCTGTAAAGATAAGAAGCCTTCCTACATGAGTGATGAGATTTGGAATGCCTTCAAGAGCCATTGGGCTTCAGAGGCTTTCAAGGACACTGCTGCAAAAGCCAAAAATAATAGAAACTCGGAAAAGGGTGGCTCGCTTCACTGCGGTGGGTCCATCAACCAGGCTCAGCATGCTGCTAGAATGGTAAATTATTTTTCACATCTATGTGTTTTTTATATTATTTAATTAGTTAGCAATTTTTAAAAATGTGTTTCATCTTACAGAGTAAGAAGGCAGGACGCCCTATCACTGCTCCTGAGCTGCATAGAGCCACCCATGTGAGGAAAGGCACTGGCGAGTATGTTGATGAGCGCTCTAAGATGACCCAGGTAAATATACATATTGATTTGTATTATATAATGTTCATTTGTCAAAATGGAGCGCTAATTTGTGGTTATTCAAAACAGGAGCAAATAAATGAGTTCATGACTCAGCTAACTCAGGGGAGCTGGAACCCTGATTCATTTGGCCAACTTACTCTTGAGATGAGAGATCTGGCAAACAAACATTGGGAGAAGACAGTAGGTTGGTCTAAGGGTCGCCTGTATGGTACGGGGCCCATGGCTCCATGTATGAGTCAGTCTGGGGCCGAGAGCAGCAGAAGACGGAGTCGACCAGCTTATACTCCTGCGGAGACAGAGCATATCAGGCGGCTGGAGCAGGAGCTGCACGAGACTCGACAGGAGGTCAGGACCTCCTCTGAGGCGATGAGAAAGATGCAGCAAGATTATGAGAAGGTGACCCGTAGGCAGGAGCTGATGTTTAAGTATTTTAAGAATATGAAGCAAAATGAGCAGCAGCAAGATGAGGAGGAAGCTGAGGAGGAAGCTGAGGAGTCTGATGGTGGCAGCTTTTAGTTTTGTTGATTAAATATTTTGTTATAACATTTCAAATTAAGTGTTGTTGATTCAAATATTTTGTTATTGGATAATTTTTATTTTAAACTATTTTATGTATTTTATGTTATTAGATTTTATTATTTATTAATAAAATAAACAGGTATAAAAGCAGATAAAATAAAAAAAAAATTTCATCAGGTTGAGCAGTAGCGTGGGAATTAGCGAGGGGCTTAGCGAGGGAATGTGGCCACGTGGTTGGGCAGTAGCGTGGGGGTTAGGGAGGGAAGGTTGCCACGTAGCTGAGAATTAGCGAGGGAATTAGCGAGGGGGTTAGCGAGGGAACGTGGCCACGTGGCTGAGCATTAGAGAGGGAATTAGCGAGGGAATGTGGCAACGTGGCTGAGCAGTAGCGAGGGAATTAGCGAGGGCGCGTGGCCACGTGGCTGAGCATTAACGAGGGATCTAGCGAGGGACACTGCCCTCGCTAATTAGCGAGGGACCCAAATCCCTCGCTAATCGCATTTGCGAGGAGGGAATTAGCGAGGGACGTTGTCCCTCGCTAATTCCCTCGCAAATGACTGTTAGCGAGGGAATTGGGTGATTTAGCGAGGGACTTTGCCGTCGCAAATGACCTTTTTTTTTGTAGTGGAGAATTCTATTAACGGAATTGAGTCGGAATTGAGTGGTAATTGACTTCAATGGTGAGCATAGTTACCTGGACCAATGCTCATGAACTAATGGTGAATCAGGGAACTCCGGTTACCTGGGCCAACTGCAAAGAAATGTTTTCTGGTCACTTCTTCCCTCCGGTGATGAAGTTAAACAAGCAAGCCGAATTTATCAATCTGAGGCAAGGAGAGATGTCAGTGGGTGAATTCACCGCCAAGTTCGAAAGGCTGTCGCAGTTTTATCAATTGGCAAAGCATGCCCCTAATGATGAGTGGAAGATGCAGATGTACAAGGCAGGTCTTCGTGCGGATGTGGCCCAAGGTCTTAGCTCTTATGCTATGACCAGTTATGCTGGATTGGTGCAACAAGCTTATGTTGCAGAGGCAGATCTCAACAAGATGTATGAGGAAAGGAAAGCGTATCGGAAGGAGAAGAGGAAAACCTTGGAATCGTCATCCCCAAGTGATGAACCGAGGAGTACCTACAACAAAGGGAAGCAACCTACAGCATCCGAACTACTAAGGTCCGGTAAGTGTCCGAAATGTGGAAGGCCTCACACTGGAGAATGTCGCCATGGATCGACGATGTGTTACTACTGCAAGGAAGAAGGGCATTATGCTAATGAATGCCCGGTGAAGAAGAAGAATCGAGAGGGGAATTCTAACTCCGCAAGCGGAAAGGTATTTGTGTTGGACACTCAGAAAGGCGAAGCCGATGCCGGATCATCAAAAGGTATATTGTGTGCTAATTGTTTTGATTGGTCCAATTTTGAGGACAAAATTTTTAAAAGTTGGGGTGATTGTAATATCCCCAATTTTCGCTATTTAAATAATTTGACGTGAATTATTATTTTGTGAATTCTTGTCTTGATTACAAATAAAATGATTTGATAGTGGATTGCTTGATTTAAGTACTATATGAATTGTGTGCTTAATTGATATTAATTATGTCAAGTAGGGTAATTAGAATGGTGAGGAGTCATGAGGAATGAAAAGTTTATGTGAGGGTTATAGTAGTCTTTTTCCTAGCCTATATATATGTACCCTTCCAGCTGAAACACAAACACCTCATTCTTCATTTCCAGAAAATCTGGTTCAACAAGAAGGAGAGATAGAGAGAGGGTGCGAATGGGAGAGGGAGGAAAGAGGGGAGAGTTTCTTCAAGCCATCATGCATGCCTCATCTATCAACATATTCTGAATCATCTCCCTATTTCCTTTCCATTGGTGCAATTTTCGAAACCATCCTCCTCCTCCTCCATAAATCACCATTGAAGGCATACCCAAGCTTCACCCAGCCATGCAAATTCGAGTTTGAGGGAGAAGAAGGGTTCAACAGAAAATTCTGGGCAAAACCCGTTTTACCTACCTTCAGTGTTTCGTTCGTATCTCCATGTACTGACCTCCGATCATCGTGATTCTTGTCCCTCTGGAAACTAGACACAAAGCTCTTCATTTTGGGCACAAGAACCGCATGATTTCATTGAGAAATGAGAGAGATATCACACTCACAATTTTCGGGTTAAGAATCAGCCACTGTTCCGCAGCAGTCCTATTGTTTTGTTAATATCTCCCAAACCACTGGTTGCATGTAAGTGAATCTTTCTCCATCAGAAAGTAGAGAAAATTCCCTTCACCGTAGACCCTCGTTTTTCTAAGATTGGTGGAGATTTGAGTGAGTTACGCTTGTTGCAAATTGGCGTTTAGTTGCTGGAAACAGCAGGAGCAGATTCCGTTAGTTCGTGTTCGAGAAGTTTCGGCGTCGGGTGTATCGTCGTCACGAAAAGGTGAGTTCTAATACTCACTAGGATTGTTTTCAGCCTTTTCAGTTTAATTGAGTCGCGAATTTGTGAAATTCCGGTGCGAAACCGTTTGCGAAAATATCGTTTGAGTCATGAGATTGATGAATTGTTAGACTGAAACTTATAAATTGGCATATCATGATCATTGATTGATGTGTGTTGATTGTTGACTTGTTTGATTGTGTTTTATGGGCTGGTAAAGTGGAAGTATCGATCGGAAAATATATCGGAATCGGTTTGGGATGATATCGTTAAGAAAATGCAAGCATCTGGGTTACTGAGACACACGCACGGATCGTGCGTTATGGGAGCACGGATCGTGCTGTGTGTTCGCAGGTAGCCTGGAAATGGTTTTGGACATCGCACGGATCGTGCGTATGGGCGCACGGGTCGTGCGCTCTGTTTGGTATGAAAAGAATTAAATTTTTCAGTCACGCACGGATCGTGCGCCTCTGGAGCACGGACCGTGCGTGGTCTACGGGTTGCCTATTTTAAAAAAGTGTTATAAATCATCCCGAATGGTTCCAATTGCATTCCAATCCTTTCTTCCACCTTCCCCAATGATACTATAACTGAATTGCCCTGAATTGAGTGGTAATTGACTGTGATTGAATCCAAGTTATGTTAGTGCCATGTGATTGGTTATGTTCGGATTATGTTCAGGTGCAGTGAATGCTCATGTGATTGACCATTGATTTCATGTTATGACCTTGTGATTGATATATGTGTTGGACTGACTGGTTGAGTAAGGTTATTAAGTTAAGTTAGCAAACATTAGTAATCCATGTGAGATCACCAAATTATAAGGTTAAGTTAATAACTAGATCACCTAATGTTCAGAATAAGATTAGGTCATGATAAGACTCAGTGATTGAGTATGCTTTCAGGTTAGGCTCAGTGATTGAGCAGTCTTCATTGTTCATGGTTATTGTATATTCTATATGCATCATTGTTTAGGCTCAGTGATTGAGCACAGTTCATTGTCAGGGTGACGACCCTTTTTCAGATTAGTGTGCTGGGGGAGAGGGAGTCATGACCCTTATGAACCTAAGCCCCGTTAGGGACCCACTAGTGATTAGTGGGGACGGGTTCACCGGAAGCTTATTATGCCAAGTGACCGGTGACACGCTAAGAATCATTGTTAGGCTCAGTGATTGAGCATAGTTCATTGTTAGGCTCAGTGATTGAGCATAGTTCATGGTTTAGGCTCAGTGATTGAGCATAGTTCAGCCACATAGTCAACTTTGAGGACTATGAGTTTTAGATAATGAATCAAGCATAATTGAACCGAGAGGATTAGTAAGGGGTCGCGATAGAACTCACTGAGACAAGTTGTCTCACCCAATCCATTGTTGTTGTTTTCAGTTAAGCAGGGAAAGTTGAAGACCGTGAGGCATGGCTATGAAGATGCTTGAGGAGCAGCCGCTATCTTTATTTCTTTATGTCTTATATTTCAGTTTCCCTTGTATCTCTGTATTTTGTATTCAGTATCTTAAGACTACTCGATTGTACGACTTATGTATTTCAAGTTGTGAATCGCTTCCGCAGACTTTCGGTTTTGAGTATTGAACACTAGTTGAGGGTGTAAGGACCGACTTCATTATATTCCGTTCAGTTATTTTAAGTACGTTCAATGAGTGATTCATCGAAGCTTAGTATGTGTTCAATATGTTAAAAGGAAAGTCACTCTGATGTATGCCAGTAGTGCGCTTCGGTAATTTCTACAAGATAGAAATTAATGGGGTGTTACAATTGGTATCAGTTCATTGGATATTATTACTTAGTAGGCTACCCAGCGATGCACTCATGATCTTCTCTACCCCCCATGTAGAGTTTTTGCCTTCCGTGGGAATCGAACCTTGTACCTTGAGGCTTAGGTACAAGCTCAATGCATTCCCACTACCAATTGAACTAGTAGCTCAATTGGTAGTGGGAATGCATTGAGCTTGTACCTAATCCTCAGGGTACAAGGTTCGATTCCCACGGAAGGCAAAAACTCTACATGGGGGGTAGAGAAGATCATGAGTGCATCGCTGGGTAGCCTACTAAGTAAGAAAATGGCCCAGGATGTTACAAAAAGATTGTAACATCCCTAAATTTTAAATACTCGTACTATGATGCCTAAGACCGAGTAATTATTTGTGGGAATAATTGGTCGAGTCTCGGGGATTAATAGTCGAGGAAAAGTCCAAAGAAATCCTACTCTACAATTAATTGTGGCTTAGTCATAATTTAATTGAACAATTCAACTGAAGGGTAAAACCGTCATTTCACCTCATATCGAAGATGTATCATTTGATGAAATAGTAGATCGATTCCTAGACATAGTAGGATCATTCGAATGGTATCAAAGCTCCTAAGTCATGCGAATTGATAAGTGCTCGAGGTATTTAAAATGGATTATGTGAGAATTAGAGAACTAAGGGGCGTTTTGGTCATTTCACTCCCACTTAAACAACCCTCAATTTTCATTAAACCTTCTGAGCTCACTCTCTTCCCTCTCATTCAGCAACTTGCCAAAATCTGAAAAGTGAGGGAGAGGGAGAGGAGAATATGCAAGAGAGTGGAGAAGAGGAATCCAAGTGAGGTCCTTCAAAATTCATTGCATGTAAGTTCTAATCCCTCCATCCCACTCCATTTTCATTCCTCTTTCTAATGATACAAGTTTCAGCCTCACATTCTGCTCCTAACTCAGATTGCCATAGATGGAGCTTGAAGCTCAATGTTGACCAAACTCCAATCTCCTTGCTTACATGTTGAATTGGAGCTAAGAGCTGAAAAATGGGAACTTGTCATGGTGTGTACTGAACCAAATTCGCCATCAAGGGTTGGAGTTAGGTGTTAGGCTACTGGTTCTGAAAGTTTGGAGCTCCAATTCGTGGAGACAAGATGGTGGATGAAGAAGGGAGAGTGTTGCTGGAAATTCTGGGTAAAACCCGTATGAACCATCTTCATTGTTTTCATCGTATCTCGCTGTACACTCCTCCGATGATCGTGATTCTTGTCTATCTGGAAACTAGACAAAAGTCTCTTCATTTTTGGCACAAGAACCGTATGATTTCATGGAGAAATGAGAGAGATATCCTGTTCACAAGTTTCGGTTTCAGAATCAAACACTATCCTGAACCAGTCATCTTGTTTTGTTAATATCTCCCAAACCACTGGATGCATGCGTGTGAATCCTTGACCATCTGAAAGTAGACGAAATTATCTTCACAATGGGCACTGATTTGAGTAGATTTGGTCACGGATTGACCAAATTATGCCTGTTGCAAAACTGAGTCATGTTGCTGGAAAACTGAAAGAAGAATGCTGGAAATGTGGTTCGTCGAATTTGAGTTCGGATCGCCGAAGTCTCGAACGCCATCAGTTCGATATACTGAAGTGGGGTTCAGTAGCAAGAATTTGATCGAGTTATTGGTGGTGCATGTGGGACCCATCGAGTTCAGATGCGGAGGCACTAGGAGCGTGTACGTGACTATGGGGATTGTTCGAGTGGTTACAATCCGGTCGTCCGTGTTCCGGCGTGATTTCTCGCGAGATCGTCAACCGGGTGAGTTCTACTCACGGATAGGGATATTTTTATGTGTCTTGAAAATATATCGGTTTTGAGTCATAAGGCATTATCCGTTTTCGAAAGATTTTTGGGAACCGAAAACCGTTTTTGAGAAATGTTGCGTTTTTACGGTTTTTATTGAATTGTTGAACAATTTATGAAATTGTGATTTTAAGTGCTTTCACTGGAATATGGTCTGGAATGTTGTTTATTAAATCCGTTTTCAGGTTGGAGAACGATCGGAATTCGATTTGGGCGAGAAATGGAAAGCTGAATGAGAAACTAGAATTCGGTAACAGAACAGGCCGCACGGGTCGTGCGCCCCTGGGCACGGACCGTGCGTCCTCTTCGGGTTGGCTGTGTGGTTTTGGTAAATCACGCACGGGTCGTGCGCCCCTGGGCACGGACCGTGCGTGAGCTGCTGTCACCGGACTCCAATTTCTCATTTCGTCGCTCTTTTCGATCCCGAATCACTCCTAATCTTCTACCCAACCAATTTTAAAGATATTGCCTTAATAACAACCGTATTTTGAACTTGTTCAACTCATGTTTTTGAAAAGGGCTTCGAAAGCATAATTGATTTAAAAACCGAAACCCTAGTACGCGTGTGAGTACACCGACTGATGGATTGACCGAATATATATGTTTATATATGTCAAATGAAAATGATTATAATGCCGGAGGTCTAATTATGAATTCCTCAAAACGGATTATAGATCGATATGGATATTGTTTATCCAATTACTATGCGGATGATCCTTTGGTGATCGAAAGATATAAATTATCTAATGAGCTTATATGACTGATCCTTTGGTGATCAAAATGAAAAAGAAGATATAAATTATCTAACTCTCGAGAACTTGGTGCGTATTGTCATACGTATTGCGTTGGGTGACAACCCGACAAGTAGCATACTAGGAAGGGAAGTCATGAGCCCTCACCCTAGGCCCTGAATGTGTTTTGGCGTGGTCAACTCACGGGTTACCGGGATTGTCATACCCCAATTTTGTCCGGCTTAGGTCAAAACCCTAAGTTTCCCCACAAAAAAATAATAATAATAAAATGTATTGCATTTTGGGTCCTAGAAACCATTCCAAAGTTTTTGAAATCATTTTTAGGGTTACAATGCACTTTTTGGGAAATTAGGGTTTTTGGGGTCAAAAAGGGCATTTTGGTCATTTCTCACAAAAGGGTCTATAAAAATTATTTTTGCATGAAAATATTTTTCAATAAGCCTCATGCATGAAAATAATTTTTTTAGAAAGTATAAAATTGATTTTATCATGCATATAATGTATTATTGATGAATAAGGAAATAATCGATTACGTCATATCCTTCCTTCAAGCAAATAATCGATTATCTACTCTGAAAATCAAGCAAATAATCGATTATCTACTTGAAAATCAAGGGGATAATCGATTATCCACTCTGAAAAGCAAAGGGGATAATCGATTATCTACTCTGAAATAATTCAGGAGCATAATCGATTATCCCATGTTCTCACTAAGGACCATAATCGATTATCACATATTTTGGAAAGTTTCTATGATTTTGGAAAGTGCCTAATCGATTACATACTTCTCTTCTTCAAGCCTATAATCGATTATCCTCCTGAAAAGTGTTCAGGAGCATAATCGATTATCCTCCTTTATAACTAACCATCATAATCGATTATCAACATTTTTGGAAAGTACCTAATCGATTAATTCAAGCACCTAATCGATTATCAGTCTAAAAACAATTGAACACATAATCGATTATGCATACCAAGTGTGTTTTAAAATAATCGATTAGCCTATTTCCTAAAATAGATTAAATCTGATTTCCTATAAATAGGCACCTCGTTTTTCATTTCAGGACACGCATTCTTCACGAGATCAGAGAAAAAACTCATTTTTGCGAGATCCCTCACATTTTAGAAAAAAACTCTTCTACGCTTTATTTTTTCGCTCTATTCGTTCCGTCGGTCCGTCAGAGTCGATCTTCTGCAAGAGTTAGTCGGGATTTGGGTTCTTCAGATTTGTAATATCTGTCTTCATCAGAGGTATTTCAGTCTTTTCATTTGTTAATATTTAGTTATTGTGATCCATGTGATTTCAACTTAGCTATAGCGTTTATCTACTCGTTCTTGTATATTATCGTCCATTGTTGATGACGAACCATATGATTCCCACTTATGCCTAGTGCATCATGTTCTAAGTGGTGAAGATGGTCTCGGGTGATTCAGCTTGCCCCTTTCAAACCTTTTCAAAAACATTTTTTACAACTACGTCGCTTTGATTCCCATTTGGGATACGTAGGAGCGAGTCACGTTCTCGTCAAGCGCAACAAATAAAAATTCTTTTCATCCCCCTAAACCAATCATTTTCATAAAACAAACAAAAATCATTTTCAAACCCATTGTTGCTAGTAGCTCATCAGAGCCTTTGTTCGTTTAGCTATTAGTGACAATGTCCTTTTCTCATAAGAATAATAAACGGTGATCCATCATAACCTTTGTTAGTTTGATCATCATGCAAACCAACCTCTTTCGAAAATCACTTTCAAAAAAGATAATAAAAAACAAGTTGTTATCAATAGTCCATCAGAACCTTTGTTCGTTTGACTAGCGGTACAACTCTTTTTGAGCCTTTAGCAGTGATTCATCATAGCCTCTTCTAGTTTAATCATTTGCTAATGCTCGTCCTATTTCAAAAAACTCACTAAAAAAAGATAAAAAACAAAAACTTTTCAAAAAAAAAAGAACCAAGAACTACGTAGCTTTGAATTCTCCATCGCACCGGGAGATACGTAGGAGCGGGCTATGTCCCGTCAAGCACTTTTTTCTAAAAACCCTTTTTTCCCCCCTTCTCACCTAAAATAAAATTTTCATTAAAGATTTCCCATTCATCTCCAAATAATAAATAAATAGGCAAATCTAGGTATTTTTCAAATCAAACGTTAAAACCACACATTTAATTAGAGGTTCCCTTTCGGTAGAAAGGACGTGCGCGGTGCTAACACCTTCCTCGCACGTAATCGACCCCCGAACCTATATCTCTAGTTTTCAAAAGACCATCCGCCTTGTCCAAAAGACCTTTTTTCAATGTTTTGGTCTTAAAATTAAAATATTGGTGGCGGCTCCAAAATTATTCCACGTTGTACATTGAGAAACCCCAAGCGGGATTTTTCGGGGTGCAACAGCTGGCGACTCCACTGGGGACACTTTTTTTAAAGACGAGGGTCAAGCCTAACTAATTTAAATGTGTGGTTTAATGTATTGTTGATTTGATTAAAACCTTGTTTGCTTTCTTTCTTATCATTAATTGTAGGCGTACGCATTTGTGTTCTTCTATGTTGTTCCCTGTCTCATCTTTTATTCCCTTTCTTTTATCGCTTATGCCCATGCATTCTTCCAACCCCCATGTTCCCTTCTTTCTTTGCTCCTTTTCTTCAAGGTAAGTTCATGCATCTTTCCCCCTATTCTATCATGTCCCCTCTTCTTGGCTCCTTTTCCTAAGGTGAGCAATATCCTTGTTTATAGATATTCTAGGTATGGAACCCTAGGGTAGATAACTTGTTATTGTTTGCTTTTGTCTGGACTGCTCTGGTTTTCATTTCAGGTGGGGGTAGTACTAGGGAAAATGCCCTTAACACACACTACATTTATACCCTGTGACTATGTGTTTTGAGTGGGACCATAACCCAGGTCTGCAAAAACTTAGGAGATTGGATTCGAGTAGTAAGAGCCCATCAGGACCTTTGTCCGTTTGGCTACTTGCGAAAGTTTCAACCAGAGTTGTGCTCTTTCATGATGCCTCACACCTAGCAGTTTGCTGCATTTGTGGGGAATTTTGTGAAAGGGACTGTAGCTCTGGTGGCCTTGTGAGGGAGTGAATAGAGCTACATGGAAGGATTACCCTTTAAATTGCCCTAGATCATAGGTCTCACCTCTTTTTTAGGTCACAAGGGCTTTTCCAAAATTGTGTGTTGCATTATTACATCTAGTTTAGTTCATTTCCGCCAACATTTTTTTTGAAAAAACAACAAAATCAAAAAAAAGAATATGTTTTTCCTTCACTTTCATGAATACCTATATGAGGTGGCATATAGGGTATACTGCCCTAAAATTTCAAAACCCCCACCTGTAAATATCTGTCTTTATAAACAAGCATCCTCATCATCCGCATTTTACACAGCATGCATTACATAAGCAAAATTCTGAAAAATTCATACAGCATTCCTCATGCATCTAATAACATAAAGCCATGTGCATATGCATTGCATTCATTTACGCATTCATACTTGTACTCATAAAAGATGTTCTATCATCAGAAAGAAAAACAAAAGGCAAGCTGGTTCGCCAACACCGATACTCTACCCGTCTACAGGCAAGACTAATGGCTAGCAATCAACATCTCGAGAATGAGGACCCCCTGGGTCAAGATGAGTCGGTTGTGGAAATTCTTAACCCCGAGCAGCTGGCTCAAGAGAATCAAGTTTTGAAGACTAAAGTGGAGGCTATGGAGGCTCAGAGGGCCGAGATAATGAATATGCTGCAAAATCTGAGAAGTGGGACCACTGCTGAAGCCATTCCCGTGGTGACAAGTCAGCCTGCTGTGGTTACTTCTAGTGGAGCTGCGGGTGTGCCACACATTCACATCCCTAGTCCCAGTATTATACCTCCCAGAAGTTCTTCTGCTCTTGCTCCGGAGATTATTGTGAATCCTCCAAGTGTTGCTTATCAAATGGGAAACTCCGCTCAGTATGGGGTTTACTACTTCAGTCCGAGGAGCTATCCTCAGGGCCAGATGATTGAAAGCCCACAGCCAAGAGACAGATATCACTTGCTAGAAGAACGATTGAAGGCAATGGAGGCCCAGATACATGAGATGATGGTCATATTGCAGAGCTTAAAGAGTGGGGCAGCTGCTGAAGGTGTCACTGTCGTGGGTCCAGTTGGTGTCATTTCTTTCATTCCTCCGCCACCACAAACTGTTCCATTCTCTGCTCCTGTGCCATCCCAGCAAGGCGGTGACAGCCACAAGGCTCAGGGTTATCAGTACAAGAAACGAACCAGTTTTGATCCAATACCGATGACATGCACTGAATTGTTTAATCACCTGACTTCCAAGAACCTGATCAGCACCCGGCCAATGAAGGCCCTTCAACCGCCATTTTCCCGAAGGTACAATGCAAGTGCTACCTGCAGTTTCCACGAAAACGGGGTTGGTCATACTGTGGAGGAGTGTAGAGCCTTCAAGCATGCAGTGCAAGACCTGATAGATCGGTGCGTGATTCAGATAGGAACCCCTGATATTGATGGTGAAGAAGAAATCAATGAGGAAGTAACAGCGGTGCCTGCGAAAGAGGGATGTTGGGATACCCTAGGGGAGCCCAGTGGAAAGTTTGATTACTTGGTCAGGTATGACGCTCCCGAGAGTGCTCAAATCTGAATGGAAGACATCCAGCCCACGGGATGGGATGAGGAAGAAGAACAACACGATCAAATTGCTGTCATCAATGATGGTACTAAGTCAGAAGAGGGTGGTGCAAACCTGGTTTGTCGCTGCAGTGCTGGTGAAAGAATTAAAGAATTGAAAGACTGCTGATCCTCCTGGGACCTTTTAAAGTAGTCATTTGTAATGCAACCCTGTGGCTCTGCCCAAGGCCACAAGACCAGTTGTTAGGGGCGCACATGTTTTTATTTTCTAAATCATCATCATCAATAAAAATGTTGTTTTTGAATTCCAATCAATAAAAAAATCAATTCCTTTTCATTTCATGTGTCTCTTCTTTTCTTTATTATTTTTGCTTGCTTGTCTCACCTTCCATTCTGCTTTTTCGCCTCGGCAAAAAGCAAATCCACAGCAATCGTCTCTCAAAGTAACAGTGCCAACGGTCCATATTTTGACTTTGATCACCTTATCAATCAAGCAAAGTGGGACGTTGAGAAAGACCGGGAAAATCCTCCAGAAGGTTAATGAAGCAAAGAAAAGGGGTTATTCAGCATCACGGGGAATCCACTGAAGTGATCAACCTGGGGACCGCTGAAAAGAGGTCAAGATGGGTACTTCAATAAAGGAAAATTAGAGCGCAAAAAGGAAATAAAGAAGAAGGGCAAGTGCATGAAAAAAGTGAATTATTGTCCCAGAGTTAATTTTTGAGGAAATAAGCAATCATGATTCGAAATGAAGTCGGACTATTATTCCATATCCAAAAACAAAGTCCTCTCCTAACCACCTTAAGCCAAGAAAATCCCAAAGAGAAAAACAAAATCCTTTCCGACCCATCTTAAGCCAAGAAAAAGCCAAAAATCCAAAAGTCACCTTAGACAAGGATTACCTCGAAAAAAAAAAAAACAGTGCATCATTCTTTATCAGTTCACCCAAGCTCAAAAAAAAAAAAAAAAAAGAAAAGTCAAAGAAGGAAAATCATTCAAAAAGGAAAATTCCAAAACCAAAAGAAAAATACAAAAGAAATGTAAGTGGTGAGTTGGTACATGTTACCACAAAACCCAAGAGACCTTGTCTCAATAAACCTTCAAACACTTTCTCATTTCCATGCACCTCTCCTCTCATAAACCGCCAACATTCTCCTTTGACCTCGACAGCCTGCCCTCCCCAGACCCTTAGCCAGGAATAAAACCTCCTAATACCTCATCAAGCCAGTTAACCATCATAAATCATCGATCAACAGCCAACACCGAATAAAAACCATCCTGCCATTAGCCCCAAATACTTCATTAAGCTTACTCATCTCTCCTCCACAAAACACCACAATCCCGAAAGGTCCATCCCGATCAATGATTGATTGCTGTTGTTTTCTCAAGGTTTTAGCTCAAGGACAAGTAAATTCATTTGTTTACAATATGCCAAGTGGGACAATTCTGTCGCTCTTCACCCCTCCTACAACTGGGGAAATTGACCCTACACCTATCTCATCCCTTGTCGCACTCACATTCATTGAAATCATACAGGGGCAACCCCCTTTCTTCTCTAGTGTATGGGTCAGAAGCAGTCCTTCTCGTCAAGGTTGAAATACCCTCTCTACGAGTAGTCATGGAGGTCAAGTTAGAAGAAGCAAATGGGTCCAAGCTCGTCTAGATCAACTGAA